>JAUMJK010000232.1:2762500-3431990 GCA_033558105.1 Coccyzus lansbergi | reverse complement strand
ATCTTTATCGTAAGCGGTTCTTATGATAGATAAAAAAAATCTTCTGTTTTTTAGATAAACCTCAAATAATAAGAGTATTTTTGCAGTATTCTTTTCAACTCACTGTGTACCTGTGGCTTTGGTGTGCATAGCACTTTCAAGGAGTAGCGAAAACTGACCGGTTGTGAGACAGCTGACCTCAAACTGCTGCTGCTGAAAGCAGGCTACAGCCTGATGGACGCTGGTGTGTGTCTGTGGCTTTTTATCAGCAAGTTTAAGGGAACAGTTAAAAAAGGAATAGTTAAGAGCAGGATGCAGGTTGGTGCATTTAATTCTATTTGGGTGCCAAAAGCTGCTCTATTAGTTTTGAACAGAAAGACAATGGTTAACTTTTATTCTTTTGTTACAGCTTCAATGAAATAAAGAAAACAGATGTTTCAAAACTGTTCTCTACCAGATGAGTAATCTTCTCTGTGAACTACTGTTCATTCAAGTCAGCTGTGAGGGGCCCTGCTTCTCACAGCCCAACAAATGCTTGTGCTTACTTTTTGCTTTATGCTTTTGTTTTTTCTTTGTCCTTGTATATCATTCAGATACAGCATGGAGGTGTTTCTTCCATGGAGTCTGTACAGAGGAAGGTGGCTTACTGAAAGCAGTGGTAAACTTCCACTTGTAGAAGATGTCTCTCAGTGGATCTTAATAGAGAATTCTCAGGACTTTAATGCTGTAGTTCACAAAGTTCCGTGACTCCTGTGGGAAAGAGAAGTATTGGCATAATTTTTTTTGCTTTGTAAGCAAAGTGGCTCCCGCTGCAAGTCCTTAGGATGTTTTAATGAAATTCTGCTAATACTTCTCTAATACCTGATTGAAATGTCTGTGCTCTCACAAAGTAATGAGACCTAATCGGTCATCTTGATGATGACCAGAGTGATTACATGCTGAAACTGGGACAGATTTTGGTGGGCATCATTCAAGATAGTTAGGAATCTCTTTCTTTCCGCTGGTGCCTTATCTCTTGACAGTAGAATAAATAATCATTTCAAATGGGACTGCTTTGAAGGTGATGACGTGTTCTAGGTTTCTTTTGGATCTGTGTATGCAAAATAAAAGATGTCAGTCTTCTGTATATGTGAGAATTGGAAAGTACTTTTAGAAAACTTATGTCAGAGGAACAGTAAAGTAAAAGGAAATAATATTAGTACTGAAGAGAAGTTATAAATGTCAGTATGTTGCCTTTAAACACAAAACATAGTGCTTCAGCAATACCTGCTTTATGCCCTTTTAAATTTTGTACAAGTAGAACATCCTATAGTTAGCTTCCTTCTTATTTAAATCTGATTAATTCATTATTTTATTATGCGTTTGTGTAAACTGTGTTTAGATCAAGCACAGTTTTGTTTCAGGTAACACAATAGTAGATTAATAAGCACTGCTGTGTGGTAATAAAAGCTAATGGTGCTTACTTCTTTATCAACATGAAAATGAAATTCTGCGTGTTTTATTTTATTTTTGATAGATTGAACATGGTTTTGTTTTCCAGTTCATTTTTTGAGAGATCTGTAGCAGACAGAAATTATCTATGCATACAGATATATTGGCAGCTTTGAATTAGGAACACCTAATATAACATGTGATAAGCAAAAGTGAGTGGTATTTATTGAACTTGAGAACAGAAGGAACTAAAGCAATGTCAAAAAAAATTGACTATCCAGTTGCTTTTACATCAGAGAAATAGAGGCTTATTACGGGTTCTTAGCAATTAATGTTGTGGAGGTTTGTTAAATCACCTTTGAGGAGCTTGCTTTTTTGAACTGGTCATCTTCTGAATTGCTGAGTTGAATGGGTATTGCAGTTTAGGCTATGTGATAAATGCAAGATTTCTCTTACTCTTTTATGACAGTATTGTGATTTGCTTGGGTTTATTTAGTATATAAAGATTAGTAGTGGCAGCCTATGCTTGTTCTGCAAGTCACTGTGTTTAACTTTTCCCTATTGAGCAGGGGTGTGTAGTCTGTATAAGAATTAGTACAATTGTAAGGGGTAACACAGGTTTAGTTACATATTATAGATGGTCCTAATAAGTCACTTATTTGTGCTATCATAAAGTGCTTATTATGGTGCAGTGAACAATGTAGCCCATACTTTAATCTTTTGCATTAAGCTCTTGTTGCTGTAGCAGTGTGTCAGAAAAATTTAATTAATAAACCTATAGTGAAAGACTTTTCCAAAGTAGGTCCAGTCTTTGTTCTTTGCAAGAAATGTTAGAAATCATAGGTTAAAATAACCCTCGTAACTTAACACTTATCATGTGCTTTTCCTTTCAGATGAGATACAGATTTTTGTAAGATTTTATGTATCAAGTTTATTAAGTTTTCCACCATCCTGTGGAAAAGATGGGAAGATGACTATACTATATGACATCCTGTTGTCTTCACTTCCTGTTTTGGAAGTTTCAACAGTGTAATTTGGGGAGATAGTCCATCGCATTCTCTACTTAAGTAGCCCAAAGAAAACTTTGAGCTACTCAGTAGTAGTAGTGGTCATGTGCATAAGATATTTCTGTTACTTTATTGTATTATTTTTTTTATGGATAATGGGAGTGGGAAGTGTTTGGCCTTCTCTAAAGCTGTAGTTGAGCAACTGTTTAATATCTTCAGTTTTCTTGAGATTAGCATTTACCTGATCACTTGAACTTGTGGAGCTTTATGAGGAATCTTACATATCTTCTGTCCATTTGCAATAATTGCAGAAGGACAAGTGATGCTTTTAATGTAAGTCCATTGGTTTGTTATTAATTCTGGGGCTTGTGCTTGCTCTCACTTGCCTGGTGGTAGATCAGGATAGCTGATTCCAGATGTACCATACCAGCAGCATTCATAGTTGATTGCAACTGTGTTTAATTGCAGGGATGTGGTTGTGACCAAACATCTAGGATGTCATGTCCCTTGTAGATAATAAAATTTTGCCTCTGTTCGAAAGACTACAGACTTTCTTCCAAGTTGCTCATATGCAACATTGTCTGATCCCTTTTTCTTGCAAGGGAGGGTAGATTTAGACTGGATATACGGAAGAAATTTGTTACAATGAGGGCAGTGAAACACTTGAACAGCATGCCCAGGCGAGTTGTGGAGACCCTACCTCGTTCCTGGAAATAGTCACTGTCAGGCTGGATAGGGCTCTGAGCAACCTGATTGAATTAAAGGTGTCCCTGCTTTTGCAGAGGGTTGGACTGAATGACCTGTAAAAGTCCCTTCCAACTCAAAGCATTCTATGATTCCATGCTTCTGACAAAAATTATGAGTCAATTTTAGATTAGGTTATGTGTGACTGAACCGCTTCCTCAGAGTTTGTAAACTTGCTGGATTTTCAGTTCTCAGTTTCTCAAAAACAACTCTCAGGGTCTTCCCTCAAAGAGCTGATAATTATCATAGAGTCTTAGAAAAGGCCTCTGAGATCATCCGGTCCAACCGTCAGCCCAACACCACTGTCCCTACTAATTATTACACACCATCTGAAATAAATGTGAAGCAGTGAAATAAGAAAATTATTGGAGAGTTGGCCCAGTAACCCTTTATTCTTTTCCTTCAGCAAGATAAAGTACAATAAATTTGAAACTGAAAACTAATGGGTTTTAGAACATTAGCAGTAGTTACTCCTTTGACTGGAAAGAAATCTTGAGGTTAGCTGAATTAGGCAGTTTTCTTTTATGAGTACCTATCTGTGCAGTCAAGTGACCTTCTAAGTTAATCTATGAAAAGATACTTGTACCTTGCTGTTTTTTGCAAGAAAGTAAGGAAGAAGGTTGGATTACCAAAAGATTGCATTTAGTAATGTCAAAATGAAGAATAAAAGTAATAAATTTGCTGTGGCGTTTACAAGGCTCTTGTACCTACATTTACTAGTCTGAGTGGTCTGAATTTGTGAGGTTGTATGTAATTGTTCATTCTTCTTGTTTCTACAAAACTGACCTTAAGTCTGAAGTTCAAACTTAAGTTGCATATCTAAAACCTTTGTAGCTATCTCTAAAAATTGCTTGTGTTCTGGGAGTGTGGTTAGTGATGCTGTATTGTTGATATATACAGATAGCTATGTTGCAGATAACCTTTTCATGGAATCATGTTAACAATTGGTTCAGTTTTTTTCATTTCTTGATGTTTTTTCCCCTTAAAGCTAAAACCCATTTTTTTCTTTTTTTATTCCGTGGTTCTATATTCATTTGGGATCTGTATCACACCATGGAGGTAATGCAACAATAAAAAATTCCTTGGTTTTTTTGGTGTTACAGCTGTATAGTGATGCATTTCTCTGTGCAGGGCTTTGGATATACACCCATTTGTGCAAAATTGCTGTTTTCTTCAGAATACTCATTATCTTCTAGTGAAAAAATTGAAATGAGGGGGAGTGAAAAGGAAGTACTGTGTTAGTTTTGTACTTATTGGTTTAGTGATGGATACTTGGATTTCTTGCGTCTGCAATTTTAAATAAAAGCCATTTTAACAGTAGGAGAGAGTGTAATGAACAAACTTGATTAGTTGCACTTCCTGATATTTATCTTTTAAATTGTAAGGGTTTTTTTTCCCCAAATTACTATTCTGCTCTTGCATTTTTTTTCGACCTTACATATGCACTAGGCTGTAGTCTTTAACTGTGTGTGTGCCAACTGCTTGCTTTAAGTACCCTTACATTCTTTCTCTCACACAGCAAAGCAAGTAAATCAGGCAAAGAGAAGAAACTGTTACTGAAGCAAGTGTGCCCTGTCCATGAGAGCAGCTGGAGCAAGTTAGTTGTCAGTGAAAGTCTTGTCTTCTGGTTTGCTGCATTATTGCAGTGGAGGTTTGCAGGGTAATCTTGTTTTGTGTTTGTAGTAACCTCTCAGCATTTGCTTATGGAATCATAGAATAGTTTGAGTTGGAATAGACCTTAAAATCATCTAGTTCCAACCCCCCTGCCATGGGCAGGGACGCCTTCCACTAGACCAGGCTGCCCAAGGCCCCACCCAGCCTGGCCTTGAACACCACCAGGGATGGGGCATGCACCACTTCCCTGGGCAACCTGTTCCAGTGCCTCATCACTTTCAAAGTGAAGAAAATCTTTGTTTAGTCTACATCTAGTTATTTTGCCATTGCTCCTAGTCCTGTCACTACTAACCTTTGTGAACAGTTCTTCCTCAGCTTTCTTGTAGCCCCCTTCAGGTGCTGGAAGGTCTCTGTAAGGTCTCCTTGGAGCCTTCTATTCTCCAAGAGGTACACAATACTGGTGTTCAACAATCAAATTTATCATAACATTGTTTAGGCTCAGTGTAACATTGCTTGACTGGAAGTAGCTGGTTGATGGCTCTAGGTCATTGTGAGACTTTGGTTGGTCTTGTACATTATGAGCTGGTTTCCCTTTATTATGTAGCCTTATCTTGCAAACTTGTTAAGCTTGGGTAAACATATTCCTGGGATAGTAACAGATGAGTTTTGTATAAGGAAACAGCATGCAGATTCTCCAGTTTTTAAATCATCTACTGTTGGAATATTGGAAAACATTTTCAATTTCCATTAACACTTTGAGACTTCTCTAGAATGCTTTTGTAGTGAAATGCCTAGCCCTACTCAGCTGTCTAGAACTGCAGTTGTCAAAGTTGACACCATTTTAATCATGATAACAGGTGAGATATAAAACTGTAAAAGCAGGGGTGAACTCTTGTATCACTCAGACTTAAGATCAGATAGAATGAAAAATGTTTTTACGAGATGAGTGTGAAAACTTATGTAGTATAGAAATAGAACTGATATTCAAAACTGGAGTTACTCCATGTGGTGGGTTGTGGGTCGTGTCTTGCCACTAGTGTGTAGGTAATGGATATATGGAAACTTTTTTCTGGGAAAATTACAGCTGTGGGTGGGAAGATGGGGAACTTTTAGCAACACCTTGAGTAGTTTCAAAGTATGTTTTTATGGCAAAGCTGTGTCATTCTTTGCAGATCCTCTGTATGAGGATGTTTTAGGAAGGAGAATAAAAATAAAGGAAAATAATTCATAGGATCATAGGATAGTGGAGTTGGAAGGGACCTTGAACATCATCTAGTTCCAAAACCCCTGCTATGAGCAGGGGCATGTCCCACTACTTCAAGTTGCCCAAGGCCCCACCCAACCTTCCTCATCTAACTAAATTCTTAAGTGCAAGTGTATGGCTTTGTTTTTTTCTTTTTAAAATCATAACATCTTGAGTTTATGGATGCATTCAGAAAATTATATCTAGTAATGCTTTTGGAGAACATAGTATTGACAGAGAGACTAAGTTTTTCTTATGCATTACTGTTGCATAACAATATAAATTGAACCTTAACAGCATGCTAAAGGACTAATATGTATGCTGCTCTTATTATTTCATTAATGGGAATAGTGTTTCCTGTTTTATTAAACCACTTTTTGCACTTACGCTCATTGCACACAGATTTTACATATTATAAAAAGTAGCAAAAGTGAAGTTGACTTCTCAAAACAGTTGTAGGTTTCTATTACTTTGTTTTCATAGCTGTTGACATAGAAAGCCTTAATACTAATAACAAATTGGCATTATATAGTTAAGAAGTATTGCTAGAGCTTTCAACAGAAACCTGTGTGGATAAGAGTGGGTGAGGCATACCTGAGTCTTCAAGCCATCTATCTCTGAGATGAGCATTAGTGGTCATGTTAATACTTGAGATGATCTTCTAATATCAGGTATAATTTGTTCCAGCTACTTAATTCTATGGTTTTTTTAAAATATATATTTAAGTGCATTTTTTAAAGTTTACCTAGAACTTTATGTAAGTTGACAAGGATTTCTTAAGGTTTATCTTAAGTATAAACATACATTGACCAAAACATAAATATGTCAAAAAAATTGTCAGAAGTGGAAGGCCCTGTTTGCATTTGCATTATTGTGACTATAGTGTAGATGTTTCTCTTCAGTTGGATATGACTGATTCACTCAAAGGTTGTTACTGTAAACTTTGTTGCCTCATTTCTGATTTGGTGATGATGTAGTGTGCCTAATGGTTTGTATGCTCATCTTAGATATGTAGATTTGTGGTGTTTGTATTATTTGTTTTACATAGATAAGACTTTTTGAGTCTACTTTTAAAAAAAAAAAAACATGCCCCCTGCCCCCCAACACAGGTACAGCCACCCCCAATCATTATTGAACCATTTCTCAATAGTAACTAATTTGTGTGGTATTTAAGTTGCTTGTGCCTTGTGTTCTTATTGCCAGGCATTTTTATCCTAAAGGTGTATGATGAAACATCCCCTGATATTGATAGGGAAGGTCTAGTCAGCTTCTTCAGTGAGAAGCTCTTTAGAATGTTTTGTCTGCTCACAGTCAATAAAACAAAACCATACAGTGTTTACTGAAAATCAGGTTTTGAGACTCATCTTGTAAAGGTTCTTTAAGCACTTTTTTTTTTCTTTTAAAATAATAAATTTTGACCCTCTTAGGTCAAATCTTCTATAGACCTGACTAAAGATCTTTGAGATTTTTCTCAAGTTGTGAAAATTGTGCTTTTCCTAGCTTTTATTGGGGTTTCTTCACCCTTTTCAAAGAGTTGGCAAAACTGCCCAGACTGTGTGTCCTTGCCTGCTGTTCTCAGTACAGTTTCTTGACATTGCAAGGACTGTAGAATGAGTTTTTAGGATATGTCCTTCGGGCTGTGCTGTGTTTTATATGTTCTCCAGAGGAGTTTTAACAGAATTTTAGATTGAAGTTTAATCTCTTTGACTTCTCCTTGACCTGTTTCTCTAAAAAATTAGATCAGATTTAGCTGGCACGGGGAGTTAATATGTGAATTAAATACTACTTTGTTTTCATGGATACCTTGAACCATGGGGAAGCTAGAAGTGTTTTGTATTAGTTGGGTGATAAGTATATACTTTCTATTAATCTTTAGGTGCAATGAGTCACATGAATATAACCCAGAGGGGAATTTCTGATATATAATCTGTGCTTACATTCAGAAGAGAAAGCATTGGTGTGTTTTAGCAAGTTGAAAGGGGAAGCTACTTGAAATATAACACTTCCCATTTTTCAAGCTTAGTGAAGTTCTGAGGCATCACACTGTGTTGGCTTTCTCACCCTTTCTTCCCCCGTCTGGCTGCCTCTGTTCCTAACACTTCAGCAGGACACTTTATATCACTCTATGGAAAATGACCCACAGTGTCTGACCTGCCGGATTTTATGAGTTGGCTTTGTCTGTTACCAGAGTAACAGTGGTACAAATCAGTGGTAAAGAGTTGGATGAAGTGTGCCAAGAACACTGTGCTTTCTGTGTTCTTTATGACTCTTTCTACATTGACACATTTCTATTTAAATCAAAATAAAAAAGATCCATTTGTTTATTTTTTTAAAATTGTAAACTCTTGTTCTTGCTATTGATTTCATTCTTAGATATAGACACTATCCTTTGAGGTTTTTAAACTGAAACAGGTTAAAGTACACACATCTTGGTGGTATAAGGGTTAAAATTGCAGTGTGTCTCGTCAGTGGATGGCAAGTATACTTGCTAACAGAGCACAAACTTTAAATGACTTGTAAGAGTGCATTAGTGCACTCAGCATCTATTAAGTGTCATGGTAAACATACTCTAGTGAGGCATTTAAAACTAGACCATCTGGTATCACTAGTGTGCTGGCAAAAGGAGTTAATCTGAATGTGGAGATGGTTTAAATGTATTGAGCGGTGTTACGCTTCAGGACTTGAAGGGGCCTTTTTTTTCTGTGTGCAAAGAAATAATGTGTTACCATCTACACTACTGTCATTAGCAGGTAAACTTCTCATTATGCGTGCATCAGACTTTTCTCTTGCCTTGTAAATATTATGCATACCTGTTGAAAATAGTATATGGTGCTTTGGTGATCCCTGCTTGGCTGTGCTAATACTAAGGAAAAAGTATTTTCACCAAATAAATTTCAAATAACTTCTTACATTTTAGTGAATAAAATATTACCTCAGAAATACATGAGGTAATAAACATTACCTTTATGTCTTATTTGGATGCTAAATTTGACTCGGGTATCTATGAATGGGGAGGTGACAACTGCTGGATTCGTTGCTGAAAAGGTGCATTTTGTCCTCTTGCATATTGAAACACTGACACCACACCTGGTACAATTGAGGGAAGCATGTAAGATCCAGCAGGGCATGGACAGAAAAACAGCAGGTATGGATACTGAAAGACCTTTTGTGGAATGTATAAAATGAGCATCTCTCATACCTTCTTAGGTCTTAGGACTTTTACTTTTCAAATAAATTGTATAGACCTTATGAGAGACCTTGCAAGAAGAGGAAGAAGTCTATTGTTCTTTCTAGTCTTTGAAACAAGATGATGTATTTTCAACTTAGTGTTGCTTTAGTCTTTCATTATTAATCTTTCTTTACCAGAGACCATTTTTGAGTAGGATTATTTTGTGTGTTGTTGTTCCACATTTGCACATATGCTCAAAATACATTTCCAATGATGGTGCAGTTTGTGGATGCTTATTTAGCATCAGCACTTCCCCCTTCCACCCCACCTCCCTTTTTTTCCTTTTTGGTTGATGTAATCTAATTTTAAAGTTAATAGAGAGGCTTATTTACTCATTAGAGTTTGACTGCTTTGCAGTCCGTGGAGCCCTGTAGCCGCACAGCGTGCAGTATACATACCTATTCACATTAAGCATTTGGTGTTTGGGATATTAGTTGGATATACAAGTCACTTCTTGTCAATATTTGATTTTTTCATGTGTATCTGAGGAAAGTGGGCAAACTCTTTGACAAAACTTCATTAACATAGGGCTGAGTATTGAGCATTTAAGATTCAATTATTATTTACATTTTTATCACTGCAAAAAGACAACTGTTTTAAACCTTTTAAAACTTTAACTGACACATAAGGTATTTACTGCAGCTGTCATCACTTTTTGGGAACAGTCTGAAAGCCATACTACCTTGTCTATTGGTGCTCTTAGTGATAAAATTAGAATGTTTGGTTTTATTCTCACTATCACAGTATTTATTATAAGTGGAACTCTCTGGAAGTGTTTTTCACATGGCCATATTCAGATAGATGGTGATAAAAAGATGAGTCTTATCTCTGTTTGAAAGACAAGGAAACTGAAGCTTGCCAGCAATAACTGACTTTCATGGATTTTTTTCACTCAATTTTATGCTGTAAGTCAGCAGGAAAACTAAGACTCGGTCCAACCTCTGTTCTCTGGATTGCAGTACCTGATACTAGGAGGATCTGTTTCTGTTGCAGCCCTTCTACACATAATGAGGCTTTTGCCAGAAAGGATAAGTGTTTAAATATGGAAAAAAATGTTGCATGAAATGTTATAAATTATTAAAATTACATAGAAGTCTTCTCCAATAGGTGTTTCAGTGGTTATTTGGAAGCATCTGTTGAAAGCATATGGAAGTTATGATTTTTAAGACACCCTTAAATAGGATATATATTCTACTTCTGTCGTGCAGAGTATGGTCTTTGAAAAAGATTAGTAGCCTCAGATCAGGACCTGCTTCCTCCTCCCTATCTAGCTCTGTGCTGTTTTACTAATTTTTGAAGGTCAAATAGATAAGGGCAACTGTCTTGCAGTTTTCCTGCAGCTTCAAAATGATAAGTTTGGTACAATCTGATTAAAAAATAGGCTGTTAAAAAGTTTTACCACTGCTGCTTTTGACTGTCATCTTTAAATCTTTTTATAGGATGCTGCTAGAGGTTAATGCTAAAGATAAAACCTATTACTTGCAAATACACTACTAAATCAGTGACCACTGAATACTCAAACGTCAGTGATTCACTAATACACAGAACATACGTGTTGACTGCATGTTGAGGTATGAATGTAAAGCACTGGTGTATCAAGTGGAAAATGTTGAAACTGTGCCTGCCTTTACTACTGCTATGTAATTTCCATGTGTTGTGCTCCAAAGGAGTATAATAATCAACTTTCATTCTTGAAATGATGATTGGGCATTGAATTCATTAAACATATTAAATAAATTGTATTGGCAATTAAAAAAAATCCTAAAGTACTGAATGTTTTCAAAAGAATTCAGTTAAGTGAGGTTTGTGAAATAGGAGAAATGATACATGAAGTAGTCCTGGAGAAATGCTCCATCCCAGTTGTAACTAGCAGAATTTTGGACAGTAATCTTAGTACAGCCCTATCTCTGCCTCTTAACAGTGTGTTAATAACATCTAATGCCCTGCTGCTTGCACAATTGAAATCCTAGGGCCGTCTTAACAGAAATGTTTCTACAGGGAAGTAACTGCAGTGCCTGTGGCCCTGATGGTTTCCATGGGAATGACTATGAATTCTCGTACTGTGAAATATGTTATGAAACTTTGTATTGCAGGGCAATATGTTACACCAGTATGTGAACAGGGCAATGGAGAATTTAAATACACAAATGCCATGGTGCATTTTTACTTACATTGATGCAGTATTTAAAGTTTACTAATGGCTTGTGAACAGCCATGGAGATGGCTGTCAACCTGAACTGTTGTGCAATTTTAAAGCAAATGAAAGTGTTATGGGGCAAAAATCTGGAAGAGATTGATCTGTTTGATAAAAGCACTCATTGAATAACATTTGATATTTTTCCATGATTCTGTGCTTTAATAAACTTTGCTTTTCCCCCGTTTAATGCATTTTGTGTTTAGCTACTTCTGTTTGTAAGAACAAGCAGCTCGCTTGGATGTTAGTAACTGAATTACTTAAACAGATGTTTCATGGTACCCAAAAGACATTAGCTGATTAAGGTAAGTTCCAAGTAGAGTCCAGGAGAACCACAGCCTCCAACACAGTAATGTCCCATTCTCATATTGTATTTGTACAGAAACAGGCTTAGCATTTGTACTATTCCAGTTCTTCAGGCCAAATCGCACCTGTTTATGTCAGTAGCATATTCGTTATCATTTTATATTTTAGCTTTTTACCAGTTTCAGTTCTATGTGTTAATGGTTGGTTTATTTCATGTTCTGTGTCTGATTTTATATAAAATCAGGGATTTTTTCAAAAACAGAGTAGTGTTTTTAATGGGCTTTATAGCTTTTTTTTAATCCATACAGCTTTTGAAGTGTCCGGGTAATAGAATGAGTGAGCAACTCGCCCATGTGACAGAAGCTGGGTGCCTTTCTAGTAAAGGCAATGTATGTGTCCACCATTTGGCAGTGTCTGTAGTGAGCATAGACTTGCACTGTGTGAACAGCCATCTTTGGTAGCAGACTGGGGCTAGTGGAAGGTGCAGGCAGGCTGCATCACTGCTTTAGAGGCTGGCCGTGTTCTTGTTAGACTGAGTTTCCCTCTAGAGCTTTCAAGTCACAGCAGGTTGGAAGTAGTTCCTCTTAAGAAGAGAAATAACAGAACAGCTGAAAGTGGGGATTCTTGTGAAGTATTTTGTATGGGGCATTGTTTGTGTTTAATACTTTTTTAACACTTTGGTGTTTAAGCTTTGCATTCTTTTAGTATCAAGGTATTACTGAGATCCACATTGTGTAGCAGTTACAGAAAGTGAAAAAGGAACTGGATGTCTACTTTGAGCTTCAGGATAAGCAAGGTGCAGGTTTTGCAGCCATGCCACGAAAAGTACCTATAACCAGTTAATGTTCAGGAAGGAGTGATAAAATGCTACTCAGCCTGTCACTGAATTTGAGTTTTGTTTAGAGTCAGCCACTTTCTGAGATGAAGTGGCAAGGTACATTCTGTCTCGTATAATGCCATGTATGGATATCGCCGCCTTTGTTCTGCTGGGGAGAAAAACCTCCACAGGACAGTGAGTTAGTTGGCTCCAAGTACTTCATGAGGCAGGAGGTAATACTAAAAACCATAGGGATTTCAGGGTGATAAGGTTCCTAACCCAAGTAGAAGTGACTGAAAATATTGATGTTAAATCAATAATCTGGTGCTTTGCATAGTTTTCTTCAGACTAACAATACATATTGTGGAGCTGCACTCCTTTTTGAATGTTACTGATGTTCCCTTTTTTACTTCAGTCTTCTGAAAACTTGAAGTTTGCAAACTAAACAGGTGATATGGCACCAACTGGTGTAGTAAGTCACCCAGGGAACAAAACCCTTTGAATATTTTTCATATGCTTCCTAATACTCAAATGTATTCAGAAAGTACAGGAGCATGTAACTTTCTCCCCCTTACCTGTCTCCCTCCAAAAAAACTCTGCAGTTCAAGATGGAATATTCTCCATTAAATTTAAGAGGGGTTTCCAAAATGGTTTGGTACTGAAGACCTACATGAGACTAAACCAACAGAATCTTATGATTTATAGCTTCTTTCTGGAAAAATGTTTAGCATCCCCTGCTTTAGGACCACATCAGATCAACATGCATTGTTCATAATAGCTGAGTTTAGGCTTGGCTCCAGAAAACTTCTACTCTCAAGTCAAAAAGAGATTTTGATATTGGCACCTGATTGAGATGGTATGAAATGGCATGCATTAGTCTGTTATGCCTCCTATATAATGTTTTTAAGCTCCAAATTTCTGTCAAGTTCAGAAATAAGATTTGAACATCTGGTGTTTATTAGCTGTTGAGTGACCTAAAATGTAAGCTTACTATTCCAAGAACTGTATTTTCAAGGGCTTTGTAAATGTTGGTATTACAGCTTTAGCCAGTCAAGATAAAGGTAAAACATTGTGGGGTGTTAGAGGCCTCCTGTCCAAAGGATGTCTACTATACTTGCTAGGCAGAACAGTGAGGGCTAAAACTTGTTTCTGAACTTGCTATTTAGAAACAACATTTTTGAAAGTTACCTTGGTTTTCAGGTCTAGTCAGTGTTGCCCTTTTGGCCTCAGTTTTTGTACAGTATGTTCAGATTAAGTATCTTTCTAATTATTTGTCCAGGAATTAAAATACCTTTTTTTGGCCACCAGTCATAGTCAGGATTGAAGATATCTGTCAAAACAATTACTTAAAGATGTTGAAGGTCTTAAAGGAAAACAATACATTTTTTTTAGAGATACTTTGTTTACTGAGATAAAATTTGTTTAACAGTTCTAAGAGCTTTTATTCCAGAGTGAAGTGTGAGAAAGGAAAGCTTGCATGTTTAGGCACTGATCATGTCAGGAACGGTCAAAAATCAGCACTGCACCATAGAAAAGCTCTGCAGATGGTCTAGAATATGCATTCAGGGTTTGGTTGTCCATATAGAGATTGTCATATTGCTCAAGGTTAGTATAACCTGGAGAAAATTCAGTTTCAGCTCTAATGTTCAGTTCACCTCGTGGCATGGCTTTGTGGTGTTCACATCCAACACCGAGCAGACTGGAGTATCAACCTGTTGCTTTTGCGCTTTCAGTGCAGTATCTGTCAGGCAGTACTTTCTTGAACACATTTCTGTGGACTGGACTGATTAAGTTGGAATTTTCTATGTGTATCTGTAAACATCTGTCTCCTTAATCATCTGGAGGAGAGGGTTATGTGTGTTAGACATATGTTTTCTTGCTCTTAACTGTTGCAGTGGTAACTTTAATTTACTTCAATGTTCCTTTTCCCCTGGCAGGAAAGTTGAGAGACTTTGTTACCGTCTTATCAAGTGGTAATACAGCCAGGATCAGCTCAAGGCAAGATTTTGCTTGGTCAGCTTCCAGAACTTGTCTTTTGTAAGCGTAGGATTACTGTTTATCTGTAGTGTATATATATTAAAAAAACACCAAATCAAATAAAACATCCCCCCTGAAAAAAATCACACACACACACACACAACCCCCAAGTGAAAAACCCAACAAAATGTTAACATGACCCATCTTTCACTATATCTTGCTCTTAGTTTTTTTTCTTTTTTTTTTTAAGACTTTCAGTCTTTCTTTAAAAACAAGCCATGTCATGCTTACCTGAGGTTTTCAGAATTGTTTAATTAAATTTCATTTTTACATAGGTAACTGGTTGAGTTTCAGCACAACATAGCTTGTAGATTTGTTTTTGTCGTAGTTCAGCTGGGGAAGCAGGTGGGGCCACTAAATAAATATAAAATTTGGTGTGTGAAATTTAGTATGTCCTTTTGGACATACAGATTTAATTAACTCTGTTTTACAAGAGGTGCCATATATACATTTTATTTTTATCAGGTAGGTTGGACTAGAAGATCCGATGGGTCCCTTCCAACCTGGTTGTTCTGTGATTCTGGGCTTCCTTGAGTTTAGCAAGGAAACTTGTTTGCATGAGTTGTTAGCCACAAAGATTGAGATCTATCCATTTACAGAAATATATTGTTCTCTCGTGAACTTTATCCGTTAGGAGTTTTAAGTGAAATTGCTCGTACTGTAATGTTTAAATGTAAAAGTTCATGGTTTGAATTTTAAGAAGTTGTGTGGGGAAGACTTCATATGTGATACAGATGTATTCAAAATACATCAGACTCTGTTAGTGGTAATCGCTTTCAAAACTCCCTTGCTAAGCTAAATATTGATCATAGTTTCACTAGTACTAAATATTGAAGAGGATGTGGTGGCATTGGTACATTCCACATTTGACGCCCATGTTGGTTATGGTTGGTTTGAAAACAACTACATAATGGCAGTGCTATTTACATTCTCTCACCATCGTCTCCCAAATGCTGGCAGTTGGTGTTAGTAGTTGTGCCGACAACACTTTCTTGAGTGGGGAAAAAATGTTAACCATTCAAAAAAAAATTAAATGCTTGATTTGAGACTGTAAATCAGCTTGTTACATCAAGAATCCAATGGGTTAACAGAAGCGATCTCCTGTTTGATATCACATCTGTAAGACAGCACAGGTACTGGAAATCTGGTTTCAACGTGGTGACAGTCAACTCTCTGGAACACAGTCATACAGAATTCTTCACTGCTTTGATTTGCTGTTGCCTCTCTATAGAGAAATACAAAAATGTGCATCTTGGCATATTCATATCCTTACAGTGGAATATTCCAGGACCCCCAAAGGCTAACGGTTCATGTTATAGGTATTTCTGTAATGGATTGCAAACTTTTGAAATTAACAACTGTGATGTTAGGATGTAGCCAAAGTTAAAATTTGGCATTATCCTCCTACAGTTAAAATATGTATCTTTGAAGTTTTTAATAGCTTCAGAATGGTTCTTTTTTTTTTTTGGTATGACCTCATTCTTAATGTTTGAGCAGTACTTTGAAGATTAGAAGCACTGCTGAGCTGCAAGCTTTCTATTTTGTTGTTAATTGAGGATTAATGGTCATTAAAATCTGACAAGGGGCTACTCCAAGTGATTAAATTGCTTTAGTATTTTGAACACAATATTTACAAAGCTGGGTGACTCTTAACTTTGATTTAGTGTCCTCTTCTAAAGAATCTTTGTATACCAAAATATTTCTTAGATTCTAATAGTATTTACTAAATCAAGCTGCATATGATTTTTGACTTGTGTGTTCAGAGGAATCGGAGTTTTGAAATTTGGTTGTGTGTGGTTGTAATTCTCTGTGCGTTCTGTTAATTGCAGTATTTACATCATTACTTTTTATTTGTTTTCAGACTAACAAAGCTATTCTGATTCCGCTGTGATGCTTAATAAACGTAACTTTTTTTTGAGATTTCTAGATACAAGCTAGTGTTAATTTTTTTCAGAGATGGTGTGGTTTACTCAATACAAAGTATTATTTTGTGTGGTTAAATCAGGACATGGCATAGCATTCTTTGTGTAGTAGTCAGCTCTTCCTGCCGTACCAAGACTAACAAATAAATGGAAATTATGTTTTTAATGTTTGCAACTGGTCTTGTTATCACTAGAGAAGTAATTCTACTTTACACTGGAAGGTCCAGTTTAAGTACTGAAGTGCAAATTCCAGTGCGTATTTCCTTCTAGATCATATGGTGGTATTTTGATGGCAGGTTTTTCAATCCAAGTGCAGGAGCCTGCTATAAGGCTTCTGTCTTATTGACTAAATAAAAACCTTGGGAACAAAGAAAAAATAAAAACATGAGTCACATGTCATTGGATGCATTTCTCAGACTTGTTCGCTTATATCTTTATAAAGAAATTACAGTAGCTAATGTATTCTCCAGTACAGTCATAAATCTGAACTTCTGTAGTTTGAAAAGGGGTGTGAAATTTAGAGTAGTGAGTTCATGACCTTCTCTGCTACCTTTCTCAGACTCTGTTAGAAAACAAAGCTACAGGTTAGGCCTAAATTGGGGTCTACATCTCCCTGGATAATATCTGCTGTAATCTTAAGGCTGGAGCTTGAAAAATGCAGACTTGTGTATGCTATTATTTCATTGTGTATTGGGATATTTGGGTAGCATATAAGGGTTTTGAAGGTTTCCTAGTTTTATCATCCTGAAAAATCATTGATATTTGATGACAGCCCATGTTATTTTCATTTGTGGCTGCTATCTGTGAGCAATTACCAGAAATGCTGTGATAAAGTTGGCATTGTATCACAAGTGCTTCTGGAATGGAATCAACAAGCAAACAGGATTCACTGTAACAGGGGTAGTTGTTGTGCATAGAAAGAGTAAATGTGGAGAAAACTGGAAAAGGGGAAGCTTACAAGACTATAAAGGTGTGGAGAATAGTTCTGCAGTAGGCAGAGAGCATGCTGTGCTGTAATCTGTCCAGCTACTTGAATGCAGAAGACTGTTTGTGGCAAATATATGATAAACCCTAACTTCAAGCTAAATGCAAATTGAAGAGTATTTATATGCTGGCCATTTGGTAGAAGGCATCTCTCTCCTACATCTGGGTGTCCTGAAACTGTTGTTTGCTGTAATGCTTTCAGCATTGCTGAACTCCCCTGCCAACTGATCTTAGTTTCCTTACTGTTTTTCCATGAAATGTGATTTATGTGACCAGAGTATCTCTTTGTCTCTCTGCTGTGTAGAGATCTCTTAACAGATTGAATAAAATGGTGTGGCTTTAAGGGACCTGGGGGACTGATGTGAATGTGTGTTGGAGTGAAACAGAGAGGCTTCAGTCCTAGTCTGTCTAGATGCCAGACAATGTGGAAGTGAAGTGGTGGTGTGGATAAACAAAGAATCAGTGTGTGTTAGTCCTGTTCAGTCCTTGTATCAAACTCATTTGGAGAAAGGTATTTATTTTTTATTTTCCCTCCAGCCCCAGAAGCAGGCTGTATGTAAAGGTCTTGTTTTCCCATTCTGCCCCAAGAAAGCAAGGTGTTAGTGAAGAATTTTTTCTCTAGTTGTTCTTTTCTTCCTTTTAACCCATATTGTGGCACTTCATTAATAGTGTTTTTAAATTTGTGACATAAAGTTCTGCTAAGCAACCAAGGATAAAGCTAGAGAAAAGTATGTTCCTGATGAGACCATATATGAGCTTAACTCTGCCCTTATCTTCACTACATACCAGTACTTGTATAAAACCTGTTCTTGGCCTGGTTGAGCTGAAATCCATTAGAATAGTCTGCCAACAGACATTGAGGCAGTATTACTTTAATGACAGCATAGTCATCAGGCATCTTCTGGTGCATTTTGCTTGGATGGATTAGGGTTTAGTGAAATAAAACCTACTTATGCTGGACAAAACAGTAGTTCTTTCAAGTCTGTGTTTGTGATTAGTGTCTTATCTTACTCTGGCTCTTGTTAGGCATAAAATTTTACTTAAGTGTAAAGTGTTTCTAGCAAATGATTGATTGCTTCTGAGTGTCTTTGTTCATACTGTTCCAATTTACAGTATCATCTCCTGAGGATTATTCATTGTGTAGTTCAGATACAGGGAAGGAAGTGAGAATTATGTTAAAAATATGATGAGTAATTTGTGCTTTTTCTTTCATCATTGATTATTCTTAAATATCTTATGACACACATAGCTTACAAAATATAAATTACATTATCATCTGAAGCAAACTGCAATAAGATTTAATTTTGAAGATTAATGCAACTGAAATGTATGCATGTGTTTTGTGCTTTTTAAAATTTCCTACCGTTTCTGCATAGTTACATTCAAGGCATTTTGATAGTTTCTTGTGTAGTGTTTCTTGCAGAAGAGAGTTTATTGCCCCTACAACATAGCTTTTAACGGTTAGAGCAACAAGGTAAAGTAAAAAGGATCAATATTTCATTTCAGAAGGGTGTTTCAGAAAATTGGTTTAGAACTGCATTTTGACCATTCATTTAATGGTCTTTTTTATTCTCCTGGAACATTAGAATGGCTGCCTGTTGTTCAACCTGTGTTAAAATTGCTAGTGTTTAAGCTCGTAGCATGCTTGGTTTGTATGCAACACTTCAACAATGTAAAAATTCTGAATATATAGTTCAAGGACAAAAACCCCCGTTGTATAATACAGTTGTCTTGTGTTTATGTTCTAGGTTGTGTTAAAGATAATTAAACATTACCAAGAAGAAGGGCAGGGAAATGAAGTCGTCCAGGGAGTGCTGCTGGGTCTTGTGGTGGATGACAGACTTGAAATCACAAACTGCTTCCCTTTTCCTCAGCATACAGAGGATGATGCAGACTTCGATGAAGGTAATGGTTACAATTTTGGAAAGCTTTAGGTTAAAAAAATATCTGTATATGCAAAAGGGGACATTTCCCCACCCCCCCCTCCACTGACGCGAAGCTTGTAAGAGATCAGAGTATTTTTTTTTGACTTGAGGTATCAAGAGGTTATTTGCAATGCCATCGTGCAAATCCAACTGAAATCTTGTCTATGTGAGCAAAGTTATAGGTATAAAACTTGTATTACATGGACAGTCTCACTCCAAAATGAGTGTGTCAACACTGGAAGTTACCTAAGTTTTAAGTCTGTGATTAATACAGACTTTAAAGCTGCTTATGAAAATGTCTGTGTATTTCTATATGTATGTATATAAACATGTACGTATGTTTGCAGTCAGGCATATAGATTGCCTCTCTGTAGTTTTATTCGTGTTTGTTAAGTACTCACTGAAAGCCTGGAGAGGAGAACTTTAAGTGTGAGAGACACTGGTTACTTGAAATCTGGATGATACTTTTGCTTGTTCAGGTGATCTAGAAGTAGCATCAGTGTTTTCTGTCCGTTCTGGTGTTTCCTTGCTGGTCCTAATAATGTTTTGTTATGGCCACTGGAAGTTAGTATAACTGGCTTGACACAGAATGGTATATGATTTATAAAGATGAAAGACCTAGAATTCTGGTCTTGGTAGTGTATATGTGTGTGTTTATTTAAAGATACTAGTAGAAACACTTTGTTAGAGCTTATAGAGACCTTCAAGAGTAACTAAAGAGGCAATATAGTCAAAGTAGTTGTGTTTGGGAAACTTGCTTTTATCTAATTTTGATAATTCAGTGTAAGCAAGATTACTTAAACTACTTTTTCTTCCTTATAATGAGGTTAGTTATTATTATCTTCTTATAATAAGAATCTTAATCTACCTTTAACACAGAGATAATTTTAAGAGTTCTTTGCAACTTGGTAAGGCTTCTTAGCTGTTTGTTGCTTCTGTTGTGTGATTATACAATTTGCTAAGAAAAAAAAAAACCTACCACAAGGCAATCTTAATTAATGTGATCCTTGAGTCAAAACTATATTTTATTAAAGTCTAGAAGATGTTTCAAAGTTTCCTTCTCTCCGGAAACTCTTCAAAGGACTGGAATAATCTAAATTTTTAATTGGAGCACATGCTTCATTTTTTCCTGCAGAAAATGACTGAATTGTTTCCGTGTAGCTGATAGACAAGCAGGGAGTGAAATAAATGTCTTAATGTCACTATATGAAGTCTACCGTGCTGAAGCTCTGAGCCTGTGTTCTTATATGCAAGTTTCAATTGTTCTTGTTTGAGAAAAACTTTGTTACAGGAAAGTGACTCTTGTTACCAGTCTTTCTTTGCTTGTTTTTAGCAATTAGGCAATAATCCTGGCATTAAGTAAAGTGCAGAAGGCAAAGTTTGTGGAGCTTCCCTCACCTGGAAGCCTTAGCTTGTCAACCTTCTGTTCCCATGCTGTAGGTGCAGAAAGACGAGCAAACTCTAAGCAGAGTGGAAAGTTAACCTGTGACAGTGGCGCTGATGTGTGCCTCTAGCAGTGACAGAGAAGTTGCAGCGATGTCAGGGGAACTTACCTTGCTCAATCATAGACTCATTTAGGTTGGAAAAGACCTTTGAGATCATCAGGTCCAACTGTAGACTTGTCACTGCCAAGTCCATTACTAAGTGAGATCAGAGGGCTGGAGCACCTTCCATATGAGGACAGACTGAGAGAATTGGGCTTCTTCAGCCTGGAGAAGAGAAGGCTCAAAGGAGACCTTGTAGTGACCTTCCAGTACCTGAAAGGAACCCACAAGAAAGCTGGAGAAGGACTATTCATAAAGTCTTTTCGTGATAGGACAAGGGGGAATGGCTATAAACTGGAGAAGGGGAGATATAAACTAGACATTAGGAAGAATTTCTTCACCGTGGGAGTCGTGAGACACTGGCACAGGCTGCCAAGGGAGGTTGTGGCTGCCCCATCCCTGGAGGTTTTTAAAGCCGGGTTGGATGAGGCCTTGGGTAACCTTATCTAGTGGGATATCCCTGCCCATGGCAGGGGTGTTGGAACTAGGTGAAATTTAAGGTCTCTTCCAACCCTGACTATTTTGTGGTTCTATGTGGAAGGAAAGAATAAGGAGTCGTTCTCTTTGGTCAGAATAATATTATAGTTTCTAATCTTCTCACTTAGTGTATATATTCTTTTTTTTTTCCTTTCTTCCTTTTTCTAAGATTCTGGAATAGGAAGAATCCTGTTGGCACTCCCAAGTTTCTGTGCCTGCAGAAAGCGTTTCTTACTGGTGGTAGCTGATCTTGTGTTAATACAGGGACTGTTGTGGTGGCTGAAGGGCTATGCTACCCCAGCTGCCCTTCTCTGGAGGGGAGGAAACGGGGAGCAACTGTGATGAGATTATCTGTTAGCAAACTCTTAACCTGCCATCCTGAGAATTGAATAAATTCTCACTCAAGAAATAATTTCTTCTGTATCATTTTGCAGGAGCCTTGTGGTCTTGAAGTGATAGCTATTAAGAGAATTGAGTTTACTTACAGGAGAGTGATGTTCAAGCAAACAAACTGTTGGATAATTGGCAAGAGGCATTTAAGCTGATGTTTTCCTTTTTTAAACTGAGCAAATGTAATATAAAACACATTTTTGAGAGTGCTAAGAAAATATCCTTAAGTTGAACCTGAAATAGGTATGCATGACATTTAAGAATCAGTTCGATAAAGATCTGTTTCTTACTTGTTAGCAACAATCATTTCTTCAAATATGTGTAGATGTGCCTTTGTTATGGTGCCATTTTGTCTCTTTGCTGCTAATGCCTGAGATAAGTAATTTTGGCCATTTGCCTTAACAGAATTCCTTCAAAAATAAAATTTTTGATGTAAGGAAGATGTGCTCAGACTAGTTCTTTTAGTGCAAGAACATTTTTAGTGCAGTTTGAAACAGACAATTTCTAGGAACTGCAGACAACGTGAGAGGTTTTTTTTTTAGCTTCAAGCAACTCAATTATAAATCTGGGAGTATTGTCTACCATTTATGAATCCACAGGTGTTTTCCATCTTAAAGTTTCTCCTGCAGTGTCGTCTTCCTATGATTCTCTTTACAAAGCGTAATTTTTTGTTAAGATTTTTCCTGTCAGGGAAGTCTTAAACACCTAGGCTGCCCTGCTACAGCGCAAGATTTTTGGAGAAGGTGGGAGGGTTCAGCCCAGCTCTGTGTTAGAAATCTGTAGGTGATGTTTAGTTGATGATGTGTGAGCTAATGGAGGAAAATTGTGAAACAGAGGTGTGTTGTTGAGTCTTTGGCAAAAGATGCTTCAACATGGATGTTTGATGTTTTGGGGCTGGCGTTTACCTTTCAGATAAGTGTGTTTCCTTGCTGCTAGCGCACTCAAATCACCATAGGTATTGAATTTATTTCTCAAAATACAGACCTTTAATTTTAAGAAGATAAATTATAAGTGGGTGTAACCCCTACTTCTGTGCCTGCCCTCTCCCATCTTCCATCCACAGATTCAACTCCTGCTTAGGGAAAATCAGATTTCTGCTGTCAGGAATTTCAGCTTAGGAGCTTCTGTGAAATGATACAGTACTCTACCTTGTCTTTGTGAGGGTAATTTTCTGAGAATTACTGTCACTTTAGGGCACTTCCAAGCTTTTTGCTGAGCGTAATGCCTGAGTTGTATCTTCTTCCTGGGAAATGAATGTATTATTCTTGACTATAGATTGTGTCTCTAAGAGACATTTTGTGTGTAGTCCTTTGTGCATAATTTTTTTTTTTATCATCAATTTTATCATTGACTGGCTCTCCTTCTTTTCTAAAGGAAAATTATATTCCTTGCATGGAAAGCAATAGTTAAAAATGTACTATACATCTTGTAATTCGTTATAGATCTTGTGAGACATTATTTTGAAAAGATATTTTGAGACAGATTTTATTTCAACCTGATGTATTTTTAGTAACTAAGTGACAAAGCTGAGATAATAAATTAAGTACTGTGGTAATTATGCCAATAGAAACTTTGAGGCAGTTGTATAATTATACATCAAAGTAAGTTCTAGAGGGTTGTAACTTTTTCGCCTTGTGTAACTATGCAGAGATTTCATTAGAATCCCTCTAAAATGCTTCAGCTGGGAAGGTGATGCTGCCTTCTCCTTCCTCCCCCGCTACCCTTAACATGATTTTTACTTTCTTAACTGGGAACGTTTTTTGCTTTTCAGTTTTTAGGTTAGAATTATCTAGATGATTAAAAATCTTTATGCCTGTATTTGTCTGGGCTGTAGGTTTTTATTTAGTTGCATAATTACACAGAATCACTAGGTTGGAGAAGACCCACAGCTTCATTGAATCCAACCATTCCTATCAGCCACTAAACCATGGCCCTCAGTACCTTGTCCACTTGTCTTTTAAATACTCTAGGGATGGTGACTTAACCACTTCCCTGGGCAGCCTGTTCCAGTGCCCAATGACCCTTTCTGTGAAAATTTTTTTCCTAATATCCAGCCTGAACTTCCCCTGGTGGAGCTTGAGGCCATTCCCTCTTGTCCTGTCACTTGTCATTTGGAAGAAGAGGCCAGCTCCCTCCTCTCTACAACCACCTTTCAGGTAGTTGTGGAGACCAATGAGGTCTCCCCTCAGCCTCCCTTCTCTAGGCTAAACAAACCCAGCTCTCTCAGCCACTCTTCCTAGGGCCTGTTCTGCAGCCCCTTCACCAGCTTCGTTGCTCTTCTCTGGACTTGCTCCAGAGCCTCAACATCCTTCTTGTGGTGAGGGGCCCAGAACTGAACACGGTATTCAAGGTGCGATCTCACCAGAGGGAGGGTACAGAGGGAGAATAACCTCCCTGGACCTGCTGGTCACACCGTTTCTGATACAAACCAATATGCTATTGGCCACCTTGGCCTCCTGGGCACACTGCTGGCTCATGTTCAGTCAACTGTCAACCAACACTCCCAGGTCCTTCTTCTCTGGGCAGCTTCCTAGCCACTCTTCTCCTAGTCTGTAGCTCTGCATAGGGTTGTCGTGTTTGCCAACTAGAAATAACACATTGCTATATTTCCACAAACTTCCGTTTAAGTTCACGTGAATGCAGTTGCATATGGAGAAACATGGTATAGTCTCTGTCTAGTACTTTTTCAGGTTTTTAATTGCTCAGGGTGAACAACAGTTTGTACTGCTGAGCCTTTACCTACAATGTTGCTGGTACAGTGACCTACAATATGGGATCCTTGCAGAAGCAGGGGCTTCAGGTAGCTAAAAGGAAGGTGCTTAGAAAAGTTAATTTAAGGTAAAGCAATGAACTGTGTGTGTGCTTTTGAACTGTTGCCTGCTGCAATGAGAGTGAAGTGAGTGTTGGCTGTATTAAGACCCTTCCTGTTTTATTGGAGAACTTGTTCTTGAGGTTGCATTTCTTGAAGGGAAGCCTGTGGTCTGCTACGCCAGTTTGGTCCTGAAGCCCCTATTATGTCAAAGTCACACTTTTCAGCAGATTCTGTCTCAGTGCCCAAGTGTGGTGGTGTTTGGCAAAATGTTTTGGCTAAAAACATCTTAATAAAAAAAAGCAGATACTTTCTAGAGTTATGGTTTTTTTCTTTTATTAAATTCCTAGTGTAGCTCCACAAACAGCCTTGTGAGTCCAACTGGAGAGGTGGTATGGACCCCTGAGGTGCTTGAAACCCCAGTGTGGTCAACTCAGAATCTCCCCAGCAGTACGTATGTACCTATTGGGACAAAATAGATTATGTGTAGGTTGATTTCTTTTACCAATATTGCTGTAGGAGTCCTGATGTTATTAAACCTCAACCCCCTAGCTGTGCTGATTCATCTCCTTAATGTGAAGCTTTCTGTCAAGGCTAAATTTTGTCAGGTTTTTCTTCTGGAAACACTTTCTAGTTATTCCCATTTAAAATCTGCTAGTATAACTCAAAGTTTTATCATTGGAATATCACTTATTTCTCTTGTGCTGTTGCAGGATAGAACTTGAGCGTGCTGAAACTGTGCTCTAAGTAGGCAACGGCAATTTTGGCTGATAATTTTTTTTTTGGCTAACATTTTTTTTAAAAATTTTGATTTATTCTCTTTAGGTGTTATGGTAGGCAGAAATAGAGACGATTGTATGTATTGTCTTTTATTGTAAGAAAACAGAATGTTTATGAAATGCAGGAAATCCAGTTATATGAAATTTTAAGTTTTATTTCACGGAGGATAGGAACAGATGACTCAAAAACTTCTAAATCATGGTTGCAGTTATAGTTAATTTATCTGAATTCTGGGGATTTTTTTTTTGTAAGTTCCTATACTAATTTATAAAGAAAGCTACATTATGTAAATGTTGACTTTTCAATTACTAAGCGCTGGCAAAAACCCATCAGGTTTCTGTGTGAATTTAGGAAATTTAACTTCTTCTCTATGCAAGAAGTGTATTGACTTTTAAGTTCAATTTCTTTCTTTATTGTTTGGGTGTAAATAATTAATGAAATAAGCTGTAGGCTTGATGAGGATTAATTTATATAAGGAATTCGGATGATTATAACAGAGGGTGCACGATCAGTTGTGTTAAATGTGTGAAACGTCTTATCTGCCCTTCCATATTTCGTTGTTTGTTGTATTTTGTTTGGTGGTTTGCCAGAACTACTATTGGAATGTACTGATTGATGGAGGTGTTGGTTATTAGACGTGATTAATTGTCATGTAATAGGATGTATCACGTAATCAAGAATTTTTTATAAAGCTGGTAATCACACTTGAGTTATTTTATACTTTACTCCTCAACAGCGTGAGTTGTTAATTTTTTTTCCTAAAAGGAAACTAATATAGGCGATGTTTGCATGCCTGTGATAGTTCAGCGAAGCAGCAGCCCTGAGAGCTTCGTATGAGTTTTCATACTGTGCAGACTGATCCCTTCATGATATTTTTATCATTATTGGGCAAAGAAACAGCCGTGCTGATACAAGGTTGCTTTTCAGCCCCGTGCACCAGGGATGCTTATCATCTCTCAATATGAACCTAGTATCAAGGCTGAGAGGAGACCTCATTGCTCTCTATAACTACCTGAAAGGAGGTTGTGGAGAGGAGGGAGCTGGCCTCTTCTCCCAAGTGACAGGGGACAGGATGAGAGGGATTGGCCTCAAGCTCTGCCAAGGGAAGTTTAGGTTGGATATTAGGAAAGAGTTTTTCAGGGAAAGGGTCATTGGGCACTGGACCAGGCTGCCCAGGGAGGTGGTTGATTCACTTTCCGTGGAGGAAATTGGCATCCAGGTGGATGAGGCGCTGAGGAGCATGGTTTAGTGTTTGATAGGAATGATTGGACTCGATGATCCTATGGTTCTATTCCAACTTAGTGATTCTATGATTGTGTGATTCAAGGCGGCGGGAGCGGGGCCGGCAGGGGGCGCCCGCACGCCGCTGCCCCGCTCCAGGTCTGGCTCCGAGCCAGGAGCTCGCTGGGCTCCGTGTGGTTTCCTTTCCGCGCTCAGCCAGGCTGTGTCCGAAGGAACTGTACGGATCGGCAGAGTTTAATTCACAGACCTCTCTGCCTGTGTTTGTGTCCTAAAAGCAGCGCAGGAGCGTTTGTGTTTTGCAGATTCTCCGCTTCCCGATTCTAACACGTGTGACTCGGCAAGGGGAGATAGCATTTGGGATGCATCTCCTTCGCTTATTTTCAGTAGCTTTATATGCTAGACCTAAAATCTGCATATAAACCTAGCCCTTTTCTGTTAGTATTGTCTGAAATTTTTGTTTATTGAGATTCTGGATTTTCAGGTTGATATTTATGGTAGAGGCAATGCTTTAAAGTGGTAGGTAAATTCTTTTGTTCAAAGTCTAATTTTGAATCAAAAGAGAAATAATTTTGCTCTTTTAAGCACCGGGCATATTAAGGTGTTTTTTTTTTTCTTTTTACCTCCAGTTCCATTAAGATTTTGCTACGAAAGAAAGCATTGTAATTTGCTTTGAAACACAGCAATGCTATACTATACTTTTAAGAAAAAATATACATTGTGGTTTTCCCTGAGTAATTTTAAACAAAAAAACCTTGTAGTTCCCTAAATTCTGAAAATTGTCACACTTTTTTGACCTTTTTTAATAATTCACAATTGTAATAGATATTAACTTATCTAATCAATTTCCGTGCTGAATTTTACTGAAAATTATGTATAAGTGATCGTTTACTAATCTTATTAGTGAAGTTAGAGAAGCATCTGTTGTGATAGGTTGTTTGCTGTATGAAACTGTCTTTCAGCAGCATTAGAACATGCTGAAAGACTATCCTTCTCCGTTTTGCATTTAACCATTTCACTTTATGGAGGTTTTGAATGTGAAGCTAGAAGGTTTTTACCTGATAGTTTATGTTCCATCTTAAATGTATTCTTCATTTAAAATCACTACATATGATTATTTACTTCGCTATATGGGTATTTCATATAGTTTTATAGCACTTGCAGAAACTCACTAATTTTTATATAATCAGCAATATGAATCTCAAATTTCTTTTTTTTACTTTCTGCAATTCAGATAAAATATTTCTAGTTAGCTATTCTAAATTTCATTTTCTAGCTAATATAGTTAGCTCAACTCTCATTAAACATATTAAAGTGCACAGAAGATGATAACTAAATAATTAAAGTACATTCATATGTCTAATATATGTTCTTTGACTTCACGTATTAATCTCTGAATTTTACAGCTGTGTTATAGCTTGTGATAGTGATTTGAAAACATTAAGTCTAACGCTTTCTGTTTATTAGGGGAGAGAAAATATACAGGTTATTTACCTTGAGTACTCAAAAGATTTTAAAGTAGTTTTTGAGTTATAAAAAGAATCAAAAGGTTGTTTGATTTTTACAAATTAGTTTTATGTATTGTTTGTTCGGTTTCAAGTATATGCAAGAACTCTGAA
Source organism: Coccyzus lansbergi (assembly GCA_033558105.1). NCBI lineage: Eukaryota > Metazoa > Chordata > Aves > Cuculiformes > Coccyzidae > Coccyzus > Coccyzus lansbergi. The sequence continues at coordinate 3,403,700 of JAUMJK010000232.1, read as the reverse complement.
ATATGGAATTATTTTATATTCCTCCACACTCTAAATCACACAGATGCAAATGAACTCATGTTTATATTTGACATGATTAACTTGTGGCAATATTATAGTAACCAGTATCTAACGTACTACTTTGTGTTAAACGCAGAGTCTCCAGTAATTCTTTTGGCTGTTCTCCTCCAGGTTAGTTTATGAAATGATATTGCTGTGAACATATGGCAGAGGTGAAACTTGCTGGCTTCCCCCTCTGCGTACTCTCATTTACTGAGCATTGGAATTTTGCTGTAGTGTGATTCAGGAAAAAAAATAATCTAGGTATAACCATTTGTATTTGAAGGAAATGGAGTCTTTTTCAGGCAGTCGCTGGAAGATGTGATTGACGACTTGATGGATCCTGTATTCATCCTGCCCAACTGAGGTAGTTCTTGGGTGCCTCTAAATTAGAAAAGTAGTAGCTTTAGGCTACCTATGTGTTCGAAGGAAGTAAAGCATTGGCCACAAGGAAACCCAAACTGTGCACAGATGATGTCAATTCTGATGATAAAAACTTTCTGCATCCTTATCCTTGATTATGACTACAGGAGTGGGCATTTCCATCGGACTGCCTGAATCAGTCTCTGTGCTCTTTGTGTATTTGGTCTGTAGTATGTCTTTTCTTAAAAGATCAAATTCTTGTCCCTGCGTTCCCCCTTAGCTTTGGCCAGGTATTTTGACTCTACACTTGTTTGTTCTTTTGGTAATGCTTCTCCCAGTATGGCTGGACCAAGAGAAAGAGTGTTCATTTAACACTATCTTATTACCTCTTTAAATTCTCCCTACTTTCCTTTTTTTGCTAATGCAAGTATTTGACCATTTCCTTCCCTGAAGAATACTGCAATAAACTTGAGGGAGCTGAAGAAAAGCACGGAAAAATGAACAAATCCCACGTGCTAATATTTTATTCTGAGAGCCAAAATGAAGAAAATGCCTATAGCTCTATTGAACAACAACTCAAATTGGTACATCTGGGTAAAAAACCTAATAAACTGGTTGAAATAAGTAGTATTAAATTAAGAAAAATCTTATTTTTTGTTCTTGTTTCTCGCTTCATAATGTTTTATGGATTTCTCAGCTGCGTAAGCTGTAAAAATTACGTAACATTATTTGCTTCAGCAAGAAAACTATGGGTACTCAAGGCATAGAACACATTAAAACCAAGACGCACCTTTTCTGTTTATAGCATTTATTTTATTGATAGAAAGACAGATACATATTACTGACCCAAGGTTCAATACTGAATATTGAATTGAATACGTGAGGAACAGACTTGAAATCTATTTTGCTAACAGGAAACCTGGTGCAATAATGGAGATGAAGGGATAAGAAATTGATTCAAAAAGACTGCTAAACTTTACAGATTTTCTAAAGAAATGCAAGTCTTTGATAAAAGAAAGAAAAATCCTTAGTAGATAGTAGTAGAGTTTAAGTTTAGATCTATGTTTTATAATTTTTTATTTATAGTTAATATATGTTGTTAAATCTAGTTGTTAAATCTAGTGAAACTGAAAAAAACCCCTCAAACTGAGCAAATCTTACATTTTGCTGTAGTGAGGTGAGCCAGGGTATAGAGTCTTAATAACAGCAACCTTTAAGGAAATAAAAAGGTCTTTAAAGCTCTACTGAAAATGAGCTGGGTGTGCATACCTGCACATGTAATAGTCTTTAGAAGCTTAAATTTATATAATCCCTCTTCAGCTGTATCTACAAAATGTATTTATTGCAGATAAGGATGTTCTCATTCATCAAACTTCAAGACATTTACTCTATTTTAGGTTGTGGTGTGTTCGTTGAAGTTGCTGTAGTATGCAGCTTGTCTTTTGTTTCACTGTTTGCTGAATACACAGTTTGATTTCTTTTATGGGATTACATGCTTCAGTTCAGCGTAAATTCATGCAGTAGAAAAATACACATTAAGATAGATTGTTTACTCTTCAGTAAAATACTCATATGTTTTTGTAGGTTTAGTGTGATAAATCCTCGATGCATGTATTTACAGCCAGCATGCAGCATTGCAGAGTTTTAGTCAGTAATAGAAATGGAAAGATTTCTTAAAACTTTTTTAGAAACAAGACAGGCATGTTCTTTGTGCAATATATTTAGGTCATAAGGGACATCTGCTAAGGATAATTTTTTTAACACTTGCTAACAGTTCTGATATAATATAGCCTATTCATCAGTTATATTGTTCCTGACTTGGCTAGTGTGGATTTTAGTGATTCCCGATGTGCATTCAGACTCTTGTAATTGCTAGTTTCTTGCTGTTCTATCTTATTGTTTTGTAGGACAATGCATAAGTGGGCACAGAATAATCAAAATGGTTTCCCTGGCCATATTAGGCACCTAACAGATATATTTGCTGTGCAGTGTGTTTATGTTTTTGCAAGTGGAAGTCTCGCTCAAACAAAATAAATCTTAATGGGAAAATAATTCAGCGGGATTTGAACATGCTACTCTGTGTGTGAATATATATATATATAAAAATAAATATTTATATTTATACGTGTGTGTATATGTTTATATATAAAACCATCTAATCCATGCAGTATATCTTGGAGCTTTTATAGCATGCATTTCTGCAGCAGAGAAAGGAGAGGGCTAAGTAAGGGAGGCACTGCAGACACTGTAGGTCTGGATTTTACTTCTTGATAAACTGTTACATTGTGCCAGATTTGTGCCTTTGGCTTAGCAAGAAAAGCTGGTTGAGATGTATTTGCAGTGTAACTGAGATCTGATCTTTGTGTTCTCTTGAACTCAGAATTCCCTTAGCCGTAAGGCGTTTGACTCCTGAAGAGATGCACGTAAAGCTCCTTGAACTAGTGAGTGTGAGGCAGCAGCAAGAGGGGCAATGGCAGTTTTCCTTGTTTGAGGGGAGAGAGGCTGGGTGGGTTTTTAGGGTTCGGTGTTGGTGACACAGAAAAACTGACAAGCTGAAGTCTGGCAAAATTACTGAAAGGGATATTTGCAATTTGACTTCCACATGTAGATGGAAATAGGCACACCGCACCCCCGCATGTTTGAGTTTTGGGGGGTATTTTTGGAGGTTTTTTGGATGGTTTTTTTTGGAGGTTTTTTTTAGTAGTTTTTATTGCTCCATACTGTGTTATTACCTGCCTCTAGAGTAATAGCTGTTTAAATCTTGTGGATAGTTGTAATAGTCATGAAATTTTTTATCTTAATGCAGTTTGTCTAACTCTGAACTGTTTGTGATAGTGAGAGGGAAAAAAAAGCAGAAACTGTACCTTTTGCAGCTGTCTGGGAGAAGCTTTCTTCATAGCTTACTCCAAGTGTTGAACCTTGTTGAAACTGAAGCCTTATCCCTCTGATCAATTTTGGGAGAAAACAAAAAGATTTATTTGCTAGATTTGTTACTCTTAATTTTTACTCAGTTGTTTCAGCCAAGCAGAATAGATGGTCTTTGGAGTACTGCATAGCTGCAAAACATGAAAACAGGGTAGGGATTTTTCTTGTAATTCTCTAAGTGTTTTTTAGTTCCACTCTTACAAAGCATGCTTATGAAAATTGGTTTGGGCTCTTAAAGCAATACCAATGATTTGGAATACATCTGCTTCTCGCTGCTAGGTCAGTTGTTGAGTACAGTTGAAAGATCATAGTTTATGCAAATGTTGATTTCATTCAGAGTTTAAATCTGTAGCTGTATGGCTTACTTGAAGAACTTATAGGACTTGATAATTACTCTCCACATTAAATAGTTGAAAATTTAATTGATCTATGCACTGTTGATTAAAACAACAAACCTCTCAAAGCTTTATGTAAACTGCTTTATTTAAAGTATACTTTATATAATGTACAGTTTAAGCATAAAGCTGATTATTTTCTGTGCCTGCAGCCTGGGAGACAGGAATGAGGGAAGACCGTTTGAGAAAGGAATGGAAGATGCTGTTGTAAGGATACAGTTTGGACACTGGGTGCCACTCCTGGTACACACTGAGGCTTGAAAGCCTTTCACACGCAGTGGAACAACAAGCACTATTAAAAATGGAGGTGCTTGTTATTCAGGAAATTTTGAAGGTCTTTGTCCCCTGAGCCAAGTGATTCTTCTAGTCAAAAACATTGCTGAGTCTCTTAAAAGGAGTGCATAAAGCTACAAGGGCAGAATTTCTTTTTATTATACTAATTCTACTGGAGATGGTTTTCTAGACTTGTAGTATGTTGTTCTCTAGTTATGTAGCTCTCATCGTGTGCAAGAAAGGCAAGGTCACAGCACCATGTGTTCAGGAACTAGACCAAACATGGCAATTCTCAGGAACAGGAAGACTAATTTCCAAAGAACAACAACAAAAAAATAGTAGCAAAATATCTCTTTGGAAGTATTATTTTGGAGGGATCTTTTGGTTGTGTGCTGTTAGAATAGTACAGTGTCAAAAATTGTTAAGTAGTGTGTTACTGGTAGGAGACTAGATAGAAAAAAAAAAAAAAACAGTTGAGGATCAGTTTGGGATTGATCAAGGTATAGAAACTAGAAATGGTGGTGGCATATGGTGATGGTTTCCATGGGCCACGAGACACTGAAGATAAGAAGAATGCCAAGGGGATGGAGTGGGGAGTGGGGGTTGAAAGTGTTTAGCTGTAAATTGGAACAAGGTTAGCAATCCAATCCTGAAAGCTGTGTAGCTCTCAAACTAGGAAGCACAATGTGATTTATGTTTTACTCTGCTCATGCCCAGAGGCGTCAGATGGCTCTGGGTGTCCTAAATATTGTACAAACACATACTTACTGAAGCATTTTAGGAACAGCACAGGAGTTTAGGTGTCCAGGTCTTAATGGCTTTCAGTGGAATATTGGCATCTGTACCTTGCTAATTTGGAAACTGAAATTTCAATTATAACTGAAAGGCAAGTGGGGGTTTGGAAGGCTAAATGACATAGGATTTAGAAAGTGTTAGACTTCTATACCTAATTTCCATGGAAAAATTTTATCCACTCTTTTGTTTGAAAAGGAATAGAAACATTGTGTCACAAATTAAAATGCTCTTGAAGCGGGGGCAAGCAAGACACTGCTTGAACTAATGAATGACAGGGTGATGGACAACAGAGTTACTTGTAAAATTCTGCTTGGATGCAGTGGTGCAGAATTAAAAACAAAAAGGCCCACCATACTCAAATGTAGAAATTAGAGTTCTCAGTTTTACTTTTTAAAATGACATTTGAAAATGGGTTCCTGTTATTCACAGTGCTCCATTCTGTGACATTTGACTCAATCTTCCAAGCCTCTTTTCTAATAATAATGTTTCAAGTGAAAAATTAATTGATGTATTTGGATGCGTAAAGCACAGAGTTAAAATGAAGAATAAATGTCAAGTCATCTGTGTGTTGGGGGTTTTTTTGTCTGCTTGCTATCAGAGCTTATACTCCTTTTAAAGATAAAGACTTTAAAAAAATACTTAAAAATATTGACTATGGTTTTAATTGAAGCTTGCAGATTAAGTCTCTTGAAGTTGTTATTAAATTTTTTGGACTCTCCAGGACAAACACATTGGCACACACAAAACTATGGCAAACATGAGTCATTAGCTATATCCTTTGTAATTAGCTAAGCTTTTTGTAGATAGTGAATAATACAAAGCCACGTTGGTTTCTGTGGTTTTGCCAACTATGGCAAAATTCTTGGCTCTTAAAATAAGTATTTTTTAACTTTTATATAAGACCTTATCAAAAGGCACCAGATACATAAGCAGAGCTAGAATTGAAAGAACTGGCGACAAACTTTCTTTTGTTGACACCTGAAAATCTGTTAAATGGGCCACTTGAAATAATGAGTAACAGTATATGATAAGCTAGAGTCACCTGGGTTTTGTTAGGTTACTTGATGCTTTGATCTCAACTTTATTTAAAGAATTGTCTGTTTCTAGTGTTAATGTTCCTTGTCATCACTGTGATTTAGATTTTTATCTGGCAAAATCTAAAGAGGGATTTCAAAAACCAAGACAGCACTTGAATTGGAACTTAGTATGGGAGAGACAGTAGTTCAACTTGTTGAACAGGTGCTTTTGTTCCAAGACTGACAAGACCTGTAGTCTGAAAGCAGAGCAGAAGCTGATTTTCATCGGATGTGGGACACATCTGCATCATGCAACGGAGAGCAGCAGTGACAACTTAGGCTTGCAGGGAGAAGACAGGGGAGTTCACGCACATAAGTCTGCTGCTCTCTCAAAGGGCATCAATAAGGAAGTGTCTGTTAGGAGCTGATGTCAGGAGTAAGCGTGGCTGCAGCGCCATGTGTGCAGCTCTGCATCACCCTGGGAAACAGCTGGGTTCTGGTCCAGCTTTGGGTTCCTGGTGCTGTGCTCTCTACAATGCAGATGTGTTCCTCATCATTTTCCTTTGCTTTCCCTTCACATGTTTAAGCATTATTTTAATGTGAAAGAAGGAACACTGAGGTCTGTCCTCTGATCCTGCTCATTCTTGCTAATAAATTAATAAAATCTGATCCATCTTAGTAACTAGAATATGGGAAGTGTCTGTATGTATTTTTTCTCTTAATAAAAATTTGATACAGTTTTACAGAGATGAAACAAACCTATCACTACATACAAAATGCCTAGGTTGTACTTTTTGAGACTTTGCTGATTGGCAGAGCTGTGAGAACTGCTTGTTTGATAGCATCTGTGTATTTGGTTTGGTCATGGATACTTAAGCAACTTATTTAGCCTCTAACAATACTACTTTTCTTGCTGAGTATATCAGGTATTCAGCACTGCTGCTAAAAAAACCACTTTAATTTCCCGTGTTTTTTAGTATATAGCAGGATAACAGCTAATGTTTAGTAGTAAGGATAACAGGATTTTCTTTTTCTCTTGTGTGTTTTGGGGTTCTTCACAGTGAAGGGCAAAGGGACATATGATTAAGTCTCCTTTAAGAGAAAGTTCTCTACGAAAGAACAATAACATTTTTATTTCTGTGTCCAAGATGGCAGTAAGAAGTAGCAGTGGCTTGAAGGGAGAGTTACGTGAGTCACAAGGAGAAGTGCTGTAAGGGTAGTGGTATGCTGTGGCAGGCTGAGGGGAAAGGCTGGAGGTCTCAAAGTGAGCCAAACACTACAATCAACGTATTGGAGGAAAACAGCTATCAAATGACTTAACTCTGTCCCTGTGATTTTGATATCCTATTTATCCTGAATTTGAAAGAGAATTTTAAATTACCAGAATCTGTGCATTTCAATATCTCTAATGTGATCAACTTGTGTGGCTGCATTTTCCATATGCACACCTCCCATCTGCCATATGTGGAAGATTTTGGTTTTGCAGAGGTTGATTTGGTGGTTTGATTTCACTGAAAATATTTAGGGTTATGAAATGGATAACAACTTTGCATGAAAACATCTTGAATGTTGTAGTTCAGGTATCTCAGAATAGTATAAAGAAAAAATAATTTTCTACTTAATTGTGTTGTAGTTTTATCTCATCTGACAAGAGGAATGTAGTTGGTGTGAATATGGTGAAAACAGTGTACTGTTGAAATGCCTTTGAAATCCTCTATGTTTTAAAATGAGAACAGGTCATTTGGGGAGGGTTATTGGGAGTGAGGGAGAGGAAATAAGGCAACTCCTCCTCCCTTTTAAATGTTTGGGATTTGGAATTGTCTTTTTCTATTTCTGAATAACATATAAAAGTTAAACCCGCCTTATATATTTTTTACTGTGAAATCTAATGTTTTCTTGATATTTTTTAGAAATTTAAGTGTAAAAGCTCATTAAACAAATACAAATATGCATTTCATTAATCCATGTTTTCTGTTTGGGAACAAACAAAACTTAATTATTACACTAAATATTTTATTAGTTTTAATATTGATGGTTTTTGCATTCAAATAAATGTTTTGTTAGCCCCAGGTCTGTATTTTCAGGTCATATGCTTGCACTGTATAAATCCCCTTCTTGCTTTATTTCATCTCCTTCTTCAGAAGTTCTCATCTTTGTGTTGCTGTCCTTCAGCTCACTTCAAAGCATAAGCAAATCCTATCAAAAAGATGATGTAGATCTGACTTGTAAGTCCTCCAACTCCTGACAGTTGTGTTTCAGTTACTAGCAAGGACCCTGACTGGTTTGTAGTTAGTGCTGCTGCGTGGTCCTTAGCGGGCAGAGGTCTTGCATGGTTCGCATGAGCAGTTATATATGAGATCTATAGCTGAGCCCTGGCTTGTACAGCTGTGAACTGGAAAGTGCTATATAAGCAGGGATAGATCTGTGCCTGCCTGTGGTTATCTGGACCTACCCATGTATTTAAGACACTTCCAAATATCTTACACATGAGTCTGTTCCAATCTGGATCAGTTCTTAAACATGCTACTACGCTTAACGTTAAAAAGGTGGTGGCCAAATAAAGCAAACAGCAGTGCTCAATTTTTGTATTCAAGTGTCAAAGCATGATATTAACAATATTAACATCTGCTCCCAATCCCCATTAACTCTTATTTTTTTTTAATTAAGCTAAAATAGTGATGAAACTTACACAGTACTCCAAGTCTTTCTACCAAATGTGTATGTTTAAGAATGGAAAGATCAAATGAGGAGTTTTTTTTTAATTTATTGTAAACTTGTTAAAAAGAACTACCACTACTTTTATCCAGCACACTTTTGTATAAGCTGATACTAGGAAATGTGCTGTTAAATTCTGGGCATTCAGCTCAGGTAGACTTTTATTGTTTTCCTTTCCCAGTAAGGTCTTGCAGATCTTTGGCTTAGCTAAAGGCGTATCCCCATTTTTTAAAAAAATTACAGGAAATTATTACAGGAATAAAGAAATACAACCTCCGTTCTTATGGAAGATTGCTAATGTCTCAAAAATGAGATCACCATTCTGATTTTATCAAGAAATGGCTAAAAAGTGTTAAGAGAATTGTAGATGTGGTTGCATAACTAAAACCTCAACTAAATGTATATACTAATATTAAATATATTTTGTCTATAGATCCATTCAGTCAGCAGTATTTAACAAAAAAACCTCATTTTTGCTCTGTATGAGTAGAATTAGTATATCACAACACAAACAACATAATTGTTTGAAGTGTATTTAAACACTTCAGCAGTCTTTTAATTTAAAAAAATATTAAATATTTAGAAGCACAGTTGGTATTTCTCTTCCCAGAATATTTTTCTCCAGTCAGGACTTATGTAAATATATATGCGTGCTTCTTTCTGTCTCTGTATAGCAGAAAGGTGTATAGTGCACTGAAAATGTATAAAACACTATTGCTGTTGGCTCTGTGAAAAGGGAAAAATATTCGTGAGAGGCTTGGAAGAAAAGAATGGAAAAGGACCTTGGTTTTAGGCCTGGTAACTGCAAAGCACTTCTGAGCTGCTAGAAGGGAAAAGAAAAAAAAAAGGCAGCTTTGTTTATAGTGGTAAATCATAACTAGCAGCTATAGTGAATGAAGAACTGAAGTGGCTTTAGCCAGTGCTGTGTAACTTTGATCACCATTATGGTTTGTTTTGCATTTCCTTCATAGTGTCCCACCAGACTGTCTTCGAATCAGCTTTGTTGTCATCATGTCATCCACACGTGCAGACTCTGGAAGTACTGTTCTTCCATTCTATGTGGAACCTTGCAAACGCTATATTTTCTTTAACTCTCTAAAGTATTTTGCTTTTTCCTCCTTCTTTTGTATGGAATACCACTTTATGGTAAATTAATTTTTACTGTCTCCTTTTTTCTAAAGTCTCTCCAATCTTGATTCCAGATCACAGTGTTAGGATAAGAGTTGTTTTACAGCTATTTCTGTCTCTCAACTTGATCTTTCCCTTTCCTTCCCCTAGTTTGTCCTGTTAGTGTAGAGCACATCTGCCCTTGCTGGCACCGCTGCTCTTTTTCTCCTGCACTTCCTCCTTTGAAACCTTTTCTCTACTTGATCCTCTGACCTGTAGACCAGGCTGATACAAGTGCCATCCCTTTGCTGCAATGTCATTTTTCCTGCTTCTGCTGGATCCATCTCACCAGTGAATCATCACTGCAAGTTTCCCAGCATTTTGTGCTACTGCTTGCTCTAAATTTAAGATTGTTTTATTAATTTAGAGGGAAATCTTCATCTAATAAGTATTTGACTATCATTATGATGAAGTGTTAAAACTGGTTACAGACCCAATGAGTGTTTTGAAAAGTATGCAATGAAAAGTTAAACTTGGAAAAATGGCCAGTGATCCTTTTGCTCCTCCTATGCTACAGCTTTTATGGGAACTAGATGGTATCTGTTACACACAACTGACAGAAGTTTCATGGACCTCATAGTACAGCAGCCAAAAATGCAATGTCTGGATGCAGCTTGCAGGCTGTGGATTTGGGCAGCCTACCTGAAGCTGCAGATGCCTTGAACCAAATGCCCTATTTCATGCAGGAAAGTGTAGGCAGCTGAACCACAAAAGTGCACTGTGTCTAAGATGTCTGCTATGGGGAACCTGGCCAACGTATGTAGTAGCGAGTTAAAATGGTTGTAAAGCTGCCAACACTAGGTAGAAGGTGGGATAAGAGAATGATTTGTACCTGAAGTGTGAGATTAATACCCTGCACTTGCATAGCACCTTTCATTTGAGGATCTTGGCAGGCTTTATGATCAGTTAATTACCTCATAACCTCTCTGTGAGGTAAACTATCACTAGTTTACAGTTAAAGAAGGTGATGCAGAGAAGAACTTAAGTAACTTTTTGGGGATGCTTGGGTAGTTGTGGGAGAAATGTGTGAAATCTTTCTTTTGCTCATTTTGGAGTGTCTAACATCACAACACCTGATTTGCCAAAACAAAAGAGAATCACTGATTCTCCCTCTTTCTTGTTCCTCCAGCTCCTCAGTTTTGTGGGTTTGTTTCCTGTGGGTTTTTTTCCCTGTGGTCCTTTGAACTGTGGTCTTGCAGGTGGCAGCTATAGGGAACTGTTGAAAAGGGAAACAAAGTGCTCTTTAACTGTGAGTTATAAGCACTGCAACTTGTCTGCCTTTTTTTAGATGAAAAGAATTCAAGTATTTTGACTTTCCTCCCATTCTCCTCAACATGCAGCTATCTGAAAGCTTTTCCCTATCTTCCCTATTGTTCTTGTCACTTGAGACAAGAGAAACCAGTAACCCTGTAGCACCGAATTATTTTGTGTATTGCAGGTGACTGTCTAGCAGTGCTAGGTGAGCTAGACATTACTAATTAGTAATGCTCATGTTAAGGGCTTTGTTGGGACTTACAAGCTTTAAATAAAATTACATTTTTCTTTCAGTGTGTGAATGCACCTTTCTGTGGCCCAAAGAAAACATTCACTGTTAGTTTATTCCTAACTGGCCTTTTTCATATTAGGAATAAAATGATCTGAGTTATCTTTTTAATTGGTTTAACTGTGTCTGTATAAAATTCCTGCTTGTGTATACTGGTTTTAAAGACAAAAGTAGAATTTAATATGTACCAGGAAAGTATACGTTGAGTATTTGGTTGAAGAGATGTTACAATGAGAAAATTAAATTTATCTTCTAGGGAAACAGTGCAACAGGCTCCATCCTTTGTAGAAGTATATATAAAAAACTATCTTTAGAAAGGCGACTGAGAGTAGTAATTCTTAAGACAAAAAAGTACTTCAAGTATTTTGGGAACTATGACAATTTTTATTCTGGTTTGAAGTATGTATGGATAAAAATGGACACTGCGTGCACACACTATGCCACCCCAGCTTCATAAACCATGATTTCCTTATTATATTTATCAGTCTTGTTAGTAGAGGCTTTCTGTTTTTAAGGCTCTGGACAGTGAGAGGTGGTGCAAGAAAAGTGTTATTAGCCATATGCTAAATAAACAAAATGCATTCCTTCACCTTAGCTTTGGGGAAGGAAAAAAAGTAAACAAGACTTTCTGTTAAGATACTGAAAGATACCTGACAAGGTCAATAGTTGTTTTAATCTTCCTCCAGCTGCTGTTACCTCACAAGATAAAATACTTTTTCCTCTGCTTCTTAATACACAATAATGCATCTTATGCTACAGGGCAAAATCATAAGGCCAGTTATTCAAGATAGAGAAAATTTTGTCTATTTACATTTTTTTTTACCCCAGACCTACTACTTCATTTTTTTGCTTTAATGATCTGCAACTCATTTAGCAAAGCTATACAGTACTTCTTCCTTAAAATAAGAGCAAGTATAACTGAACATAATCTAACTAGTTTCTTAAAAAGAGATATCTTGAAACAGATTTACAAAACTTATCTTTGTTATTGGAGACAATTTTAGAAATCTTTTAGATGGCACAGAGATGACTGTTGTGATGGGAAAGGTGATGGATATTTTCCAGGGAGAAAACTTACTAAGTTCAAAAAAACAAGCTGAGTGGTTTTGACCTAGATGCATCTGCTGATGCTATTTTTAAAAATGTTGCTTTTACTCCTATAAAGTGTTGTGTACATGTAATATTAACCAGCTCACTCCAGCTTATCATCCTACCTCAAAGAATGTTAATGAGGTTCACATTAGGCATCTTACAAATTTCAGAGGTCCAGGATGGTAAGCTTTCAAACTTGCGTGATAGATAGTTCAGCAGAATTAATCCTTTGTCTTGTGAGTGTACCTGCAAAACTTCTGACCATGGCTGTTTTCTTTGATTGTTCAATGGTATGTGTTCTACATTTGGGATGTAATTAAAGAGTAGGTTTTATTGGAATATCTGTTGCTGTACCTTCAGTAAAGTTATGATCATCTTGAAGAAAAACAAACGCCTTTAGTTGTTTTTCTCTTCTATGTACTTCAAAATATATGGGGTTGTGGGTTTTTTTTTTTTTTTCATTTATGTGCTCCCTCTGCATGGAGTTTCTCTCCCAACTGACTTGCATGCGTTTTTCATTGTCAGAATGGTACTGATGCATCACCCATTTTCAGTGCTCAGTTAATTTGTCACACAGAAGATAACTGACTCTGCTGGCCATAAAATTTGTTTTATTGCCAATCCGTTTAAACACTTCTGATTAACTTTTATTGGGGTCATTTTATTAAATTTGATGCCTGTGAGTATCATGCTGAGGTAAAGATTGCTACTTCAGATGCCACAAATTTTATTAAATTGTTATCTGAGAGCTTGGTGGTTCTTTGTTCCTGGCCTGGACATCAACTTGATTTGGAATCTGGCAGAAGAACGCATTGCTTCCTTCTTTTCAGAAATTGGTACCATGCTAAGTAGAAGGGCCTCCCAAATGCTTTTCACAATTGTTTTTAAGAGATGCAGAAACCACCAGAAATATGAAAAGACTTATTTTAAAAGCTTGGATGGCTCACGTGAAGGACAGACTTATTTGCATTGCCTCTCCTACAGAAGAGTCCACAAAATAATAATGCCCAAGAAAACGTACTTCTTAGCAGGTAGTTTTATTGTTTATACAGAATATAATCCAGCTGACCTTTTTGAAACATATTTGCTGTTTCCTTTCACAGTGGGCTGGAAATGAAGTTTTTAGTATTTAATGATTCAGCCCTGGAGGAGATTATTTTTTTTAAACTGAACTGGCTACTTTTACTGCAAGTTAATTAGATTTTACTCCCAGGAACAGTAAGACAGTAGTAATCTCACTTCAACTTGGTATTGATTTGAAAATTGCATTTTATTAATTTATTCTTTAAAAACAAATACGTTTTCATTATTTAAGAAACATTGCTGTTGCATTAGTTGTTCTTAAATTTATTGCTAATAAGTGGTTTTTATATAACATAATGGAAATTATATGATTCTATATCATGAAGTCTTTATGTGGTAATTGATTGATACCATAGCAGTGAAATAGTATTACAAGTCCATTCTGCTTAGGAATAGAGATGTACCAAACAGTTACAAACTGGGACTGAAGCAGGCCAAGTAGGTTACTAATTTTAAGTACTAAATGGGATACTAGGTAGTGTTTACCTACAATTTATCCTGAGAGAAAGAATGTTTTTAATAAGCTTCTGGAGAAAATTTTAGGTGGATTAGCTTTGGTCCCTAGAGGTAAACAGAAAGGCAAAGAAGGATTGGCAAAACATATCAAAGAGTAATTCTAAAGAGAAATGAAGATGATAGCTTACTACTTTTTTTGTTTAGAAAGCAATCATTTACTTTTGTATTTATTCAGTGAAAGCTGCATAAGTAAACAGGCAAAGCTTAAGCAGCAGAGACAATGGAAAGAAATATGAGCATTAAATTGGCTAAGAGAAAGATCACAGCAATAGAAGTGGAGAGAGGAGAATTTGTACATGGAGAAATGTATTTACTGTGGTGCAAGTTGGGATTTGGTGTTACTGGGACTGAAATGGTGATAGGAAGTGGAAGTTTATAAGGTGAAGTCTTTGTCTTTCTGAGGATAGTCTCAGGTAAGGCTAAGATGGGTAAGTTTATTTCCTACATTGTAAAAATTAGAGGATTTGATTGAGTGCATAAAACCAGCATTTGAGAAGTTTGATGAACTGTGTGCAAAGTGATTATTTTACCTCCGTGAGAGACCCTGAGGACCTGCAAGGTTTTGACACTTTGGGAAATGTGTAATACTTTTAAGTAACTCCTGCTGCTAACTTTAGTAAAGAGAGAACTTTCATCTGAAAACCTAATATATGTGCTTCCATAGTCATACTAGACATGCAGATATAGTGTTACATGTAGGCTTTTCTGTGGGTCCCAGCAACAGAATTGCTGAATATCTGGCGGCAGTGAATATATTTCACCAGAAATCGGTAATAATCTGTGCTTTGGATGAGAATAGCAATCTTTTACCTTTTATCACTTATTCTGATTTTCAATTTTTCAGTTACATAAACACTACAAAGTCTGTGGGCATCTGTTCTAGAACATTTGGTGATTTATTTTTTAAGTAGTAATTTCTATTTTCAATTTGTGTCTTCTTTTTAAAAATATCTTTTTTAAATTTTCTTTCCTCAGTCTTTTATGGACTGATCTTCTTCCTTCATATTAAATCACAGATTACTTTTTATAAAAATGAAAGAAATACCTGTGAAATATCTAGCCCCTTCCTTTCTTTTTGTTTGTTTTATTTCAGAGGAACATACTTTGTGTGCTTTTAAAAAATGACTAAAAATACTTTCTCATTGTGTGTTCCATTGTCGTAGGCAGTATTCTGTGATAAATACATAAAATGTACAGATTACAAACATTTAGTGTACTGAATAGATGTTATGGAAGGTGTTCTGTTTACCTACTAGAAAAGATGTTTGCTTCTACTCAACAAAACCAGATTATTTTCTTAAGCGAGAGAACTGTTTATACAAAATATTGTCATTTCAGGTTGCATATGAAACTGATGAGTAGATGAATCTGTTTGAGGTGGCATCAGATGGGGGTATGCGTTTTTGGCACACCATACTTACTAATATTCTAATGTTTCAGGCCAGGTTTTATCATAATTTACCTGAAAACTGGGCATGTAAATAGTTCTCCCTTGAAGAAACATGCTTTTTAAAGATTTTGTCTGATACGTTTAACTCTGTTGTTATAAAACCAATTGTAGAACAAGACCTGAACAGATATGAGTCACAGTTTTAGAAGTTTGCTATCTGTTGTTTATTGTAGGAATAATTTTCTTTTACCAGTTAGAAGAAAATCATTTGTAGAAAATTATACATATAGTTGGATGGACTTCATGGAACTGAAAAAAGAAAGAAAAATAGCTGCCCTGCTCAAAGGTTGTGTCATATAATACTGAAAAAAGGATACTTCATAGCTCTTAGAAGACAGTGAACAATATTGTAACCGGCTAGAGGAAAATGGCTTGTAAGTAATTCCAAAATAAATAAAGTTTGTGGCTCTTACCATGATAGTGAATGGGGTGGGGGGAAAGGAAAATCTTTAGAAATATTTTATCATGTTGTTTTTCTAAGCATAATTAATTAATAATGCCTAAGGTTTTTTCCCGTATTATTTGTATATGTCAATTATGATTAATAGGGGGAAAAAAACCCCACGTTTTCAGTTATTTCGTTTAAAGTTCCACAAAAGCGGATGAACTGTTCCTTGAGGTGGACAGATTAAAGCAGGATTTTTATGCATTTCTTTAGAATAAGACAGCTACCTACCCAGTTCTGTAAATTTTCCTACTATCAGATAATTTAGGAAAAGGACGCTGAGAAATTGAGTTGTCCCTAATCTAGACATACTCAGCGCTTAATGCTGTGGACAAAAGGAGTCCTTCTGTTTTTCTTACTCTCTTTTCAACTTTCTTAAATTGCATTACGTAGGTTTTTCTGGTACTTCTAGTCTTCTGGGTGTCTCGATAGCTGTAGCTGTTGTGGAAGTGATGGGCAATTGCTAGCAAAGGGAGCAGTTTACACTAACAAAGGGAGAGGAAGGATAAAGTAGTAGCTTGTGCGTTTCCCTTGACGATATTGCAGAGGTCAAATTCATTCTTTTGAGACAGATGTTCTTAGGCTCACTTTTCATTTATGAGAGAGAGAAGCTCAAAGAGAGTAGTTTGTTTGGTGGCAGGGAAGATCTCAACTGACATCTCACCCCAGAATGAGAAAGTGAGTGTCTGATCTGACCATAATCAAGGCACATTGCTCAATCAAATTAGGCTACAAATGGTAGAAATAAACATTTACAGCAGTGCATAACCTGTAAAATGTTGAAAGTATTTACTGAAGGAGAGGATAATTTTTCATTCAAAGTTAGAAGGTAGTACTATGTTACGCCCTCACAGAAACACGCAAGTGAAGAGAGGATAAGAGGTCTTGTATTTTACTAGAGACAGGCATTGCTTTTCAAGGTATAATAAACTTTCAGTGTAACAGCATTTATTTTAGAAAAGGTACTAGCTTTTAGTTTTTTCTGTGCTTTAGTTGATACGTTCTAATTTTTTTTTTTCCAAAACCCCTTTTCTTTGTTTAAGCACATTTTAAACCGTAATGGCACTTAATGTTATGGGGAGATGTAGAGGACTGTACCTGTGAATGTTTTTTGAGTTATGTATTGAAATAGTTTTTTATAAAAATATTCTGCTATTTATGTCCTTCCCGGTATCTAGTTCAATGGACCATCTCTGTTCAGACACAAGTACATCTTCTCTAGTGCTTCTTACATGCCTGAAAGCTGGGTTTTTTTTAGAGTCAATCAGAAACCGCTTACTAACTTTTCACAAAATTCAGTCCTTTTCCCATGCATTACATTTCTGTGGCTCAGTAGTTGTAAATGGTCCTTTGATACATAGGTGTATAAGAAAGTGTTCTCCTTGCAGCATCCCTTTGGTGGTGTAGGAGTTAAAATCTCTATTCAAAAAGGTGGACCCAAAAGGGTTGCTATATGCTTACTTGTTTTTGTTAAGATAATTGTCAAAACAAAATATGGTTATGTTGCATTTTTGCAGTGCGTGGAGTGCCATGTTTCCCTGCTTGAAAGTGTTAGCATCTTGAGCATTGGTATTAAAATAGATCTGTTATATTAATAAGCTTTTATCATGCTTTCTTAAGCATCCTAACAGAGGAATGGTTTCTCAAACAATAATGAGAAACATTTACAGCTGAGTTTGTGCAACTCTTCATAAGCGAAAAGGGCAGTGTTTGTGCTTTTCTTCATAAATGCAATTGAAATATTTAAAAGGTAGTACGGATGAGTATAGGGGGAGTAGAAACAACAAAAAGGAAATCAACTTTCCTTCCAGGAATGCATGAGAACTCAAGTGCAAAAAATGGAAAGGTAGACAAAAGCCTGGAAGCTGTAGATATCAGCTTACCCTTGTAACGATAACACATCTGCTTTTCTGCTGCCATCTTCCTAATACTGTGTTAGAGTGTATTGAAGCACTTGTATAGGAGAACAATTTGTGTCAGCTTTGTGAATTGATATGAAAAAATTACTAGTATACTGGTCAAAGCCGAAGGAAAGCAAATGTCAGATTTATAATCAAGAAGATATCAAGAAACTGGATCATTTAATTGTCCATTTGTTGTTCCTGTACATAGGAATGTCCATGTTTGAAACTGTGATTGACTTCTCTTAAGGATGGGTCTAGGACAGAACTCGAGTGGATCCTCATGTGCAGACTGTAAGCAGTATGTTTAGTGAGCTTTATGTATCAATAAAAGCAGATGTATTCCTTCCTTGTGTTGACAAGGAAATGAGCACCAGGGAGTGTCAACCTAAGGAGGAAGGCCAGCTTAGAAAATGATGTACTGGCTGGGATTTCATCAGCTGTCTTATATAGAGAGGCAATTGGGAGGTTTTAAGAAATGGGTAAAGGTGGTTCAGACTGTTAGTATAAAGCCTGAGCTGATGAGAAGTAATGTTCGTTCAGTAGGAGAAAGCTCAAAGATGTCACTTTTGTAGAAAGGGCGTGGAGATGTTAGGTGGTGCAATAGGAAAATTTAGGCTGTTGTGATATAATCTGAAGGGAAAAAAAACCTGTATTTGGGGACTTGGTCCCCGTGTTCGCTGCAAAAGTAAACATATGCTTCAATCCTTTTCATTGTTCCGTGATTTTACCAGTCTCCCAAGAATAAAAATCTCTATTCTCTTTCTCACAAGAAAAGCAATTCACAGTTGGAGTTTGAATAATATTCGTTGTGAGTCATCTTGTCCATGTAGAGCTCTGCAGAGAGGAAGACATTTTCTTTGATGGTTCCCATCTTGACTTAGGAAATGTAGTTGTTAATTGGTCATAGAGTGAAATACAATGTGTACCATTATTTCTTCTGTATAATTTGATCCTACTCGACCTACCGACAGCACCATAAAGTTATATGTATGGGGGGAGTGGTTTGCAGGCACTGTGGGATGCAGAGAAGAATTCAGAAGGACTTAAAGCAGGATATGTTGACATTTCCAAGCCCTGAAACTCTGCTTGGCTATATAATTTTTCTGAGGAACTATTTCCTAATAGTTTAATTTTATGTAAAACTACTCAAATCAGTAATTCTAACTCCAAGCAGCCAGGAAACCTTGAGTATTGATGCAGTCTTCCATTGCATTTTTTTCTCTTTTGAACTGTTTTGGACCTTCCTTTTATTGTTAGAGTACTTTCTGTATTGATACAGACTACCCTCAAAAATATATGTTTTAGTTGACAAAGCAAATGCTTACCTTTTACAGAGCTTTTTACCTAGAAGACTTCTTTTACAAGTAAAAACTTAGACTTTTGGAATTCTGACAGTCCTTTTTAATTATTTTGTTAATTATTTTATTAACCCTGCATCTGTACATAGGACAGAGTGTGGGATTGTCTTCCTTCACATTCTAAAGTTTAGCCAATTTAAGTTTCCAGTTAATGTCACTGGGCTCTTTCTTTGAGTTTTACAGTCTTTTTTTTTCAGTTTCTTACATGAAAAAGTAAAGCTGTACATATGTATTATTTGATAAATCCTGTAAGTTCTGAATGACTTTAAATTGTTTTAATATTATGTAAGTTTCTTTCTTGTGATTCTCCTGATTAGTTATAGCTCTTGCTAGGGTGTACATTACTCGGAGCAGACCATTTCATTGCACTGCAATTTCTGAAGCAAATGATTGTTCTTACAGGGAGACCTTTGTAGGTAGTGTTTAATTTAAATATGTTCTTACAGCAGTTTCCCGACTGTTAAATTTTGTAATTCAAGCATCTGTCAGTCAGAGCTCACTTCCTGGCAAAGCAAATCTTAGGTAACAGAGGCATTTATATCATGACTCGGAAGCAGCAGTGTATTGATTAAGTTGGATGGTTTAAAAAATGGTAAATTAACCATAACATGTAATTTACCCATTCTTTGTTATTTTAGTAGGACAGGGCTTTTTGAATGATGTATAACAAAACGGAAATTGATCGGGTGTTTCTAGTTACAATACTGTTCATTCTAGGAGGAGTGATTTGTTGTCTGCAGGTGAACTTTCATAATACATGTAATCTAATCTAACAACTGAGGGATGGGAGGGGTCCCAAATGTTCCTCTGTGTGCCTGGCTGTGTGTTCCGACCTCCTCTCTTGCATAGGATCTAGCAACTGAATGACCACAAAGTGACTCAGATTAGTTTGTTGATCTGCTGGAGAGTGAATCCAGCATATTGATGCAGTTTACGTAGCTGGAGGAAGAGGATTGAGTAGAGACCACCCTATTTCAGCAGCAATTTCTGGTAAAAAGGATTGAGTGTAACATGAAACAATATATTTTTTCCACCATCTTATTTACTTTGTTGTCTGTTAACACAATGGAGAGTTTGTTTTATCATAAAATGAACAAGAGCTGTAAACATTATTGGAGTGACTCGTTTTACTCTTGGCTAAATATCTAGGTAACGTCAGCTACAGTAATTCTGAAATAAGGCTGAGCAAAATATTGTCCATCATGACTGTAGACTTATTGTCAAATTGTGTAGAAAAGCTGAGCAACTGTTGTGTTTAAGGGAAGAAAAAAATTGAGCTCACAAAAACAGGTTAGCTGAGCATTTATCTTTAAATGATGTTTTGCTTGAGATTCCTCCAGACTACTGTACATGGTGAAGGTAGTGTAAACAGAATGATTTATAGACCCTAGCATACAAATTTAATAAGGCTGCTCATGTCAGATTAACATTTTGGTCATTTGTACTTGTTTCATTTTTGTGGTGGTGTTTTTGTATTGTTGGTGTCCCCTCCCCCAGCTGATTTGAGTTATGAAAAACTTTTGCATCCCATTTATCTTCTAAGTATCATGAAGTTACATTGCAAGGTAGACAATTTACCACAGTTATTTGAAATGGAAGTTGGAGCTTGCTTGCTTTTCCTTAAAACGGAACAAACGTAAGTGCCCCCTCCGCTTCTTGGTTTTCATTGTGTCAGAGGTGGTCCCTTCCTTTATCCTTCTTCTGGAACCTTTCATCGCTTTTCTGCAGAGTGTCACGGAGCGAGACACAAGCCTAATATCAACACCTAATAATTTGGTATGCTTGGTATCGCAGTTGTGTTTCTGTGTGATAGATTCTTGGTATTGTGCATGATTTATATCATAATGCTACTTGCTTAACCACATTTTCCATGGCCAATACTTAATCTCTCTTTTCCCTCGTTGACTGTATTACATTTGTCTGTTTGCTGCTTTTGTCTCATGTCTTGCATAAGGTACATGTAAAACTTTCTTGATGATTATAATAAAGGCTTGTATGCACAGGTAAGTGGAATAAAAGGGCCCTGCGCCGAGAGAGTTCTCTGCTATGGCTTGTGTTAACGTGTGGTCTATTAGGTGGAAAAGTTTCAGTGTTCCTGTGATGGCATTAAACATTTTAATCACTTTCAGTTCTACTATGAAATCTCTATCCAGGAAAAAGAAGTTTGGTTCTGGATATCACTTCTTCCTCTTCTAAGTTTGACTAACTAAATGCCCACTAGGGTATTTAGCTTTCTGATTTTTGTCCCAGGTTTGATGTTAGAATTGTTTAGTAACCAAGCTCTGTTTCCACTGTCAGTAATGTTCCTACCATTTATAACACTGTATAAAATCCAGTCTCTTTCATCAGTACTAATGGAAGTGAATGATAGTATGAGGTGATGGAAACATTTTATTTCCTAAACACTTCTCAGTTTGCCGTTGATTTTGGTTACTCTGGAGGACTGATCTTTCACAGCTGTTGCAAAATATAAGTTTTTTTTTTTTTCCCTACTGTGCAGATATCTGCCTTTCTCTAAACTCTGACACAAAAGGGTCTTTTTAAAATGTCAAACCAATTTGTTGGCATTAAATATAAACATTTTTCTGTCATTACTTGTGGAAGAAATGGAAAGTTCAGGAGTGAATGGGTAAAAAAAAAGATAAATATTGGGCAACCTTATAGAAACAGGAATGCAAGTTACACGTAATTCATTCATTAGGAAATATCTTACATTCAGTTCTATTAGTTACTACTTAAAAATACCTTGGGCTTCACTTTCATATAATTACAGTAACTCTACCTTTTACTGTCTACTTCTTGTTTTTTACAGATAAGTTTTGTCAAATGTAATGATATATGGATGAATTAATTGCTGTAAATTTGTGGTCTAAAACTAGTGAAAACTATGTCCTTGTATGTATATCTAGTTTTACCTCGCTCTGTAAGTGTGTGTGTTTATATAAAAATGCCTAGATAAATGGCTGTGTATGTATAAAACTGCTGACGTACCCCTCTCCCCCGACACAGTAGAATAGGATAGGTTTTAAATAAGATAAGTTTACTTTTAGAAACTATTTTCCACCGAGGTTTAGTGCTGGACATTAATGCATACATATGGAAGCACACTGTTGATTCAGATGGAAGAGGAAATATCAATTTAGAATGAGGAATGTGTTCCCTGTAATCCTCCCTGTTCTCAGTTATTCTTGTAGAGCTTTGCATAGAGCTTGTAGCTCTGGTGCGGGAATACTGACTTCAGTAGCAGATGTGAGCCTAAAGCTTATTACATGTTTCACCAGATGTTTCATTTATCTTTAGGGCAACCTTCTTGTTTGCTTTTTGTATCAAATACTGTGAGAAATCAAAATTCAGAATGTATTTTAAGCACATTATATGTATTTGGAGATAAAGGAACCCTTTTATAATCTGAAGAAGCATTGTAATGTCTGATGTTAAATATATATGTTTTTAAACTGTATTTAAGCAAGATGCTTTATAATTTCATGTTTTGATCCTGTTTGATTTATACTAAGCTTGCTTGTAAAGGTAATTAAGCTGAGGATTTTTTTTGTTTATATAAGCTTACCATATGCTTTCATATTTCTTTATTCTTAATTCACATGTCTGTCAATATCTTACATATTTGCTGTTAAAATTTGTTTACAGTTTAAATTAATCTTTTAGTTGAAAAATCCTCAGCATTTTCAGTAAAAATTGTGAATCTAAAGAAAAGATCCCTTAGGGTGATTAAGTTGGTAGTTGTGGAAGGAAGTTGATCTTTGGGACGCTTCTGTGGCTCATTGTCTTTGCACAACAGCCGTTGTCTCTGTGCAAGAGAGGAGACTTCAGCTGCTGTGTTCCTGCAACTGCTCACATTCTTAGAACTACATGCTATCTTTGCCACAGTAAAGCTGGTGTGTTTTTGGTATCTGTTAATGTAAATTTTAGTACTTGTGACTTGTGGATCAGGAGTATAACAAAACCGTGTTTGGGGGAAGTTTTACCAGTGGAAATTGTTGAGGACAATAAGCAAAATGTCTATAAAGTCTGTTAAGTGATTCTGTTCATCAAGCATGTGTAATGTGCTGCTCATCAGGCACCGTTTCCTGTGTTTTCTTTCATTACTGTATTGGTTCCATGTTAAAAAAATGCCCTCTTTGCAAACTTACCAAAAAACCACTAGATCAATTGTTAAGTCACCTTGAGCTAGAATGTAACTAGGAACCAGGCATACATTTAAATCTTACTCTCTTCTGTAGATCTGAATATTACACTTGAGTTTATGAGGAAAATTTTCAGACTTGGCAAAATCCACTGAAGATGGAGTACAATTCTTGCACTTGAAATGCAGCATCGGCAAACAAGTTCTTTATTGCTCTTGTCCTTGAAAGGAGAAGTAAAAGAGAGTTATTTTAAAAAACACTTTGGATCAAGAGTTTGTGAACTCTTGTGTAACATGAAGCAGGTCTTAACAAAGACTCTTCTGCGTACATAGTCTTCCATTTCCAAATCTCCTTTGTGACTGTGCAAATGTCTGTTCTCTTTGGGATTTAGACATAGCCTCCTTGTAACAACTACAATTGCCTACATTGAAAATTAATATATTGAGAGAGTATTTCATGTATTTATAGCTATCTTTTAAAACAACAGCTGGCTACCAGAGCCAGCATGATGCCATCAGTGCTTGCTCTCCAAACCAGAATTTGGAAGTCTATTTTAAAAGCTAATTGGAATATCTTTCAATTCAGGGTAGTATTCCTGCTCCTCTTCATGCTTCCAAAATAATGCCAAAGAAAGGAGGCCTTGAGGATAAGACTTTCATTGCCACATGGCCTTGTGGGGATTAGAAGAGTAGGGAAAAGAGCCTGAGCTTCACTTCTCCTTTAAAAGATGACAGTGAAGTGGGCAAAGTTTCAGTTGTGTCAGAGGGATCATGTAGCTAATTTAGCCAGTCGCCAAAAAATCTGACTGAAGGGCTGTCTGTTGCAGAAATGGTATCGTTTACCACGGACGGAGTTATGCTGTGTCTGTAATGGAAGTCTGGATTCATGAAATTGTGGTGGATTTAACTCTCCCACACTGAAATTTTGGTAGTGTAATTGTGAATTCGTTAAGCATTTCTAACTGACAGGACTTTGTCAAGACCGTTTTTCACATGGAATCTTCTCTTCCACCTGCCAAAGGAGTAGGACGGTGTTTCCGAGACCCCTCAGTTCTAAGTGTAAAACTCAAGAAAGATTATTTGTTGGAAAAGTATCTTAGACTTTTAAGCTAAACAGTAACTGAAATGATGTACTATGCAGAAAAAGGTCTATTTTTATCATGCTATAAACCTATGTGATCTAGTTGGTGTTTCATAGCTACGGCCTCTGTGTCTGTGTGGATTAATGCTTTCTAATAAGCAGTGCTGTTGCTCACACTCTTCCTACAGAAAGGAGTTTTTTTTCCAGTCTCCTTGAGTATATTCTTATGAAAAAATATGGACGAGGTGTTGGAAACTCATACTGCAGGTTTTAAGTAGGTGTTTGGAGGCTCTGGGTATGGTATAAACATCTTCTGAGGCAGGGAAAACTTTTTGACAAAGTTTGCAGTATTTCCTGCAGACACCTGATATTATGATTCTGATACATAAAAGTGAAATAAACTGGAAAATTTAAAATAATTATTTGAAGTAAACAGAAATTGAGCTTATTCTTACTGAATTATCACCCTTTCAGATTACTCAATGTTCCCACTGTTAAGCATGTAAAACTTTCATTTCTCTGAACTGTTTTCTGATGTGTATGTATATCTGTGGCACGTGTAATTTTTTGTTTTTCAATTAAATACTTCAGAAAACACCATTCTTTGTAATATCTTGCAGAGCAAGGATTTCCAACAGTTCATCTAGATTTTATTCCGATTATATAATTATTATTCAAGAGACTTTACTGACTTTGCTGTTGATAGCTGTGACAGTATTTCTCAATTTTCTTGATTTAAATGCAATTTTAAACAGTAATCATGGCTGGTGTGCTAAGATACTTTTTAATTTGTATTTCTTTCTGCTGTGCTTGTGCATCTGTTTAGCAAAATGAATTCTCTAGACCTCTTTTTTCAAGTCCTCCTGACATTGCAGTTCAGCGCTATTCAGTCCTTGGCTTTGTTTCCTTTCTGTCCTTTGACAGTTCTGTATTTTCATGTTTGCTTACCATATTGAACTGCAGTCGCAAATCTAGGCATAATTTGTGAAACAAAATATTTTCGGACTGGCTTACTCATGTTAATTTTTTGAAACTATTTCTGTTGCATTTTTGACATTCAATGAGAGTGGCTAAAATAAATATAGTCTGTGGCTGTTAACCAGAGATTTTTGTACCTATTGTGACTAGTGTCTTGTTTGCATTTGAAAAAGTATTTAGGCTGAGTCCTTTGAGAATTCTATAGTGCTTTGCATAATAGCTTTTAATGTTTTCAATAACTAAAAAAAAGATGAATGCAGCATGAAGATAACCGCTTTTGAAACACGAATAGTCTCCTTTGATGAAATTTCACACTACGGTGGTTTGTTTCTAAAAGACTTTTTTTTTTTTTTTTTTACTGAAACCAAACTTGGATTGCTTGGATCGCCATGTTTTTTCTTTAGTGTGTAGCAGAACTTTTGTGATCTTGGCCTCCCTTCAAAAATTAAAAAAAAAAAAAAAAAACAAAAAAAACCAACAGTGATGTTTTATGTGACATGAATTAAGGTTTTGGTGTTTTTATTATTTTTTCTTTAGTGTGTTCTAACTTAATAAGCCATTTTTACCAGTCACAGAATCACTGAGTAGCGGAAGTTGGAAGAGTTGTCTAGGAGGGCTCTGGTTCCATGTCCGTGCTCAAAGCGAGGTCACATACAGCATGTGATATATTTGGGTTTTGAAGATCTCTAAGGATGGAGACTCTACAGGTTCTTGAGTGGCCTGTTACAGAGTTTGCCCATCTTCACAGTGGGAAACAAACCGAACAAACAAAAGGTATTTTGTCTTATGTTTAAGTTGAATTTCCTAAGTATACATGCATATGGATAAGATTTCCCTCAGCCTTTTTGTTTCTGGGCTGAACAGCCCTAGCTCTCTTGTCCTCTACTTGTATGACAGATATCCCCCATTCTTCTTCATGGCCTGACCCTGAACTCTTACCACTTGGTCCGAGTCATCTCTTGTACTGGGGAGCCCAGTACTGGGTGAAACATTTCAGATGTGTCTCAGCAGAGGGAAGGGAGACCTCCCCTGGATTGCTGGCAACACAACCTAATGCAGCCCAGGAGGTTGTGTTGGCCGCATTTGCTGCAAGGGCAAATTGCTGTCTTATGGTCATCTTGGTGTCCACACGGACAACCAGAGTCTTTTCCGCAGTTTCTTTCCAGCAGGTCAGTCCTAGCGTGTGCTGGAATCTGGAGTTATTCCTCCCCAGGGACAGGACTTTGCATTTCCCTTAACTGAACTTCAAGATTCTTCAACTGTTGTGGTCCCCTTTGGATATCAGCACAAACTTTTGATGTATCAACCACTCTGTCCTGCTTTGTATGATTGCCAGCTTGCCGAGTGGGTATTCTGTCCCAGTCACCCAGGTCATTGATCCAAGATCAGTCCAGTATTGGACCCAGTACTGATACCTGGGGCACTCCAATAGTGACTGGCTTCTGGATGGTCTTTATGCTGCTGATCACAACCCAGCATGCCTCATTATCACTGTGTCTTTTATCTTGAATCTATCTGATTAGTATTAATCTTGATGAACTTTTTTTTCCTCCAGCTACAGTATAGGTTTGTAAATGTAATTTAGTTGGGAAGGCATTTTAGCAGTCAGTGAAATATAGGTACCACCGAGAGATTAAATGATTCATCTTTTCCTCAAAGAGAAAGATACTTTGGGGCTGTGCTCAGAATAAATAGTGAATGCTGTCCCAAGGGTTTATAATCTTCAGAGAAGAAGCAGGGATGGAAAAAATTGACTCGTCCAGCCCCCATCAGGGGGTCCTTCAGCTGAGTGAGCAGCAGAACCGCAGCCTCTTGCCTTCAGCTCTGATGTGCTGCGCATTACACTATGAGCTTTTTCTCTTACTCATTAGAGAATTGATTGCAGTAGATCTATTCCTCTGCTTCCCAACTTATATCCCATGTACAAAACCTGCTTTAAGTTTATAACTTCCTCCTTGGCACAGAGCACTTTTCCTGCCTGTCTAAACAGAGTGTGAGTTTAGTTCTTGGCTACTTTAGGAGAACCAAGCCACACTAGATATAAAAGCTTGGAAGTGCTGTGTTGCTGAAATATTAGTTTTGGCTTGCTGAATCCGACCATATGATGTTATGAGCCCTAGAAAGGAGAGAAATTCACCTTAACGCTGTGATCTAAAAGCCATAAGCTTAATATTCTTAAATTGTTGAAGGTTTTAGTTTTGTTTAAATTATTTGATATAGTTTGTATTTAAATGTAGTGCGTGATCTCAGGTTGTTAGATGCTAGAGGCTGCTTGTAAGAAGGCAATGACTGTCCTTCACCTCAAATATCTAACCGTTCCTGTTTTTATTATTTCTCTTGCTGTGCTGTGGAAAAGAGTTTTTGAAGCTGGCCTGAAGTCATTGTTTCTTTGAAGACACTGAAGAAGTTGTCTTAATGACAGGCATTGGTAGTGTTAGCCTGGGCTTTAGAAACTCATAACTAAGTTATTAGTTACCAGTGGTAATGCCATTCAGTGGATACCTTGCAGTGTTACAGCTCCTAACTACAGCACTAACACGTGATGAAATGGGGATTTCTGTATTGAGTTACCTTGGTCTGAATTCCTTAACTGTTGTGATTTGTTATTATCTGGGCACTGGTGTGAAACTGTAAGCTGGATATTTGGTTGTTACTATGGGGGAATAGGGATGAACCTTGTAAAACTGCAAGCACACACATGCTGTCAGGCTTCTTGTCTTGTTTGTTGCTGAGAAGTTGCCTTTCCATTATGCAGTTGAACTTACTTCACAACACCCTTTTTCCAGGTGTGTAAAAGTAAGGTCATGTGTGTTAACATTCACCATGGTATCCACTTTTGATTCGTGGTTAAATGCATATTTAAATATAGAGGAGGCTATGTATATCACAGAATCACTTGGTTGGAAAAGACCCACAGGATCATTGAGTCTAACCTTTCCTATCAGTTACAAAAGCATGCCCCTCAGCACCTCATATATCTGTCCTTTAACTACCTCCAGGGAAGGTGATTCAGCCACCTCCCTGGACAGTGTCTTCCAGTGCCCAGTGACCCTTTCCATAACAATTTTTTTTTTTTTTATGTCCAGCCTGAACCTCCCCTGGCTGAGCTTGAGGCCATTCCCTCTTGTCCTCTCCCCTGTTACTTGGAAGAAGAGGCCAGCTCCCTCCTCTCTACAACCTCCTTTCAGGTAGTTGTAGGGAGCAATGAGGTCTCCACTCAGCCTCCTCAAGGCTAAACAACCCCAGCTCGCTCAGCTGCTCCTTGTAAGGCTTGTTCTCCAGCCCCCCTCTCTCTCCCCTTCCCCCATTGTTTTTTATGTATGTGAGTATTTGTACAAATACCTGCACACAAGTGAAAACAGAAGTAATAAGTGGTGATGAGATTTCCCTGAAGTAGTTACTTTTACAAAAAGGAATATTTTTGATTTAAGTTAAAGTAGAATTAAGTTTTATCTAAGGCCCTCAGTTTTCTTTCAAGTAGTGTTTTTCCAGATACTGTTCGTTCTCGGAAGACGACAATGTCTTGTGTGCAGTATGATCTGTGCTGAACAGATGTCTCTTCTGTAATCACCTCTCTTTGCAGTGCTTCCTTATCTCAAATGCAAGGTCAAGCAGAGAGCTGGAGGCAGCTTCAAATTAGCAAGAGTTTTGACTGTTGTGAAGTTCATAATAACATTAAAATTAGACCTTGGAAAGTAATAGAATACACATAAGATTTCTGGGAAAAATTTATACATATGCATGTAAGTGGGAAATACATGTTGTAACCAGTTCTTGCCTTGTGGTTCAGGATTGATGGAGATCACTCCCTAGTGTTGCCCAGGCCTGATAAAGGATGCTTGCTTTCTAAAACTATGGAACAGTCTTAGAGTTTTATTTACTGGCATTTTCGGTATCCATAGCTAAGTAGTCCAAGACAAGGTTGAAAGTCTGAAACAGAAATAGTTTAGGGATTTTGGAGAATATTAATGCATCAACACAGTTGTGATGGATTTGTCTTGGCCAGTTGAAATGACATTTAGTTCTACCAGGTATTACTTTGTTCACATCCATATGGAAAGATTCTGAAGGCTAAACAGTGCTTATTTTAGGTACTTCAGTAGGTTCTTGTGTGTTAAAACAAGGACTGATGTTTTGTGTTAGCACTAGGATAGTAAAAGTTGAGATTTTTCCCTCTGTTTTAGAGTTACCGGGTGATAAGTGATGCTGAATGTCTCTGTATCCTGTGTAGCTATTGAATCTGTAGCTCAAGTACTAAACCAACATGGAACCCTTCACTCTGAGATATTTCTATGTGCAAGTTACAGAAGGGTGAAGTTTTTTATTGTAGTATGGATTGCAAGCAAGAGGGATTGATTCATTTTATCTGACATCAGTACTTGGCAAAGCGAGTGACTGACCCTGGATCTCACAGTGGAGTGATGTTCCCTCATGTATCTACTAGACAGGACTTTAACTGGATTCTCACTTACCCCTACCTTGTGTGAATGAAAGTTACATTGCTCATGACTTGAGGACTTGGCTGACAGTGATGAGGGGTGCACACAGATGGCCGTATAGTGGAGAGCCAAACAAAGCTACCTTGGCCTGGTGCTGTCATGTGGTTTGGTCATTACTCTCTACAATAGCTGGGTGGGATATGTCAGTCTTGCTTTGTGTCAGGGACTCTTAAATGGATACCTGCTGTGTGGGATGTGTTTCAGAGAGGTGTCAGGTGGTGTTGCAGGAGGTAGACTGAAATGTCCCTGTGGTGCTGTTCGCCTTGGTGTTACACAAAGCTCCTAGTTATTGCTTCATATGAGTAAGAGTTAGGTGTTATTCTTAGTGAAAAGAAAGAAGTTGATTCAGTATTTTACTCCTGTTTGGTCAGTGGGCAACGATGCCTGGGCTAGATAAAACTAGTGGACTTTGTAAACTAATGGGACTTTAGGGGCTGTGTGGATCCTCCTTACTTCGTTAAAGAAGTAGTAGATATTAACTGGTTTGAGCCTTCTTGGCATGGTGGGAGATCTTGCTCTGTACCAACATCTCCTCAGTTCAAGAAGGCTGAGGCTGAAGACCCTTTTTTTCCCAAGTGCACATAACACATTTGAAAGCTGGATATTTGTGTAATTTTATTTCAAAAGATGTTTTTAAGGCGGTAACTACCATGTTTTTTTTTGTTTTGCCAGAAATTAGAACTTTCCTTGACTGATTCTCCCTGTCTAATTTTTAATAGTGGTATCCCTACGTGATGGGCTGATAGAAGTCACAGAAACCAAACAGCTTGTGTGACTTTCAACAGTCTATAGAAATGATTTTTCTTTTAATAAATTCTGATTTGTTATAAGGTCAATCCAGGAAAATTGTATCTGCTTCAGTGTTTGGATTACGTTTCTGAGCTTGAAACAGGAGACATTCTTCAAAATATTCTTCAAAACAGACTGTATATATTTTATACCAAGGCATCAGAAGACCACTCGCTTAATTGTATTTGGTAAGATGAGATGGAAATGTGTGTTTTGGTGTTAAGTAAGCTGTTGAAGATGTCCCTCCTCTTTGCTCTGCCCTTTAAATTTCAGCAGTGCAAAATCTGTGTTGTACAAGTCACCCAAACTATGAAGACTTCCTGAAAAGAATAATCTTTTTCATCTTTTCAAGGGAAGATGGGAGATTTAAAAACCCCAAAGTCCTGTGTGTGAAGTCATTATTGTTTTTCTTCACCTATTTAAAAGTTATTAACAAAATGAGACTTTCTCTTGACGGGTGATATATGACGTTCCTGATTTTCAAAGTGCAGCGATTGCTAGGTTGTTTCCATTTCATTGACTGTCCCCATTCTTCCTTCAAATTGTTGAATATGAAAATCTGTTTAAAAGTAAAAATTATTCTGTAATTTGTCAGTCTTTGAACACTTCTGATTTTTTTTCAGATAACTTCTCTGAGTTCTCATGTAATAACATTTTATAAAAATACTGATTGATCTCATTTGTACTTTTGCAGGAAAGGAATTAGATTCTCATCACACAGTTTTTTTTTTTCATGTGCCTAATTCCTTTGTAATTTTGTAAAGAGCTTTTACCTGTGAATGTAGGCTAACTAGAGCAAATAAGCAAAAAACTGTGGCCAGTAAAGAAACTTAAGTAACTTCTTTCGGAATTTGTCTTCTTAGTAAGCTTTAAAAATTATTTTAATGGGGATACTGAGTCAAGTATGTGTTTACTCTAACAAACAGTTTGTTTTTGACCATGTGAGTTACTTTTCATGCCTTTAATCCTACTTAGCATTTTAGCAGCTAGAATGATAATCATTGGACAAAGATTGTGTAAATAAAGGCTTCAAATACTGAAGGTCATGGGAATCCATTCCTAATGGAAAACATTTGATGCTTTCATTTGGCATTTGATGTTTATTAGGAAATGCGATAGCATCTTTTTGCTCTTTTACAAGAAAAGCAAGAATTAAATTGCCCAGATGGCATTTTTAGTGGCAGAATTTACTGCTGTTATGACAATGTAGGCTGACAGAAACTTTTCTTCTTGGTAAAGATTTTAATGTTCTATCAAATCCATCTTCAATCGATTTAAAAATGGTACTGTAGTAAGCCAAATGGGTACTTAGATGTGGATAACGTTTACCTGCCACAGAGGAGGAGATTGGGGATTAAGTGGTGAGTGATTGTAAGATACTGGGAATATGGAACTTTATAAATGCCAAGAAAACTTCTCAGAATATTTGGCAGAAGACCTTCAAAATGTCTTCTGGCACTTGCTTCTTTAAGAACATCATCAAGGAAGTAGTGACATTATATTACTTGATTTCAGCTTTAGTTTCAAGATGCTAGTTTAAAACAGATTTCTGAATTTTAAAAATGATTTTAGACAACTGAAGTGTTTTAATATTTCTGGAAGATAGTATTATAATGCTTTTATCCGTTGGAATAATGTTGCATGCATTAAAAGATAGTTTTGTAAGTCATCTTGACAGTCCTACCCATCTTCTTTAGACTGTTCTTTGAGGCTTGAGTGTGTTTATTTAAAAATGGTAGAAGTTTTCACTGTCTTGAGTTGTACTGGGAATTGTGCGGTTAGAGAGATTTATTAGGGGTTTTTTTCCCAAAGGTTTATCTGAGTGTTTGCTCATGTGTTAATAAAATTGCTTGATAGCTTGATTGGTTTGACTGTCTCCTAATTCAGTGGTTGTGTGCTTAGACCAGAGCTTGCTGTCAGAGAACACTGGGTGAGTGCCAGCACATATGCAGGAAGTGGTGTGCTTCCATTTGCTGCTTTCCCTTTGCCCCGTCACGCACATCTCCATGCTCCCATCCCTTTGTCTTACACCTCTTCTCTAAAGAAGTGAAAAAAAACTTGTCCTCATCCTCCTTTATTCCCACCAATGATCGAGCTACCCTTTCCTTACCTTGCCCTGCTTTGGACAGGTAAGTCCTTATGCTGTCCCATGTGTTCATGTGACCTCTGTAAAGCAACAGGGTAGTGACAGGCAGTTACTGCTTGTATCAATGTGGTGTCCTAAACTCCAGGACAGTTTCCTTTGCCTGCGCAGTTACTGCCAAGCCTCTGGTCATCGGTTCAAGTGGAGACTATGCCTGGGTAACTGCCGTCTAAACTGGTAATAAATAACAGTCTGGAAATACATGCTTAAATCTTTCGTAAGTATCTCCAGCCAAAAGCACTCCAAACATGTTGTTTTGTTTTTATTAGGTTCCTTTCACTGTTTTGTTATGTCCCTTTTCACTGTTTACCTTCTGATTGTGATGCCTCCTCTGGGTGTCCCATATTTTTGTGTTGAACAAGTACTTAATATCATATGGTGCTGTAGTAAAGCTACCACTGAATTGTGATCAAGGTTAAAAATTAATGAGTTGACTAAGTGTATACACTGAAGAGTTAATTTAGAGTATTCCACCTTCTGTTTCTCATTTTATAAAGTGAAGATCTTTTTGCTTTAGAAAACATTAAGACACCTGAGAAGCCGCAGTTGCTGTAATGAGCATGTACTTCTACTAGAGCAGTGTCAGTGGCATAGATGGAGATGATTACTACAGGTTTGATTTCAATTTATCCCATAGTCTATAAAGAAAATGCAGATTTGTGAAGTCCACTTTCAAATGGCTTGCAGTTTTTCCACCACAGTTTGTAACTTATTAAAATATAAAGATTTCTTAAGAAAAAACTAATCAACTTTGGGAAAATACATTCTGCCTTTCTTTTCTCGTCCTGAATTTAGCAATTAAAATGAAATTGAATTAAGTTTTTTAACTCACTTTTGGTTTTGTGGTCTTATGGTTGACTCTGACTCTTGGACTTTTGCTTATTTTCAGGTGATTTTTTTTCTCATCCAGCTACTCATGGGTTCTGGTCTGCTTTAACTTCCAAGTTTTGAGGAGATCAGGTGCTTTCAGCCCAGTGTACCAAAAGTGCATAAAATAGGGTACTGTTTTGTAACCCTGACTTGATATTTCAGAGGAGGAAATGAATATTATTGAGGAAGGCAATATTTACTTTTAATTTTTTTCTCACTGAATAGGAGAATT
This sequence comes from Coccyzus lansbergi, assembly GCA_033558105.1. Classification (NCBI taxonomy): domain Eukaryota; kingdom Metazoa; phylum Chordata; class Aves; order Cuculiformes; family Coccyzidae; genus Coccyzus; species Coccyzus lansbergi. The sequence goes on along the minus strand of JAUMJK010000232.1, from coordinate 3,369,885 downwards.
GTTCAGTTACTGAGCTTGTGCATTTGTCTTGGGGAAGTGTGTGTGGGATGGATACTGATAAAAATCTGCAAATACATTGGTTGCATACTTAAGATATAAATTTCAGCACTACCTAAAAGGTTTCGCAGGTAAAACATTGCCAGAATTAACTACACGTTTTTGTTTCTCTTTGCCCTTACTTTTTACTTGTAATAATCTGGTTGTGTTACTAGTTATATTTGTATCTTCACAGTTGGAGTCATTATCAATAGATGGAGTCACTGTGATTCATGGTTTTTTAGGCGATTAATTGATATTGTGTTTGTGGAGGGAAACAAATTAATTGTTGTCTTAATTCTCTGTGCTTAATTAAATTAAATAAATCTATTTTCCATCTTTTCAAATGCATATGCTGGTTCCTTGAACTAACATCTGCTGACTTCTTTTAGTCATTGAAGATACTGTCTGAAGCATACATGTGGTTTGGCAAAGCTTGATATGTATAGAAAACCCCAGAATTTTTTGTGCTGCGAAAAAGTACCATGTAGTGTACAGTACTTGTACAGTACACGTGGTACCACATAGTAACACTTCAAAAAAGACAAACTATTGCCTTAAAAATATGATCCACATTAGTAGTGGTACAATAAAAGGGATATTACAGCTGTTTTTCAATATAGTTTGACCAGAACAACTGAAATTTGCCATGTTCGTGTTACTAGTTAAATCCAGAGAAGTGTTAGCACTGAGGCTAGATGCTGCTTATGGACTTTTATGCCCCTTGGGAAATATACTGAGTCTTGAGTAAATTTTAGTCAGTGAGAATTCTGATTTTTAGTTCATCTGTCTTTTGGATACCCAAGATTCTACGAGGAAACAGTATCTATCCTTAGATACTCCAGAGAGTCCTTTTGAGGAGGGCATTGCGGGTGAGGGAGCAGTAAAGGTCTAACTTGTTCTTGAATCGGTGCCCTGCCCTCATCTTGGCGTGTGTAACTTCTCCTGGTTGAGTTCATAGTTTTAAGGACAAATTTGTGAAACATGAGTCAAGGCAAACATTTCATTGTAAAATCCGGACTGAAGGCTATGCAGGTGTTTAAGAGGTTCATAGCATGGAGTTGGTTGTTGGCACCTTTGATCGTGCTGCTGGTGTCCAGTGCACACTGTGGCAGTCTGGGTGAGCAGCAACAGAAAACCAGTTACAGCATGAGAGGTACTGGTACGAAGTTCTTCCACTTTGGTGGGGCTTGTCTTCTTAATGGTGTGTGTTGGTTGCTGCTCTTAAAATCACATTTCTTAAGCTGTATCAACTTAATGTATGTTTTGGAAATTAAGGCCTTGAGCATCTGAGGTGCCATCAAATGTATTGCCTCCAAGCCATCTTTGATCAGGGGTTTGCATGTTATAGTATTTACCAGCAATCTGAATGTGGTCAGGCTGAAAAACATCTTAGCTGATGGTAACAATAACTGCTTAAATACTAAATTTTGGCAACATGTAGGTTGATATACGGCATCCTGAGAGCTGGATTTTAATGAGTTGTTTATAGAGAAATAAAAATAATACGGTTTTAATGAGAAATAAACTTGCATCATGTATCAGGTTGCTACAAAACCACTTGTTTTGGAAGCATTTTAGAAATAAGCTGTTATTTCAAGAAGGATGTGAATTTGTAAATTGTTTGTAAGCCCTGGTGTCTTAGATTTGTTTGCATTTTAAAATTATCATGTGGACCTTTTTTCCTTTTTTTAGTGTCTCAGTTGATTTGACCTATTCTTAAATTAGGTTTTCAAATAGTCAAGTTATTGACTGAGGATATTTTAAGGTATTTAGAGAATGTGGCTGAGTTGTCCCAGTGTTGAACGAGTCATCACATTAAAGTTCAATTCTTGACCTTGTCTGTGATTTGTTACATAATTTTGGGTATGTTATTTTCTTTTTGGTAAGGTATCAGTACTTCTGTATGTTAATGCCCAACTTAAGTTTCTAATGTTGTCAATGCTTTTTAGAAAAGGAAAAGATGTTTATGTTATTTTAACATTTTATTTAATCTTTTGCAATGAGTTGGTTAAAATGTAGTTGAATTTGGGGGAAGGGAAAAGGTATCCATTGAGCTACAGTAATAGGGTTTACTAGTTCCAGTCAAGGAATTTTGTTAGTATGAATTCACGCAAGTAAGTCATACTCAATCAACCATGCTGTATAGTTTTGTGCTTTTTCTATTTTAGACAAATTATGGTAACACTTTCTAACTGTGCTAATTCTACCCCCATTTGTTTGCAAGCTAATTAAAAGATGAGTAAGGAAGGTTTGGTGTTTTTTTCTTTTAATAATAGCAAAGGAGAGAATTTTCTGTTTAAAAAAAAAAATCGACCCCAGAGATGTGCTCAGGAGATGCATTGTGGCTCAGGAGGCAGTGGCTGTGCATTCTCAGTGTAAGAAGCATGCTGAGAAGTGCAAGCCTGGCTTGCCTTGGCTGTCCTTGTTATGGGGACACTCCTGAATGAATAATTTGCTTAAAAATATAGGCACACTGCTTAAATGTGGGAGAGAGGGGGAAGCATCCTGGTCTGGCTGTTCCTTTGCTCTTTTCCTTGCTCCCCTTGGTTCTGGGCACTCTCAGACTTACCAGCACTTTTTGTGGAACCTTTGCTATGTGTCTTGGGAAGGACTGTGACTTGAAACAGCGAATTGCGTGTTAGAAGTGCCTGACCATCCCAAGTCCTAGCAGACTGAAGACTAGGTTGAAGGAGAGAGCTCTTGTCTAACCTGAGCTAAATTTCTAGGTAAAAAGATGACATTTTGTAGATTGGGCAATAGGTGCAAAGAAACAGTGGTAACAGTATTGACAAAAGCAACTTGGAGGACTGTTATCCATTTGTGCAAGTTGGCAGCTTGTTGGGGCTATCTAGCTGCTAATACATGTTATAAAATATATATGTTTTGTTAAAAGAGTTTCCATTTCTCCCTGGTGGGGGACTGCATCATGTTTTAATTTCTGCAGTTGTTTTCCCAAGGCAGAGATGTTAGCTGTTGATGCTTTATTGGTTCTTTGAGATTTTTCCGCTATTGCCTTCATTATCATCTAACTACTAACAGAGGAGGAACTGCTGACTTGAAATCTGGATGGCTTTCAGTGAGTCCTTTTGCTTCTAGATGGTATCACTTACACTGATGATCAGTTACATATTACTGCTAAAACCATGTTTAAGAAAAGTTGTCCTGGAACCTGGTTACCACTTATGTCTCAGATAAATGCTTTTAAGAGTGTTATATACCCTTTATTCAGGTTTGTAAAAGATCTGGGTGTTTTCTTAGGATATTCACTTTCTGTAACATTACACCTCTTAAGGGAGAAATTATCTAGATGGGTCAACTGTGTGATTCTATAGGATTCTATGTGTAAGTATCTTTCTCCCATTGCATGACCACCTCTGTTTTGGCAGTGAGAATTGCCACTGCAAGGAAGAATCTAGCTCAGCTATCTAGATGTCCACATTTAACTTCATTCTCAAGAAGGGTTTGCACTTTCAGCTGCTTTTGAAAATCCTTTTCTAGTTTTTTTCCTTTTCCTGACTTCATTTGGCTTGAAAGGATTTAACTGTACTTTGACATTTTAGCATGTTGTAGGATGTCATGTCAAAAGCAAGTCTTACTTGCTTTCCAAACAGATATATCTTTGAAAAGCTTGTTTTAACCAAAAAAACCCTCATTCTATCTACATTTAATAAATGAGCCATAAGCTTTTTCAATTAAAGATTCTGGTCACAACAGGAGTCTTATAGTATGTTCCAAGGGAGGTCTAAGTCCTTTCTGTTTTAATTGTAAAATTTGGAAACTTAATGTCTTCACTCTCAGAAGGAAACAACAAAGCCGTTTAAATTTAAGGACTTCAGCTCCTTTGACAAACTAGATCCTGGCTTTGCTTTTGTTGAGTTGCTACCTGCTAAATCGTCAGGGCTGCCATGTCAGGAGTTTGCTTCAAACTGGCCAGTATTCCTAGAAGTTGTGTAGTGAGAGTGGGGTTCAAATTTATTTTGATCTGGCAGGGGGAAGGATTTTCAGACTGACTTTGAAATGGTTGTTTGATCAGTTCTACTCAACTGTCTTTTCTTGAGTGAATAGTGGCTTCTTTAGGTTTGTCTTGGTTTAGAGACAGCCAAACGGTGCAGACCTTTTCTTTGCTTGCTGTGTATTACAGCATTTCAGGCTCTAGCCTAGCTGTTTCTGCTGTATTAGTTTTGAGGTGCTGAATTAACATGGCGTGCTCACTGAAGCACATATTGCAAGTAATTTATATTCAGATATTCTGAAATAGAGTGCAGGCACCAACACATGCTGATGGAGAAAGTCTGGAAGGGCTTACTTAAGTGTACACAGATTACTTTAAAAATACAGTTGGTAAGATATGGCAATTGGATGCAAAGGGCCAGCAGCCTGCAGAGTGTAGTTTGGGCTGTGAGGGTGATAAGTTGGAAAAATACTTATCCAATCTTAAAAGATGTTTCTTTTTATCTTAAAAGAATATAGTTGGAGGGTTTTTTCCTTCCTTTTGAAAGGATATTGGAGTCTGAAAAGGTAACACATTTTGTCCCCTAACTATATTTTCATTGTCATATTTTCATCTACGCAAGGAGGAGCTTTGAAAAATATTAACAAAAAATAATATGAGGAGACTGGTTTTTTTCTTTGTATATTTTGCAACTGCAGATAAAACCTTTGAGTGTTTAGTATTGTTGCATTTGATTTTCCATCAGTTGGCTGTGAGAGTTGGTTCATCTGGTAATCACCCTGAAATCTGTTCCCTTAAATTTAACCAATGGGCACAGTGTCTGTCTGATTAAAAGGTCTGATAAGTGAAAAGGTGTGTTGATCTGCTCAATGGGATTACGTTAAACATTCCTGAATAGAATTATGTTCCATCAAGTCAATCTGTTTGAATGAAGCATTTAGTAGAAACAGAATTTATGACTTGGTACAATGGAACATTACAGCTGTTGGTGTAAAAAGCATGACAAAAAAAATGCTCTTTACTGTCTGAGGTAACTTAATGTATTTAAATATCTGTGTGTATTATGTGTTATATATACATACAGCGTATACTTATGCATTTATATGTATCTAAAAAGAAACTTTGTTGAAAAATTGAAAATAAATGAAATCCAAATTATTTGACAGCCTCAGCTGGTCCACTAAGCTAATATTGAAAATATAGATTTATGTTTTGAAAAAGACATAGTAGTTTATCTGCTCTTTCATATACTCTTAAATAATTCTCCTTTTGATACCAAAACTTATGTAATTTCTGACAGTATTACAACTTATATCACAATATTTCTTTGTTACCAAATGGTAAAACGTTGCTGTTTAATGAAACCCAGTATGCGAATTTTTTTATGAATGAGCAAGGTAATACACCCTGTAAATGACGTGTAACAGTTTGTTGATCACTTTAGCAATTAACTGCAGCTGAAAAAAGTCTGCTTATTCAGGCTAGTTTTACTCTTATTCTCTGAGGAAGTTCTGGATTTCAATGAAGGATAGTCCAGCAGTGAAAAAACCAATTTTCTACACAGCTCCAAAAATGAAAATAAAATAATATACAAGTTACTCATTTACTATCAGCTGCTCTCTCTCAATAGTATAGATTGTATAAGTTTCCTTTTTAAACATACTTTTTTATTTAATCTAGTTCAATACCAGATGGAAATGATGCGAAGCCTTCGCCACGTAAACATTGATCATCTTCACGTTGGCTGGTACCAGTCCACATACTATGGCTCTTTTGTCACTCGTGCCCTCCTGGACTCCCAGTTCAGCTACCAGCATGCAATTGAGGAGTCTGTAGTTCTCATTTACGGTTAGTATGAGGTTTCCTTTATTATTCTTTTCCCCTCTTAATATTATTACTACTATTTTTGTATTCTGCCTTTTGCCTGTAAGAGTAGCCTGGCAGGCCTTTTCGAGTAAATACCAACCCTGTGTCTACGGCAGCCTCAGCAGCAGCTAAGTCTAGACAGGGTTTCCTTCTTTCTGTTTATTTTTCTTGCTATCAGAGCCCTGATGTGTACGTTTTGGAATGCTGGAGTAGCTGCTTCATTTTTATTCCTTCATCTCCCCTCCCTAGTCGAAGGGGCTGGTGGAACCCGACCAGATGTCTAACAAACCCCACTTGCTAGCGTGTCTGGCTCTGTACGTGACTGACCAATCATCGCACAAGTTGCCAAGTTTTTTTATACCTCTGACAGAAGCATACAAAACCTGGACTGTTTCTTAGCACAAAGATTTTTTTCTTTTCTGCCTATTTAATGGTGTTTCCTCAAGCTCTCCAGACCAGATGTTCTGTGCTGTATCAGAACCGTAGGCAATTTAACAGCTTTATAGCCTCCCCCTCCCCAAACACTCACAGTTTGCCATATCTGGCAGACTTGCATATAGTTTCCAGCTGAGAAGTAAATGTAACGTCCTGAGTATCTGTCAGAAAAAATACTAATGAATACGATCAATCTTATGAGCTGCCCCAAAATTGTTTCAGTATGTTAACAATTGGATTACAGTAAAGAACAAGTTGTTAAAGTATACTTATATTGGCTGGAAACATTGCATCATCAGACCTTGATGAATTTTCCACTTGTTTCAGTCTATTTTGGTTTTCATTTTATCACCGATTGCTAAAAGTTTTACTGTGTTAAGTTTCAGACAACATGAATGTTAACACAACTTTTATTCTCATGTTGGCATGCTTCAGCCATTATCATGCTACAAGTGTTAAGCTTCTTTGTGCTAGGAATGTAACAGTTTGTTTAGAATGTTTCCTTCTAAATTCAGTAGAGTGTGTCAAGGCAAAACTGATCTTTTTATATACCAGTTACATTGTTATGCATGAAGCAGCCTGGCAACTTGATCTGAATTAACTTATTGCTACAATTTTTTTTGAGAAATGTAGTTTAATGAATACTTTAATTTACTGCATAATGACAGGAGGGAAAAATTTTATTTAAATGAGGTAGCTCTTACATAAGTTCAGTAGATAGTTCACATGAAAGAAAAGAAAATGACAATTAGACCTTTAATAGGGAAATAATGTTGTGAGTAGAATAGCTCTAGGTCCCTCTATATTCTCCAGGTTAAGTTTATTAATTAGCTTCACTGTATATAATTGGATGTATTTTACATTTCAGTACAATAGGTGTAGTTCTGCTGTAGTCTTTTCTGTGTTGGTTGTCTGAATTTTTTTTAGTAGCACTACTTAGGTATTTTCTTCCTGTGTATGTCATTCAGATATTAAAAAAGAAACCCAGGCAATGTGGGGTTGATGATGATAATAATAATACACATCCTCCATTTTTAATTATAGATCCTATTAAGACTGCCCAAGGGTCTTTGTCACTAAAGGCATATAGGCTGACTCCCAAACTGATGGAAGTTTGCAAAGAAAAAGACTTCTCTCCAGAAGCGTGAGTAACTTAATGTTTTCTCATAGGTTTTGCTGGATTGTTTGGGAGGCAAAAGGGTACACAAGGATAAAGAAATACTGCAATTTAAAATCTCATGTAACAGCATGTGCTAGGGAAACTAGATATATAGTGATAGACACACACTGATACAGTGGACTCAGAAGGCTGAAGTGGTGAAACGTGAACTGATTTTCATAGAATCATAGAATAACCAGGTTGGAATAAACCCACTGGATCATTGAGTCCAACCGTTCCTACCAAACACTAAACCATGCACCTTAGCATCTCATCCACCTGTGCCCTAAACATCTCCAGGGAAGGTGAATCAGCCACCTCCCTGGGTAACCTGATCCAATGCCCAGTGACCCTTTCTGTGAAAATTTTTTTCCTAATGTCCAGCTTAAACCTTCCTTGGCAGAGCCTGAGGCCATTCCCTCTTGTCCTGTCCCCTGTCACTTGGGAGAAGAGACCATTACCCTCCTCTCTACAACCTCCCCTCGGGTACTTGTAGAGAGTAATGATGTCTCCTCTCAGCCTCCTCTTCTCCAGGCTAAACAACCCCAGCTCTCTCAGCCACTCCTCATAAGACCTGTTCTCCAGCCCCTTCACCAGCTTTGTTGCTCTTCTCTGGACTCACTCCAGAGCCTCAACATCCTTCTTGTGGTGAGCGTCCCAGAACTGAACACAGGATTCAAGGAGCGGTCTCACCAGTGCTGAGTCCAGAGGGAGAATGACCTCCCTGCTGGTCAGTTTCTGATACAAGCCAGGATGCCATTGGCCTTCTCAGCCACTTGGGCACACTGTTGGCGGGCTGACTGCAAGAGCGATGGTGAAGATAGCTGTATGTGGGAACAGAGACAAAAATATAAAAAAAGAAGTGAAGGGGAAATAGCTACTCGTAAAGCTCTTTTTTTCCAGAAGGAAAATTGTACAGGTATTCTGGCATAGCTGTTTTGCTGTATCTAGTCCAAGTTAATTCCCCCGTGTGGGCACAGTCTTCTGGAGTAAAATGGATAATTACTCTTTCAAGAGATTAGCTGTTTGTAATTGATGTAGGCTTTAGCTGTCATCTTCTTCCTCAGACAGCTTGGTGTTCAATGGCAAAAGCACAAGCACTTGTTACACTCCTTCATTGAGGGAAAACGGAATAATTTCATTGCTTGGTGCCTAAACATAACATTTCCACAAACAAATCTGTGCTTAGTCAGAAAAAAAAAAAGGGAGAGGGGTGGGAGGGGAAGGCAAAAAGCAGAAGCTTTTATTCTAAAATCCAATATGCATTCAAAGAGGTTAAAGATAAATTTCCTTAGAAACTTATAGGTAATTTCTTTATTTCCAGATATTCTCAAAGCTACTACTATCTACTGTATTATAAAACAAACAATAGTTTTTATATGTAGATTGTAAAGAAAATATACACTGAAAATTTGTATTTTAATATCCACCATGGAATTTAATTATTTCAACACATGCAGTATTTTGTCAATTTTTTGGTCAGTAAGAATTTTAATTATTCGGCCATTGAGGAAATTGTTTTTCATTGTGGTACTTACTATTTTAAGGGTATTTCAGTGTCATGTGGCAGCTAACTGTTCACTTCTATTTAAGAAACCCTTATGGCAAGGAAATCAGTAAAATATTTTGGAAGGGGCAGAGTTAATCCTGTCAGTACAGTCTTTTGCTGGAGGCTTTTTCATGTAAGCAATGTATGAGCAAGAAAAGCAGCTGCTCAACTTCTGAGAGTTTTTCCTACAGCAGCTTTTCCTAATCTTTGTAAGCGGGAGGTTTTGCCATGCAAATGCTCTCTTACCAAAACTTGACCATGCTTGATTGTAGAACTATGAAAATCATGAGTTTTTACAAAAGTGCAAATTGTTGCAGCAACAATTCAACAAAAATAACAAGAGAGTTACTGGTTATATTCATAAATAATTTTTAAACTTTTTTTCACAGCTTGAAGAAAGCAAATATTGCTTATGAAAACATGTTTGAAGAAGTGCCCATTGTAATTAAGAATTCATACCTGATCAATGTGATGTTGTGGGAACTGGAAAAGAAATCCGCAGTAGCCGATAGACATGAATTGCTCAGTCTGGCTAGCAGGTAAGTACTTGTTACAATAATGGATGTATTTTTATTCGCTTTCCCAAACCACAGTTTAACACCTTGGGTGAAATCCCAGTCTCATTAGAGTCTGTGGAAGCTTTCCCTTGGCTTTTAATGGGGTTAAGACTTTAACCTTCATGTTATTTTGCTGAAGGAAAACCGGCATGGTAAAACTCTATAGCATTAGATTCAAGGACTAAATTCAGTGTGTAACAACACATACCTGTACTGCCTGAACTGCATAATCTTTTCAGTAGAAAATACTGGCATTCAGAAAATTCAAACAAATAGAACTGGAAATAAAAATTGATTTTGTTAAATATTCCTTAAGTAACTCTATAAATTATTTTAATAATAAGTAAATTTAATTTGTTCTACTTTGGTAGCAAGATGTATTTGAAAATAAAATTTAAAAAATAAAATAACAAAACCTCTGAGAAGCTGGCAAAATTTTTCACTAATTGGCATTCATGGTGTCAGAAATTGTTTGAAGAGTTTCTAGAGTGATCTTTTCATAACTTTATCTAAGGAAAACTTTTTGTTCTTGTAGCACTTTTCCCTGAAAATACATTTGCGATAACAAAGTAGGCTAGGCCTCCAGCAGTATGATGGGAAATCTGGTGGTGCTTAACTCTTACACAACAAAGTACAATTTATTACAGATTACTATTATTGGACTGACCCAAATGACCAGATGCTCCATCATTTTGTCTATCTATTGCATGTAGAAACTGGCATGTATTCACTAAAACTTTTGGGGATGTAACACTTTTTGTGTCAAGATATTGTCTGCCAAGATTCTGATCCTCTTTGACTCTGGCAGCCAAGTTAACCCAATACTAGTGGCCTGTATACTTTTTCCTTTTTTAAAGGCAGATGGTTAATGGAGCCATATCGGTAGTGGTCCATATGTTGCTTGAGTTAGCAGAAATTTTCCATTCTTATTTTCTGTTTTCAAGCTTATGTCGATGTATTGAGGGATAGCTTTTAGAGAAATTGGTCAAGAAGAGAACAAGTATAGGATTGAACTCTGCCAGGGAATTTTGTCCAGTAATGTTGGGACTTTGCACCTTGAAATTCACAAAGTGAAAAATTTTTGCTGAGGTGCTCAGTCCACCTCATATTGCAGGCTTTCTGTCAGGCTCTTTCCTTGGTCGAAGATCGTAAAGCTCTTATATCTAAGAGAGTGGGCACTGGATGTTGGAGATAACAGTGATTCCTCGTGAGATCTACCACTTTACTTTGTAAAGAAGGACTTTGCCCAGTTTATGGCAGGCTTCCATGTGACCTGACAGTGTTGCCCTCAATTGTTTCTTTGCATTTGCTCCTTTAATAAGGTGTGGGACTACCCAGCACCCTGGTTCCTAGCATGGGCTGCTGCTAGTCACACAATGCAATGCTGGAAATTGAAATCTTTTTTTGAAAGATCACAAACCACAAGTGAGGTTTTTCATCAGCTTTACATCCTACATAGGAACTGTTCTGTACCATTGCCCTCACTCATGATAGAAGATAAGAACTTTACAAATTAATTTCCTTAACGGAAGATAGGCTATGTGTTGGTCCTCACGTCAGTAAATGAGATGAGAAGTAAACAAGAAAAATATCAGCTCCAAAGAAAAAGTGAACTCCATTGTTTATATTTAGGGATACTTCACAACAGGAAAAAAAGGCCGTTTGTCTTAGTGAATCAAAGATTCTTTTCAATGGGTGGGTTTTTTTTCAGCAGTGCAGTGCTAGTCTTGATGGTGACACAGGTGGAACTAGGCTCTTGATAAATGTGATTGGAAGTGCCTTTTCAATCAAATGTGGTTTTTTGAACTTATTGAAGAATTACTATCTTGTATACAGGCAGTGTTTTCTTGAGCTTGTTGAAGTCTAAAATTTCCCCTGTAATGGGGAATTACTTGAACAGATGCAACAGTTTTCAAAGGTATTACTGAATTATATCTCCTGAACTGAATTTTCTGGGCAGTATTCTTCTGACTCACCTGGCCTGTTTGAGGAACTTAGGCATGTCTAATTTTGTTTGAGTCAGAGTAAAGTTCCTGAAATTACCCCAATGAGTTTATTTGCAGATTTATGTATGCGTCTTTTTTTAATACTTGGTAGCTGCTTTTAGTTATGAGGCAGGTCACATTCAGTGATATCTTAATTTACCAGCTGAGTTATATCAATGTAAAACATTTTAATGTTCATTTATTCAAGGATAGAGTAACTACTTCTGCCTGCTGAAATTTCTAACTAGTTTTTATGTGAATTCAACTACTTAGATTTCTCTGTCAAAGAGCATATTGCCTGAAGTAGGGGAGTTCAAACCCCCACTGTTACGGAATTATATTTTCGTATTTCGTTTCCTTATTTTTGTTCTTGAAAGTTGTGGATAAAACATTTCAAATATTAACTTTTAATTTTGGTGCACCCTCCTCACTTTCCTATCTTAGAATTAGTTGGTGGTAACTTTAAGTCTGCTTTTTTGGGGGGAGGTGTTTTGGGTTGGGTTGGGGTTTTGGGTTTTTTTTTTTTGTCCTTTGTGAGTATCTCTGAATCATTTTTAATCTTCTGAAGCAATGGTTTGGCAATGAAATTATTTACCTGTATTTTGTCTCTGCTGGAGAGTGTGTTTCATCAAGACTCTCACATGTTCAACCACCCACTTTGTCTGAGTTTGAGGCTATACCTATTTGAGGTACTTTGTCTGCACCTTAATATATTTTGCCTTTTGAAGTATATTTGTGATAATTGTATAGAGTAGTTTACCTTTTTGGGTATAAGTTTGTCTTTTTCTTGTGAAGTCTGAATTGACTGGAATATTCTAGGGGAAGAAGTTGAAGGCAGAATAGCACAAGGCTAGCAAGTAATAGCAAGTAGAGGCCTTTTGCTGGAACTGTTTTCCTCCTGCTACCCTTAAGGACCAAAATGTCTTGAAGATCCTGGAGTACTGCCAGTCTTTTGATAGAGACTCAAGAATTAAAATCCTGTCAGATAATGTTCCAGATCTTCAGAGATATAATTACAACCAACATTCCCATTCTCATCCATCTCTTCCCTATTCTATTGATGATTTAGTTTAAATTAAAAAAAGCTTTTTTTGTGGTCTATCTTCATAATAGGGTTGTTCTATAATATCTCAATTTGTCTCAAGCAATTTTTCTAATAGTGTGCGTCAATAGAAGCAAACATGTGCTGAACATTTATGGCAGTAATGTCTACTTGGCAGATATATTTTTTTTTTTAAACATCAGATGCAATATTTTTGCAAAAGTGACATAAGGAGGGTTACTTTGGCTTTTGAAAACAATATTAACCTTTATACGTTGTGATGCTTTTTCAGAAATCTCAATGTGCTTAACAGATTATTAAGATAATTATGAAAATCTGTAATTTGCAGATGGGGAAACCGACATAGAGAGGGTAAATGTGTTGCCCAAAGGCATGCATCAAATTTGGAGTAGGAAAGGGAATGGGGCTCAAGACTCCTGCCTTACATATCCCATTCAAAAAAAAAAAAAAACCAAAACCCTCTTAAAATGAGCACAGGCTGAAATGCAGAGATGCAAACAAGTTCTGCGAATTGGTGGGAATGTTCCTTAGAAATGTTTAATCAAAAAGATGTGCCTTGCCCAGCAGTGCCGCTATAATCCACTGAAAACTCTTCCCACAAAGAGAAGAAATACTGTACAGGGTGATGCTTCCCCAAAAACTGGTGACTCGGAGGGGGCTGCAGCAGTGCTGATGAAAAGTGGGATAATGGAGCAGCAGATAAAGAATTTTCTTATGTTTCCTTTTACTGCTTCTTTTTCTCATCTTCCTTAGCCAGGATGCAGGCAAAGTTAAATGAAGTCTGGGAGAGGTGATGGAGGCAAGTTAAGGGACCATCTTTTTTGGACACCTCCTGTTTCAGAGTTGTAATACCCCCAAATTGGGTAGAGCACAGTGATTCAGGTCTTGGAGGCTAGGCACCTCTGCTTCCTCCTGGGCCGGTGTAGGTAGGCAGTCTTCTCCAAAACTGCAAGCTGAGGCCCACGAACTGCCTGTAGAGATAGTTAAAACTAGTGATCAGGGTATGCGAAGCTGAGAATGATGTGAATTGCTGCCTCTCTTTAAAGCTTTTGCATCTGACTTGAGACTGCATTTTGGGTTTCAGACCTTTAGAGAGCATGTGTCTGGAGCCCTGTCCTGATTAAATATGCTGAAGTAAATGTGGGCTTCATGTGTAGTTCCCCACTATGAATGCTACAGAAGCGGAGCCAGTTTGAGGTTCCAACCCCAGCTGCTTGCATCATTCCTCCCCACTACCCTCATTTCATCTCTATATTCCTCCCACCCTCAAAGGTTTTTATTCCCTCATCTGTTTCAGAATATGGCTGTACAAATAGCTTTGTGGGATAGTCTGATGGAAAAAGTCAGGCTGCCACTTTTCCTTTCCAGCCTTTCCTCAGCCTCCCCCCCAAAAATAAGAAACCCCAGCAGAGGGTATTTTTGCATTTACACTAGACTATTTCACTGGAAGAGTTTGAAGTGTGCCCACACAAACAGCTGAATCCATACAGCTGAGAGTGTTGTAATCCTTGGGCAAAGGCCGGGGGAGAGGCAGCAAGATGCTATGCTGGAGCCTCTTAGAGTGGCTTTACTGGCAACAGCAAACTGCACTATTGCTGTCCTTAAAATATATATTTGCAACGGGAGGCTCTGGTGGTACAAGCATTCCCTCACAAAGAGAGTGACTTGCATTTGGGTTTCTTGGCCAGATCTGTATTCTAACAGGATGCCCTTGTGTAGCGAGAGATCCATGGGTTTAGTTAATGTATAGTTGTTGCTTTGTCCTGTGGATACTAAACCATAATGCTGTCAAATGCAAGGTACACCAGCAGGAAGAAGAAGACAGAAAGGACCATGACTGTAATCTGTGGAATGGGCTACTCTGTTTGTACGTTTCTACTTCTCACCCTCAGAATTATTAGAGAAATAATCCATGTGTCAAGAACTTTATTTCATCTCTGCCCTTTGGGGTGAAGGATTGTATCCCAAAAGGTTTAAGGCTGTTAGAGCGAACACACACAGCATGAGAAATTGCTTTGTGAGCTATGCTTTATAGTTTGTTTTTGGTTTTGGTTCTTTTTTTCCAAAATAGGCTTTGACTGTTTCCCTCTGACAGTTTGTATGTGTTTGTCCTTTTTGACGTTTCGGTTATGTCATCCAAGCTACACAGATAAGTCTCAAATGATACATTTCTGGAAGTTCCACAGGTCACTTACTGCCGGTGAGTGATCTTAACAATTTTGGTGAAGAAGTGCTCTCAGATTAGGTTATTAATTCATTAAATATGTAAGAATCCACAACATGTTTTTTGACTGTGCTAACTACAGGAGAAATATCCTTCTATTTTTTTCCTTTTCTTATCTATGTTTCTCCCAGAAAAACCAACACAGTATATTTATGTGTATTTTATAATGCTTAGTATGATAGCAATTCTGTAGCTGGTCTTTCTACCACAAAGCTTCACTGACACCTGAAGTGTGGTGGTCTCCTGGTGCTGTCTTCAGGTGGACTAATGTCTTTTAGTTCAATTCAAGAGTGTGCTCAAATCTTTGCCACTGGGTGATCTCAGGCCTGACTTGTTTCAGATGAAACTAAACTGAAAATAGGCTATGAGAGGATACCAGAAATGAATGTGCGGATCACTAGGTCAGATCAGAACTAGTACTGAGAAGTCTCCCTGAAGCACATGTAGCATAGACATTGGTTTCTCAATAGCAGCTATTTTGTTCTATAGATATGTTCTTGTTGGTCTGTGCTACTTGCTACTCTAAATGTAAACTCAATGTAATCGCACTGAATCAGCTGACTGAAATGCAGCCATTGAAAAATACAGTTTCTTCATTATCAGTGCTTTTGAAACAACAACAAATGTAAATTCTGATATAAATAAATTGATATTTTTAATGGCGTATAAGCATATGGGGCGTTTAGGTACCTAGCAGTTCGATTTTTTTTTTCAGATCTGTTGAGTGCACAAATTAAGGAGGTACCTAAACACCTTTGGGCTAAGTAAGTGTATGGCAAGTCTTACAGGCTGGAGCAATGTGATTTAACTTTCTCAGTCTCACCAGAATAAACTTCAGCTTAATAAAACTTTTTTAAACATTGTGTATATATACAGTTTAAAAATTACTTCCTATTGGTATTTCTGTGTTCTTTAAGAGATGGAGCAAAAAGGGCTATCAGCCACACAAGAACTGAGAAAAAAGCTGGTCCTGTGTTTGCAGTGTAGTTATCACTTGGTGTCTCAGTTCACATGTGTTTAAGTTATCTGTTTTTAGCTTTTTGTTTCCCTGGCAATGAGAGCAAACACTATATTACTGCAGCTTCAAACAATAACTGTCTGTTTCTGTATTCTGCTGCACTAAGCTGGTCCCAAAGAGATTCACATAAAACCATTCTTTGTAACCACCAATATTTCATTTGGACACTATCTGTAAAATAGTTATGTATTCCTGATGTCCACATACCCTACAAGGCTATTGGTGTGTACCTGTGTAGGCATTTCTGACAATATTCAGTTCTAACAGTAACTCTGTATAATGTAAACTCTATATAAAACTGAAATTATGCAAACCCCTAGCCATGGCAATATTCCACAGTTCTAAATACTATGTGCTTGAAATAGACAACCAAAAAATAAAAGCCCAAGAAGTTTAAAAATAATTATTATAGTGGCGCCTTTCATGCTGCAGTGTGTAGCTGAAGTCCTCCTCAGCATCTACCCCTGTATGCGACTGAGATTTAAAACTCTGGCTTGTGAATAAATTGTGCTCTGAAGTAACTGATACTCTGTTCAGTGAACAGGGAGATCAAATGGTGAAATAGCTGTCGTAGTACTTGCAGATAAAGGTTTCTTTAGATATGTTCTCAGCAGGTATCCTCTAGTGCCTCACTGTGTTACCAGCTTCTGTCTCCAGCAACAAGTTCTGTGGATTTGAGGAATAATTTGTGCTTAAGGAGATGTGCATAGTATTACATATGAGGTTCCCATTTCACTTCATGCCTGTCTATTCCGCCCAGTCCGTAGGCTATAGGATGGTAGGAATGCATTGTAAAAGGAAGACAGAATCTTAGATAATATGGGGAAACAGTGACTGAAGAATACAATTCTGACATAAAAGCGCACTAAACTTTATTTGAAAGAAACTCTCATTGATAGTAGTGAATTTCATTTTAGGAGGAAAGGGATGGAGTTTAACTTTTTGAGTCGCTGTTCTTCAGCCAAATAGGACTGGGTAAGGCTTAGATTGAAGCCAACAACCTAGCTTCTGATTAAAGAGATCAACAGAGAACAGCAAGTATCCTTCTTTTACTGCACTACCCTGTAAACATTATTTGGGATGAATACTGTATCCATGGGCACCAACCTAAGAACTTCCAAAACTTTAACTTGGAAACTGTACCTTAAGTTGAACATTCCTGTAAAATACTGAATCCATAGCTAAAAATGGCTACAATAAAAGTTGTTTAACAGACTGCATTTGTCTGGCCAAAGCAGTGGATCGCGTAACTGGAACTGGACACACCCAGCCTAGCTGCTTCCATGTTGCCTATGGTATGGAATGTCGAGCTGGCTGGATTTGATGCAACACTCCCTCTCAACAGCTAAGATCAAGCAATGTCTGCTAAACTCTCAGGCGTGGTTTTTCAGACCAGTTAAAGAAATGGAGTCCTAAAGAACAAGAGGGATAGTTAAATATTTGTGAAAAATCTAGTAGTAACTTGAAACCAAACTCTTTGAACATATCTCCTGTTCAAGGTTGTATACCACGAAAGCATCAGATTTTTTTTTTTAAAAGTTTGACCTGCATCAGTAAATTTATGCATTGTCTTTTCCTAACTATGAGGTTCCTTGCAAAACCCAAAATACTTAAATTTGGTATTTGTAATGTGCAAAGGTGCTAGAGGAGATGATGTCCTAGAATTGTAGAATAGTTTGCGTTCGAAGTGACCTCAAAGATAATCTAGTTCCAACCCCCCCTGACATGGGAAGGGACACCTCCCACTATGTCAGGCTGGCCAAGGCCGCATCCAACCTGGCCTTGAACACCTCCAGGGATGGGGCAGCCACAGCTTCCCTGGGTATGTCATAATAAGTATCATTAAATAAATACATGAACAAAGATAACTGGGAATTTAAAAAATTGCAAACTGTACCTTTAGTGCAGCGATGCTGGTCAAGTGATTTGAAATTAATTTTAAATTTGAAATATATTTTTTTAAATAAATTCAGTCTTCCATGGATGCTTCTTGTATTTCAGTAATCACCTGGGGAAGAGTCTGCAGCTCCTGATGGACAGAGTGGATGAGATGAGCCAAGACATCGTTAAATACAATACCTATCTGAGGAATGTAAGCAAACAGCAACAGCAGAAACATCAGGTTGGTAATATGGAAAGCTTGAATAAGGTTGTGGAGTTTTTTTTCCTACAGAATAGATGGTGTTATAAAAGACAGATGAATTTAAATCCATGAAGGATAAAAATTCTTAAATGACTATCCATTGAGTAGTTTTATAAAATGTGCAAGTCAGGGATTATCAAACGGATTCATTTCTGCTGACATGTGGTGTAGGTTGGTCTATCTTTACTGTTTTATATATTTGTTAGTGGTTAATGGTAAACCTTTTGGTTTTGATAAATATTTTGTGGACACAGGGATAAGAGGTTTAGTAAATGAAATTAAAAAGCTGAGACTACAATTGAGTTGTTCCAAAACAAAGTGTTTTGATACTATAACATATAGTCATGCATCTAGAAATAAAGAAATATAGTCCATGTGTAAAAGCCAGTGGACTCATCTCTGATCAAAAATGACATTTTAGTCATGTTTTGTCAGTAGATAGTGAGACTAGACTAATCAGATGATGTTGACCTCTAATTCCTGATGCCAAAGGACCTCTTTAAAATCCAAACCAGTCTGATTAGAGAATGTTGAGTTTGGAGACTGGCTCTAGGTGGTCCTGCTTGAGCAGAGGTGTTGGACAAGGTGACCTCCAGAAGTCCCTTCCAGCCTCAACTGTTCAGTGATTTGGAGACTGTATTACTTCCTATGCTGTTGCTGCATTTGATAAAGCAATACTGTGTCTAATTATAGAAGAATTCTGGTAAATTGGGAAAAAGCACTATGAGTATGATTTAAAAGCCTGGAAAGGAGATCTTAGTGAACATAATTCACTTCACATGATAAATTAAGTTAACGAGTGACTTGCTTACTCAAGAAGTACCTGCATAAAAGCTAAATTTGAACTCATTAATCTAGCAGACAGAGAGATGACAAGACTCAATATTGGCGAACTGAAATGGGCCAGGCCACTTTAAAGATAAAATATTACAGGTATTGCTACACAAAGTAGCTAATTATTAAAAAGAGCACCCATGGTTCATGTGAAATGCTTCATCACTGACTACTTTAAAATCAAAATTGGCTTCAGTGTAGCTTGAGCAGGGAGAAATTGAGGGAAGCAGCGTAAGATCAGTGGTCTTTCCTGGCTTTGTAATTCTTGAGGACATAGAAGCTTCATGCATGTTATCGTCAGAAAATTTATTTTTCTTTTCTGCGTAATTTGAATAGAAATTTGGCATCTACTTCAAAGGTTTTTGTTACTAATAAGGCGATTTATTTATTTTGAAAAACAGAGCAAACTAGGTTCCATGGTGTCTCATTTTGTTTCTTTACTAACTATAGCTGCTTCAGTAGTGGCTCATTGCAGCATAGTTAGTGGTCTTAACTTCATTTTTAAAGTGGAGCAATTGTGATTAAGAACAAGCCGTTTCAATAGAAAATAATAGACAGACTGCTGAGAACTGAATGGGTACTGCAAAGAAGAAAAGGCTAGATGCAATTCACATACAAATATGGACATTTA
The DNA here is from genome assembly GCA_033558105.1 of Coccyzus lansbergi. Taxonomy (NCBI): domain Eukaryota; kingdom Metazoa; phylum Chordata; class Aves; order Cuculiformes; family Coccyzidae; genus Coccyzus; species Coccyzus lansbergi. The sequence continues at coordinate 3,350,430 of JAUMJK010000232.1, read as the reverse complement.
AGATTTTATTTTTAACGTTCTCCAAAAACATGTATGTGTCACTACTACTGGAAAAAAAAATTACTTCATTTGAGTATACCACCAAGCATGAACTGTTTTCAGACTGTTATGCACAGATACATTTAACTAAGTAAGAGCAAACAGGCTGTAATCTTTGGGCTGTTTTTTCTTTAAAGATTTTTTTGTGTGAAATATGAAGGCTTCGATAGACAAACCTTAGAACTAGTTCCTGGCTGTGACATGTAGTATCGAATATCACAAACATGTTTTTGACTGTATGTGCTTCTACAAGAACAAGTGTTTATCCAATAGCTGAAGAAATGGTCTGCCTTCATTTTTATAAAGCTTGAGTAATCTACACAGCAAAGGGAAGCACTGAAAACAAGTCTGATTTTTAATTTTTTTCCTAGCAGAATAATTTCTGCAAACAGCTATTCTAGTAAATCCTCTGGTAACCCACAAAGAAACAGCATCAAAGTAGCAGAATATCTAAGTAACTGGAATTGAGAAATGAACCTATATGCTTTTTTCTTCAGCTGCCACTTTGTTCTCAGTTTAGAGTTAATAATTTTTGGCTTAAAATACCTTGTTTAATCACATTCTCTTCCACTCTCACATTAATATTGTTTTGACCTTCAACTTGCATAAAATGGAGTATTTCTAGTTTGTATAACTCTTTGAAGTTGTGTCTTCTTATACCTACATATTCCAACCCTGTTTTCCGTTTTTTTGCGTGGGAAGTGACGGCCTTTATCTACCATGCTATATTCTTTCCATCAGATACTGTATTTATCTCTGGGGAAAAAAAAAATTAAAAACTATCCCCACCATCCCAGTACCACATAATTTTCCAGTTCCTCACTTATTTAAGATGCCAGCTTGAGGGGTTTGGGGAAATGCTTGTTATCCGTGAACTGAAATGCTTGTTACACAGTGAAATAAACCATGAAATGCATTTGCATTATTTGAAATAAACTGAATTCCATTGAATAAGTATAATTTTTAAAACATACTTACGAGTTATATAAAGAGCAACTGAATTAAAATCTTTCTGCTGCTTTTGAAGTCCTGTTCCATTTTGTTTCTGTTCTGGTTTTAGTACCAGCAGAGACGTCAGCAAGAAAATATACAGCGTCAAAGCCGAGGAGAACCCCCTCTTCCTGAGGAGGACATCAATAAACTTTTTAAACCACCCCAACCACCTCCAAGAATGGAATCACTCCTGATTGCAGGTAAGGTTCTTCAGTTTTTCAAATCTGAATGTTAGTTTGGGAAATAGTGCTGTTGTTACCTTAGAAAGCTTCTTCACTTTTACTGCCTGTGCTGTGATGTTCTGGTGTTGATAGTATTCCAGATTCATTTGGTCAAAGGCAGTGGTTTCAACCTGTGATCTACAGGCCCAGTGTCTGAAGTATTAAGAAAACAACTCCAAAACAACAACAACAAAACGGTAGCTAAGAAAAACAGCGTTATTGCTAGTAGGCAGTTCACACTTCTGTTAGAATGCAGGCTTCCATATATAGTAGAATTTTTAGGCATCTAGGTAAGTAAGAGACATGTTACACATGCAAACGTAAACATAAATATTTTTTTTAAAAGCAAGCCACTGTGTTTAACCAGGATGGCTGCATAATACTTTAAACTTGATGGATGAAGACTTTCTCCCTTTGATTCATATTTTGCCGTGGTCAAGGTTGTGCTTGACCATCTCTGCCTCTTGGGTTGATGCAAAAAAAGTAGGAACAGCAATCAGAGCCCCTTCCTTGTGCCATTCTGACAGGGTGAAATGGGATTTTAAAGGAGAGCTGGAGAAATGCTCTGCAGAGCAGGCTTTCTGCACAAAGGGGTGTAGTGACTACTGTAGTTGATAAGCTGCTCCTTGCACTTATATACCAGCTCCTCCCTCAACTCCAGAAGTTAAGGGGCTGGCCAGACAAGAGGCAGAAATAAGCTGTTTGAGCATAAAGTACCGATTCAGAGCAGAGTAGTTGTCTGCAGCCTGAAGTTACCGATAACATCTGTGGGTGTTGAGTTGGCTGTTACAGCAGAGGAGATTTGACCTTTAATTTTACAAGGAATTGGGGTAATTTCTTTGATTAATATGGCCAGAGTTTTAGGGAAACTGACCCCATCTCCCTGCACCTCAAGGTGAATGAAAATGTAAATGGGAACAAAGCACATGTTTAGATCCCACACACCAAGTTTCTTTAGTTTACTGGTATGCTGCAGTATGTAGCCACGGTTCGGGACTAAAGCCAGTGCCTGTCCTGTGTCTCCTGGAAGGCAAAAAATGTCTGTGACCTTCACAGTGGCAACAGAGAGCAGAACACCTAGATGGTGCCCTCCCTGCTAAGTGATCTGAATTTGGAAAGTGTCATGAGAAAGCAAATTGTTTAACTATAGCAAGTGTTTTAGATCAGTTAGCTCTTACCTTGTTTTGTACTGAGAAAATTGAACCAAAGTTCTGGTAATTTAGTATACAGAAAAGAGTGTTTAGACATTAAAAAAAACAGTGAATGAGAACTCCCACTGTTAAGTTTTAGAGTAACCAAGAGTTTATTGTTTTAATATTAATAATGTTTCACACTGCTAATAAGTGCTGCTTTTAGAAGAAATAATGTTCTTGATTTATTATTCCTTCCAGAGTCTTTAAAAAAAACTATTGTTTTAATAGTTTTCAGCAGTTAATGAATCCTAGCAGCAATAAATTATTTAAACACTCAGCTTTAGCATAGTTTAAAAATGCAACAGAAGCGAATGCATGTACACGTAAGTTTTATGGAAGTGATAGCTAAGGATGGTTCATCTAAAGAGGAGGAATTGAAAACTATTATCCTTAAAGGAAAAAAACAGTTTTCAGCCAAAGCACTCTTTGTTCTTCTACCATAGTCAGGGGAAGAATTGAAAGCATCCACTTCAATTTAGATGAAGTAGTTTGTAGATAAAGAATAAAATTTAGCTTTTTTGTCTCTGAAGCATTTAAAAACTTTTCAACTAGAGCGTTAAATTGAGAGTTTGTTTGCCTTCTAAACAGCCTTAATTTTGATTAAACTGACTTGATGTTTTGCTGTTCCTAGCCTATAAGGGAAGTAACTTGTATCAGTACATGTATAAAACTGTTTTAATGGGCACATTTGATTTGTAAAACACTGACAAGTCTTCGTACCCTGATGATTTTTGAAATAGCTAATAAAATGAAATATTAGTTGGAAAAAAAGGCTAGCAAGATGTCAAACAGGACTAATGCAATTCTCAATCCACTACTGAGAAGTTTTTGTTACAAGTATTTTAATAGGGACAGCAAAACCATGAGAACAGAACTGAAATTCAGTCTTGTAGTATTTTTAGAAACTAAACTGAAGAATTAATGCAAGCAAGCTTCCAATACAGCAGCAAGAATTGTTTTTTTTCTTTTTATTGTCATGTGTCTTATCCGAAATTGTACATAATACAGTTGTAGGACTATTAAGGGGTTTTGAGCATACCAGTTTACCTATTATGCTAATTCAGTTTCTTCTGTTTGGGAATACTGAAAATGTAAAATTCCTGAGTGTAGAGTAGTTGATCTGTTTTGGTTGCTTCTCTGTATAAAGCGTGAATGATTCATATGTATTTGGCTTTTAAAAAATGTCATTTTAGGATGTCTTTCTGAGTTTCAAAACTGACAAGGGTTTACTCTTCTTTCTTATTGCCAGGTCAAATTAATACCTACTGCCAGAATATTAAGGAGTTCAATGCACAGAACCTGGGCAAGCTTTTCATGGCTCAGGCTCTCCAAGATCACAACAATTGAAGAAACTTTGCTGTAGTTCTCCACAGGAAGAAGTTATTTACAGTTTTATACTGTTCATTATCCTCTTGAAAATCTAGTATATTGGGAAAAGAGTCTTGTAAAACAGAGCTATCTTGGTTTGTGTAGAATTCTCCTGTAAGAAAAATAAAGGCAAATTTTAATGATATTTTAGTATCTCCTTATTTGTTGGCGCGATTGGACTGGAATTTTCTGTGGTCACTCAGGCTTTCTGAATGTTTGGCAGTTATTCCTGTTTAGTCATAGCAAATAATTCAGATTTTATTTAACTTTATTAAAACCAAATTATTGTAAGTGTACAGTTTAGCTGACTTCACAGAAGAAAGTTAAAATTTCCCAGTTTTGTTTGAGAACTTATAACCATAATGTGCTATTCACTTAGAGCAGTTACTCATTTTTATCTTAACCTATTTGGTTAATCTGATGGGATGGGCCTTCCATATCACATATATTTTGTAGGCTTAACATTTGAAATATACAAAATCAATCTTATGTGGAGACTGATGCCCACAGTGTCATGCTAAGCTGTGTTCCCATTTTCTGTTACCATTACCAACTGGACTGAAATCCAGTGATGCTGCTGAAGTCTTCGTTACAAACTGTAGAAGTAGCTAGCCTGGAGTAGCTGGTATGGTATAAATGGACACTATACCTACTCTGCATTAACTTTGCCATCTGGATGTACCTTTATTCCTGAACTCGGGCTAAATATATCTTTTTAACAAGAATGTTAATTTATAGATTTAATACGTGGCAATTCATGTGTTATTGTCATTAATTTCTCTTTTTTTCCTTGAGTTTCCTTGCATGGTACTATGCAGTGAGTTCTGAAAGCCTAAAATGGCTGAAGGAGTGTGGTTTGGTGTTTTAAAATAAATAACATCTTCTCAATACGGACCTAGCATGGAATATTTCAGCCTCTAAGGTGAATGGTTTGGACACTTGTAAGCATATGAAAACTTGACGTTAGACCAAGAACTTTTTTTTTTACAAGGGCAGACTATGGTGATTGCAGGATTGATGTAAATATGGATGCAAATTTTGTTCAGCCCTTGCATATCTGGCAAATTACCAGGCTGATGTTTTATCTTGGGATCTTCAGGCACCTTTGTATTAGCTTTTCGTACGGTGAACTTCTCTGAAATCAAAGACCAATTAAATATCCCACTACAGTGCCAAAGGTTTGAGTGTGATTTCCTAGGCAAATAACATTAAACCATGTTAATTTTCTAGCTTTCTGAAAGACCAAAATAATCACCAGGGAACAGAAGCAGGAACAGATAACTACACTAAGATGAGATATTTGAGAGAGAAAAAAAGATCTTCTGGATAAGTGGGAATACAATACTGACTTTACAGTGACTGTGTATAGAAGGAAGCAGCAGTAGCATACATGCTAGAAGATCTGCAAAGGAGGTGTTAGAAAAATAAGTACTTGGAATAGGTTAAAAACAAACTGTGTTTTGAATTAGTTTTTTGAGGATGTAAGTGTGAGGAAGAGAGCAGTAATATTCTACTGTGCTGGAGGATAACAGAATTGAGTAATTTTATATAGCTAGATATTTGAATGGAAGTTAACATCCATGAAGAAATGTGAAAGACTTCAGTAGAAATTTCTGACGTCTAAAGGTATGGATCTTATGGATCTGAGTCAGACAGGGGAATGAGTTACAGAAGTATGTGAGGCATAAGTAGTCTTTGGAAATGATTTGACTATTCTAATATGAATCACACTTTGGTTTCTGTCATGGTGGAAGTAATTAGAGGAAGCCTCCCTGAGCAAGGGAGGTGGAGTCAATTAAAGCTGTTGGCCCATAAATGAGAATCAACAGCTGTGGACATGAGGAATTAAAAGGGATGGATCTGTCTCTCCATGCTGGGCTTGGCATGAGCTTTCCCACTATCTCTGCATTGCTGGAACTTCACTTTTACATGTTCTCTTCCTAATATTATTGAGCTGGCAGTTCATTCACCACAAGAAATATCCTTTTACATTTCCAACTATCATAGCACTACCTCTTTTTTTTCTCCTTCCTTGACTGTGAAAGGCTTTTCTGTACATTAATAAAAATGTAGCGACTTAGAGGCAATTTTTATAGACACCAAAAGATGTCAGAACTTCTTTTCTGTCAGCAAGATTATTGTCATTGCAGAGAAAAGCAAGACCTCTGTTCCGTAGTTCCACCTCCATCGTGTGTCCACAGGTAATGCATGTGCACGCAGGAGACAACACGTGAACCTAAGGGAAAATCTTCTCTGTAGTCATTAGTTATACACATAGTCCACATCTAACCACCAGCTCTCCTGTCACGGTCCTGACCTTGCAAGTCTGTGTTGAGTTTTGTAATTGTGTTTTGTTTGTGCAGAACTATAATCTGTATAAGAAAATGTTACTTTGGAATCCAGCTCTGATTGGAAAGAATCATACAGGCAAAACTTCTAAGCTAAATGTTGTGCAAGTCTTTCAAAAGTGAGATTTGAAAGGAGAAAAAAAGATGATGATAATTTTAGTTGTGAAATACTGAAAGAAACCAGCATTTCTTCTAATTGGTTGACACTTGGGCTCTTCACCAGTATAGCTCCAATTTTCCTGTGACATTTTTGCATCTCTTCCTCTGCTAATTGTAAAATGCTCTAATTGTACGGCTAATTTGAGTCCATGTGGGATGTGAAGTGCTGTCACCCTAAATCGTAGCACTAGGTTGGCCATGGTGCCATGACTGCCTTGTTATGGGAGGTTGTGGTTCTCTGTCCATCTCTGTTTTCACCTGTAGGCAGTGCCACAGCTGTAGCCAGAGACTAATCTTTAAGGAAAATGAAACTCAATGGGAGAGCTTTTCAGTAATCCAAACATACTTGATGTGCCCTTATCTCCACATCAGGATACAATTTCCCTTCTTTTTTTGGGTTCTCAACATTGGATCAGACTAAACTGCAAGCATTCTGCTGCTGACTGCCTACACAGAGGTAACCTGGAGTCATTTCCCACCACCTACATAGGTTATCATGTGCTTTTTCTTCTTGGATCCACATGATGCTCCCCCAGACACTTAAATGCTGCATCCTGTCTAAGTCTGGACTTCCGTGCAGATCTGAACAGTGTGATTATAAGGTACTACCAGATAAGAATGGGCAGCATTTGTGTAGATGTCAACATGTGCACAGAATACAAAGTAGAGAAGGTCTGAGTGAGACAACAGATGATCTTTTTGGGTGCTAACAAAGAAGTTGGTTAGGTTTAGCAGTGGCAACCAGTAGTACTTGTAAAGAACATTTGCCATCTTTGTATTTATGCCTTTTATGCTTCAAAAATTTCTGAGCACAGAGTAATTCATTAAACTCATTGGTCGGTATTGCCTGATTTTTTTTTCTCCATGATGAATCTCTGATATGAAAAATGACTGGTGACAATTTGAGACGTCTTTAAGAAGCAAGCACTATTAAGTGTTTCTCACTTATAGTTGAAGGACTCCTGATGTTCTGTTAAGAAGTCGTTAGGAGCTGGTGATGCAAATATCACCAGCCGAAATATGAGCGATGTGTGCAGTAAGAGGAATCAAATTGTTCTCTGTAGAACTACTTCTCATCCAGTTTGCCAGCCTTAGGGTGAAAGATATGTCCCTCTTGATTTTCCATGCCTGTGCATTTTCTCTCCCTGGATTTAATGCTTCCTTTAAATTTTCTTCAGACTTTGCCCACAGCTTGTTGATTTTTAAGCAAAAAGAGCATGCTGCTCTAAGCCAATGCCTTCTTTCATTATGTGCTTTCCTTTTCTATGAATTAATCTGGAAAACTTTATCTGCAACCAGAAAGATATTTTAAATCTTGCAAGCTGAATATCAAATTCTCGGTGGAAGTTTCAGTTGCTCAGGTGTGGTCCTGACCAATCTGATAGTTTTCTATGATACCATGACTGGCTGCGTAGATTAGGGGGGGAGCAGTGGATGTTGTCTACCTCTACTTTAGCAAGACTTGACACTGTCTCCCACAACATGCTCATAGGTAAGCTTAGGTGGCTTAGACAGTGAGATGACAGAGAACGGGCTGGGTTGCAGAGCTCAGAGCATAGTGATCAGTTGTGCAGAGTCTAGCTAGAAGCCTGTGGTCAGTATTATTCCCCAGGGATTGGTACTCAGTCCAGTCTTGTTCAATATATTCATCAATGACCCAGATGAGGGAACAGAGTGTACCCTCAGCAAGTTTGCTGATGATACAGAGCTAGAAAGAGTGACTGATAACACTGGAAAGCTGTGTTGGCATTCAGTGAGATGTGGACAGGATGGAGAGTTGGATTGAGAGAGTGGTAGTAAATGGTGTTAAATCCAACTGGAGGTCAGTTACAAGTGGGGTTCCCTAGACCTCAGTGCTGGGTCCAGCACTGTTGCATGTCTTCATCAATGACCTGGATGAAGGCTGTGTTAAACCTCATGCCATTGGTCTCTGCCCTGCAGTCCAGCCTGTTCAGATGCCTTGCAGAGCCTCCCTACCCTCCAGCATATCAACACTTCCACATAGCTTAGTGTCATCTGCAAACTTGCTAAGAGTGCACTTGATGCCTTCATCCAGGTCATTGATGAAGACATTGAACAGGGCTGGACGTAGCACTGAGCCCTGGGGAACACCACTTGTAACTGGCCTCCAGCTGGATTTAACACCATTTACCACCACTGTCTGGGCCCGGCCAGCCAAACAGTCTTCAACCCAGGAGAGTGTGTGCTTGTCCAGGCCAGATGCTGACAGTTTCTGTAGCAGAGAGAAAAGTTAATGTCTTATTTCAATTAAAGCAACCACTTACATGTAAGGAAAAATGGCTGGATCTGTTTTACAATTAAATTAAAAGGCATTTGTGTGTCAATAAAATATAGAAGGAAGAGCAGCAATGTATTTATCCATCAGAAATGCAGCTAAAGACTTCAAAGCTTTAAAAGATTAAAAGAATATGTGCAACAAGGATTTCCATTCTGGTTTAAATGATCGATTCATTAATCTTTCACCATTACCGAGGGTGGTGTTCCTTAAATATCATAGGATACATCAAGATTTTGATATTATTTTTTCTTCTGGGTTTGGGCAATACAAATTTAGTCTGACATGCAAAAATGTGTCCTGTTTTCATCATTCGGTGTGTGATTTTTGCCTCATATTTCAGCAAAACTGTCAGAGAATCATATCCAAGAGGTTTGAGAGCTGAAAGCTGATTGAAAGATTCAGGGATCTCATTCCAAGTGTGATATTTTCTTGCTTGGATATACTGATGTTTGGAAACAAATCAAAGGATTTAAAGTAGTTTTTACCTGTCACAGTATTAGGGGTTTTTTTGTTGTTGTTCCCAAATCTTTCACTCGCCTGCTGTAATGTTTGCAAATTTAATTATTAGCTTGCAGATTGCATCTTAGGCAGGAAAACATGTTATATAACTGGAACGCACCAGGTGCAATGGACTTGCCTGTTTCAAGATATGGTAATAAATATGCCTGAAAATGAAGTCCAACTAATAATGACCAGTTTATCTATTTTAGAAGTAAGCAATGTGATGATAAAGCTAGTCTGTCTTACAACAGATTGTAACACTAGAACAATTTCTGCTTTGGACCAAATGTGTGGCTTCTACACAAGATGTATTTTTTTTTTTTTTAAACTTACCTTAAACAAAAAGTACAGTCACATTCATTGCTCTAACATTTAACGTAACACAGTAGTCAGGCAAATCTTTTGTTACTAGGTATGAAAAAAATATTTTTCAAAGGGATTAGTAAATACCAGCTTCACCTGTGTTGAACATCTTTATATCAACTGCATGGTCATATTCAATTTAATAATTTTTAGTGTGACTACTGAAGTCATGTTCTAGGACTATCTAGTTTTCTGGTACAATTAGGCTTTCAATCAGGGATAAAAACCAGCAACTTCCTCTTTGTAGGAAAGTGCTTTCTACAGTTACATATATGTGAGTATGAGTAGCCATGGACTTGGTTTCTTGTGGCTTTTTGGTCTTTTTAGTTCAACCACAAATAGCTATTCACAGTGACTCCTACGCGTAACTGCTGCATTATATTTTCAGCTCCTTCCAGGAGTTTCTTACTCTCTCTCTTTCAAAGGCAGCTGGCTTACTGCTGCACCTCAGCAGCCTGGCTCCTGACAGGCCACGCGAGAGGCTTCCCAGTGCTGCCTCTTCCTGGCCTCTCTTGGTCCATGTGTCATGCAGGGACCTCAGCTGCTCAGTCCACAGGTCTGTCAGATCACATTTAACTTGGAGGCTGAGGGGAGACCTTATTGCTCTCTACAACTACCTGAAAGGAGGTTGTGGAGAGGAAGGAGCTGGACTCTTCTCCCAAGTGACAGGGGACAGGACAAGAGGGAATAGCCTCAAGCTCTGCCAGCGGAGGTTCAGGCTTTGCATCAGGAACAAATTTTTACAGAAAGGGTACTGGAACAGGCTGCCCAGGGAGGTGGTTGATTCACCTTCCCTGGAGGTGTTTAAAAGACGGCTGGATGAGGTGCTGAGGCTCATGGTATAGTGTTTGATAGGAATGGTTGGAGATCCTGTGGGTCTTATCCAACCTAGTGATTCTGTGAACTTGGCTGATGAGTTTAGAAGTTACCAGAGTGAAGTTTAAGCAACAATATAACTGTGTGAGCCCCTTTTCCCTAGAAAAGGTCAACATAACCCTTTACTTACACTGATATCAATAGTTGTACATAGCATTGTGTGTGTGTGAGGAGGAAGTTGTGCAGATCAGGGTTTCCATTGACCATCAGCATCCATCCCAGGATGGATAACACAGGTTGCAGTCAAACAAGGTACTTGCAAATGAAAAACTCACCTGTTTGCTAATTGATTTTAATGAGACTTCAATAAATCTTTAATTCTTTAAATCTTCGTTACTTTGAAAGGAAGCTTTTCTATTTTGGAAGGATACCCAGGCATTTCAATTAATCATAGAATCATAGAACAACCAGGTTGGAAGGGACCCATCGGATCTTCTAGTCCAACCATTCCTATCAAACACTAAACCAAGTCCCTCAAAACCTCATCCACCCGTGCCTTAAACACCTCCAGGGAAGATGAATCAACCACCTCCCTGGGCAGCCTATTCCAATGCCCAATGACCCTTTCTGTGAAGAACTTCCTCCTAATCTCCAGCCTAAATCTCCCCTGGTGGAGCTTGAGGCCATTCCCTCTCGTCCTGTCCCCTGGCACTTGGGAGAAGAGGCCAGCTCCCTCCTCTCTACAACCTCCCTTCAGGTAGTTGTAGAGAGTAATGAGGTCTCCTCTCAGCCTCCTCTTCTCCAGGCTAAACAGCCCCAGCTCTCTCAGCCGCTCCTCATAGGTTCTGTTCTCCAGCCCCTTCACCAGCTTTGTTGCTCTTCTCTGGACTTGCTCCAGAGCCTCAACATCCTTCTTGTGGTGAGGGGCCCAGAACTGAACACAGGATTCAATGTATCTGTAGGAGGGATGTAAAGTGAACTATGAGAAGAAAAGAGGCTTCTGAATTGAGCAAAGTGACTGGATTGTGGCTGTCTGTAAAATCCTACAGCATTTGTTGGTTTGAAGATTGCTTAAGTCATAAAAATTCTCATTAGATCCCAACGTTATTATAAGAAACTAAGGTATTTTTAAACTATCTTAAAAGGCTAAAGTGGGACAAATCAGGCATCTATCTGAAATTTCTCATCCCCTTCATCGGCAGCTGCTGCTTACTCTCTTGTGACAAAGAAACGTGGGAGGGTTTTCTTCATTGGAGGTGGCAAAAGGCCCTTGGGCTATGCGCTGAGCAGTCCCAAAGGAAGAAATCACCATGCTTGTAGAGAAGCTGATCCCTGTCTGCATCCTACTATCCATGAGCTTTTCTTGTCACCCTTTCTGCCTGCCAACCAGGCAATAGCAGTGAATTTACCACTCCTTTTACTAGAATGTGAGTGGTGATATTTCCCTATGTAAATGGCAGCTCTTCTTGACAGGAAACATCAGCTGCTTCTTCATTCACAACTGCCTGGCAATGTAGACATAAACCTAGGAGAGAATCCTGTGTCTAAACCAGGATTCAGTAGAACTGGGTAAATGCTTTAAGCAGGTCCTTAAGTCCTTCTGCTTCACTCTTCCAGTGCAATAAGCAGCAATTCTGTCTCTTCTGTATCTTCGGAGTGCAATCTCCTTAAGACAGATGCTATGTCTGTCGTATTTAAAGTGCTTTGTGTGCTCAGCGCAGCCTGTGCTCAGCAGGTCCTTGATATCATTTGGAGAATCTAAGTATAATTGCCTGATTATTATATCTTATGGAGAAAATAGTACATGATTAGCCATTAAAAGTTTGTGTACTAAGCAACTGGATTAAGATTGCACTGACAATTGAGCTCTTGAGAGCTCAAATTTCCAAAGTTTAGTAAAGCAGATTTTATCATATGAATCCATGTAGACTGCCGTGCTGGCTGTATTTTCAAGCTGTATGGGGAGCTCAGATATCCTCTCTTGGATCTAGAGTGTGGAAATCAGTAGCACAATGCAACTCCCTGCTATGTATACCTAACATAGAGAGATGTTCTACTTGCCAAACACCAACCATGTGATGAATACTCCTAACCTTATAACCCTACCCACCAGACAAGGTTGCTTTGTGCAATTTCTTCTTAGCTCCTGCTTTTAGTTTCTTATGTCTCTTAATTCTGTAATTAGCTCATCATGTTATTTCAGCCGTAATCTGTGCTCTTTTCCAGCCTACCTCCTTGGTTATTCTTTTAATTGTAAGCAGGATGATAATCAAAACTCTTGTTTTACTTATGGAAGTACCAGAGCTTTTCATGTGAAACTGTAGCTTTTCTATTTTTATTTTTTTCGTTTTCTGTAACCTCAGTCTTGGAAATAGTTGAATCCCTTGAGCAAAAGCTTCCTAAAAAAGATCCTATTAGTCAGACAGCTAACATCAGGAACATTTAGCCTGAATTGTTCAAAGCTATCCTGAAGCGGACTGTTACAATGGAAAATGTTAAGTGGCCTCCACGTAAATGCGGCTACTTGTGCTGCCATTAATAACCTTGGTCTTGTAGAGAATGTTCTTGTGCTCGCTAAATTAGATTAAACAGTAAATTTTCTCCATCTTTAACATCTATCAGAGTTAATACTTCTGGGCTTTAAGCCGGCTGCCATTAAAGCTGGTGGTAGAACTGTTTGATTCTGTGTGAACATGGACTTTTCAGGAATTCTGTAATGTTGAGATCTGTGAGCATTAAAAATACAAGACTTATAGCTATTACAAGACAAAACTGAAGTGAATGTCTTTCAGACCAGACTTAAGTGTGAACGTAAATGTGTATGGCATTTCAGTTAGTTTAACATTAGCTTGTAAAAATCTTTTAAGTATCTTAAGAACATAGGAGTCCCCATAGATTCCGGTAAAATTGCATTTTTAATATTGTAGAAAAAAAAATCATGTGGTGAAGGGCTCAATTCCATTTTTCTAAGTGCTTCATATATATATAAAGGATTACAACTCTCAGGAGAGCATAATATAATATTGAAGTTCATATTGGTATTTAATGTTTTATCATTGTAGTTCTACTAGAAGCCTCTGCACCTTATTCCATAACCCATAGATATGCTGTGTGTTATTTAGACTTAAATGGCTTTTACCACTCACTGGCAAGAAAGCCATTCCAAAAATATTGTCTGCATTGCTTGTTAACAAACATGATAGTATAAGCTGCTGCCCTTTTCAACTGGTGATAGCAGCCTGGTGCTGCTATCTAATAGCAGGTAAACAAGCAGCATCCCAGGGTCTCAGCTGGCATATTGCTGCTCAGACTTATTAATATGCAGTGTACTCCTGAATACAGGTGAGATGTTTTGTCCTGTGGTTTTTATGTGCTAGGCATTTCTTGTGTCCCCATGAAAGTCTAGATTATCTTCAATGCTGTTTCACGTTGATTTTGTGTAAATATTGCTGTACCAGGGCATAGACCAGAGTAGAGCTGGCTTTGCGAGCAAGTAGTTCTATAGGATGAGTCCTTGTTTGAGATAACACACCTTGCTGGACTGCTGTGATATCCCAGCTAGGTGGAGGATTTTCACACTGCTCTCCTTCACATAGCATAGGCAGCATTCAGTCTGAGATCCTGCAGGCAAAATACAGCATATCTGTGAGTTGAGCCACTCTGCTCAGCCTGTGCTTTGTTCCCCACAAGATGCCCGGGCACAGAGTGGGAGGTGAGAGGTTTCAGTACATCTGGAGTGGGATGTCTGTGCCTCTTCCTCTGCAATTTGAAAGTGAGAGGTGGTGGTGACTGAAGTCAAGAGTTTTACTGGCTGTACCTGGAGAGCAGGAACCTATTCCCAGCAGAGGAGAGCTGGTTCCCCAGAAAATGTGCAGGGACAGGAGTAACATCTAAACCCTAAAAGAACACATTATCCACACACTCACATCCATTGTACAGAGAATTTGTGGAGAGTGCTCATACTTAACCATCCTACAAAGTGATCAGATCAGGTACAAATGAGCATCTCTATTTTGGAGTCTCTGCTGAGCTAAATGGGAGAACCTCACTGAATCTTGTTTGTGGCTGGTTTTAATAGCAGCCTCTCATCTTGGTGTGGGACTTAAATGGTGCACATCACATTAGTGCTAATGGACTTACGCACCTGAAGTCCTGTGCATGGAGATGAGACTATAAATCTAGGGTTACAACCTCATTAAAGTTGTTTATTTCATGTGTAATAGCCCTTTTGCCACCAGGATACCTTAATTAATTTATTTATTTGTCCCTTTGAATGAAGTCTCCTCATCTCAAGATCACAACTGCCTCTTTTGGGCTGTGCCCTGAGATGACCACTCATACTTTTCTCCATCTCTGTTTCTCAACATGACAAAAAAAGGCCAAGACCCATCTCATAAGAATTATTGGGAGCCTGATAAAGAGAAATTGGTATTTTTTCAAATCTTTTCGGCCTCACCAATTACAGTGTTGGTTTTCATTATGAACGCTGGAAGGTACTGCTAGGTTATGCAGTTTCTCGGCACTGTGCTCACTTTCCTGAAGAACAAGTGCCAACAACTGGTGGGAGAGAAAAATTGGGCTTCCCCAAGTGTAAAAAGTGTGCTCAAATCAGGCAATTTACAAAAGAGAGTGGTTTTTGAAGGGATGGAGTGTGCTGATGGCACCAGGCAGAGGAGATGCCTGCTCCAGTCTCGTGGGGCAGCAAACTTATAACAAGTATCTAATCTCTTCTATGCATCCTATGAAGACGGATACTTTGATCTGCTTTCTTGTGGTCCTTTCAGCCCTGAATCCTGTTTGTCTCTGAAGGGTGACATGTAAAGGGATAACAGGGCCTTTTCAAGTCCATCACAAATAGCAGATGATAAAAAACCAAGAGTGCTTTATTCTAATGGCCTTTGTTTTGAACTTTTTTTTTTTTTTTTTCAGCAAGGGTGATTCTCTCTGTACTGACCATGAAAACCTTTGCCACCTCTGAGCCAAGACTCTGAACAATGGTTTATAAACTGAGTGCCCATCACAGATTGTCTTAAAAAGTCTGGTTTGTGATTACGTGAAGTCTAAAAAAATATAAAGGGCATATAGCAAGGTTAATGCTTATTTAAGAATATTGGTATTTCTGGCATGGAAGGGTTGGAAAACTTACTTTAGGTCCATGCTTCTAGATCTGGATTTTCACGAGTGTTGCACTTTTAACAAGGGGACACAGAGGTTACATGGAGAACTGGGGGGGAAGCAAGTGTCTGTGCTTTGGCCAGCCCGGTATGTTGAGGGGCAGTAGAGACAGGAGTGCAGGGGCCAGCTTGGAAATGAGTTACGTTTCAAGAAAAAAAACCACCAAAACAGGTAGGAAATGATAATTCAGAGGATAAGTAAAGGGTCCATCATTTAGCAGAGTGTTTTGGAGGAGAAGAAGAAAGGAGAGCAGTGAAAAAGGTGCAGAGTTATTTACTTACCCTAGGAAATCAGCTGACTTGAAGAAATGCCCATGTGTGAGGAAGACAGATGGAAATGTGGATTTTTCATATTATCGAGTGGGAGAAGCGCTACATGCATGAAGCTGAAACTAGGCATTAAAATCAGAAATGTGAACAGACTGGAGCCAGAGATAAGCAATCTGCTGCAACTGGTTGGACAATGTTGGTGAGCTGAGAAGAGAAAGTAGACATTTGAGCAGAGACAATACTAAATGAAAATGGTGGAATAGGAAACTTTTCCCTAGGTTTTAGTAATTTAGTTTGCAGATGACACTTTCTCCTGGATGACTGGAGTCCTTTGCAGTTAAATCTGCAAGAGTAGAACCCAACCCTTTCACCAAGGACCCTGTGTTTATAGCATCCCCCAGCACTATCCTGTGGTGACCTGGTGATTGTGTGTGTGTGTGTGTGTGTGTGTGTGTGTGTCTGTCTGTCTTTCTGAATAAGCTTTTATGGCATTACAGAGCTTCCACTTCACTTTTGCACTCAGTTTTCAATATGCAACCCACTGAGTTAATTTGCAAGGATGGTTATGGTTTGAAGCGCCTCATTTGGAGATGGATCCAGATGAGACAGCAACAGGTATTGAATTCTGTGTTGTGCATAGAAATAACAAACAAACCAGAACTTTACCTTGTTCTTTCCATTTGTACTGTATTTTCTTATTCATTTAAGTGAGTAATTGAGATGCAGGTTGTCCCCAAGTACCTGATTCATCTGAAGGTGTATGGTACCCTGGGCAACTGAACTTATGGAAGCCAACTTAGAGGTGCTTTAAATTCATTTAAAGACTTGGTTATTTGAGATAGCTCTGAGATTTCAGGTGTACTGAATGTTTTTCTCTGCTCCACTGCCATAAAAGTATGCCTGCCATTGGCACATGTTCAAGCTATGACATCAAAAACTCAGTTGTTGTCTAAGCACAGCTCTCCCTCTCCCCAACCATAACTGATACCATCTCTTCTCAGCCATCCCTTGGTGCTCTACTGGCATGGCAAGTAGTTATACTGGCCTTGCAGTCATTTATTTGTGCAATCGCAGGGAGGGAGCGAGGACCCTTTGGTCAAAGCCTCTGCAGTGAAACTACTGGCTCTACCCCTTTTGTGATAATCACAGACATTTATGTATTAAAAGAAACAGACACTGTCAGTTTGTACTAACTTTTTTATTTCTTCTGCACTGATTTTGTTTGTTGTTCTAGAGCTGTTCAGTTTTTAGAATCATAGAATAAGCAGGTTGGAAGAGACCCACTGGATCATCGAGTCCAACCATAGCTCTCTGCAATGCCCCAATACTATCAACAGTTTCAGCACACAAAAGATAATACAACACTTCTTCATGCTCTCTGCCAGATCTCCAGCACTTTTAAATTACTGCCCTGCCACCGCTTCACTGAAGAGACGTGTATAAAAATGGTCAAAGATTCTTCCATAGCATACGTAAAATGTCAAATGAAACAGGTAACAGTTATTGATTCACCCTCTTCAGCCATTCTTGCTACTAACCTCTAGGCTCTCAAGACTTTCAAGACTTTTTTTTGCTGGTTTTAAGGGTTTTTATTTTTTTACCCAATCTGCACAAAGCAGTGCCATAAAAAAAAAAAATCAGGCCATATTATTTTAACATCTGGCTTTGAGTCATGATTGGCATTGGCAGGGAATAAATAAAGAAACTTTATTGTTTCTTTGTGAAAAGATGTAGGTTTTTTTCTGGGCATTTAGGTGTGTACTGTGCTCTGCAGAAAGCATATCCCATAGTTCCTCATGAAACTTTCCTAATTGTAGGCTTGGTAGGATAAATGTTTAGCAATCAACTTGGCAGGCAAAGTGCTGCCAGGAGCAACCACCCAGGGAGTACCTTATCACCTGCTCCTCGATCAGATCTAGTAGTAGTTGAACCACCAATATCCTGGCTACCTTGCCATCTGTGTTGCTGGTTGCTGGCCTGGACAAGCCCTTGATGAGGCCACACAAACTGGCTTTCATCTAAAGACTATCATGTACAAAAGGCTCCTGTGTATGGCGATCCCTCAGCGCCATCCCTCTGAGGTGGCTTCTGCTGCCTATGTTGGACCTCATTGCCTGGGCCCTTCTCAGTGCAGTGTGTGATGGTCAGCAGGCATCAGCACCTACTTTTGGATGAGGCATTTGTGACCTGAGTTGTGCTGACTGCAGAGGAGGCATAGGGTTACCTGCTTAAGTGCACAGACTGTCAGCCAAATGAATACAGCCTCTAGAACCTCCAAAGAGATCATGTTAAGGTTGAGGGTCCCACCTGGTTTGTCTTTGCTCATTCATATCTTCCATATGCCCTTTCTATGTAGAGTCATCCCTTCGTCTTGGATCTGTGCTGCTCTGAATTTCCACCTGGAAATGCAAATAGAAAGAGTCTGCATATGAGGAGTGTCCTCACTGATCTGTGCCACCCTCAGCTGCGTCTACCAGCAGGTGCTTTGCATATGCGCTCCTGCATGCTCTGAAAATTGAGACCCCACTGATAATCGAGCTTTGAAATACGGTACGTGACCATCCTAGGGAGAGAATAGTGTAGTGTATCATGTTGATGACTTTGTCGGCATCTTTGTACAGTTACAAATATTTTCTATCAAGTTTTATTAAGTGAGACCCACATACTTTTTCCAGCTGTGACTGTGCGGTCTGTTCCTACATAGCTGTTCTCCCCGCCCTTGCTCAGCAACACTTCACAGTCATGCTGTGGTGCAGATGAAGAATTTGGGTTTGAAGCTAGCAATCTGATTCCCATTAAAGCTCTATGGAAATTTGCCACACACCTGCCTAGGAAGCTGGAATAAATAATTCAGTGCTGCACAGTGATACCTAATGGCAAGCAGATAACTTGAATGACCTTGTACCGAGTTATGCTCATCAGCATTCTGTCCTTTCATGAGAAGAGAAGGTAAAAAAAAAAAAAAAACAAAACCAGACAGATGTAGAGAGGTTAAAAAGGGCTGTGGACTTTCTCTCCCTTCGAATGAGTTTTCACCCTTTCCAAGAGGAAGGAACTGACATCTGGTGCAGCTGAGGAATGTAGCGACAAGAGCAAACCGTTAGACCCAGTGACGCTCACTGGGGACAGTCAACAGTAATGAGAACATGGTAGAGTTAATTGCTACATGTTGATAATCATGCAAGGCAAAAAAAAAAAAAAAGAGCATGTGTCTTATTATGTCCTATTCTTGTTTTCAGAAATAGCTCTGGACTTTAGGACCAAGTGTCATAAGCAGAATTTGGACTCTCAGCTGCTTGGATCTCTTCTATAAGGAAGGCCACCTTCATTACTTATATCTATTAACCATTCAGTGTGGGAACAACTTTCTCACAGGTACGACTGACTTGCACTCACCTGGGTGCAGCTACAGAAAATTGCGTTGAGAAACAAAGAAGGCCAATGGCATCCTGGCTTGTATCAGAAATGGTGTGATCAGCAGGTCCAGGGAGGTTATTGTCCCTCTACTCAGCACTGGTGAGACCGCTTCTTGAATCCTGTGTTCAGTTCTGGACCCCTCACCACAAGAAGGATGTTGAGGCTCTGGAGCGAGTCCAGAGAAGAGCAACAAAGCTGGTGAAGGGGCTGGAGAACAGGTCTTATGATGAATGGCTGAGAGAGCTGGAGTTGTTTAGCCTGGAGAAGAGGAATCTGAGAGGAGACCTCATTGCTCTCTACAAGTACCTGAAAGGAGGTTGTGGAGAGGAGGGAGCTGGCCTCTTCTTCCAAGTGACAGGGGACAGGACGAGAGGGAATGGCCTCAAGCTCCCCCAGGGGAGATTTAGGCTATACATTAAGAGGAAGTTTTTCCAACCTGGTGATCCTATGAGTCTACGATTCAATGAAACAGGTGTGCTGGAGCTGTGGTCAGAAACTGGAGTTAAAGCAAGCATCATATTAAACTGCTTACTGTTATTCATTTTATATTTTATAGCTCTAAAAAGCCAGGCATCTCCTATGAGGTAGAGGAATCATGTTTCTCTCTTCGATTTCACAAACTAATCTATGAGAAAATAATATTTACAAATATACCAAACTGGATTTACCTAAAATCATATTAGCTCTTTGTCTGTTACATCTTCTAATTACCATTGTTCCTTATTCTTAGAAGTGGAATAATTCCTGCTTCCAGGCTGCTGGTGATCTGAAAATTACGTTGGAGACAATGTTTGTTATTCAGCAGGAATAATGAACAAACTCAAATTCATGGTGCAGCCTCTGAAAAAAACATAATCTTATCTTGCTAAATATATGAACACATTAAGAATATAGTAACTGTAACAACTGAAGTCTTTGACTCCAGGCTCATGGTCTTCAGTGACAGCTCTCTCCCTCCTGCCCTGTTGCCAAGCCTACAACTGCATCCAAAGCACAGTGGATCACTACCGTTCATTATCACCTGAAGCTAAAACTGTATCGGCTGCATAGACACACCTGTTAATCCTTTGCAACACTTATACTTACAAACTTTCTATTGCAGGCCTGATCTTGAATAAGGCAAAAGAAATAACAGATCTTGGATGGCATCAGGTATGCCAGTCCACACTGAAGAGGTACCTTATTGCAGAGTTGGCTGCCCTACCCTGGCAGTGGTGACTCCTGTCACCACTTTGCTGACCCAGGACCCTTGCAGGTGGTGAGCCCTGGGCAGGAAGAATAAAATGAACCTACAAACAGCACCGTGATTTTGAAGCAAGGAGGAAAAGAGCTGTAGATGCAGACAGGGAGATGATTTGCTGCACAGCTACATGTCATTCTTATGTACTGACATTCCAGTGCTGTAAACTCTCCGGGCTGACGTAAATAATATCAGTGAATTAAACAGAAGTGGTTTCTACTATTGTATAGTTATTGTAATAATTTCTAAATTGTACAGCAAAGAGAGTTTTCCGGCATGACTGTGCTTAGAGTCAAACTGTAGGTAGGTCTGTGTGTTCAATTTCAACATTTAATCTTGGGACAAGTAGGTTAACAAGTACTCTTTAAATGACATTACAGTATATTGTGTTTACGATGTCAAACTAAGGCCATTCTGATTTTTTGACTTCTATAAAACACCCCATATACTGTAGTAGGAAATAGTCACTTTTTTACGTATGATGTGCCAGGTTGGTATAGTGAGACAGTTTTGGTACATTTCCAAAGAAACTAGACTTCTGGGATTTTTTTATTTCATTCCGCCCAATGCAATCTGATCCACTGCTGGTCCCATGTGAAGTCAGTTTATGTACCTTTGGCCAACCAACCCCACATGATTACTAGCTGACTTTCTTGGCTTTTAGAAAAACTGTCAGGCAAATTTTTGATGTTAGTCCCAAACAAGGAGAAACAGGGGACTTGCACACAAATGGTGGAGAAAAAACATACACAAGCACATCTTTTATTTAAATGAAGGGTCATTTAAAAAAAATAATTAAAAAAAACCAACAAAACCCTCAGAACTACATTTTTCTTCTTTCTGAGCAATTATAACATTCTGGTTTCTTTACGGGGGAGAAACAACATTCTCATATCCCTAGCTGGAGAATACAATGTCTCTTGAAACGGAAAATTCTGCTTTATTAATAAAATCCATCAATCAGCTAAACATGCATACACAATAAGGCATCTTTTGCTCTATTCCTAGCCAGGTGACCATGGACAGCTTGAGCCCAGGGGTGGTAGGTGAAGCAGCATTTGCTGTTGGAGCAGCAATGTGGAATCTAGTCTTGCTCCCACTAATGCTACTGACCAGGGGGCTGGGAAGCAAGGTGGGGAAGAACTTTGAGGAAATGTGACTAAAGATTTGCAGGCTGGACCTACTTCAGCTGCTGGTAATTTCTGGGTGATGGAGAGACAGTGGGGAGGGGGTGGCACATTCTTGACTGCAGTGGGAGAAGGTGCAGGCTGTGGGAGCCAAAGTCACATCTCTGCCCTATTGCACAAAAGCTGAGTGTTTCTCAATCTTTTAGAATCAAAGGATCTACAAGCCTTTTTGATCTGAACACCAGCAGCCAGAAAGCAAATGGTGCCTGTGGGCAGGCACTGACATAAGCGCCTGCCAACTGTGTGGGATGATGTGTATGTGTATGTGTTTTGGTTTAGTTTCTTAATTATTTTTCTGCAATCAGTTCACAGGCCACCTTCTGGTGCCTTATGGATTTTGGGTTGCCCATGGGCCCCATGGAGCAATGCTGATCTAGATGACTATTACATATGAACTTAGGCTGCGCTGGAGGCACCTAGATGAATGAATTGTGTGCTGTTACATATATTCGCTGAAATAATCACCTCTGTCTCAAGTACTTTAATACTGATAAGTGACTGAAGTTGAATCTGTGGTTCCTTTCTAGTCCTACACACCTTGTTTCGCAATTATCCAGCTTTACTGGTTTCCTCGTATTGGCTTAAATGTAGCAATTATTTCTTTGCAATGATCTACATTAATTCAGACATTGCATCCAAGGGTTTAATCTAATCTGTGCATTTCAGGTGAAACTTTAGAAGCCTCCTGGCATCTGTAATACTTCTTCTGTATTAAATGAAGGGTATTTTTAATTTAACATTGGAAAAATGCACTTAAATAATATGGGCGACATTCAGAGTGGCTGCAGATAGGAAACCGAAAGGTAGATGCTCTCTTTTTAACCCATCTGGACATAAAAATAAGGTTTCATAGGAGCTGGACTTCAAGGTCAGCTGAGTGTGGTCTTGGTTTGCTGAGTTTGCTGCTTCACAGGGAACATGAGGTCCCTCCTGGGGACGGATGAAACTCTGGCAGGAGACTGGCAAGCATCCCTGTGTGACTTTGTCCCGCAGAGAGCTGTGTGCTGCTCTTGCTCTGTACCCTCATTAACTGGAGTCCTTCTGGGGGAACTTGGTTTCTGTTGTGTCAAATCAGTGAGAGCCCGTGGACACTTGAGTCAGTAGTTGTTAGCTGCTTGTCACCAACTTAAACTGAAAATCCCATCTTCCCTTGAGGAGAAGTCAGCAGATACGCTGGGGATCTGGCAGGAGAATGCATGGCTGGGACAGAGTATGAGAATTGCCTAATTTACAAAACTGCATTCACCACCACTAACTTCTGTGACCAAAGCCTCGGGCAAACACTAAGAAAAAGCTGCTCTTTCCTCAAAAATGCGTTGTGTGCCCTTATCTAATGCACTGCTTGCGGCTTCAGGCTAAGACCTGGTGGTCTTGTAGCGGTGATGGGTTCCTGCTCCTCACATCCATCTCCATGTGGACTAGTCCCGAGAGAAGAGGATGTGCAGGTAGGCTAGGAAAGGTGGGTAATAATGTGATAATGATAATGAAAAAGGAAATACATTATTATGCGTGAAAAGGAAAATTAATGAGCAGGTTACCACTGAGCAGCTGAGTTTTTAATCTGTTTGCTGAGGCCATATTTTTTTCAGGAGTGCCTGATAGGCTGTAGTACTTGATGTCTCGTGTACATACATCTCGTTCTGCAGGTAACTAGTTGAACTGATAAATTCAGTTACGCTGTAGTAAAGCTTAGCCCTGGTTGTGAACAGACACTGTAAAAATATTTGGGTTATATGTTGCATTTTAAACATTGATGTCATGGTTGGTTTTGTTGCTGGAACACTGGAAGAAGCAAGGCAACAGGATAATATAGTTCTTTGACTCTCTTTTGCTTGTTCCTAAATTTAAGGTGATATTTTTTCAGTCATAAATACCATTCTTTTAATTCTCTTTTAATTTTTTTTCTGCTTTGAATATCGAACTGGTTTATATATCTGGTGTACATACACATTCCTTAAAATGGAGGTATCCTGCTATTTTGCCTCAGGCTCCTTGCAGCCCATTCCTGGTTACAGTAACAACAGATCAGATCTACTCACAGACAAATATTGTTCTGCCCTGCCAAGTACATGACTTGCAGCGAAGTCAGTGCAAGCTCTCCTCATACCCTTCCTGTCCTGTAGATAAGGAAAACTAAATCTTCCCTCACAAAAGAACAATTATGACTTTTTTTGGCCAGTGGAGAGGATGGGGAGGGGAAACCTCCTCACCTGACCTCTAGGAATGAGGACTCCCTGTTCACTTGGAAAAGGGATGGTGCAGCAATTTCCTTGTGTGGGTCTTGATGCTGATTATTTTCTTTAAATGTCATTTCCTGTGGATGCAGGAGAATCTCAGGTTTTATTTTGTATTAGAGGAAGGCAATTTTCTAAGCAATGTTCTAAGTTTGTTGAAGAAAAACTTGAGAGAGAAACTATGACTCAAAACACAAGAGGTGAACAAGAAGAAACCCACAGGATACTATTATGAAGACAAACAAACAAGCTAACCAAACCAGCAAATAAAGACCATCTGGCTCGGTTCCTCATTCGGGCTGGCAGTGCTGTAGATGTCTGTCTGTCACACTGATGTTGTCAATACTCACTCTGTTCCTCCTCCTCGTCTTCTAATTTTGTGAAAGATATATTTATAAATGCTTGTTCTTGGTTGTGTTTGTTGGTGGTGATGGAAGACATCAGGAGAAATGCCACCATCTGATCCACTCTGGGCTTGGTTGTGTTTTTTGGTGCTTGTTTCTTGCTTGCTGACTGTGCTGCACGACTCCAGGTAGTGTGTTCCAGGTCAGCAGATGTCATCTGCTTTGGAGGGGTCCAGGTCCTCGTAAAGCTGATCTGCTTGGTCAGGATACACCTACAAATATGCCTTACATTGGTCTATTTGTCCTCTTCCCTTGCAGAGCTGACAGCCTTCAGACCTCCCAGGATGTCCCCTCCCCTGGTTTTTGTCTTTTCCTCCATCATTTTCCATTCTGCAATGACCCCTTTCTCTGCCAGAAGAGCTCAAGACTGAGCTGAAAATGGAGATACTGTGGCTGTATTAAGAGGATCTGGTACTGTTATTTACATTCCCCATGGTTTCTATTCTAATGGCCATTGCAGCTCATGTTTTATTTCAGTCTGACAGTTGAAAATTCATTTAAGAATAATGAATGCTTAATTTAAAACTTTGCCTGAAAATATTCATAAGGCTTATGTTAGGAGTTGCCAAACTCATAGCCCCATAGAGGGGAAATTGCTGCCACGTTCCTGTACCCAGACAACAGCGAGACCGAGCACGTGTTCCCAGTAGGAACATGTGTGCCCACCCATATAGAGTGTGCACCTATGTGCACAGCATGAGAGTGACACAAACTAAAGTAGATAGAAATACACAAACACAGATGGCACAAATAACCTAATCCTGTTCTCTTCTCTGTCTCAACAGGATGGAGGTCAATTAGTAGGAATGTATAGATGTTTATATCTACAAGGTGGATCCCTCCAGCAGCTGGGCTTGGACTGGTTTTCAGTCTCACCAGTTGCTGGTGCCCACACAAATAATGTCCCAAGGCCACAGTCCCACTCTGGTTGCTGCATTTACACCCTCATATGCACACAAGAGAGCTGCACTCCAAGAAAAGAGTTAGAAATGGAGTTGTTTAAGAAGATAGGGCAGACTGCTGCATTGCCAGACAAACATACTGACCAGATAACTTTTTATATGCAGCTGGCCTCTTTTATGTATTTTGCCATCTATTTTCCCACATTTCTTCCCCCCCTCAAACTACATTAGTTGCCCCCACCCCCTTTCCCAGCCTTTGACTCCTTCCTTAAACATCCCTCAATATGTCTCGCACAATTCCAGAATACTCTTCCTCCGCCTCCCGTAACAAGTCCTATCCTACAGGACCGGGGCCCCCAAGTCTGTGCAGTGTCTCAGAGTTACCCCCAGGGACTGGTGGTTCTGGTTCCCACCCAACCCCTGGGGTTGATGCTCTCCTCTGGGACAGCTCAGGGGGCACTGGAAGATAATTTTGTGTTTCTGACTGGGACACTGAGTCTTCCCTACTACCTGTGCTCTTCTGAGTGTGTGGAGGTGAGCCTTTTATCATATAACTTAACAGGTTATTTCTGGAACAAGAATTTGTCTAAAAACACTAGAGATTACCACTAGGTCAGCCACAACTTAGACATGTTCAGAGATACCTGACTGACTTAGTAGTTTCATGTCCTTCCTTGATACTTAGGAACATAAAACTCATTAAAAAATGGTTGCCGTTCGTGATCCCAAGTTACTTCCAAACAGGGGGCTGAGGTTTTTCCTCTGTAATATTTACTCCTATTTTGACTAGAAAAGCCCAAGTAATAGATTTTAAACTATGAAAACTACTCCCAATATGACAATTTATGGTGGGTCTGCAGCACATATTTTAAAAATATAGAGACTTTGAGTCAAGAATGGATAAAAGATGGAAAATGCATCACACCATTTAACAACTTGTTCCAATAGCAACTTTGTTCTAACAGACAGTGATTTGTCAAAAGCTACTGTCTAAAGCCTAATTGAAATGGATTGCTCTGATTGACAGAGTTGTAGTCAACAACTTTCAACACAGAAATAAGCAGGATATTTTCTTCCCTGTCTGCTTGTTAGATTAAAGAGCTCTCAAGGATCAGAAGACATGTCTCTGTCTAAGGAACAGAGGCATCTGTGAATGGTAGGGGTGTAATTTCCTACCCACCTCCAATTACACACTCTTGTGATCCATCTGTCTGAGAAGCTATCAGGTATTGTGTGTTATAATTACTGCTTGTTAAAAAATATTATCTTTGTTGAAAGATTAAAAACAGAAATCTCAAAAGACCATTAAAAATGAAAGCAAAGGTACTTTAAAAAAACCTTTTAATGAGAAAGAGATTAAAAATGGGAACTTTACACAAGGATTTAAATGGAAAAAAAAATCAAAAAACTCACGTAGAGCAACTCAATGGTAAAAAAATGCATGTGCTTATGAAAATGTTTTCTGTCAAGAAAGTGCATTAACATATTTAGACGAAGATGTCTCAGTGTAATTGCAGGATTGTATCAAGAGATGTCCTTTGCCCGTTCTGGTGCAAGACTCAGCTCCAAGTCAGATCTTCAAGGTAACAGCTGTGCTCATCTCCCTTTATCTGGGAGCAAAGTGGTACGTCTAATGGACAGGAAAGACGGATGTATTTGCTAACGGGATCTAGGTCTCCTTAAATAAGTGGATGATTTCCCCATAGAGCTGAATTTAGACAGGAAGAGCAGATGCCACACAGCCCCAGTTTTCCACTCAGCCACATGAGAGAGGACACCACTAGCCCCCTTCGAAATTACACACTTGGACATCTTTCCAACAGAAAGAAACAGTTATGACAGAGTTATGCCTCTGGATCTAGGACCTGGAGCACTTCCTAGGACCCCTGTATAGATATAGCCAGGACTCACACTGGAGACCTCTGAAGGCACTTAATTTCCATAATGAATATATAAGGAATTAGCAGAACCGTTGCTTTAAGAATTAGAGGAGCCTTAATTACATGGATTTTATCCCACTTGGATCCAATCTTCATCCCAGAGGCACTGTGAAATGTTTAAGCAGGAAAGAGCATTATTGGGTAGAAGGGACTGAAAAGTCATGCATAATCCTAATGATTACAATGGCACAACTCAATATACATGCTGATTTAACAACAGAATTTGGCTTGTATTTCTTGATGAAATTATGGCTTCTGGATGCATATTCCATTCCTTGTCCTTGACCTGATATCACCATTTGCTTCCTTGGAAAACCAGATGTTCCCAGCCCAGCTGAACCATGTGTATGAGAAAACCAATTTAGTTGATACTGTCTTCTCTTTCCAGCTTTTTCTTAGTTGCTTCCTGTTTTCCCTTCTTGGATCCTGGTCACGCAGAAGATAAACCAGCCATCTACACTTGCAGAATTACAACATTTGCCTGTGTGACCTCTGTTACAGGAACTGATCCATCTACACTGGTAACAGCCTGAGAGGCCACCTAGACTCAGCTGGACTTGCCCCTTTCTGCAGTGGTACGTGCCATGGATGTTTGTTAGGCAAGCAAGCTTGCTCCTCGTGGCCTGGTATGTAGAGACAGACTGGAGGATTCTGAGCTCACTTATGCCGCAGTGATACAGGGAGTTGGATTTATGCAACCAAAAATAGGAGATAAGAAAAGGGAATGACCAACTGTAGTTCATGACCATAGACTAATCGTGATTTTAGAACTACAAATGTAACACATAATACACATTGTCCATCTTCAGTGTGGTGCTTTCAATGAAGCCAGACCAGTTTCTGTGGACTGAGAATATGGCTTAATAAATGCATGACTGTTCCTTCCTCCACAGATGGTCAATGTGGGAAGGAGAAAGCGGGACGGATTTTCACACCAGAGTTCATTATGGCTAGTCAACTTTAGAAAGAATAACCCTAAGCCTCCACTGGCTTGGAAAGAGTTAAAAAGCAGAATTCCACTTTGGACATCGAGGGGA
The DNA here is from genome assembly GCA_033558105.1 of Coccyzus lansbergi. Classification (NCBI taxonomy): domain Eukaryota; kingdom Metazoa; phylum Chordata; class Aves; order Cuculiformes; family Coccyzidae; genus Coccyzus; species Coccyzus lansbergi. The sequence continues at coordinate 3,322,325 of JAUMJK010000232.1, read as the reverse complement.
ATCATGACTTTTACTACATCCCTCTGCCCAACAAGTATAGTAGCAAACTGGGTGGATGAGGATCTCTCTGTGTTTGTAGAGACTGAAAATTATGGTATTTGCACAGCAATAAACTGCTGTGGGAATAAAAACAGCTCTCAGATGTTTACTGTTGGCAAACAGGGGGATCCTGAAAAAAAAGGATCACATAAGGATTTATGTTTTGTGGTGGAGACACTGACAGTAAAATATATATTTTTTTAAAAGCCAATATTCTTACCTGATGCTGTGGACAGGCTCTGATTCCTCATGATTTCACCTCACTGGACTATATTTCATGCACTCTGCAGAAGTAGTAGACTTTCTTTGCAGAATGAGAGCATGACAACTTCTCTCATCCTGTGCCCTGGAGGCTTGTTAAAAGGCGGAAGAATAAGTGCATCTGGAAAGTGACTGGCTAAATTACCCAGGAGCCAAAAAGTGTGTGTGGGGATTAAAGTATACTTTGTGGGTTACTCTAGCTAGTATCCCAAATTGCTTATCCCATGAAGCTACAATGGGGCAACTTGAAGGGTACTCTACTTTTAGTCACAACTCAGGTGTTGCTCCTGGGGATGTCTGTGCACTGAGTGAACTGTTTTTCCCAAGGAAAGTCTGTAATTAAAATACTTTTTAAGCTTTCCTGTATATACTTTGAGTCCTTGGGGAACCTCTAGAGGCAAGTGTCTGACCATAAAACTCATGGGTTATCCTTCACTGGTCACACACATGTATTTTTTCCAGGGCCATACGTGTCTTTTTCCAGTAAAAATTATTTGAGCCTGGGCTGCCAGGGGGATGGGATGAGTGGGACAGTCACACTGCTCTGTGGGGATTGTGGGCATGGTGTGGCCTGTAGCTGCTGAGATTTTTCTGGTGGTCAGAGTGCCCAAGGAGGGGCTGTAAGACCTCCCTGTGGCAGTGGCTGGAAGTGGAAGGGGAGTTTCTGTATCCAGAAGGAGCCAGCTTCACATAAGGAAATAATCTCAGATGACAGTGTGATGAATTTGTGTGCATGTATATCCTCACTAGCTACTGGAGGCAGTCCAAGCTACGTGTCTGTGTGCCATAGGCCCTCTGTGGCTCAGAGCAAACAGAAGATCCCTTTCAGCCTATGTGGTGGGGAACTGTCCTCCTGGCATGAGGCATCTGAGGGTCATGGGTCATTTCCCAAGCTGGGTATTTTGGTTTAACAATGCTCAGGGAAGAGACTTAGATTTTTTTCCTGTTTTTTACTAGCAAAAGTACTGGAGAAGGGATTGTTGATTTTGTGTTGTTCCACTTAATTAATTTAATTTGATAATGGCAGAAGTTTATTTGTGAAAGCCTTCTTTTTCTAGTGTGACTCAGAGGACCTGTCCACATTGCAAGCTCTCCCCTTACATGGGTAAGAACTGATGAGAAGGGGTGCTCAGAATTCCATCTGTGCCTTCCACTCTTGCACAGAGGGGTCCAGCAGAAAACATCCATCTGCTTCAACCCAGGAATATGACACAATGAGAAGCAGGTTGTGGAGCACACAGGTGGTTGTGCCAGTGGCCACTCACAGCAGGGCCTAAACCATCTGCCCCGAGCAGGGAGCAGGAGGAAAGTGGCTCCTTGCCAGGAGAGCTGGTGCAGGGCTGTGGGACAGACTGAGCTATCTCTGTTCCCCCGTGCCGCGGCCACCCTGGCCTCCCTCTTTCCCAGTAGTTGCGTCAGAGCCTGTGCACTTTGCCAGTAGGTTTGATACGACTGACTAAAAGCACCATTTTCCTGGTAAAACAAACACAGACTCCTTTTTAAAAACACCTTTTGATACTTTATGAGCAGGGCTGGTATATGTAACCTATCAAGCCCAACATATGGCTTATTATGACATTTAGCTGATTAAAATAGTCTAGACATAAACTTGAGATTTCAGAAATGTTTAAGCTAAGTCCGAAATACATTTTAATGTACAGTAGATGTATACTGCAATTTGGGCCACCTGTGTCCCTGTAGGAATTATGGAGCAGGAAGTACTTTTGACTCAAGAAGTGTGTCTGAAAATTGAGGCTGTAAATTAACAACAGCTTGTCTATTAGATTATTTCACCCATAAAGGAGTCTGTATATTTCTAAATGCCTTGTGATTTTCAATACCTTGCTGTTGTTGCTTTTATTAAAGAAGGACATTGGCAATCATCTGGGCTTCTAGGTTGAGGCACATTTTTAGCAAATCATGGAATAAATAGCAGCAGCCAGCCAGACGGTGGTGAAACATACCTGTGGCCACAAGGGAGGGAAACCCCAGGTTGGCCTGTTAGTGGGCATTGTGGCGTCAGTGTCACCTGGCATCGTGGTGTCAGTGTCCCCTGGCATCAAGGACACTCAGCCCAACTCCTTGCAGAAGACAGGTCTCTTGCTTGATGACCATTTCAAAGCTGAAGGCAGGGTGCTGTGTGCACGTTGCTGTTAGCCACCCCTGCAAAAGGACACATAATTTACCTCTTTGTCAGCTGCACAACTTCATGTCATCATTTTATTTGCCTGTCTTTCTTCTTTATTTTTCCTCCCTTCCAAGAGTTCAGTCTATTTACAGTGTTCATCTGTCTCTGGAAAGGCTAGAATAGGAAAGTAAGGGGAAAAATTAAATAAAACTCTTGCCACATAGCTTGTCCCAAGCTTCCCTGGAGTAGCTATTAAAGGGGAGAGCAATGAATCCTGAAGGCTGTGGAGAGGAGCCCATCTCTGCAGACTCCTAGCAAGGGGCATTAGAGTAAGGCTGAACAGGGGTAAAAGCATTGACCAAGGCAGGACAGGACTGGGGAAGAGATACCTACAGGGAAATTTCCAAGAGGATGGAGTTATTGGACAGAATATACATCCTTGCCCCCATAAATTGCTATGTAATTTGTATTTTGCTGAGCAGTTCTGCCACATAAGTTAGACCTAATGACTTACACAGAGCATAAGAGAGTGGTCTACATGGGGTTGATTATTTTGGCAAAGAACTGTGTTATGTTCAGTCTGGCCATTATGGAAAGGGCTAGATACACCATTCCTCCTTAGCTCATCCTCAGGAGAGGTCTGTACACCCTGCACGAACACTCCCCTCCTGCTGAACTGAAAAACATGTTGACTGAGGTATGGGATCCTGTTACATGGATAAATGTTTGGCCCACAAGGAAAATGAAAACATGGGTCACAGCTCATGGAAAATCTTGGTTCAGTTGCAGAGCAGAGGACTCTGGTTTGGTAGCTAGTACTGCATTGCCATTTTGCAATGTCCCATCTTAGAAGTGTTAGTAGGCAACTGGCAGATAAAGGTGGTGGAGGATGTGTCCTTGCTCTGGATCTGGGCTAAGATACATGTAGTATTTGTCCAGCCAATGCTGCCTGATGATGGAAGGGTCTTGTTCTGTCTGCAGAGTGCTCTCCTTGTCACATTAGAGTGGGTGGCAAGTCTTCAGGCTACCTGCAGCATGGGTCCCCTGTCTAGCAGCCCTTCTGATATGCAAGAGCATGTTCGAGCCCAGGTCACCTGAGGGACTCCTGATAGAAACCTACTGCAAAGTGAGTCAAGGCAAACACACGCACACAGAACTGAAAGGTCCTCTGAATTTCTGGTCCTTTTCCCTGGTTTCTCCCTTTCACAATCCCCTTGCCTTGTTGGCTTGACATTGCCCATATCCCTGCTCTTCTAGACTTGGTCCATGCGGCACAGTGGCTGCTAAATCACTGGTGGTCAGGCTTGCCAGGATGCCTAGCTCTGACCAACTGCCTCTTGCCTGCCTTTTAATCCATGAATGAAAGTGAACTGGGAGGAGGGGAATATTCTGGCTCTGCTGCAGGATCCTTAGTGTGACTGTGTCAAACGCATAATGTAGTTTTTTTTAATATGCGTGTGCAGAGTTGAGTCAAACAGGCCGGTGTGGGCTGCAGCCAGAGCCTGCTTGGACCACAGCCCCTGCGGAAAGCCAGCAGTGAGTCGGGGGGCCACCGGGTGGGTGAAGGACCCCCATGCCAGTGGGTGAGACTGGGGAGTAGGGCCATGGCTGTGCCGGCAGAGAGTGAACAGTTGTCACTCTGGATCAGCCTCTCCTGTCCCAGTACACAGCATATTAAAGCAATTAAGAAAAGCTCTGTTTGACGCGGGGATTTTAAGGGGAAATATGAATGTAAGGATACAGCATTCCTCGATCAGAGGGGAGAAATAACAGGGCAAATTAAACACAGCTGGAATGAGCATAAGAAATAAATTAATTCCACAAGAAGTTTTTTCTTCCCGTCCTTTGCAAATTATAGGAGCTAGGAATACTAGCACTTCTTAATTCTACTTGGTATGCAACCCTTTAATCCTCTAGCCTGTCAGCCAGCATGCACTGAATTCAAGTGCAAGCCATTCATCCCACAAACTCTTAACTGGGGACACCTCTGCTCTCCCAGACATCTCCTGCACATACCCTTCTCACTTCCTCTTGTGCTGCTGTGAGAGCAAATACTGTGTACAGGGCATTCCTAGAAAATATATATTTGCTAAATGTGATTTGCTAGTATGCTGTGATGCTGGTTCAGAGCAATGAACAGTGTTTATTTGCAACAGCACTGTCAGGTTTCCCTCCCAACATACTTGTTGAAGTGGGGATCATCCCTCAGTTCTGAGGCTGCACAGCAGCTGACACAGTGGTGTCCACACCACAATGGAGTCTTGGTCCATGGCTCAGGTGTTTAGTTTAATGCAATATACATGGTAAATAATAATGGAGTTTGCAGACTGAAACTCATAAGCTGCTGCTGCTGTGGCAAGTGTTCAGCTCCTCCTGGTTCTGGACAACTTATGACAACATTGGGCTGGAGCTTGGAAAGCCTGAGCTTCTACTAAGCGCTCCTGAATTATGGGGAAAGAGAGAAATTAGAGAAAGTGGAAAAAAAGGTGATTGTGTTGACACTGGTACTACTGTACATTGCTCTCACTCCTGCTGGGTCCTGAGTAAAGTGTCTGGGGAAGCCTGTTTGACCATTGCTACAGAACAGGGCTCAGCTTCATGTTGGTGCCTCTAGGGCCTGGAGAATGTGCTGAGAAGGCAGCTAAGTCCAGGGATCTGAGATCAGAGATGCTGGTGGGGCAGAGCTGGTGTCTGGAGCTGCAGACACTCAAGTACACACCATCCCCCCATCTCATCTGGCTGCTGACACCTCCATCCCACTGTCTTCTGGAGGTTTACCTCTCCCAACAAAGTTTGAAGCTGTGCTGTTGGATATCACCCTGTCACCAAAGGGCTTGGGAGAGTTCAACCCCACAACTCTGCCAGTGGTACTGTCTCAGGGACAGCTGGGCTGCAACGGGGTTTGCTTAAAAAAGACAGATGATAACAGAGTCAGGAAAGGATACTGCTAGGTGCTTATTGTGGGCACTGCAAAAGCAGGATAGGGTTTGACAGAACAGATGAAGCCTGTTTCCATAATGTACAAATTGGTACATTAAACCAGCACTGGACAAGAGATGCAGGTTATGGTTGGCATTTGGCTCTTACCTCACATAGCTGCTGGGTAAAAGCATAAAGGGCAGCCTTGACTTTGAATGTCTTGGCTTCTCTAAACTTGAATTGCAGCCATAATATTAGGTAAATACATGTTTTCTTCTGGGAAGATATCCTTTTTCCTTTGGCAATGATAGTTTTTGTTGGTTTCTTTATTTAACTATTTGTTTAATAAAATAGCATATGGTCATAAATTGTGTATCATTTACCTCAACTACATGGATGACTTTGTTGGGACTTGTCCAGTCTTCAGTTAAAGATGTATTTAAGCAGGTTTAAAATACAGTATGCATCTGAAATGAGGTGAATAATCCTTGAAGCATTTTTAAATTGATATATAAGATAAGTCTATTCACAGTATTTTTTAGTACCTTGCCCCCCAGCTCATGGTTAACTATAGTATCTTCAGTGATGCGTCCAGGCTATCATAAATGTTAAGTTTGGCAGGCATGTAGTGTTCCATGCAAGAGCACAGTACTGAGCACAGACGTCTGGGAGGTCTAGGCATTGAGGCTGCATTTCACAGTGTTCCTGGGCACCTCCAGGTCTTTACTTGGTTTCTGGAGCAGCATCTTTTGGGCTCTGCCAGAGCTTCTAGGCACCCTCCTGCTCTCCACACTGCCCTCTTCATATATGCCTCTCCCACTGTCCTCTGCCCTGGCTTTTTTTTTTTCCTCCACTCCCTTCCTTCTAGGGCCATGGCCTTGAAAGGATCAAAGTCATTACACCATTTCCAAGCCAGCTGGCAAGGTGTTTTACACAGATGATATTTCCTAGAAGAAAGGCTCTGATACCTTGAAGCATTTTTTTCTTTTTCTTTTTTTTTTTTTTTTTTTTTTTTTTGTATCAGCTGATTGGTATTAAGAAACCTTAAAGGAGGAGAAGAATTTAGACTACACTTCTGCAGTGAATGGGTATAAATGTAATGTAGTGCTGTACACATCCCATAGACAGAGTTGATGAATTTTAGCATTTTAGCTTCTGTATCTTACACTTCCCTGAAGATGCTGATTTTGTTGCTTCCTGCTCAGTATAGCGGGTGCCCTAGAAACCTTCCGGAGCAATCAGGGAAAGATTTTTCAAGACTAGAGGCAAGTTTAAGGGGTGTTCAAAGAGAGCATTATAGACTTCAAACAAAGTTGTGCAGTTAATTTAGGCTGAAGGAGTGTAATTAGATAGAGGAACATGTATACTATGATTAACTCAGCTGCTGTTCTCATAGCATGTGATTGATATAGTGGGTACAAGGCCAGGACCAGAAAAGGTGAAAGCCATGGTTAAAATGCTGCCTTCTGAAATATATCAGATTTGATTTTCTTCTTTAGGATGATGAGACACTACTGCATGTTCTTCTCTGATCCGATTCAAGGAGGCTAAGCAAGATCTGTCCCAAAGAGGTTTGCTGCCCAGGTAAAACCTAGTCAGAGACCTTTAAAGGCAGTTGCTGACTACAAACTCTGCAAAGTATGGGCGAGTAGAAGAGGTCCTGATGAGATGATCCACTTGCAGCAGCATAAATTCTGCATATTTTATCTGAAGGACCCTTCTGTGGTGGCTGATATTGCATGGATCTTGATTAATGACGTTTCTAAAGCTTGCATCTTACAACTCCTTCATGATTTTGGTAATATAATGAGGAGACCTCCAAAAAGATGGGGATATGTTTAATAGTTAAGCCAGTCTTGTCAAGAACAGGTGAAAATTCTATCTCTGTCAGGATATTGGTGTAAAATATAGGAGTCACAGTGAGATCACAGAGAAACATTCATTTTGAAGGTCTTATGTCTCCAGTCAGATTTGTGATCTTTGCCAGGTTGCAGAAAAACAGATTAAAGAGAAAAGCTTGACATTTATCACCAGAACCGAAAATGAAGTGGTCATCCGCTCATCTTATCTCTGACATAGGCTTGGTTTGGTAAACTTGACCTGTCATCTAGAACGTTGATGTCTTAGCTTTTCCATGTGTAAAATGGTGATATCTGTTCTGTTTCCTGAAGGGCTATGGGGTTTGCATGTTTAGCAGCTGATAAATATAAAATTTATATTTGGAAAAAATGCACATGTACTTATATAAAAAGTCAGTGATAAATCAGTGAATAAAAAATCTGAGTATCAAGAAGACAGGGGCACAATGAGACTTGCAGGCTTGTAGCTCAGAAGGGAAATGTGATGGAAGGCCTTTATTTCTGTTTTTAAACATTTTTCCTTCTTCTCTCGTACTCTCATTTTTTTAAAAAAACACTAAATTACATCTTAGGGGTTTGAAATAGCATCAAAGGCATAGCTGGAATGCTTGTAAATAGCTGTATCTTTTCTTGAAGGTGTGGTGTCCAAGTTTATTTCAGGTTTTGAGGTAGGGAAACGCTACAGGCCATGGGCTGCAGACATATCACAGCCTGGCAAGCCCCATATTTACCCTCTTTGCTTTCTCACATACTCAGAATCTGCTTCTCCATGGCCACTCACTGTTTCGCTCTGCTGGTATCCCATGCTAACCACCCTCAGGGATGTCAATGCATGTGCTGGTTTGTTTCTGTGTCTTGTGCCTTTGCCATTCCCAAATGGGGGTGCTACCTTTTGTCTCCCCAAACCCTTTCCTCCTTCCTTACTCACTCACCACTCCCACTGGGCTCTCCCTTTCCCCTGGCTTTGCTCATGCAGGTAAAGCACAATCCCCCCCTCCAACATGTCTCCTTAGGAAAGACCTAATAACGTGTCCCTTCCTACTGTGAGGGCCTGAAGGCTCCATAACCACATCTCTTAGCACCACTGCCAGCAGGGCAGCTGCCTCTGTGGCTGGCACAATATCTCTGTGCCACATGTGAACTTATAGTAAGCTGCGAGAAGAGGGGAGATATTGTGTCCAACGGAAGGGTAAAGCCTTTCCCTTGACGAAGAGCACTGAACAGCCATTATATTGATCAGCAGAAGGGCCTTTGACCCTTCCCACACCCTATGGGAAGGCACCTCCCCAGGGATGGATCAAGAAGAGCTGTGGGATGGCATCTCGCAGCGTGGCGCAACAGGGGATGGGGCTGCTATGAGTAAAACACAGCCTTGGCTCAGAGTTGACGGAATGAACTGTAACCACTAGCCTATAAATAAGATCATCCAAACAAACAAACAGAAATAAGACCAAATGAAAAAAAAAAAGGGTGGGGGGAGGGAAATAGAAAAAAAAGAGCCAGGATGGTGCTGCTTTGACTCTGGGCCCTGTCGTCTTCTAGGACTGATGAAGCGACTGGGTGGTTCTTCAGATTCCTGTGGTCTGAACACACACCCTAGTCATCACTGAGATGAGCTCAGAAAAAAACAGTAATGAAAGAGGGCTCTGATTTATTTCCTGATAAAATAACCTTTGCTCTCAAAGGCTAACATTTCAGCTCCAGCTTGCAGAGAATGATCTTTTATTTCCATCCATCAAAGACTACATCCTGCTGGATATCCAGAGTATTCTTCACACATAGCCATGTGTTGGCCAATGAAGGAAAATTACCTTTAATTTTTTTTTCTCTGAGGAAGGAGTAAAAGAAGAGGGGTTGAATACCATATTAAAGACTAGAATAATTACTATCTGTTGCAACCCTGTGACTAAAGTATAAGGAAAAATTCTTAAAAGTACTGTGTGAGCCAAAGTTTTCCTTTGCAGGGTAAATAATCTCTGTATTTTTTGCAGTGTTTGATCTGAATCATCGTCCAAATAATTCTTATTTATTTTCACCCAGGTAGACATCTTGAGTGAGTATTCAGGGGCTTTCTGCTCTGTCACTGTGTTAGGTCTTTATCTGTACATCATGTTTTTGTCCACTACAGGTGTTCTGTTGGTGTGGGGTAAGAGCCTGCAATCTTGAGCGAGACCAACAAGAGTAAGAGTTAAATATTCCAGTTCTCATGGGCAATTTCACACCACATTGTGTCTCTAATGCCTATGGGGAACAGTCAGTGCAAGTCAGTTAGAAGCAAGGCACTTATTTATTTGCAATCAAAACATTAGCTGAGCTTGATACATGAAGAGCCAGAGGCACCTGATCTGTAGAGGAACTGGTTGAAATAATGTGTTGTTCTCCTTACAAGAGAGCCTGGTTCAGTTAATTTTTTCCAAAAGTAGATCTTTTTTTTATGTCAGTGGTCTATTCCTGGGTAGAACAGCAGGGAGGATCTTGCATGATCACCAGAACTAGCAGTTCTGAGAAGCGAGCCCCAATACACAATGGGTCGGGGTTCATGTGGCCAAATGCCCCAGTACTCCCTGCATGTGAGAGAATTGGCTGGGAGGACCAGCTCAGATGTTAGTCCAGAGTAATGCTAGGGTTTTTCCTGGGTTGTGATAATGGATTTGTGGAAGGTTTGGAGTTCTCTAAGAAGGATTGTCTCACAGAGCTCCGTTTTGTAAGTCCTGAGTCTTTCGGTGGGTTGGCAGAACCTCCCTGCCACGTGGGTTTGTTAGTGTTTACAAAGCTCTGTGAAGAGGTGGTGTTGCAGGAAGAAGCTTGTGTGGGTGTAGTAAGCAGTAAAAGACTGTTTTTCTGTGAAGTTGGATAGAAAATGTCCATGGGTGAGTGTGACATATACCATCTAGTGTGGGTGAACAAATGTCTTCACGCATGGAGATCAGCACACAGAAGTGAAAGGTGGGAGGAGTGCAGAAGCCATGAACAAAGTCTCTTCAAGTCAGTAGGGACTTTTTTTTTGCTAGTATCTGAGCCCTGGGACAACTGGTGCTATCAAACACTTAGAGAGGAGGTCAAGAAAGGATGGGACGAGGAAGGAAGAAAAGATCTTTGCACAGATGAGTGGAGTGATGCTACTGTAGGTCATATGTAAGGAAAGCATATATGTGCAGAAAACATATATGTGCAGAAATCACAAACTTTGAGCTAAAACTAGAGGCATTTCATAGCCTGCAAATGTTATAGAGATGCTTCCTATGAGAACCAGTTACTACAAAAGGAGGTAAGAAGAGTTATCTTGCAAATGGGGCAACAGGACCAAAAGTCAACCTTCTGTGTGCTTGTCCGCAGCATAAGTCTGTTAGAGTTTTAAGGGCTAATTGCAGTCTGTTAAAGCTTTGATAAGACACGTTGATGTTGGTTTTATCATGAGACAATATAATAACAGAAAAGGCCATTACAGTCATTAGTGTGTCTACCTTAGCTATAGGGAAACATTCATGGCTTAAAACAGGAGCTGGAAAAAAATTGCAGAATAGTAGTAAAGGACCTTACTTCCCTTATTTTCAAGTTCTAGTGTTAAGGACCTACAGGTTTATTCCTCAGTTCTCAGCTAACCAATCCCCCCAGCTCTTGCTATAAGTAGTTTTCTCATAGCCTGACATGTACGCTTCATCCACAAGGACCCCATAAAAAGTATTAGGCAAAGATTAAACATTATAAGCACATAACAAGCTCATAAAATGAGTTTTAAATGTTAAGCATGAAAGGGTGAACTGGCCTAAGGGGGCTACTCAGAGCTCCATTGGCTGAGAGAAACTTATTCCTTAAGAGACAGTTATTACTATAGTTTATTTGTATTACAAGAGGCACCATTGGAGACCTCATTGCATGAAGCGTAGATCAGATATCCAGTAGGAATCAATTCCCTCTGAATATTATTTTATCAAAACTGGTAGAATAGGTTTGGGCCAATAATAAGGGAAGGTTTTCTATCCCCATTTCATGGCTGGGAAACACCATCTGGAAGATGAAGGGCTTTGCCCAGTAAGCAGTGGTGGCTATGTAACAGCAAAGAAACTCATCCCAACCTTACAGCATGTTCCACTTTAGATCTTTAGCAGGATCAGCCCCTGAGCTACCCTTCAAGGTGATCAGTACAAGGCCTGAGTCCTCTGAACTGTTCCTACCTCAAGCCTTCCTATGATAGACTCCTTTTAGGATCAAGGTCAAATAAGATCGAGGTAAAATAAAGATCCTGTAATTTATTCCTCATTCAGAAGTGCAGTTGACGGCCTCACCATTAGCTGGAGAAGTAAAAAACCTCTTTGTTGTTTTAGTGATTTACACAGCCAGAAAATTAAAAAGGCTACGAAGAGGCTACAGGAAGGCTACAAATCACAAAGGTTGATTTGTGATCAAGGGAAAAAAATCCAAAATGGAGATAGACCTATGTTTATTGTCCTTAACAACTGATTTGTTTTTTCATGCCTGCCAATCATGTGAGAGTTTTCCAGAATAATTAATTTTACATCCAACTCCTTAACAAATAGCCTTTATGTATGTAGGTTTAGCAACTAAAGAAGCATTAGCAACTGTGTATGTCTAAGGAAGAGTTAAATTCTGCATTAAATTCCAAGTCTTGCCTTTCCTCTAGGCTAGCTAACGTTTCCTATCGTCATCTAACTAGAGTTTGTTTTCATGTCTCATTTTCTTTTTCTATTGATCTATTAGTCTGGTAGGCTGAGTTTTCTCAGAGGGTGGACTTTTGTGCAAGTTTCATTAAAAATACTTCACAATGCCTCTCTAAAATGTGATCTGTGCTTTTGTGCTGATTGAAAATGGTACAGCAGCTTGTTAAAGCATATTCTTTTATATTTCATCAAAACAGATATGTTTTGAATGGAAATCTGAACTATTATATTTCTCTGTGGAGATTAAAGTGAGTCTTTTCAAAATGTCAATACAATTGCTTTGAGTCTGATTCTTTTGTCAGATGTACCTCAGTAAATAAGGAAAAAATCTTCTGAAATCAGTGGAATTATTCTGCTCAAAAACTTCATTGCATGATCTAGCAAGGGCCCTTGTTTTTATTATGTATCAGCCACGCTGTCTGAGTTGTCCCAGAGCTGCCCATTAGTAGCGTATATTTAACTAGAATATTAATGAAGGGAAAAGTCTAAGTATTTGTGGTTAATGTATTTCTTTAAAATTCACAATAGGAACCAACATGTTTCACATTACCACTTACCTCCTCTAAGGCAAGAGTTGTTCCAATGGGTAGACTGTGTGAGCAATTATGTTACATACCACCACGGAGCCTCATATATCTCTAAGCAATGTGAATTCTTTAAATCTGCAAATCAAAATGCTGCCTGTGTATTACAATAAGCAATGCTGTGCCATACCATCTCCTCTCAAGTCTCAGAGAGAGATGAATAATTCACTAGGATGTTTTTTAATTTCTAGAATAAATTCTTTAGTGTTGTTCATTTTAACAGATACTACAGAAAGCGACTGTTGTTTTGGAATCCAAATGTTCTTATCATTACATCAGAGCAAATACTTTGCACTTTTTGTCTCTCTGATTTATCAGATGTATCAGAAACGGTGTGACCAGCAGGTCCAGGGAGGTTGTTCTCCCTCTGTACTCAGCACTGGTGAGACCACTCCTTGAATCCTGTGTTCAGTTCTGGGCCCCTCACCACAAGAAGGATGTTGAGGTTCTGGAGTGAGTCCAGAGAAGAGTGACAAAGCTGGTGAAGGGGCTGGAGAACAGGCCCTATGAGGAGCGGCTGAGAGAGCTGGAGTTGTTTAACCTGGAGAAGGGGAGGCTGAGAGGAGACCTCATTGCTCCCTATAAGTATCTGAGGGGAGGTTGTAGAGAGGAAGGAGCTGGCCTCTTCTCCCAAGTGACAAGTGACAGGGCAAGAGGGAATGGCCTCAAGCTCCACCAGGGGAGTTCTAGGTTGGACATCAGGAAAAGCTTTTTCATGGAAAGGGTCATTGGGCGTTGGAACAGGTTGCCCAGGGAGGTGGTTGATTCACCTTCCCTGGAGGTGTTTAAGGGATGGGTAGACGAGGTGCTGAGGGACATGGTGTAGTGTTTGATAGGAATGGTTGGACTTGATTATCTGGGGGGTCTCTTCCAACCTGGTGATTCTATGATTCTATGATTTGTGTTGTTTGGTTTTGGTTTCTGAAGCTGCCCAGAATCTTGAGATTTGTTATGCTTGTCTGCTGCCGTGTCGCCTCAAGCACTCATCCTTTCTTTTCCATTAGATCAGCAGACTTGAACCTGCTCAGTACATGTACAGGAAGTCTCTAAAACCACATGCAGTAGGAAATGGTGTCATATATTCAGGTCCTGACTCTCCTTTCCTTGATTTAGCCTGGAACCAGAAGCCTCTTGTAATGCTAGAAATTTTTTTCTCTGCTGGACTTTTCTCAGGAGCTGGATTGCTTATTTCAGCTCATCCAAAATTCTCCCATATAGGAGCTTAATTTAAAAACAGTTGGTTTTCCTCTCCTTTACCAACATGTGGGTATTGTAACAACCCACAGGTGCAAACTTTGCTAACTCAAGCTGAGAGGAGGTGGGAAGTTCAAAGATGATGCAAAGTATCCTCTGTCCATTTCTCCTGGCTTATGCAAATATTAGTGAACAAAGGCTCCAGAATCATTATCTTTGTCCTAATCTCTTCACAGAGTCGATCCCATTGGAAAATAGAATTTTTCACAGGAAATTTGACTCTTCTAGGTTTGTTTGTGTTGTCAATGAGAAAGTCAGTTCTCCATTTTCTCACAGACCATTTGTTAAAGGGAAAAATTTTATAAAGAAGAATAATTAGGAAAAGTCACATTATTTTACTTTCATTTTGGAAAATAAATTTTGTTTTGGTAATATGGAAATATTTTGTTTTGATGTGCTAAAGATGTTTAGCTTTTCAGAAATGAAACAAGAAGGAAGACTGACTTTTTTCTCTCTGATTTCTTTGGAGATCAGCTTATTTGCCCAAATTAATTTTTTTGATTAAAACAAAGCTCGATTTTCCAAAGAAAACTGTTCTGTGGAAATGTTTATTAAACCCAACTTGATTTTCCTGTTACTGAAACCTGCTCAAAAATTATCATCGTTCCAGTTTTCAGCTAATAAGTGAATCAATTCCATACACTCACTTGAGTGTGTGTATATATGTTGCACATGTACATATATGTATGCACAGGACCAACTTCTGCCCTCAGCTACGTACATAAAACCCATTGGACACTTCCATCAGTGTTGTGCATATATGAATAAAGCAGAAACTGACTCAGGATTTGTAATCAATATATAAGGCTTACTGAGTGATTTGAGATGCTTGGAGAAAACTGTTACATAAATGTTAGTCATTATTATTTGTGATAATTATCTACAACTGTAACTATGGCAAATCTCCAAATAAAACCAGCTAGCCTCTGACATATGGCTTCTGTGCTTCAGCTCCAGATTCCACTGAAGTGCACAGTAAACTCTTTCTTTAAAAGCATGTGCCTAAAGGGAAAATGTAAACTCTGGCACATGATAGCAACCATAACGACGAGGAGAGAATTATGCCATCTCTATTAGCAGAAGCAGCCTGACTCTCACAGAAAGGAATTGGTGTTGGATTGGACCTTGTCATGTGAATAACGTGCTCTTGAGATGCATTACAGCCATGGGCAATGTAGGCAGCAAATAAAATTCAGGTTGTAACTGGGTCAGGACTGAAGAATATTTTGTAATCATATTTTTCCAATGTGGCTGCAGATTAGCTGGATCCTTATTTTGAGAATGTCTTATTTCTCTTTGGTTTTACTTTTAAACTAACTAAATAATAATTACAATAAACCGAAGCAAACCAACAACAACACACAATCCCTTCCCTCCCTCCCAAAAGATCCTCCCAAAACAAATAGAGCCTTACTTTATGTTCACTTACGTTTTCTAGCTTTTCCCATTCCTGACATGGCCACTACAGCCATTTAAAGGATGAAACACAGAAACTGTTGAGCAGCACACAATGCTGCTACTCAATAGTCTCAGGAGGAAGCAAGGAATATGGCATCTGACTGAAACTGCTTGGGAATTTAGGCAAACAGCCTGTAATTGCCAAATTGATTTTGGCCAGAAGACCAGGGCTAACACCCACAATAAGTATAAAGTGCCATGGGATCTTTATTGACCCCACTGCTTTGGACACAGTTTTACATTTATTTAATGCACATTTTATGTTTGTGAATAATATACTCCATAAAATATATACAGTCAGGAAATGCCAAACATTGCCAGTTTCCCAAAGGCAATTTCAGTGCTTGCAGAGAGCATTCTCAGGCCTCGATTCATGATCGTGTTAAACTTTGTTTATATGAAGTAATCCAATATTTTATTCATTGAAATGCACCATGCACCTAAGAGGAATTAAACAAATACTTTATTATACACTAAAATTATTCTTTCCCTTTCAGTGAGGATTAAGTGGAAATAGATTGTGGACCCCTGGACTTTATGTGGTTGGGAAGGCTGTGGACATCAGCTCTGCTGGCTTCACAGCAGCCCTCTGGATGTGCCTCCAGGTCCCTGCTGGCAACAGCAGGGCAGAGAAGCCTGGATAGGGTAGAGATAAAATTGTGTAATGAGCTGCCCTAGACTCTGAGAGCCTCTAGGGTCCTCCTCACCATCAGGCAGGAGCTTTTATCCAAAGACAGAAGGTGAAGATCCTACCTTGCCTTAGGATGCTCTCAGGCTGGTGGTAGCCAAAAGTAAATTGTGATGGTGGGTGCCACACAAAGGAGGAGAGACAGGTCACAGTCATGGGACATAGTGTATCAGCATTAGCTGATAAGTGAAAAGATGGAGGAAACCTTTGCACTCTGATATCAGAGTGGCATCTTCTACAGGCTGCTCAGCTTGGGGGTTAATCATCACTGAGTAGCTATGATGAGAATTCAGGATTTTTGTCTGTCTTCAGGTCAGCTATAACAGCCTTTTGTGTTCTACTGATGGTAATTTTGCTTGGGTGCAAATAGACTAAGATTTTCAAAAATAGATCACTAAACTTAGTTTCCAAGGAGTTTATATGTAGACATTTAACTTGGTGATTTGATTAAAAAAAAGCAATCTGAGTGCCCAGTGTCTCCCAAAGTTGTCAGATTGGTAGCCAGGCAAACACAGAAATGTATAATCAGGTCTGTGCAATTATGTACATATTTGTAATTTTAAAGATCATGTTTCTATTCTGGTAATGGGTGGGGTTTTAAACAGCCTTTTGTGTTTACTTTTTTTTTTCTTTTTAACGAAAATGATGGTAATGGTTTCCTGAAATCCAGATCGGGTCTCTTTGGCAAAGACCACAGTCTAGCTCACCTATAGCATCATGATTTATATCCTTCTCAGCATAATATGCAGCAATCCAGAGTCAGTGTCAGATGCAGATCTTCACCTGCCTCTAAAGATCCAACCTCTTGTCAGTGCTGAGGGCTGCTCAGTCAGTCTGCTCTCAGCAAATGGATCAGATATGACTGGAAACGCTAACAAGTTTTTATACTTCTATACCACTTTTTTTCTGCATAAATTTCAGTCCTTCTAGAACAGTGCCAATGAGAAAAACTGTGAGAGTCACTCCAGCATATGTGGCTTGAATTTTCTCTTTATGGTGTATCTCCTAAAAATCTCCCTGGAGGCTGACAAATGAAAAAGTCATCTCGTAGCTTGGATTAATGTAAGCAAGGAAGGGTCTCTCTCCCCATCAAGGGACTACTGAGTCCAGGTTTTTCTTGTCAGCCCCCATTGCTGGCACAGAGCAACTCTGGACTTTCAACATACCATTTTTAGATTTAAAGTATCACAGACTTGTTCTTACCCGAGGTACATTTCTGACGTGGACGTGCCATTTGGAAGACATCTGTCCCACAGAGCCACAACATCTGACCTTTCACTAAAGACTTTGTTGTCTGATAACAACTGCATCCAAAACAACCTGATATGTGCGAACATATGTGTGTGTCGTCTGCTTATATGTGTGTTTTGCCATTGCATTTTGCAGCCGCTCCCTCCTCCTGCCCACCAAGTGTTTCAGGCTGCTGGAGGAAAGGGAACATTGCCAGTGCCTCTGTGGCCAGCTGCTGAAGCAACTCTCCGATGGAAGCTCACTTCTCACATGTCCTTTCTAAAGAGACTTTCTTATGCTGGATGCTGTCTCTGCTTTGGACTCCGTGGCATGCAGCACAGGGGAGGTCAGGGTAGGTAATCTTAATAATTTATTTGGCCTAAAAGTCTGTTACGATCCTCTGTTTCATTAGTCACACCCCTAGGAGCATTAAGACAGGGTGTTGCCATGATGATATCTAGTGTCAGGAGACTCATACCAGGAAATGAAGGCCAAAACTGTCAATTTCCTTATTTGATATAAAGCAAAAGAGTGTTTCTGTAAAAATGATCAAAGCAGGAATTGATGTGGTGTAGGTTATTTTAAAAAGTGTATTTGGAGCAAACAGGCTGCAAGCACCCCTCACATGGTAGTGATGCTTTAAACAGATCATTCCCATTTTTTAAATGTCAGGTCTCCAATATATCATTCAGCAGGAGATCCTCATAATTAGTTTAGACTTTGCTCTCATGGGTCACACCCTTTATCACTTCCCACTCTGTATGACTTGACTTATGGAACACTTGGCTTCAAATACAGGCTCAGTCCTACTCTTTGCATGCTATTTGCACACAAATTACTTACATCCCTGTATTAGTCATTCCTCCATTTCAGCAATGTATTTTTTGTATGTTGTGAGTCTGAGGCAGAAGGAGTGTGGTTTAGCTATGTGAAATCTCTCCCAGTGTGGGAATATGTTCTATGTCTTGATTAAAAAGCAACACTTCAACACATGTAAGATAGCATGGTTCAAGGAAGCACAACCTGAGCTGGTTCTGTTACTCTGTGCCCCTAAGATCTCAGTCTGAACATGTTTGTTCTTTAAAGCATCGGAAATAAAGGATGAAAAGGCACATTTGATGATTCTTGTGTCATCTCCATAGAAGTATCTTGGGCCAAGGGATAACACCTGTTTCTCTCCCAGCCCAAGGGAATGGCTTAACCACTAGATTCAAGCACTAGTTTGTGAAACAGCAATGTCAGCAGTGGAGTTGCAAGACACCTGATGTCAACTAGTCCTTAGTCTGCTGTGTGGAGTGTTTGCTGGGGAGAGGATAGGGTGTGAGTTTGAAGGCTTTTACCTGAAGGGCTGGATGTGGACCCAGATACGTGAATTAGACAGCTACTATAAAAAAAAAAGACACTGCCATTCTTCTTTCTACTTTGTTTTGGTACCAAAACCTACAGCATGCTATATCAAACTCAGAGATATGGAAAGAGCCTTGCTATTAAATTGGGCATCAAAAGGGACATAGCCCAGTTGATGACAATATTAGGATCCTAGGAAAAAGACACAAACAGATCCTGAGAAAGCAGAGGGTCTTCTGAGCAAACGTAAGATTTTTGATATCCAGGGAGTGTTACTGGAAATGAAATTATTTACATCCAAGACAGAATATGTCACATTAGTGGAAGTACCTGACTTATATCAGGAACTGAAGGACAGCAGAGGTGAGATAACCTGTGTCAAGTCCCGTGCTGCAACCCCAGCATCTATGTCTCTGCTCTGCAACCTGTGGTGCAGGGCTTATCCTAGTCCCTGTGTGGGGAAATGCTTGGGAATCTGAAGAGAAAGTACCACACCTGCAGTGGCAAAAATCATCAGGAATATAAAAGGAATTAAAAGTGTGGGACTTTTCATACTGTGATTTTGAGGAGCCCTCACTGAAGATTTTTAAGCACTCAGGCCAATGGTATTAGCAACGTTACGTAACAGAGACTGGAAATGGGCCTTACGAAATCACTACTTTGAGATAGCTGTTCACCAAAACCAGCTGGAGATAATTCTTCATGTTTCACTGGAAGCAGCTATTTCAGTCTAGGATAAGTGCATGGAGGGGAAGGTGGCTCTGCAGCTCCTCCAACTTCCTTATTTTCTCACAGCTGACCGCAGAGCAGTAGTGGGTTCTCTGCCAAAATTCAGGTGAACTTAAAAGGAGGCAACCGTGTCCAAAGGCCTGGTGGATTTCTGCACTTCTGCAATGCCAAGACTTGCCCAAAGCTCAGAGGTTTTGTATCTGGGAAAAATTAGGAGGTCTTGGCAAATAATTGTAACATGCTGTTACAGAGAATCACAGGAAGGGATGACAAAATCCCCAAATGATTGGGTATTCTGTTCCTTTGTAACATTTTGCTTTTATTAATGAAAATGGTGCGCACATATGTTATTCAGTGGTGGGTTTGCGGCATCCTATGTTTAAATCCCTTGTAACACACATAAGAATGAATTCATTCTTCTGCTTTGACCTATTCTGTCTTCACCTGCAAAAACTTTCTGGAAATGGAGAAAGACATTGAGCTATAGATAATGTGTATAAAATCATATAAACTTTTCTTACGTTTCAGCTGTTGAAGTTCCTTATCATATGAGTTTACCTTCTGTTTTGGCTTCAAATGAATCCCATGATGCAAAGCAAAACTCAGCAGAATGACATTTTCCACCCTAGATGGTAAATTGGTCCAGTTTCACTTGAAACTTGGCTTCTTTGCAAATGTTGTTGCACTTGGCCTTGTAGATTATAATGAAATTTCAAACTAGGATTGTTTCACTATGTAAATTAAGTATTGGGCATATTCCATTCCTGGATGGAGTAGGACTTTCCAAGCAATTACTTCTCTTCTCTCCAGGGGCTACTGTGATTTATGGAACTTAAAACATGGAGATGGTCTCTCTTGGGCTCCCACTCTTCCAGCTGCTGACACTGAGGTAATATGGAGGGGAAGGATTGAAAATGGCCTGTCTCTAATACCATGTGGAGCAATGCTGAGCCTCTTTGACAGAAATATGAGCACTGAGTGAAGGGGTTGGTGCAAGAGCTGGGTTGGAAAGTGATGGGATGGAGAAAGGAAAATTAAAATCCAAAGCTTTTGGGAGTGAAGATGGGAGGAGCAACTGAAATACAGGTGGAGGTGGGACTCCTGAAAAGACAGGCAGAGAAGTTGGGGTGAGGACAGGTGATCTGAATGCAGAGGAGGAGGTCTGAAGGAGTAGCAAAGTGTGCTGCCCTTGCATCCCAGGCAAGCTCTGCTGTAGGATATATAAACTGGGAAATGACTGGCAAAGGTGTGTTGAATGCACACATGACGTGCTTCTGTGCACCAAGTGCCAATGCACTGTCACCAGGCACTGTTAGAATAAGGAGCCAGGCCTGTATAAGAGCTCTCAGACTTTCCTGCTTGCATCCTTCATGGTTCTGCGTCTGGTTACAGCATCTTAACTTGGGACACCTTCTGAAGGGCTATGCTCTTTAGAGCCAATATGGATTGGCCCTACAGGTCAAAGAGAGCTGAGCTTTGCAAGCCAAGTGTAGTTTTTATATGCGATAATTAAGACACAATAGTTACATAGAAGCCTGAAGGAAAACTCGATTCAGGCCACACTTTTGTTTGCTGACAGGAATTTCATCACTGGTTTCAGTGCCAGAGATGATAGTAATTTTTTCTTAACTTTTGCATCAGTAATTCTGTCTTTTGGGATAGGAAATTAGGTCTTATTCTTTTTGGATTTTGAGAAGCCACAAGATGCCAAGATATTTGTAAGCCCCAGAAGTAGGGGCTATGGAAGTGAACTGGAAGCAAAGCCAAAAGCTTCTCTTTTGGACAACTGCAGCTGCTGCTTTTCTTGAGCCTGAGCAGACACTTATGAATAGACCATCCTGAGCAATTTCTGTTTCATCTGGCATATGGGGTAGAGATTTTGTACCAGAGTTGCACTGGTTTTGTCCAAATTTTTTTGTTTTGTTTTGTTTTGTTTTTTTCCTTTTGCCAAGATTAAGATCCTCTCAGAGATTCTTATCCAGCCAACTCTCCTGCAGGTGCCAGGACATGACTGGATTCTTTAAAGGCTTACTCTTACAAATGACATGCCGGCCAGACTCTCATAGCTGCTCCAGAGAAGTCCAGATGAACTCACAACATCTTAGGGAAAAAGGGCTGGAAGGAATGTGAGGTGACTCAGTGCATCTCCTGCCTTAAGCCACTGTGGCTGTGTTGTCCTCATGGGATAATGTCTTCAGAAGCACTGAAACTCAATTTTCAGTCATCAGTTCCCCTTTTTACTTAGGAAGCAGAGAACAAACGAATGTTCGGCAGGTGTTGGGACTATTGACATCTCTCTGTTTTGGGGGGATTTTTTTGCAGCCATGTGCAGGACTTAAAAAAACTTTCTTTAAAACTAGAGATATTCATTGCCTCCTATACCCTTAGCTATAAGTCAGTTGTGTTTGGATGAGATAAATCTGCCTCAAAGCTCCTGTAAGTTATATCCAATAAAATAGTGAGTTATGCCATTAAAATAATAGGATTGTGTTCTTATTTTCTGTTGTTTATAGTTCAAGTTATGGCTGTGTTTCATCAAAACATTCTTTGTGATTCAGTCATTAGCTGCCTGCTTGCTATCCGAAGTTATAGTCATCCTGCTTCTTACAAAATGTAGAGTGTTTTAAAGTGCAAGGCACACATAATGTGATGGAAAATTTCACATCCTATCTGACTAATACCAAAACCCTTTTGATTTGAAAGGTCACAGAAAAACAGTGTGGTGCAATGCACCTCTTACAGATTCCTCAATGTTTGCCCGTGGTTGAAATTCCAGCCTCTCTATTGTTATGCTGCTTTCCAAGCACCATTTCCTTAGTGCCTCTGGAAGATGTTCCCTCTACAACCTTACTCCTCATTCCCCCAGCAGCCCTGCTTCCTTCACAGCCTTCAACTCACTGGGGTTGACGTGACAGCATAACAGAGTCGATGATGGTCAGGTTTCAGAAAACAATCAAGCACGTTATGAGAAACTATCACTAAAACACAAGCACTTAGAGGAGCCAGTGATAAAAGAGTTTCATTTTCTTGGCAGCCCACGTAGATGTTCTGCAGTGACTGATGATATGACTGTTATCTTGACACCATACTCTCCCATGTTGAAACTGTTTATGGGAAACAAACATCATGTGAAAAACAGATTGCCAGACACTAAGTAAATCACTCTGACGAGGAACGAGTCAAGTACTGCCAGTTTTACCCACACTGCCATTGTTATGATGTAACACATTCCTCATGACTGATATTGTATCCAAATTAGGGCACAAAACCTTCTCTTGATCAGTTAACTGAAATTCCCTGCCTTGTAATAACAACTGCACTCACACACACATATGCTCACACACACACAAGACCTGAGTTAGTACAAAGTGAAATCCTGTGTCAGTGAAGGATTTAGAAGGTGTGCAGAAATGACACAAACTGTAAATTTTATCCCCCTGCCCTCCTTAATAAGCTGTTGCAATTTTCTGAGTTCTGCTAGTAATGATCAATAAACATTTGGTGTGCAAAACATATGGAAATGTCATCCCATCTGGACCATTTAAAACTAGGATGTAGACTTTATCTTTGTTTATTTCATCCTTAGCTAAAAGGCTTATTATGAATTGCAATAATCCAAGAAGCCAACCATGGAAGACCGACAAGCTCTTCAGATAAAACCAAAAAGGCAAGTTTTCTAACCGAGGACCAGATGTATTTTTGGGTATTGCCCTTGTACATATTTAGCTGAGCTTTTCAAGTGGTGAAGATTTGCATGTTTGTTTTGCAATACTAATGAATATGTTTTAGATTTACATTTTAGAAAATGGAAACTTTTATCTTCTTGGGGCTTTGTAAGTTAATGATTTCCAGAAGATAGTTTGGTATCCTCTTTTAACCCTTCAACATTGAAAACATATCACTTTCCGAGGCACAAGGAACTAGGATAAGCCTGCAGAACAAAACCCGGGAGATATATGTGACTCTTTCTATTGTTTATTTCTGGAATTACATAAAATGTGGGTTTTTAATTTTCAATCTAGTGAAAACATATGTAAATGCAAATTATTCTAAAATGAACTTAATGTGAATCGTGGGGTAGGCATTACAGTGCTTTAATGAGATAAATAAGGAAAATTCTTTTGGAAAAATACAGTTTTGAGACGCAGTACCTTCTATGAGTTAGTTTCTTCAAAGATAAAGACTGATTTAGTGTAGTAAAGAAACCATGATATAGAAAAACATTTTTACTTCTGTTAGAGTGTGAAAAGTTGAGGTTTCATAATATAGATCTTTGCCCTTCGATTTTCTTTAGAGAGGTTATAAGAGAAAATAATTAACGAATAAAACATATTTTTTCAAAGACTTACCCTCAATGGCAATTTTTATTTGACAAGAGCCCTATCAAAATTCTTCCTTAGGAGAGAACAGAGCATTTTAATACAAGAGATAACTAGATCTTTGAACTCTGGATGGTTGACAAATCAGTCTGAAACAGTCTTTCTTCCAAGTTTTTCCAATTGTTCATGCAAAATAAGTTAAGAAACTAAGTATGATCTTGAAAGAAGACCATACTGCTTCTTGCAATTGTGTTATGAAATGTTGAGAGTCCTAATCTATCTAGGGTGCTAAAGTTAAGGTCTTTAGCCCCAGAGAGGTCCTGACCTGGAAGGTTGTGTTGTCTACACTACAGAGGAGCTGAAGTCATGTTTAATGGAAATATTTCTGGTATAAACAGTTTGGCTCCCCAATGCCTGTTGTTCAGATGTAGCAAGCCATTCACATGTGGGCAAATGTCTGTCTGTCAGTTGATGTATATATATATACTCTAATAACTATTAGGCCCTCAGATGCACATTTTTTTCTGGAGAGAGGCTTTTAGAATCTAGCTAAGGTCCCAGCTACAGCACGGAGATCATTCAGTAATGTAAAATACTTGACAATTCTGTATCTTTTTATACAAAATGTGAGTCAAAGCCCTTGCTCCTGAGTTCTCTTGGTACAGCAATGGATGGCATGACACTGTGTGCATGTCCACTGGTAACATCTCAACAGGGTGTCTTCAGGAGCAGGAAAATCCAGTTCTTCTGTGCTATTTAACATCTCCCTCAGTATCTGTATGGTGATAAATCAGCTACCACTGAGCAAGCCCTGCGTTTCTGGGACACTTTTATCAGCCATAGATCATGCAGGTAGGTTAATGTGATCTAAGATTTGCTTTTCAGACCTATCACAGAATCACAGAATCACAGAACAACCAGGTTGGAAGGGACCCATCTGATCTTCTAGTCCAACCATTCCTATCTAACACTAAACCAAGTCCCTCAATACCTCATCCACCTGTGCCTTAAACACCTCCAGAGAAGGTGACTCAACCACCTCCCTGGGCAGCCTATTCCAATGCCCAATGACCCTCTGTGTGAAAAACCTCCTCCTAATCTCCAGCCTAAATCTCCCCTGGTGGAGCTTGAGGCCATTCCCTCTTGTCCTGTCCCCTGTCACTTGGGAGAAGAGGCCAGCTCCCTCCTCTCTACAACCTCATTTCAGGTAGCTGTAGAGAGTAATGAGGTCTCCTCTCAGCCTCCTCTTCTCCAGGCTAAACAACCCCAGTTCTCTCCGCCGCTCCTCATAGGTTCTGTTCTCCAGTCCCTTCACCAGCCTCGTCGCTCTTCTCTGGACTTGCTCCAGAGCCTCAACATCCTTCTTGTGCTGAGGGGCCCAGAACTGGACACAATATTCAAGGAGCGACCTCACTAGTGCTGAATGCAGAGGGAGAATCACCTCCCTGGACCTGCTGGTCACACCATTTCTGATACAAGCCAGGATGCCATTGGCCTTCTTGGCCACCTGGGCACACTGCTGGCTCATGTTCAGTCGGCTGTCAACCAACACCCCCAGGTCCCTCTCCTCCTGGCAGTTTTCCAGCCAGGCTTCTCCCAGTCTGTAGTTCTACATAGGGTTGTTGTGCCCCAAGTGCCCCTATGTCATGTTAACAGTGGGCTGCAGATCTCAACTGAGATAAACCAGTATTACAGACATTTCCTGTCCAGAGCTAAGTACCTGACTCTGTGTGAAGGTAGAAGGTGGAACAGGACTTTCTCCAGGGCCATGCAGCATTAGTTGGTAGGTCAGGGTAGGCAGGGGCTCTTTTACAACCAGTGGCTGACTGAAGCTGGCTTAGATAAGTTAACCACAGGGCTCAGAAGCTATATTGGGTGTCCTAGTAGGAGTATATTGCTGTAACTCAGTCCCTTCTCACCAACATGGGCACTGAGGACCTGACTAGGCACAAAATTTTAGGGGGACCACAGCTACCAGTTGTGTGTTCTCAACCAAGCATCTCTCTTAAAACAGGTAGTGGCATGTCCTGTAGGCAGAACTGACTCCAAGGCTGCTGGCAGGACCTTGCTGACTAATACCCCTACAACAAATTACAGACAGTTTAAGATGCTGAGTGGCCCAGCTCAGCTTTTATTTCAGGTACAATATTGTGGAGAAGTTGCCTTTACCTTGGGATAGCGGTATTTTTAACAGAGCCTTTTGGTGACACTGGTCTTCCATCATTGTAGTAACTATAACAACTGCATTGGCATAATTTTTTATCTCCAGGTGTACCTGAAGTCAAAGTAAATTCAATAATCCCCAGGTATTTTACTTGGCTACTGTTTCTCCTTTTTCATTTTCTGTAATATTGCCTCCATTTTCATCAGCATGAGCATCAATACAAGTACTGCTGGAGAACTGACAACTGTGCTCTGCTGAAGCAATACTAATACTGTATTTTAATACTGCAAATTTATATTTGGACTAAATTGAGAGTGGTTTGTGCACCAAGAGGCAGAAAGCCATTCATCGTGTGCTTTGTAGGGAATAGGAGCCTTGCCCAGACTAGAGAAATGGTCATGCTGTGATTAACATGAACGAAGTGAGCTGGACTTAAAGTCATCCCTTTTCTTGGAGTGAATGTAGTACATATTGTCTTCACCTCAATTAGTTCACATTAGTTAAATATAACCTAAATGTTGCTTTCCTTCTAGACTGGACAAAGCTGACACATTGCCTACAGACCTTTCACTGTCCAACTTTTAGTGCATACAAGATGTGGCACTCTATTTATTTCATCTTACTGCATTTTTCCACAGGGCTCCTGGTTATTCCAGTGTATCTGTGATGGATAGAGAATGAAATAGACCTAAGTCACGTATGAAGTAGGAAGAAGTGGGGTAGTCATGTGGTTAAAGTAATTAGCTGTGATCTACAAGTAGCTTTTATCTCTAGTTCTGTCATAAAGTTCCTGTGGGAAGCTTCATATAAGAATCCCCTCAAATGTTTGAAAGTAGCTGCTAATATTTTCTTCGTTATTTTCTGGGTATTCCATGTAAAGCATTGAAGTCTGGTTTTTCACAAAGCCAGGTGAATTCAATAAAACCTGCAGACGTGGCGTTACTCTGAGAATTCGAGGTTTCAGGTGGTTGGCACTGTTCATTGAGTACTAAAGAAAAAAGGTCTTTAAAGATCTAAGTTCAAGTTCCTTCAGAATTATTGCAGACCTTGTGTTTCACCTTGCCCAAGGAATCTATTGCCATGTCCAGACAGCTTCAAACCAGGTTTCTCTTCTTTGCCTGCATGGACACTACAATTTGCCAGAGCTGGAGGGGAGACACCTGAACATCACCTCTCTTTCAACTTGAGAGGCTACTGTAATTGCAATGCCAAAAGTAAATAGTAGTGGTAACTATTTGAATGCAGACCTCCGTTTTCTAACCTCATTTCCCTTCTGCATAATAATACGGTTACAACAATAAATTTCTTATTTCATGTGGACATAGTGGCTACCAGAACAACAGTAAATTAAACAGGTCTGGCACTGTTCTTTTATGTTAGCTGGTGCGAAGGGGGTTTGCCTGTGTCATTGACCTCTCAGCCTCCAGAACAGTAAGGCTGTATGCAAACTGTGGATGGAGAGTGGCTCCTGATCTCTGATCTCTCTAGACTGTGCCTGGGAAT
The DNA here is from genome assembly GCA_033558105.1 of Coccyzus lansbergi. Taxonomy (NCBI): domain Eukaryota; kingdom Metazoa; phylum Chordata; class Aves; order Cuculiformes; family Coccyzidae; genus Coccyzus; species Coccyzus lansbergi. The sequence goes on along the minus strand of JAUMJK010000232.1, from coordinate 3,295,164 downwards.
GGCCTGGGAAAAAACTCCTTGTCCCAGCCTGTATCCATGCCAAGGACTATTCCAGCAGAGAAACAGCAGCAGTGCCAAAATTGTGGTATCCAGGAGTTGTCCCTGGCATCCTTTAATTTCTTACTGAAGATGAAGCTTCTAGTTACCAAAGCGAACCGATAAAACCAAAATATGACCTCACCCCACTGCATGAAAGGAGAGGCATATTTCTAGCATCAGCTCAAAATTACATTCAATTCTTTGTTCCTCCAAGTGTGAGGAGCACATGGGTGGCAGGAGGAAGAAGGACTGAAATAAGTAAGTCTGACAACCCTGACTTTAATTAGTAATTAACTTTTTCCACCAGCCAGCATCAAATAGAGCCACCTTAGAATCATAGAATCATAGAACAACCAGGTTGGAAGGGACCCATCGGATCTTCTAGTCCAACCATTCCTATCAAACACTAAACCAAGTCCCTCAATACCTCATCCACCTGTGCCTTAAACACCTCCAGGGAAGGTGACTCAACCACCTCCCTGGGCAGCCTATTCCAATGCCCAATGACCCTTTCTGTGAAAAACTTCCTCCTAATCTCCAGCCTAAATCTCCCCTGGTGGAGCTTGAGGCCATTCCCTCTTGTCCTGTCCCCTGTCACTTGGGAGAAGAGACCAGCTCCCTCCTCTCTACAACCTCCTTTCAGGTAGCTGTAGAGAGCAATGAGGTCTCCTTTCAACCTCCTCTTCTCCAGGCTAAACAACCCCAGCTCTCAAAGCCTCTCCTCATAGGGCCTGTTCTCTAGTCCCTTCACCAGCTTTGTCGCTCTTCTCTGGACTTGCTCCAGAGCCTCAACATCCTTCTGGTGCTGAGAGGCCCAGAACTGAACACAGGATTCAAGGAGCGGCCTCACCAGTGCTGAGTACAGAGGGAGAATAACCTCCCTGGACCTGCTGGTCATACCTTTTCTGATACAAACCAGGATGCCATTGGCCTTCTTGACCACCTTAAGACACCTAAGAAAATCTGAGTAGGTATTCAGCTTTCTAATAGTCCCTTCTTTTAGCTGACTTAATAAGGCAACACTTGCATGCAAGGAGAAGCTCAAACAGCCTTAATCCTCACACCTACATAGGCCTGACCCTGCAGCCTAATTAATGCTGCTAGATCTGAGATTGTTCTACCCATGCTCTGAGTTGATAGATGTAGCTTGTCTTGGGAAGCCATATGTTCTGCCTGCCCCAGAAGTTATCCTTTAAGTTAAAATGTATATCATGCCCTGCTTACTGCCAGAACTTAGGCAGCCTCTGCATCTGCCTCATGTATAGTGCATTAAGCCCCATGGAGAGGCAGGAAACATTAGTGGGAGTGCCATGCTGAACTCATGGGGCTGTGCAGTGTCTAGATGGAACTTGCAAGCATCCTATCAGTCTGAAGGCTAGGCAGGGGAACTCAAGTGAGGCAGCTTCTGCCATATACACAAGCCGTAATATCAGATTAGCGTAATGGTGTAGCAACTCACCAGTTAGGATCATCCCTTCACATAAATCTAGTTGTTTTTTGCTGTTTTGTTTGTTTGGTTTGTTTTTTTAAATACATTTTCTGAGGAACAATCAGGAAGCAATGCAGAATGTTCTTTGTTGGGGTTCTCCAGTTCAGACCTTAACAAACGTCACTGGATGGGTTCAAGTGACTGAAAGGCACCTTTTGGCCTTAGCTAAAAAAATCACTATGGACATCTTGAATCTTTGAGTAATAAAAACTTGACACGCTTCTATAGAGAATAATAGCCAAATTTTGTCCCAGGTTATATCTACTCAGCCTGGCTGAAGATCCCAGAAGAATGACTGTACTGATGGAATTTAGGGTTTACTATTTGGCCACAGTAAGCCTGCTTCTCAAATAGGAGTTTTCCGCTCACTTCAATGAAAGTTGGATGATATTAATATTTTTTCCACAAAATTAAAAAAACCAATCAAAATCTTGCAGTCTCCTCTTGGCACATTTTAAGGTAAAACTTTCACTGTAAATCAACAGAGAGTTTTACCAGAGAAAAAGCCATTGGAATTATCCCATCTCTGTGATGGCAATTTCTCATGGTATTTTCAATATCAATAATTTATTGCACCAAATTAAACTTCATTATATACTTTCAAACCCTGGTTCTTCAGATTGTATGGATGGAAAATTGGCATAAAGACTGCAAGCCCAGTTTTCTTAAGAAAAAAGATATTACTAACTTATAGGGAAGAAAACCCTGCAAATATATGGACTTCCATGTACATTTTCTTTCACAGAGTCTGGACCAAACCAGGTTTATTTTTAAATACGGAAATTGATTTTTGTTAATCTTCCCACAAGTTCCAGTGTTAGCAGTTCATATGAGGCTTGGTAATTCTGACATCCCATCCAAGGGTGTTTCCTGTATCTTGGGGCTTTCCTGAGAGGTGCTGAGTGCAGTTAGCTTTGATTTGTTAATACATTGGGACCTGATGTTGTTCTGGATGAAAACTATGGAGAAAAAGGCATAAGGAGAGCTCTGTTTCTCAGCAAATGACAAACCTATTTCTCACCCTACTTCAACAGCAGCTGTTTCATGTGTACAGCTGCATTTGCTGCTGTCTGGAGAGTGACATAATAATTTTGCAAGAATGACTTCCTTGGGATGAAATTGGTCTCCAGACTGGATAGGAAGAGACCCAATCCCTCGTGACTTTGTCTGGAGATAGATACTCATACCTCAGGTCAGACTTTAATGAACTTTATAAGAGCAGGGGCAGGGTTGGGGGGTCCGTGAGATGACATGTCTGGACTGCACACAAGTTTGGAGCACAGTTTCTGACTCATTTGGGTGAACAGATGATTACACCTCTACATGCTCTGTAGGAGAAAGAGTCTGACACTTACTCCAAGTTATTAATAAGGAAGGTTGATGCCAGGACCATTGCTTGCCTTTCTCAGATTTCGCTCTGGGAAAGGCAAAGTTAGTTTTTGCTCCGACTTAAAAGTTCTTTACAGTGGCCTGACAAAATTTCCTTACATTTTGATGCTGTACTTTGCAATAACCATTAGTTGTCCTGTGTAGTTAGTTAGGATAATACCCATTCGACTGAGGTTATTTTGTATCTAAGGAGACAGAACAATATGGAGCTATTCTCACTTTTTCTGGAACTTTTCCCACTGAGAGGATTTTAGAAAAATTCATCTAATTTATAGGACTCCTTGGGCCTGGGGACCACACATCAAGCTGCAATATTTAACATATCATAGCAGCAACACAATACCATATAAAAATAACACAATAAATGATTAATAGACTTACTCTCTCAAACTTGTTCCCTCTGATTATTTCCTTACAATTAAAACAAGTTGGTTGGGTACTTTCAAAAGAAAAAGCGATTGCTCTCTGAAGCTATCCACTGCTGGTATTTGTTTAAGTTTATAAGAGCAGGAGCTCATCTGACTATCTGCTCAGTGCTCTGTTGTGCCATGTAAACATCCATCCTGGTTTCCAGACACACCTTCACCACTACTTGCTCCCATTGCCCCAGAAGGAAGCACGGCTTGTGCACATCATACTCTGGCAACAACCCCCTGGTAGATGGCTGCTGATATTTTGTAGCAATATAAATGGGACAGCCTTGGGTCAGAGCATGGGCTAAGTCTGCATCTGGCTCTAGGATAGAAATAACACAGAAAAGGCTGAGAAACTCTTCCATCTCAGCTTAAAGAAATCTGGGAAGATAAACCCAACTGTCTCAGAGGTTCAAGACAGTGAGATTTAAGAACTTGGATAATTAAAATACATTTATATTTCATCATTTTTTAAAGAAAATGTTGATGCCATTAGCACTGAGCTGTCAGGATATATATTTGTCAACAATGTGGATCTTCACCATGGGCTAATTAACTGAAGAAGGACTAAAAGACATTTACATATCCTGGAGACTTCCATGGCAACGTTAGATACAATACACTCTGCGATATAACATATTGCTTTATGGGTCATACTGTTGCAATGGGGGGGTTGTGTTCCTTAGGGACAACCCTGCCATTGTGAAATTTCTCTGCCTGTCTGTCTCTTTAGTTTGCAGAACTGAGTGTGCTTGAGACATTTCCAGCTGCCATTGCTTCTAGGCTCAAGGAAATAGCATCAAACTGTTCAAACTAGACCTGAACTCCCAGGTCCAGGTGCAGCTGCATGCTCTAGTCATATCCTGGTGACATGCATGTTGTAATGTGGACTAGTAAGGCTTCATCCTTCTCTTGGAGGAAACCCCATATATCTGAGAAAGGAAGGAAATGTGCTGTCTCCCACACTGTTGGTCTGGATGACTAGTATTGCAACACAAAGCTGGAAAAACATCTGCCCTGCAACAGAGGCACATCTATTATGATACATGGATGAAAAGCTTTGGAACGATGAAAGCAACTTCTCTGGAAACATACACCACTACCACAAACATGGGACCAGATGCGTTAGCCCAGAAGCTGGTGTTGCTCTGCTGTGGAAATACTGACACCATTGATTGTTGCTTCTTTGTGGCAACCAGCTAAAGTTGGGAGGTCCCACAACAGTCCCAGGACATTATTTCTTGGGGAGAGCTGGTGCTCTGAGAAAAGGAGGAAATATTGGAGAACTTGAGATGAAGTATTTTCTAGAGTATGAGTAGGTATGAGCAACTGTCATGACATATGCTTCACTTTTCCCCCTTGAAATATTCCTAAGGACATCAAAGGTGCAAGAGACGCATTGAAAGACCACACACAGTGGCTGAAAAGTGATACTGTGATTCACAGAGGGAAGTACTTCAAATCACACACTTGATATGGATTTTTGAGAAGGTCTTAGCAGGAATTTTGTACCTTGTGTTTAGGAAGGGAATCCACTTTCAAATAAATAATTTTGTGACATCACTGAATGAGGGAAACCTAATGATAAGAGGGAAAAATGGAGACATTCTTTTCTCTGTTGCTCTCTACACACTGGTCTTGACCTCTGTCACGGCTTTGATACTTCTTGAGACTATCCCAGCAAAAGGGTATGTATTGACTGGGGTTTTTTTGTGGTTTTTTTTTTTTTTTGGAACACACCCAGTCTCTAATTGATGAAGATGTAAAAACGGTGCTTTTTTCTAACTCCAGGTGAGAACAAGGGTTCGGTGTATTGTCTTCTTGTGGTAAGCTCAATGCAGTTGTTCACATAACAGAGCCTATCGGAAAAAAAAAAATAGAAAAAAAAAAGTAATTTCAAAAAGGTACATGGGAGTGGAGCCAGTGATCAATTGAATCTTAGTGATCAGACTTTAAAACTGTGTCTGCAGCAGCCAGCGCACAGCACTGGAGACACAGGAATTTGCTGGACAGCTTTTGTGGCTAAAACAAAGCAGAAGTAGCTCACAGCACCTTATCATTGGTGACTCCGGATACATACAGCCTTTGACAATTTCTCCTACAACTCACCTAAATGTGGACAACACAGAATCACTATGTTGGAAAAGACCCACAGTATCATTGAGTCCAACCATTCCTATCAAACACTAAATCAGGCCCCTCAGAACCTTGTCCACCTGTCTTTTAAACACCTCCAGGGAAGGTGAATCAACCACCTCCCTGAGCAGCCTTTTCCAGTGCAAAATGACCCTTTCTGTGAAAATTTTTTTCCGATGTCCAACCTGAACCTCCCTTGGCAGAGCTTGAAGCCTCTCACTCTTGTCCTGTCTGTCCCCTGTCACTTGGGAGAAGAGGCCAGCTCCCTCCGCTCTACAACCTCCTTTTAGGTAGTTGTAGAGAGCAATAAGATCTCTCCTCAGCCTTCTCTTCTCCAGGCTAAACAACCCCAGTTCCCTCACCTGCTCCTCATAAGACTTGTTCTCCAGCCCTTTCACCAGCTTTGTTGCTCTTCTCTGGACTTGCTCCAGAGCCTCAACATCCTTCTTGTGGTGAGGGGCCCAGAACTGAACACAGGATTCGAGGAGTAATCTCTGTACTCTGTGCTTAGTACAAACGGGGAGAAACCTCCCTGGATTTGCTGGTCACACCATTTCTGATACAAGCCAGGATGCTGCTATTGACCTTCTTGGCCATCTGGACACACTGTTGGCTCATGTTCAGTTGGCTGTCAACCAACATCCTCAGGTCCTTCTCCTCCAGGCAGCTTTCCAGACACTCTTCTCCTAGTCTGTAGCACTGCATAGGGTTGTTGTGCCTGAAGTGCAGGACCCAGCATTTGACCATGTTAAACCTCATGCCACTGGACTCAGCCCAGTGGTCCAGCTTATTCAGATACCTTTGCAGAGCCTCCTTCCATCAGATCAACACTTCCACCCAGCTTAGTATCATCCACAAATTTGCACTCAATGCCTTCATCCAGGTCATTGATGAAGGCATTGAACAGGGCTGGACCCAGCACTGAGCCCTGGGGACCCCACTTGTAACTGGCCTCCAGCTGGATTTAATACCATTTAGCACCACTCTCTGGGCAATTAAGCAGAATGCTGTGAGAAACTGTGTCAAAGGCTTTGCTGAAGTCCAAGAAGACCACATCCACAGCCTTTCCCTCATCCAGTAGCTGAGTGACTTTGTCATAGAAGGCGATCAGGTTAGTTTGGCAAGACCTGCCTTTCGTGAACCCATGTTGGCTAGGCCTGATCACCCGGTTCTCTTGCATGTGCTTCATGATAACACTCAAGATCACCTGTTCCATGACTTTCCCTAGCACTGAGGTCAGACTGACAGGTCTATAGTTCCCTGGATCCTCCCTGTGACCCTTCTTGTAGATGGGCACAACATCAGCCAGCCTCCAGTCCAGTGGAACTTCCCCAGTCTTCCAGGACTGTTGGAAAATGATGGAAAGGGGTTTTGCAAACATATCCACCAGCTCCCTCAATACATCCAGCCCCATAGACTTGTGGGTGTCTAGCTGGGCAAGTAAGTCTCTAACCACCTCCTCTTGGATCATGGGAGCTTTGTTGTGCTCTTTTAACTCCTGGATACGCACACACAGGGAGCAACTTTCCTTACTATTAAAGACTGAGGCAAAGAAGGCATTGAGCACCCCAACCTTGTACCCATCCCCTGTCACAGTTGTTCTATTTGTATTCAATAGGGAATGAATATTCTCCCTGGCCCTCCTTTTATTGTTAGTTTATTTATAGAAAGGTTTTTTTTGTTATCTTTCACTGACTTGACCAATCTGAGCTCTAGTGTGCTTTAGCCCTCCTGATTTTTACTCTGTACAATCTCACTTCCTCCCTGTAGTCCACCCAAAACACCTGTCCCTTCTTCCAAAGCTCATAGACATTCTTCTTCTTTTTGATGTCTCTCAAGATCTCCCTACTCAACCAAGCTGCTTTTTTCCCCTGCCAGCTCCTTTTCCGGAACATGGGGATGGCTTATTCCTGAGCTGCTAGGATTTCCTTTTTGAAGTGCATGCAGCCTTCATGGGCTCCCTTGTCCCTAAGGATTGTTTATCATGGGACTTCGTCAACCAGCCTTCTGAACAGTCTACCCTCTGGAAGTTTAATGTGACTGTTCTGCTAATCCTCCTCCTCACCTCACCTAGAACTGAAAATTCTAACATCTCATGATCACTTTGTCACATGTGTCCTTCAACCATCACAACCCCCACAAGGCCTTCTCTGTTCACAAAGAGCAGGTCCAGGATGGCGCCTTCCCTTGTTGGCTCACTCACCAGTTGTGTGAGGAACTCCAGGAATCTCCTAGACAGCTTCCTTTCTGCTGTTTCGTACTTCCAGCAGACATCCAGAAGAATGAAGTCTCCCACAAGGATGAGAGCTAGCAATCTTGAGACTTCTCCCAGTTGCTTATAGAAGAACTCATCAGCTTCTTCTTCTTGGCTGGGTGGTCTGTAGCAGACTCCCATCACAATATCTACCTTCTTGTGGGCTCCTCTGATTTTAACCCCCAGGCACTCAATGCCGTCATCACCATAATCGAACTCGAGGGTATCAAAGCTCTCTCTAATACAGAGCGCTACCCCACCACCTCTCCTACCCTTCCTGTCCCACCTGAAGAGTTTATACCCCACCATAGCTGCACTCCAGTTGTAAAAGTTGTACCACCCTGTTTCCATGATGGCAACTACATTGTAGTTTCCTTGCCCTACAATAACTTCCGGTTCCTCCTGCTTATTGTCCATGCTGCATGCATTGGTGTAAATGCACTTCAGCTGGGCTGGTGAACCCTCAGCTCTCATAAAGGAAATAGTGTTTATTCCCAATTGATTGGTCCTTGGAATATCCAACCCATCAGTGCCAGTTTCATCCTTTCTGTCACCAGATGTACTCGCCTCTACTCGTTCTGTGGTGATATACTGGTGGTCCTTGCCTGCACATCATCTCTCAGGCACTGGAATTCCACTTCCAGGCTCACTCCTGACTAGCCTGGCTTCGTCCTCCTCTCCGTTCACATCTAATATGAAGAGGTTTGTGTCTGTAGCAGAAGGATTTGCCCAGTCCCTAAACCTGGAGTGTATTAAGACTGGCATTTCCTGATGACTGCAGCTAGAACAAGGGGTTAGGACATGTTTCTGTTTCTTGTAAGTTAGAAGTATGTTCTTACACACTAGGAGAAAAATAAAACTTGCTGATGGAACTTTCCCTTGATGCTGCTCTGTGCAGACTGTAGGTCCCTGGTGCTTGTCCTTGTACTAACATGGTCACAAAGTTTTCTTGGCTCCAAATACCAGCAGAGCAAGCTTGAGTCTGCCCACAGTGTGTTCTGTCAACAAGAATTTCTAGTGCACATCAAGCTTCTGATAAAATCTTGAACATGTTGGATCTCTTCCAAGGATGTTCTTGATATCCTCTTCTCCTGTTCACCTTCGTGGGAAATGAGCAGCATCTCACCATCACTCATTCCCTGTGTTGCATCATGGAGGTTCAGGATGTTAGTGTGTAAATGTTCTGTACACAATTAACAACACATTATTCAGTTGCACAATAAGATGTGGATGGGTTTGATTTCCTGAGCAGAATCAGTTCTGTTTCTGAGCTGGCCTGTGCAGCTTCTGTCAGGATAGAAAGTTGTACTGGTGTGGATGCCTGTTGGTTCCATGGGCTTAAGGGTGTGACTGCAGGACTGGGGCTTTGTCACAGGCACAAAACTTGGGAGAGAAAGCTAATTCCTATATGAAGTAGTGTCTCCCACCCCCTTCCTCCTGATTATGATACTGAACAAAAACAGATGTTTATTTTAATACAAAGTGGGAATTAAGCATTCAGGTAGTCTAATACCTCTTTAGGTTAATACTGAACACTGCAAACATTGCTGACTGTTCATTAGTAAGGTGACAGAGGAGTCTTACTTTCTTGTCAATGTTAATAAAATGTGAGAGTTTTTGTTATTTAGCTTGTCATAAGGAAATCATTCCTCCCTGTTAGTTATGCAGCACACATAGATCAATCTAATGAGCTTTCATTGTCATTTGCTACAAAGAGAAGGAATTGAAAACTAACAAGATATGGGAATTTACACACAAACATGGACTCAGACCGCCACGAATGCAAATACATATATGTAAACAACCCACAGCCAACTGAGCAGGTAAAACTAGTTCTGTAATTCCATAGTTATTATATCTTAGCCTTATTTTTCAGCAGAGGAAAAAAACTGCAACTTATTATTTTTCGAAGTTTAAAAAGCCTAGAGCAATGATAGCACTTGTTACAAGTTGCGCCAAACAGTCTTTATCTCTGAGCACACTTGCCCACTGGTATTGCCTATTTCACATGATCCATCTGTCTAAAGGAACGTGGTAAGGTGATGCCTGTGAACATCACATGCAACTGGACTATCTCAAACAACCCAGGTCAACCTAAATTTCCTGAACAGAAGAGGAGTTCCCTTTTTTATGTTTTCACTGCAGGTAGAATGGTAGATTGTTTTAAAGTCTTCATTCTACTAAATAGGAACAAAAGACATTTGCTTTTATGCCACCTCACTGGAAAATATTACAGTTTACAGTGAAGCTACAACATTTTGCAATGAAGAAAGACAAGTGACATAAATCAGCTACTAATTTTACTGTGGACAAAGCAATTATTTTAAATAAGTTGTGGTCAAGGTTGCTTTCCACTGCAATTTTATTCAAACTCATTTGAAGTAATGCTTTCTTAACCTCACTAAATATAACTGGGAAAACCAGAAAGCAATAGATCTTCATTAGGGTCCCGTGTATATGAGTCAGCCAAATCATTATCATTAACAAATCCATCAGGCATCTCTAACCTTGGACCAGCATTTATATCTAATAAGAACGTTACCTGTTTCATTTATGTTGTTATTGAAGTTCCCTAAACCACCTCTTTTTTGGATTATCCTTTCATCAATGAATCTCACATGTTACTATAATTTCAAGACCAAAGGTAAGACTGTGCTCATGTCACTTGGATTCCTGAAGAGAGATATGGCAGTGTATATTTGAGGGTGACCCAAATTTCTACACTTTTCTTTTAGACAACAGCATCTTTTAGGGGAGAATTCATAATCTTTGTGAAGTAATCAGAGAAAAAGTGCTAAGCGAGTCTAAACACAGTCATAAAATTGATAGATATGAAAAAAGAGGATCAATAGAAAAATGTCTATAGTCCTTGAAGGGAAAAGAAAATAAAATGTGTTTGATAAAGAAAGTAATCTCGTCCTCCAAATTAACTCAGTGGAAAGAAAAGATACAACAACTAGTAACAGACTAGTCTGACTGTGTCAATAATTCTGCAGTGCTGTAAAACTGAAAAAGAAATACACAGAAAGTGAAACCCAGTTCAAGAAACTAAAGATGAATATGAAAGAATAGCACGAGTATGTAGGACAAAATGAGAAAGGACAACGCACCACATAAGACAAACAGATATAAATGGTAACATGAAAACACTGTACAACTTCCTTGGCAGTAAGATGGGGACCAGAGAAAACATTGGCTAGCTAATAAATGGGACAGGAAAGCTAATAATGAAACATGCCAAGAAGGCCAAAGTGTTTAATGCCTTTTATTGCTTCAGTCTTCATTAAAAAGCCTGATTGTAATCAGATGGTTGACACAGTTAACACCAGCAACAAAGGGTAAGAACTCAGGCAAGAACAGGAAAAGAAATATTTAGAAACTGTTCAGATAAATTAGATTTTCTCAGATCAGTCAGGCCTGTAATTCACCCTAGGTTACTTTGGGAACTAGCTGAACAATCCTGAAGGCCATGGTAATTATCTTTGAGAATTTGGGTGATGCTGGGCTAGAAAAATTCTGACAGAGTGCCTATTAATTTAAAAAGAAAAAAGAGGACACGAAGTCCCAGTTAACCTGACTTTCATTTCCCAGAAAGGTCCTTGGACAAGGGATTGAATGATATGCAAAAGAGCCGAGTGATAAGTAGGTGATTTGTCAAGACCAGATCATACCAAAACAGTTTGTTTGTATGTTTTTTCCTATGACAGTGTAACAAGTCATGTGAATAGGCAAGAATTTAGTAAGGTTTTTGACACTGCCTCAAGTGGAATTTTCATAAGTGTCCAGGGAATTGCAGTCTGAATCATGGGCCTCTAACTTCGTTGGGCTCAATGAACAATACTGAAAAAACATATTGCATTGCTTTCCACATCAGCTTCGGTTCAAAGGTCTTATGAGCACTCTGATACCTAAAAGTCATGGCTTTGGGACCACTGATTCTTGACAAGGTTGCTGCATAATACACATGATAGTTCTTTACAGATGACAGCCAAGAACCCACTGTTAGCAGTTCAGTATTGTACTGAATACTGAGAGTATTTATCAAGTAAGTTTCTGTAAGAAGCTGTCCTGGGGTTGAGATCCACTGTTGTCATTACAGTGACTTAGCTGATGGACTAGAGAGCACATATTTTAAATCTGCAGATGACTCTAGTCATTGACAAACTGCAAGTGTCTTGGAGGACAGGCCTGAAAAATTGGAGAAATGATCTAAAAGAAACAGGATGACTGAATATAAACTGGCATGTAGATAGGGCTAAACTCCTCCCTGGATACTTGATGGGAAATGAGAGGAGAGGTAGCAAAACTTTGAGAATTATAATGTCTCATGAGCTCAGCATGAGTCAGTAATGGCATCCTGTTGTGAAAGAAACAAATATTTTCCTGAGATATATAAACAGCAGAGCTGTACAAAAGACATATGAGGTACTCCTTCCATTGGTAAAGTCTCCAGAAGGGAGTTAATTCTAGTTTTGGGCACCACACTTCAAGAAAGATTACAGAAACTCCAGGGGAGAGAAATGAGCCTAGTCAGAGGTCTAGAAAACATGCTCTGCAGGGGCAGGTGTCAAGAAATACAACTGATTAATCTATGCAGAGAAGGCTGGTGAGAATTGTGCCTGCCAGGCTTTAAATAAATAAACTTGCTACTTCAGTGATGTGATAATAAACCTTTCTGTCTCAATTCATTGTGGATAATGCAATAAGTTATAAACTTAACAAAGATTTAAGTTGGCATTTATGGAAAGCCTTTTTTCTGAAATGAAGAAATAGCATCCCTCTGATGGGGACCATTAAGTCCAGACTGGTGAAATACCTGCCAGGAATACTGCAGGTAGAGCTGGTTTTGCTTGGACAGATTGATGTATTATCCCATTTTTTCCTTGTTTCTATAGTAATGAGTTGCTTTTGTAAAAAAATTCTGAGTTCAGATTGGTATATATTTACCATAAACAATCTCTGTACTTGTCATGAATACGAACTATGAAGATGCAATGTGTGATTTTAAACTTGTTGATGTGTAAGTCAAGCATATGGCTAGCTAAGTGCATTTGTTTGTTTTGGTATACTCCCACTTTCTTTCATTCAAAAAGCCATTGCTGGCAAAGCATGGCCATGGATACAACATACTGCCATGCCTCTCTGTCCTGCTCTTCCTCATCTACAGGAAGGTGAGAAGAAACTAATGTCAGCATTGGCAGAATGTACACAAATCACCTCCAAAGTCTTGACCCCATGGGCTGGCACCTCAGTGGGGCTGGGGAGCAAGAGGAGACTGGCAAGGTGCATGCCTTTTGCCTGTTATTGCCACACCACACAGGTAGCAGGCAAAATTTGCAGAGCCTGCATGATCATATATGGGGTGGTAGTTGATGTTAGACACTTATCCCTGGGTGCCCAAGTCAGGAAGTTCATCTCTCTACATCCCACAGAGTGAGGCAGTCCTGCTCTGCCCCTCCTTGAACCCGCTGTGCTCTCAGGCCTTTTCCCCAAGTCCTACCAACTGCAGCTGGTGTTGGATCTCGAGACTGCAGAGGGCCGGAGTCAGCTCACCTGAGTGATCTGGCCAGGTGATTACCCGCAGAAACAGGATTAACCTGGGACAGGGAGATGGATCATCTACCTCAGTACTTGCATGGTTCTGTGTGAAGAAGAGGGAAGAAACCTGAAGCTAGATGATTACAAAACCACTGGATTCCTTCTTTCAGGCAAAGTGATGTGTAATAGCAAGTGCCTTTATTTTGGCCTGAAAAGACAGACTTTGGTCTTGTACACGTCTAAAAAATGTAAGCCAGGAACCATAACACCCAGATCAGTAGGCAGAGTCATCTTGTTTTGCTCTTTATTCCAGTGGATAATGCCAATGCTTCGTTGTTTATTTGGAGTGTTTTTATCTTATCCAATGTATTTTGCTCTGGGCAAAGATACAGGCATTAAGTCAATGAAAGGACCAAGGCATTGCAACACTGCGTGTTGCAGCCCTTAACTGTTAGGCGCTGTGCCATGTAGTGGAATCCTGAGCCCCATCTGAAATACCCAGGCTCCCTAAACAAAGCGTGGGGTTTAAGCACAATGATTTATCTCTAGGCATCACATGGGAATTTGTCTTTGCCATCTGTTATTTCCCAGCCAGGAAAGTTAGAGAGGAGGAAACAGTGTCTCATGTGACTTGGGAGAACCTTACACCCACTGAATAACAAGCAGCGATGGGGGAAGGAGTGGAGGCAAGGGAGCAGTTTGGAAACAGCCTGAAGGCAGAAATTTCACACAGAAACCCCTTGGCATAAATTCCTCAAGAACAGTTAGTCTGATAGAGGAGAAGAGGGATTCCTAAATGATTTGTGAGCAGCAGGCAGGGAGCTAAGCATTTTAAATAATTTATTCATAACAATTTGTTCATCTGATTCTACCATGCATGTGGATACTGGACACTTTAAATGTTCCCTACGGGAGAAGTGAATCTGACTGTTTGAGCTGAGCCAAAGGCTACCCATATTTCCTGGGCCTTTGTGTCTCCTATTGTGAGTTTTGAATCAAGTGTTGGGGCTAGTGCTGCTCGGTCTCATGCACTGATTTTGAACCTGTGCTGAGGGGAAGCTGAGCAGTCCCACAACCACTGTTGGGCTTCTGTCATCTTCATTTATTTTTGTGTTCACCCTCCATATTGTAGGTTAGTTCCCCAAGCTTTCAGGCAGTGCATGCTCTAGAAATACACCATCAGCAGGTATCAGTTATGAAATATTCTCAGGTGCCTTTGACTACCTGAGCCTATTCAGAGCAGCATCGTTCTGCAGGCACAAGGGAAAGATAAAACTGCTCAACACATAAAGAGAATTCCACATTGTGGTGGGAACAGGAGAGTCCCTCACTGCTCTGCTGCTCCCTCCTGTTTTCTCTTTTTTTGCTATACAAAATGAATTAGATGCTTATCCTGAGCATTTCAATGGGACATCACATAATAAAATATAAACTCAGTAATATTACCTGTCAGTGGGTCTCTGGGAAGCAAAAAGATCTCTGCCAAGTCCTTTTGAATCTTGAGCAATCCATGTGTGGCGTAGGCATGGCAACCCACAGATACAAATTCCATGCATCAGTTGTTTGGGGACCAGTCTCTCTCCAGCCTTCAGCCTGGAGCTCCACACTGGCCAAGTGTCTAGTTAATCTGAGTCATTGAAATGCTGGAAGGGACTATAGGGTTAAACTGGGATAACCTAAATAGGCTGATAAAAGGCTATTCAGTAAGAGATGCCAGTGCCCAGCATCTCCCAGGTTTTAGCCCACACACTCTCGAGTCCTGAGTTGAACTTAATCTAAAAGAATAAAGGGTAGGCACTGGAAATTCCCCAAAAACTTGGAAAGACACCCAGTGTGATCTTAGTCTCTGCGAGAGCTGGAAAAATTTATTTTAGAAAGAGGTTCAGATGGTTAAATATTATTTGGAAGTGTGGTTTCATTTTGTATGTACAGTGGTTTCTTCTTAGTTCCTTTCCTGTTCTATAACCTCCTCTGTTTCTTCAGTGTAATTAGTCTGTTGTTTTCAAAAGGCTGCTGATTGTGTCTCTTCAGTATGTGTGAATTCAAGTCATTATACACTGACTTAACTCCCCGGGCTCTGCGTGTGTGATGTATGCTGCCTGTATGGTGTGGTCCCTGACCTGCACCAGAAGGAGCTTTGCTGGCTCAGAGTTTTGCATGTTGTGGTGGTCTAAGGAAGAGGATAACTCAGCAGACTCTTGGCTCAGAAGCAACATGCCTGCAAGCCCCGGTTGATGATTCTGGAGTCACAGTTCCTTGTGCTGGTAGCATCAATGTATTCGTCCCCAGGCCAGTCCCATGACAGGAACTGATTTAATCACAGAGGTCTGTCAGGGATGTATTTGGGGTAGTGTCTGAGGTCCAAGTGCTCAGCAGATGTTCTCCAGTGTCTCTTGCAAGATCATTTAAAAGACAAGTCCTCACAGAGGCCTGATGTTTTTAGGTTCTGCCTTACCATATAAGCATGGGAAAAAAACAGTGGTTTTGGTGCCAGCATGGCATAATTATCCTAGAATAATGGTCCCTGTGAAGCTGTATCAGGACTTTTAGGCTCTAAATCCTGTTTTTGTGGATGCTTTATGGAAACAATCTAGAACTGGCCTTTTGAGGGGTTTTACAACTCCATGAGTCTTTGGAAAACTTGGCACGATTTGTTCCCACAGAGCCGTAGGTCTCATAGTCGTGGGTTCCCAGAGCTGGCATTGCTTGTCTGATGGAGCTCTGGCTTTTGGACATGCTGGCTCCTCAAGTCTGCCTTTGGTCTTCTGAAACTTTGAGGTCATTTGGGTTCAGCGAATCACCATTTTTGGCAAGACTGTGTTTTGCCTGAAAACTTCTGATTAGCAGTACTTTAGAGAGGTACACAGTTTCTGAGGGAGGGTGTTCAAGGAAAATAAAAGCTTCTTATTTTGCCTCTCAGTATCCTTTCAGCTAAGTTCTGGGGTAACTGCCTTGTGAAAGCATAACCTTCTTGTCCTTCCCAGTCCATACTTTCCCAGTATGTGACCTGCTATACCCTCTCCGCTTCCATTAAATATGACAGCTGCAGTCAAGTAATGTCTCCTCACCATCAAGGTTTTAATTCCTGAGAGTGTTGAGAAGATGCAATTCCTTCATGTCTCTTTCGTACCAGCAAGTTCTTGAAGTGCAGAAGACTGGTAAGTATAGATAAGTATTGTAAAACACTCCCCAATAGTTCCCTAACTTTTCTTCTGTGAAGTGGTCATCAATGCAGTAATACACTGAAACAAATAAAAAAATAGTTTAAATGCAGATTATAGCCAACAGCAGGGAGGAAAGGCAAGAAAATTGCATCACTGTTGTCTTCTACACATACAGTCACTCACAGGAAATCTGTTTACTTGGTCTCTGCTTAAAGTAATGTGAACTTCATCCTTAAAGTAGGAATATGTATTAATCTGGTGGAGAAAGTCAAAGTCAATGTTAATGAGATCACTCCCCCTATGCAGGGAGTTACTGTAGCTGAAATGGATGTTATCAAACTTAAGTACCATCTATGGATGCCAGACTCCTATTCCATGTTGGCATGACAACTTTCAAACTGCTTGTTTTAGCAGCTAAGTGATTAGCCAAAGTGACATTTTCTTCTTGAAGGCACCTTGACAATCTAGCAACTTCTATTGCCATGTTACTACTAAAATGCACAGTATGAATCAGCACAGCCACTTTATATTTTTATTAGTGGTAGTGATAAAGTGTATTACTATATAAATAGAGGTTATAAATTCTTCTTGGTCCTGCATTAACAAGAGGAGCAGAGTGATGGACAGCCGCAAGGGGTAAGTGTTTGTATAGTAACGGTGCCTGGTTTTCCTTTATGGAATTCATTCATAATGCCTGGAGAAATTAACAACATGACAAGGGAAAGAGGAATGTGGACAGCAACTTCAATTCCTGTTACCGTGTTGCCATATCAACCTTCAGTTCAATATTTAAATAATCAGCTTCTGTAAGTCTGAATTACACCATTTAGAACAGAAGGGTTTTAAGCGTCTTGCTGGACAAGAATGCAGTGGGATCTCTAGGCTCAGGATTAAACTTTGTGTGATTTGCCACTAAAAGCTTTTTATGAAGCAAATATTTCTATGAGTAAGAAAAAAAGCAATCAAAAGGTTCAGGTTTACCATGACTTTTCTGCAAGTAAGTTGCACCTTTAAACTTGGATTCTTGGTGTTTAAGAAGTTGATCAGAAAAAGCTGAGCTTATGTAAACTTGTGAGTCTGTCAAACTGGAGACAGTCCTGCTATGCCCGACATCCCTCGTACACTCACAAACAATGCCAGAGTCTCCCTCCTGGGTTTTGACTAGCGCAGGTGCAGTGGGTTGGCCCGATCTGATGACCAGTTTCTTGGGTGAGAGGTGGCAAGGAAGAGTAGGAACATAACATTGCAATTACAACCAGGCTAAAACTCCTGGGGTCCTTGCAGAGAAGGCATTATCTTCCAGCAGAGCCAAATGTATGGCCACTCCCCTGCCTGATGAATACACACATGTGTGGGCATGCCCATGACTTCATACACAAAAATGTTTCCATCACATGATCTGTTGTTCATTCCCAGTCTCATGGTCTAATATGAATCATCCAGAAAGTTAAGAGGCCTGAGAGGTAGTATATTCAATCCTTTAGGGAGGTCTGATCCAGCCAAAAGAGCATCAGTCTGGGACTTAGAATATTGACACAGATTTTCCTTTCCTGGACATGGTCATCTATCCTGGAGAGTGATTCAGTTGTACAAATACCCTTTGAAAGACTCCAGGGTATCCATGCTATGCAAGTGAACTTATCATGTCTGAGTCCCAGAGCAGATCCATAACCTTCTTTCCAGTGTGTAGGATACCTCAGATGCTGGGATTTGATGTTTATATATATAAACTGAATTGCATCCTTAACTTAATCTTTTCTTATTTTTTTTTCAAGAGTGTAGGTATCGTTCTCTACAGTAATAATTAGAATGGATGTCTCAGCAATTTAAGAACTGTGGAGCTCTTTGAATATCTTCATAGCATTAGGCATCGGTGAGTAGAGGAATGTAAGGCATAACAGGACTGATAATAGCCTTAAAACTCTAGCTGTTCCACTTCTGACAGTGGAGGTAGTTTAGCTATCTCTGCAGGGCCCTGCCTCCTCCCACCAGTGCTTGGGAAGACTTAACATGTGAGGGCACTGGCACTGTCTGCTCTTCCAGTGGGAAGCACAGAGTGCTTCAGGTCAGCCTATGTGGGGTCAGGGTATTGTTGTTAGCTAATGAAGCTTGCAGGAGGTTAGGAGGATTGCAGCACACACAGATAAAAATGCTTTGGGCTGATTGACTTATTGACCTGGTCAGCTGTGACATGTAGACCTAGCAAATTTGGTGTGTACTCACTCCAGTGTGTCTTGACTGGGCTTCCCAAAGTTCACACACCTCTAGGCTTCTAAGGACAGGCATCTAATTCCAGCTGGCTTGACAATGAGACATAGACATAGAAGGCAATCAGGTCATGCAAAAAAGAATACGGCAAGCAATATTTAACATATTTTGAAAGTGTTATGGCCTACACAGTCATATCGAAGTGTCATGACCACAGCTGTTCTTCTGCAGCTGCCTCAGTGACAGTATCAAAAATGTTACGGCATGACATAGCGCCCAGAGTAATGTCCAGAGCCTGTTCTCTGGATATTAAGCCTATACAGAAACCGACATCGTTACTTGTCCTAGCAAGTTTAATACCACCACAAATCACAACACACCATTCATTTTGCTGTGTGGAACTTCTCAGTCTATCTGTGCTTTTGTGTGCCACAAGGTATAAAAGTAATTCTGTTCTTCAGAAATACAAAGCAAGGGTACGAAAGGCCATGAGACACTGTGAAACTGGAGTAACGAAGGCTGAAATTGAAATGATGGCTGAATGCATGCCTCATGTTCAAAAGTTCATATCAGAACTTGAGATCATTTTCAGAAATGATTATGTTATATTCTTCCTGATGTGAGTTACATTATACAGGTCAGTGCCATTATACTTGTCTTTCAAACAGGAAAGAAAGGGATATAGTTTACAAATGGAGGCTTCCAAAGGCAAACCTCTACTATGGAAATCTGGCCAGCAGCAGAGACCTTTCAGAACTGCCACAGCTCCTGTCTGCAAACAGAGTCGATGATGTTTTACATGAACTCAGAAACTCTTGTGACAGTCACATTATCTCCAAATGGACTGAGGAGTTGAAATCTAGAGCATTTCCTATGCAAGAAAATATTCACAGTCAAATGAACATAAATCTCAGGCCTGAAATGATTCAGATAATAATGCGTAGAAGCTTGAAGGCTGGGATTATTATCAAAGGAAAGAACAGGGATGAGAGATGGGATCTCTGTTATGATGCAGCAAGCAAATACTTGCTCTATCCTGCTAGCAATGACGTTTAGAAACTTAACCAATAATAGCCCAGCCTTGATATCAGAGAAATCAATCTCCACAGACTGAGTTATCACCAGATCTGATTTGTGTACAAGATGTTTAGTACTGCAAGCACAAATTATATGGGCCAAATGAAACGTAAAGTGTGACAAACTCTTGGATCCCTCTTTTCCTGTTATCACACCCTGGTAAAGGAATGGCACCAGTAACGTACTATTTCAGTCATGTAAGTATTGTACACTTACTTAACAAGGATGCTTGACCAGTGCAAAATAACTTCAGTCAGAGAGATAATGGTTGTCATGATATGACATTATGTTGTTAAACACCAATGACGACAAGCATTTTTGCTGAATTATCTGGCTTATACTTAGATATGCGCAATCCATTGTGGAACTGTCAGAAAAGACAGAAGAATGTGATAAGGAAGAAAAAGTTATCAATCACATAGAACATCTGAATATCTGAACCAAAACAAGTGAGCAAACAAACTAATAAAAAACCCACAAGTGAGCTACATTCCCTTTGAATATATGCTGAGACAAGAAATTATCTGCTACTGCTACTCAAGTAGTGCCTTCTGTAGAGAGAATTGAATTGGTCTTCAGAGAATGATCAGGAGATTTGGAGGAAATACAAGAAGGCGAGGACCAACTCCTTCCTCAGCCCTTGAGGGACATTGGCAAAATTTTTAGGGATCCTGTTCCAAAACAGCGAGTCTGAAAACCTTATTGCCTGGCATTTTGAAGTACTGAAGCACCAGGATTACCTTAATTTTGACTTCATAGCTCATAGCTATGAATCATAGCTCCCCAGGTGGTAAGAACTGCTTTAATCTTGACAAAGCTGAGCAACTCAGCACTGCACTTGCACTTATCGTGCTCATTGCAATCATTAGACAGTCACTGGAATAAGATAGAGGCAGACACTGTAGCCAGGTGACCATAGGATTGGTCTTTCACATCATCTTAAATACTCTGCATTCAAAAGGGTATTGAGGTTATCAAGAATGAAATTCCTAGAAGCCCAGATAGCAAGCACAGACTGTGAGCTTCCTGGTACATTTTCCCATTTATTTCTTTGTTTGATTCTTAAATAACATTAAAATAAACCAAACCAAAACAAAATAAAAAACCCAAAACTAGCACACACATTTTTTTTTTATACAGCCAGAAATAGGGAAGCTCTTCTGAGCTTCTTCTGAACTTGAAAACAATTTGACCTCAGTCTCCTACTACAGATATGTCTAGACTAGAATTTGCTCTCCTGTTGTAACTTGTATTTACTAGTTGTTTGCCAGTCAGCTAGTAGAGTTGGTGAAGACATTTGTAATTGTAAAAGCTAATCTAAACATTCCAAGAAGATGTGTTGCAGCAGACAGACATTTATGGTTTACGTTCAGTTGTGCACCAAGGTAACTCGCAAGTTTTTGCCTCATGTAACAAGCAATTGTGGACTGTTTAGCCTTTAATTTACAACCATGTTAAACAATTTGAAGTAACCAGCAATCAATTAAGCTGGGACACAAAATGCCTATGTAACATTCCCATATTCTAATTCCAAATTAAATTAAAAAAATGGTTAATATAGAGTCCACTGAGTGATCAGTGTTGAAGAAAGGAAGATACATGGAAAACTTCACCTAGAAATGTGTTTGAGGAGTCTGTGGGCAGAGGGAGAACAGATTGCTAGATGGCCTCCCAGAGAGAAAGTGGGAAGCTGACTGCTGGGAAGAGGAATAGGATGCAACCCCTTCCACAACGGATAACAATGCCTATTATAAGACACTGTTTGAAGAAGTAGATTAAAAAATGCTATAATCCTTTCATACAAAGAAAGTAACTGTTGCAAGCAGTCTGTTTCATTTAATGGAAAAACAACAGAAGAGGAAGTTAAAGTAAAGGGGCCCAAAATCCAAATCATTATTTTTTCTACAGCAAGGGTAGTGACATAGGGTTGGCCACTGAACTGGATATCAGGGATGATTGTCATGTTAGTGCATGATCGATGTGTTTTGGGATGGTACAGCTTGATTAGAAAATGAGGTCTACTTTATCTCATTGATAACAAGCAAATATTTCAGAGTAAGACTAACAACCAAGCATAGCTGATACTGATAGTATTGAAATGAAATGGATCATAATCTACATACTGCTCCTATAAAGGTTTATATTACAATAATTTGAGCATCCTCAGCCATTTGTTTTCATTCTATCAGGAACAATTAGAGGATAAGATGTTAAGGATATACGAGGCAATAAACAGTTTTCACGGACGCTTAAACACCAAAGGGAAGTGAAAATATTTCATAAATACAGCCACCACTTATGGAATCAAGCAGTGCCTTCATCCACTGTAGGTACTGTCTTTATTACATAACAAGTCACTGGATGACTCATAACATTAAAAAAAGAGGAGGAAAAGCGTGTTTTTTCACCCTATGAGGACTTTGAAAGTCCCATGCCAAAGTCAACTAAAAGGTAAAGCTCAATTTTGTGCCTCAAAAATATAATTTCTGTGAGACTGGATGATTAGTGTGCGAGATGAAGCATACAGCAGAGACCTGAAGAGATGAGAAAGGTCAATAAGATTAAGGGAAATTGGGAAGTCAAATCCCTACACTCCCACATTAATGCTCTGACCTCCCTGCACCTAGTCTGATGTGGTCCTGTTTGTAGAGGGAAAGACTGTACCCTGTCCCCTGGTGGGGCGTGTGTGTGTGTGTGTGTGTGTGTGTGTGTGTGTGTGTTGCTCCAATCCCATAGAATACTGTAGCCAAAGAGGAAACCTAGGGGGCAGGTGCCTTCTCTCTCTTTGCCCCCGTTGACCCTAGCTTGGTCACTGTCTCGTGAGCTATGACTTTTCCCTTTTCTTTTCCCTCTGACAGGACCTGGAGGAAAGAAAAGGAGTTTTGCTCTCTTGGGGAAGTGAGGACCATCATCAGCTGGGAGAAGGAAGGAAGAGAGAATCACCTGGCATCTCTGCTCCCTCCCTCTGTGGTAGGGAGACCATGCAGGTAGAGCCAACAGATTGTTTGGCAGAGGAACACAGCTACTGGGAGAGCTGTGGCCATAGGCAACTGCCTCCTCTGCCGTGCCTGCCTCCTCATTCTGCCCTATATCCCTACTTTCTTAGAAATAATTACCCAAGGACAGAGCTAAAATTAATTAGCTGATCAAGGGAGTGACTTGTACGGAAATTCAGTGATGTATCTGAACTTAGACTATGTCAATAAAAGCTTCAGTCATAGCGCAAACTGAGCCAAGAGTGAGGTACATTTTCCCATATCTTCGTGCGTAGTCAGTTCCTTAAAACTGAACAGCCATATTCAGCCCACTTTAGGGCGTAGTCTTTTCCATCATGACTACATATTACTATGGTAACTACTTTTACCAGGCACCTCTGTGTATATATGTGTGTGTGTAAATAACAGATAAGATACTAGTGAATGGTGTAAAAATGTGTCAATTCCTCCTTCGTGTTGCAAATGTGTCCCATTTCACACAGCCAGCACTGTTTTCTCTGCAGGCCTGTACAGTCCTTTTTTAGCCAAGACTCAGAGCAATGGGGTGGGTTTTGTTTTGGGTATTTTTTTTTTTTTTTTACTTAAAAGCTTTGTTGTGGTTTACCAGCAGCAGAGCATCACTGCATTAGGCTGGCAGAGAACAGTCCACCCTCAGTTGTGATGCCAACAAGGGAAATCGAAGCTTTTCTGATGCCTAATGCACAAACCAGGCAGCAGTTGCAGTTTTGGATAGAGAAAGTGAGTCAGTCAATGTAGTCACCCTCTGCAGTGCACTAAGGAAGAATCACCTCCTAATTTGTCAGCTTTTGGAAGTGGTATGTGAAGTAAGGCAGTTTTTCTGCCTCTAATGATACTTTAAAAATCACCAGGAGAGAAAGGCAGTTTCTTCTGTGTTTCAGTATCTCTGGGCCCCACAAATCCCCCTTCTCACTGGACAAGGTGGGAGCTTAGTGGTGGAACCAGGACATGTTTGACTGTATGGAATTCTTTTTTCATTTCTTGGATTTTTTTTAAACTTTCTTAGCTTTTCTTGTTTCACATTTTCCAAATCATAATGGTCTGAGACATTACAGGCTCTGTCATGCCTTTAAGATGCTAGAAACTTTCCACTTGCCTCAGAAGTCTGTATCTTAAGTACAGGCATTAGACAATGAGATCCAAAAAGCATCAAGCTGTGTAATGTCAAGGTCAGGCAGAATGTGGCACTGCTGTAGGGTCTTACATCTCACTGTGAGCGCAGTCCCACCCCCTTAACATATTCACCATTCTGAGAAAATGGAAACATTTTAAGCTGCAGCAGAAAACTTCTTTGACTTCCTTAATTTCTGTTGCAGCTTTTGCCCTGGGGTCCCTTCCTCTTGGCTGAGATAAACATGCAGACCTTACTTCCTGGGACCGTTTATAATTCACAATGTAGGTGCTCCTCTGCCTCACTTCCTTAAGGGGCTTCCTATGAAATGTGCTCCTAGACCGTGCCACTGCTGAATTTAGGAAAAAAGACATTGCAGTTTTGGTCACTTTAATAAAAACACCCTAAACCCACAGATAAAAAGCAGAAGAGCTTTGTTCTGTATATGAGAGAACAGAGAAGATATAGAAGGCCTGGGTTTGGTTATTTTTTTCCCTTCTTTTTCATGCAGTACTTCTCCAGAACAGAGAGCACAGGTATTGTTAGAGGCAGAGACCCAAGAGACTCCCTTTTTCACCTGATTATCATTGCAGTTACGAAGCAGGGTCTGACACCCTCCTTCTGGCCCCATGTCTGAAACTCAGAGTTTCTGGATGGACATCAGAAACATAAAGTTTATGGGTGGACTCCAGCTGCAGCAGGAGTCCCCTCTCCAGTTCCTCTCTAACATCACTGTTCCTGAGGCTCAGATGTTGGAGTGTGAGCCAAGCTCCCTACCAGCTGGGCAGCAAACCCAGTACCACAGTCCCACTTTCACAGAACCATCATGAGGCAGCATCATGGAGTACGGGAGTGGGGTCAAAGCAGCAAGGGCTGAACTTCTGTGAGAGGTGCTGTAGGATTGCACCCATTGTCAAGGGACACCCAGACTGAGATTCCCCATTGCTTTCAGGCAGCTCAGCTTAGCCAAGGAGACACCGCCTCTGGGTGTACACAGTAGCGGAGCTTAGAGATTTAAAGCAAATCTTCAGCGCCTACAGCCTCTCAGGTGCCTAAACAAGTTAGGTGAAGTTTTTTTTGGCTCTCTATTCTCTATGTAGGCATCTGCATTCTGCATAAGTTGCACTTTAGGTGCCTTGCTGTTTTCTTTGGATTTTGCCTTCAGCTGTGAGCTGGAGCACACGTTAGCTCTGGCATGTGCTGTAGCAGGACAATGTCACTCATTGACTACATCCCAGAAATCCACTCCCTGTTGCCTTCTCTTCCTCCGGCTCTTAAAGCTCCCGACAGTGATTACAAAACTCTACCTACTATTCTGTCACTGCTCCTTTGCAACCAAGTCTATGAACTCAACTTCCCAGTTGTTTGATCCAGTTTGAATCCACGTCTGCCAAAATAATTTTCTCACTGGCAAAAATTCCACTTTTTTCTCAGCTTCTCCACCCTTCCCATATATATACATGAGGTTCATTCTCCAGTCTGGATTATTTGTTTACTTTATAATGATCTCAATAAAAGTGTTGCTCTTCTCTTTGAGGTGCTACTGTCCACCCCAGGCTGTTGTGGAGCCAAGGAGCAGCCAGGCTGCTGTGATCTCCTTGCTACAATATTCAGGTCTGGCATGACACAGGCTGCAAAACCTGGGCTTGTGTGATAACGGTCTGCACTTGTTTAACAATGGCTTCTCCCCACTATGGTTGAGGATCTCTGCAAGTTTTATTTTACCATAACTAATGTTCACTCCTCTCTCCTTTCATGGTTGAACTTTTCCATCAAGTCTTACAGAACAGATGAATTGTCTGTGAAACTGAGGTTGTTCAGTCATTATCTCCTATAGCTGTGATCCTTTCCTCTCCCCCAGGGAAGCAAACCCATTGAAGCAAGCTGTTTAAGACATTTGCAAGGAAAACTGTGAAGTATTTGGCCTTGTTTTTCAATTTACATTTTCTGGCACATAGCATGGGCCAATTAAAGTCCCATTTTCATGGAT
The DNA here is from genome assembly GCA_033558105.1 of Coccyzus lansbergi. Classification (NCBI taxonomy): domain Eukaryota; kingdom Metazoa; phylum Chordata; class Aves; order Cuculiformes; family Coccyzidae; genus Coccyzus; species Coccyzus lansbergi. The sequence goes on along the minus strand of JAUMJK010000232.1, from coordinate 3,269,342 downwards.
ATTTTATATGCAGTCCTTGTATAGATAAATGTACATACAGTGTAAGCCACTGCTTGTGTAAGTGCTACACCATAATAATCACTTATCATAGCTAGTAAAAAATAATTCTAGATAGACTCAGATTTTGTTTGCTGGGACAAATATTACTTACCGAGGAAAGAGTACATGGAGGGCTCTGCCACTTGGGATATGGCAAATTCAGGCATTTAATTCAAGCAGAAGTTATTTTTATTGTTATTGTTATATCTACACATCCTAAAATTTATGCAGTAAATTGGAAATAGTATAAGGTCCAAATAATTTCTAATGGATTTCAAATGAAGACAATTGTTATGGTATCAGTTGCTATTGACCAATATCTTCAGTGCAGTGATACAGAGATGACTTGCCACTGGAACCTATATTTGTCATGGGAACCTTCAGCAGGGGTGCTAAAGAGTCAGAGGAATTATAAAAGAAATTACTACAGAAAATGGCAGAATTGTCACAGAGGGGCAGAAAAAGCACTGGAAGCTCTGTTTCTAAGTGTCCCCACATCCAATTATGCTGTTTTTCTTACAAAATCTTTATATTCCTCAATGTTGTTCTCTGGGGATTAGCTTTTAGAATTTCATAGAGTCGAACCATAGTAGCCTATGAGTAGCTGTTTTGCAGTTTATGTTGCCCTTGTGCCTTGCTGGTAAATACAGTAATTTCTTGTTATGATTTCTATTTATTCTTTGTGAATATAATGACATGCTTTTACAGATAGCTACAGATTTATATGTAGTCTAAATGACTTAATTAAGAAAAGTGAATATCCGCCCTGAATATCTCAGTACTGAGAGATTTATTCATGGAAGTGGGAAAAATAAAATCACATTAGTAGACAGTTCACCATACCTGAGAGATTAAAAATTATGTATTTTTTTTCCTGAATAATGGCTAGAGATATGCTATTATACACAGGTATGACTCCATCACCATTAGCAGGAAACCAGTCTCACTTAACAGTATGCAAGAGGGGATGAACATTTTATTCAGACAAAATAAGATGGTAGGTAAATTATGTCTCCCTGAATTTGATCAGGACAAGGAGCATGTTTCATCTTGTGAAAGTCTGTGTAATATCCTTAATAACCACAAGAATTAAGACTTTACTCATATATTACATATAAAGCTTCACCTCTATCAGAGAAGGAAAATTGAAAATCAGCTGATGGGGAAGAGGAATATCCTGATTAACACTGCTGCCACAGTTTCCTCCAAGGCCGTTGTTTGTGTAGCATCAGGACTCAAAACCAACAAAGAGCTCAGTGTATCCCAGTAAACCCTGCATCATTATAGTAAAATTACTCCTTGTAAGAGAAATAAGTCATTCCAATAAAAGTGCTGTTCTGTCGGGACTGCTGTTGGCACAGTAGTGCCAGACAGAGATCCCAGCTCTTCACACCCATAACCGGCATCATCTCAGTGCTGGCAGAAGACTGCAGTGTGGTTCTGGCCTCAGATGCTGAAAGAGACCAAGAATAGCACTGGGTGGTTCACTGTGTGCAATACCAGAAAAAAAAAAATTGTATTTAAATCCAGTATATTCCAAAAGTAGCTAAAACCAGAACTTTATAAATTATTAACCCGTAAAGCAGAAGGTTTAGGAGACTACCACTTGAGTGTCCTGGAATAGTTTCTGTTACCTTTTTGGAACAGAGCAGAACCTTTCATTTAGTTATTGCTTTCCAGATGAATTTACAGTAGCTGCAGTTTATCTAGTCCTTGCAGCATATTTTCTCTCCACAAAAAAGCCCAACCAAATCTATTTTTTGCCTTATTACTTAAATTTGTTGTGCTACTAAGACTTTAATTACTTTTTGGTTGAATCCATTATAACTCTACCTGCCATGTCCTACCATTCTTTTGCAAGACCCTATCCCATCAGAGAAGAGGAGAGAGATGTAATCAGTGGTTAGAAACAGCCAAGACTAAGAAGGAGAAGATACTCAATACTATTATTAGTGCTTCCTTTTTCCCTTCTGAAGTTCCCAGGCTTTGTTGCTAAGGATGGGACATGTGTGTCTCCTAGGGGGGCTAAAGTCCTTGCTAAAAAACTAGCTAAGCTCATAAGTCGAGCTTTAAACTAGATATGAAGCGGGAGGGGATTGAGACCAGGCTAGACAGGAGCGAGCCTGGACTTGGAGCACTAGTGATTCAGAGAGGGTGTGCTGGTGAGGACCACCAGTACATCACCACACAGAAAGTGGGGGAGAACACACCTAGGGGTGGTAAGGGAGATACAGGCACTTTGGTACAAGCTACTCCAGTTACCAGGCAACTGGGAATGAACTCTGCTCCCTCTAAGAGGGCTGAAGGCTCAGCAGCTCAGCTGAAGTGCGTTTACACCAATGCACGCAGCATGGGGAATAAAAAGGAAGAGCTAGAAGCTGTTGTAGGGCAAGGAGCCTATGATGTTGTTGCCATCATGGAAATGTGGTGGGATGACTCATATAACTGGAGTACAGGTATGGTGGGGTACGAACTCTTCAGCCAGGATAGGAAGGGTAGGAGAGGAGGCAGGGTAGCCCTCTTTGTAAGGGAGGACTTGAACACCGTTGAGACGGATTGTGGTGATGAGGAGATTGAATGTCTGTGCGTTAGAATCAGAAAAGCCCATAAGAAGGCAGATTTTGTGATGGGAGTCTGTTACAGGCCACCCAGCAAAGGAGAAGCAGCTGATGAGCTCTTCTGTAAACAGCTGGGGTTAATCTCTAGATCAATGCCTCTCACTCTTGGGAGATTTCAATCTTCTTGATATCTGCTGGAAGTACAAAAGAGTAGAAAGGAAGCAGTCTAGGAGGTTCTGAGACTGTGTGGAAGACAACTTCCTTGCACAGCTGGTGAATCATAGAATCATAGAACAACCAGGTTGGAAGAGACCCATTGGATCATCGAGTCCAACCATTCCCACCAAATACTAAACCATGTCCCTCAGCACCTCATCCACCCGTGCCCTAAACAACTCCAGGGAAGGCTAATCAACCACCTCCCTGGGTAGCCTGTTCCAGTGACTAATGACCCTTTCTGTGAAAAACTTCCTCCTAATGTCTAGCCTAAATCTCCCCTGGTGGAGCTTGAGGCCATTCCCTCTAGTCCTGTCCCCTGTCACTTGGGAGAAGAGGCCAGCTCCCTCCTCTCTACAACTTCCTTTCAGGTAGTTGTAGAAAGCAATGAGGTCTCCTCTCAGCCTCCTCTTCTCCAGGCTAAATGACCCCAGTTCCCCACTTTTTCCATCAGGAGAGCATTTGCCTGCCCAGTCCAGATGCTGACAGTTTCCGTAGCAGAATGCTGTGACAAAATGTGTCAAAATTTTACAAAGTTTTACTTTACTAAAGTCCAGGTTGGATGGCCAGCCTGAGAGAGTAGTGGTAAATGGTGTTAAATGCAACTGGAGGCCAGTTACAAGTGGGGTTCCCCAGGGAACATGAGCCAGCAGTGTGTCCAGATGGCCAAGAAGGCCAATGGCATCCTGGCTTTTATCAGAAATGGTGTGACCAGCAGGTCCAGGGAGGTTATTCTTCCTCTGTACTTGGCACTGGTGAGACCACTACTTGAATTCTGTGTTGAGTTCTGGGCCCCTCACCACCAGAAGGATGTTGAGACTCTGGAGTGAGTCCAGAGAAGAGCAACAAAGCTGGTGAAGGGGTTGGAGAACAGACCCTACAAGGACTGGCTGAGAGAGCTGGGGTTGTTTAGCCTGGAGAAGAGGAGGCTGAGAGGAGACCTCATTGCTCTCCACAACTACCTGAAAGGAGGTTGTCGAGAGGAGGGTGCTGGCCTCTTCTCCCAAGTGCCAGGGGACAGGACAAGAGGGAATGGCCTCAAGCTCTGCCAGGGGAGTTTTAGGCTGGACATCAGGAAAAGCTTTTTCATGGAAAGGGTCATTGGGCACTGGAACAGGTTGCCCAGGGAGGTGGTTGATTTACCTTCCCTGGAGGTGTTTAGCGCATGGCTGGACGAGGTGCTGAGGGACATGGTTTAGTGTTTGATGGGAATGGTTGAACTCTGTGATCCGATGGGTCTCTTCCAACCTGGTTGTTCTACGATTCTATGATTAAGTTTTTAATTGCTAATGTTTAATTTTAGGATAAAGCAAACTGTTGATGGTCCAAGCTATTTTCTAAATATTAGAGGAAAAACCATAATGCCTAAGAAATATGGTTGTACAGTAAATTTTTGAAAAAGCAGATTGTAGTCCAATTATTGGTACACAGAGGTGTATCTGTCTTTATCAGCACATCCTGTTCGAACTATCTTCCTAAACAGCTTAGGTATTAGTCTTGCAGAAGCAATATATCATTGCCTTCCTCTGTTTGTTTTTGGCAACTACAAATATCATAGAGGGTATTTGTTTTTGCAACACCATAATAATGAAATAGACTTTCTGGCCGGAGTCACAAGAATGTTATGCAGATAATAATTTATCTAATCTCTGCAGCTTTGTTGCAAAAATTCATAACTATCTTGGACAAATTGTTAGGAAAAATTTGGACATTTGGTTTTATGGTTATGGGATATTTTTATAGCACCTAAAAAAGTGTTGAGATAGTGTGGATGTTCACAGTTACAAAACAATGAGTAGAGAAAAAGTTACTAGTGCCATGAGCTTCATGGCACAAACAATGTGCCCACAGCAGTATGCCCTCCGGGCTAGTAGTAAGGCTGTCTCCACAGTCTGGGAGGAATTTCCCATGTTGTTCGTCTTCTGTATAAATTGTGTATATTAGGCAAGGTAACTATATGCCAGATGAAACAAATCGCTGAGCAGGTTTTTTTTTTTTTTTTTTTTTGCAGTACCTAAGATGGAACCATAAGCTGGTGTGCAGTTATATGTTGCCATTCTTCTTGTCAGGATGATTTTTGGCATTACCTTCTCTAATGGAAAGATACACCTTTGATGTGGCAAAGATGAAGAAAGGCCAGAGTCCCAGATCACCAGTGATAACCATTATTTCTTTAACCATGAGTCCAGACTTAACCTGTCTAACTTTAGGCACTTAATGAAAGTACTTATAAGTCTCTACAGAAAGAGAAGCACCTTCTGCAGAGAGACGCAGGGCTACAGGATTTCTTACTTGAGCTCCTCGAGTAAATCTCTTGAAGTGGATGATGTTGAAATCAGGTTGGTGGCACAAGGTAGCCCTCAGTAGCAGGTTAGACCTGCAGCAATTCTGAGAAATCTGCTTTATTCCTACCTCCCTGAACTGAGCATGCTTATCCTGCAAGCAAACAATGTGAAACTGAAGAAATACAAGAAAAGAACAGCATGCTGCTCCATCTGCTTTACTTGGAGTCTTACCACACTTTTTTCCCCTCCTAACTGCTTGCAGTCTAACAAGCCCAAAAGCTACTTAGTTACTGCTCAGACTCAGATGAGCTGTTTTGATCTGTCACCTTCTGCTTGTCTGCAGCTCAACTGCTAAGTTTTCCCTCCTAATTTGACTGTAGTAATTAGGTCAACCAGCTCCCGCTTCTATGAACTGATTGTCAGCATCGTCCACCTTGTTTTTCTCCAAAGAAGAAAAACCGAGGTGAACAAGACAATGCTGGAAACAAAGGCTGGTATAAGAAATAGGACTTACCTGCCCCTTTTTTTCTTCATCTCTACTATTTTCATCCCCACCTCAATATTGCATGTGATATTTCTTTCAGCCTATTACAGAGGACCCTGCTGTACATGTTAATCCTATGGACTTAGACCACATGGAATATGTAATTTTATTTTTTTGTTTCTGCGCCTTCAATGAACATTTCATTGCTGTTCTTCACTTTCTTTAACCTTAGCACTAGGTGCAGTATTGATGACAGAGAAGCAGGCAAACATCATAGCCATGAAATAAACTTAATTTTCCAGCTTATTAACTCTGACCTGAAGGGCACTTGTTGTAGTTACCTTTTTTGAAGGTAATATGCAGTTTATAGGAATTATTTAAACTTTACAGACTCTTTCTTCTTCTTCCCTTGAATATTCCTTTAGAATTGATTAGGAATCTGCTAACAAAATAGATTATTCTTACCTTTATATATTTATAAAAAATTGTCCTTATCATCACAGTAATGTTTCGCGTAAATATCTTTACTTCAGATTGGTGACCTGGATCTGCCCTGCAAATGCTCTAATTGTGTTGGTGTTGCCTGTCCCCAGATGGCTGTCTCTTCCCTTTTTAGATGAATAGTGTCAAAGAGACTTTGCTCTCTGGAAAATATTCTGCAACATCAGCTTGAAGAGGAAATTCTCTTCCTCCAAATTTATATTCATAAAGTAACTGACAATGGAAACTGAGAAGTACATACCTGAGGCCAACACAGTGAAGAAGATTTTCAAGAACTTTTTTAAAATTATACTTGAAAATCCACGGGAGCATTATTATTTAGTTAGGTAGAAAGTGTGTAAAGTGTTAACTGAAAAGAAAGACTTCATTGCTTTAAGTACTATGCGGAGAGATAATAAAAGATGGCTCCTGTTCATAGGTCTTGTGGTGTACATGGTATTTGTGAGATGATGGGCAGCTAGAGACAAGTGGGAATAAAATGGGAACGGTATCACTGAGCATTTGATATTCAGTATATTTGAAAAGAGGAAGGGAAATATCCATAAAATATCCATCAAATTTGGAATACAGTATAATGCAGACCTTATTTTTCCTCAAGTCATTTGCACACATATGCTTAGATGCTGCTGAATAGCATTTGCCATGGGCAAATCTTTGTTTATTTTGGGGAAAGTAGAATTTTCAAAGGAGTCTTCAAAAAATTCTTCTCAGAAGTAAGAGAAGTTGAGGGTTTTTGGGGTTGTGTTGTTGTTTTATTATTTGTCTTTATTTTCACACTGGCCTTGTGAATTCCACATTTGAATAATTTAGTGTTTAATTGTTATTTGTTTTGTCATTTGTAATGCTAAAATTAATCAACAGCTACATGTGTTATTGCCTGTGATTTCTGAGTGACAGCATTGAAAGATCAGGTTGAAGTTAGCAAATGATTTCATCTTGCAAACGTGTGAACACATGTTTACATTCTTCAGTGGGCAAGTCACATGGATAAGTATCTGCCATGTCAGTGACTCAAGATTATTTTCCTCAGACAATCAGTGGCAGTTGCCCAGCAGAACTTTTATGTTGCTCCAGTATTGTAATTTATTACTATAGACTACTAGTGTTTACTTTCAATACACAGTTTCCTGGCACTGAAATAATTTAAAATAGGATTTTAAACACAGGTATAGATTATATCTGCACTAACAATTTTATCTCTATGATAAATATATACAAATTTTAAAATTCATTACTCTGTAATTTTCAGTTAGTGCTTAAAGTATTATAATTACATATTCTGTGGGGATAACACATTCAAGGTTTGTTGTTTTATTATGATACCACAAGCTGGCGAGACACCTAGATCAGGCATGTTAATGCTAATTGGCAGATAAAGCATAAATCCAAAGTAGTCTGCCTTTTTGCCAGTTTTTTTGTTGATTGGAAACGGAATTCTTTTTATCCTAGGTTTTTCCTATTCAAAAATGCCAGGCAATTCACTGCTGTCTTTCCTCTGTGAATTTTAATCCATCAGTTCTGTTATTCCTTTAATGCCTTGTTGTTTGTTTTTAATCCAGTAGACTAAATCGGTTTTCTCTTTTAACTGCCTTTTAAAATCAATCATACAAGACTTCCTAATGCAAAAAACAATTGGCTCTGGTGACATAGCTCTAACACTGATAAGGTTTTTGTTTGTTGTTTATTTAAAGAGGTGCATGACCTAGTGATAATAGTAGTGAGATACTGCATTTGAAATATAATAGTTTACTGGGTTGTCAGGTGAATATATAGTCAGTTATTGCCTCTGTAGTTATTGTATCAAATATTTCAAGCTTTCTAGAAATTAATCTCCTTTCAAGGGGATGACTCTTACTTTGAGACCTGATTCCTAAATATCCTGTTCTCTGAATATATTCACCCTGTATTTTTTATTATCCTTATTTTTATTCTGCAACTAAATATAATTTTAAACCATATGAAGGACTCCAGAGTCTGCTCTGAGGATTGTATGACATGGATCTTCAAAATAGCTCAGTAACTTCTTACATAAGGAAAATGTTGGAAGTCTCTTTTTGTAGCTAGGCTTTTTGTGAACTTACCACTGATTCTCATCAAAAATACCTGTCTCTCACTGAATGCCACTAGATATGGGTGAGTGTGTAAAGGCAAAGCCACGAAGTAAGAGCAGATGATCATAGAAGACAAAATAACAGAAAAGTTAGATAATTGTAAGCAATCATGGCAGAGTTCTTTCAAAAGTTACCACCTGCAGATGGAAGAAGAGATTAATTGCTGGCTACTGAAAATAATGATACGGATCCAATGCATATCTCAGGAAGCCTCTGTTGGATATTTCTCAGAAACCAAGAGAATGTACTGGGGAAAACCACTCTATATTTGCTTTATTTCTTGTGTTTTCCCACACTGATGGCTACAGTTGGACAGAGGGAAATGAGTGAGGTGAGCTTCTGAGCTGGCCAGTGTGCTGATGCTAATGAGAACTCACCTTCAAACGATGAAGCAATTTCCAGTTGCTATATCTGCTGTCAGTTGAACTTGACCAGTTTGTGATTAAACAAACTGATACTCACCATAGCACATAAAGGCACCATACTCCTTTCAAAGCAGCAGCAGCTTTGAGTATCTTTGTTGTTCTTTTCTGAGACAGTATCTTAGTGATAGAGTTGGCATGAAATAGTTGCCCTTGGCTACTGAAACTTTGCCACAGAGAAGAACAATGCAATTTAAAAGGAAATAGAAAAAAGAAGATTAAAGTTGCTGAGAGACCAAGCATATGCCATTTGTATAATATGCAGACTTGAAGAAGACTGTTGAAAGCTGCCTTACCTTAAGCCCTACATTTTTATTAATGCATCGTGTATTATTTTCAGTGGGTTTTAAGACTTTCTGTGATCCATATTTGGGAAAATCAGACATATCTACCAAATTATTTTGGTTTTAAATTGCAGGACTGTGGTTGCCATTAGACAAATGTCATAGCCATTGTTCAGGGGAAGTGAAAGCATCTGTTGAGGCTCTGGAGCGAATCCAGAGAAGAGTGACAAAGCTGGTGAAGGGGTTGGAGAACAAGTCTTAGGAGGAATGACTGAGAGAGCTGGGGTTGTTTAGCCTGGAGAAGAGGAGGCTGAGGGGAGACCTTATTGCTCTCTACAACTACCTGAAAGGAGGTTGTGGAGAGGAAGGAGCTGGTCTCTTCTCCCAAGTGCAAGGGGACAGGACAAGAGGGAATGGCCTCAAGCTCCACCAGGGGAGGTTCAGGTTCGACACAAGGAAAAAATTCTTCATAGAAAGGGTCATTGGTCCCTGGCAGAGTCTGCCCAGGGAGGTGGTTGATTAACCTTCCCTGGAGGTGTTTAAGGCATGGGTGGATGAGGTGCAAAGGGGCATGGTTTAATGTTTGATAGGAATGGTTGGACTTGATGATCTGGTGGGTCTCTTCCAACCTGGTGATTCTATGATTCTATGAGTTGCAGGCTTTGGGTGGTAATAAATGAGCCTCCTCATTACACTGTAGATCAAGTTCTACAGACAGCCTGGGTCATCTTCAACATCTCCATGTGTTTGTACAGTGAAGCTCAGTGTTGTTCACTGGATTGAACATTATGTGTCACTTGTAAGTAAATGCACTTACCCTCTGTGTATATCCAAACCAAATTCCTTAAGTGTCTTCATTCAGTAAAGCATCCTATGATCTTGGTTATGCACTGTGTGCCTCTCAGGGACTCCTGTGAACAGAAGACTGTCTTGCAGCATTTTGCCATCTGTAGTATAACTCAAATGTCCTTTCTTTTTGTCTGTGACCTTGTATACAAGACAAAGACCATGGCTTTGTGCTATGTAATTGTGTTGGTTGCAGATAAGCCTGGATTTCATGCAAGGGAGGACTTTGTGAGTCTCAGCTGAGTGCAGACGAAACTGTGTTGTAATGAATGTAAGTGGAATTTTTAAACAGGTCTTATTTTGTCAGGATTTTGGATGTTCCAGTGATACCTGGGTGCCAGTATTTGCAAGAAATAAACTTAACTCCCAGGTGAATTTTTGTTTTTTAGCTCTCTGGAAGGTGAGGGACTATTTAGTTACAACTAAGCAAATGTCTTAATTCAGTTTGCTTCGGGCATCTGTTTGCTTAAAACATATTAAGAAGAACATACCTCCCCCAGTGCTTTTTAAAACAGTTGGTAGGTACAGGTTCAATTAAATACTTTTATTAATACAGTATTTTACTAATTTTCTTTTCTTTACCAGCCAACACCAAGCTATCACTTTTAAGTTTTCTGCCTTTCATGGAAGTATTTTTTTCTCCAACTTGTTGGCAAATTATTTTATGAATGTTTCTAAATAATGCCTAGCACTCCATTCTCTAGGTAGTGTAAGCCACCTATAGAGTACGGTTAACTTACTGGAAAGAAGTAGAACTGGTTAACTTTCCATTATGTACAATGCATGGAAACCATCAAGTTTCAATTAACATAATAATAAAAACCTGATTTTGTGTTTCTTATGGATCTGGACTATATATTGAGCCAGAGTTAATACTGAGGTCTATTCAAGCAGTGAGACAGGACGATAGAACTGCACAGCTGAAAAGACCTAGAAGAGTCTAATCCATCCCTTCTAACTCAGTCAAACCTAAACAAGCTTCACTGGATGGATGTCTTGAACGACAACGTACAACATTACATTATATTGTGCTCATATATTTCTTTTCGCAAGCAGGGCTCCTGTAAAGCGATTCAACTATTTTATTGTCAAAAATGATATATTTAGCTTTCTGGGACCCATTTTCCTTCAGACACTGAGGCAAAGCATCCTCGTTCTTGAAGACAAGATCGTTGTTACTTCTTGTGTGTTCCTGTGTATTACTCTGGACAAATTTCTGTGTAAGTCCTGCCTATTTGAGTGAAGTCAAAAACCAGAGAAGCAGCAAAGTCTATTAACAACAGGAAGGTATATAGCAGTGACAGGTCCTGCACTGAGAGCAAAAGAGCCATTGCTGGTGCATAGTGTCTGCAGTCCACTGCAACTAAGCATGGAGATTCCTCTCTTCGAGTAAACCAGAGATTATAAATTAGGTTCTGCATGAGCTGAGTATTGTCTTAAAATAGTTATGAATATTAATAGGCTCCTCAAACCTCTTCCTTAGGAGACTGCAACATGTTTGTGTGGAGGTGGCTAATGCTATTATCAGGTTGTGCGTTAGGTATTCTTTGCAGGTGGAGTTTCAGGAGGTATGGATGTAAATTAAATCAGTGGAACTTTGACTTTTAGGTAGGTCCAGAAAACAGGAGTACAAAGATGACTAGCATCCCAGTTTAGTCCTTGCCCCAGCCAGGTACTAGATAAAACTGGGCAGCTTTTAGTCTTAATATTGACTACAGGAGGGAAGCGAGGTTGTGTAGGGAAAAAATCAGAGGGGCTAAGGCTCAACTAGAAATCAGGTTGGCAAAGTCCATGAAAGATAACAAAAAATCTTTCTATAAATATATAAATAACAAAAGGAGAACTAGGGAGACCATACAGTCCCTTTTGGACACAGAAGGAACAACAGTGACAAGGGATGAGGAGAAGGCTGAGGTACTTAATGCCTTCTTTGCCTCAGTCTTTAATTGTAAAGAAAGTTGTACCCTCTGTATACAAACCCCAGAACTAGAGGGGCAATACAAGGCTCCCATGGTCCAAGAGGAGGTGGTCAGAGCCTTGCTAGCCCAACTAGACAACCACAAGTCTATGGGGCCAGACGAGATTCACCCAGGGGTATTGAAGGAGCTGACGGATGTACTGGCCAAACCCCTTTCCATCATCTTCCAACAGTCCTGGAAGAATGGGGAAGTTCCACCAGACTAGAGGCTGGCTGATGTAGTGCCCATCTACAAGAAGGGTTGCAGGGAGGATCCGGGGAACTACAGGCCTGTCAGTCTGACCTCAGTGCCAGGGAAAGTCATAGAACAGGTGATCTTGAGTGCTGTCATGAAGCACATGCAAGAATACTGGGTGATCAGGCCCAGTCAGCACAGGTTCACAAGAGGCAGGTCTTGCCAAACTAACCTCATCGCCTTCTATGACAAAGTGACTCGGCTGCTAGATGAGGGAAAGGCTGTGGATGTGGTCTTCCTGGACTTCAGTAAAGCCTTTGACACAGTTTCTCACAGCATTCTGCTACGGAAACTGTCAGTATTTGGCCTGGAAAGGTGCACACTCTCCTGGGCAGAAAGCTTGTTGGATGTCTGGGCCCAGAGAGTGGTGGTAAATGGTGTTAAATCTAACTGGAGGCCAGTGACAAGTGGGGTTCCCCAGGGCTCAGTGCTGGGTCCAGCCCTGTTCAATGTCTTCATCAATGACCTGGATGAAGGCATTGAGTGCTCCCTTAGCAAGTTTGCAGATGACACTAAGCTGGGTGGAAGTGTCAATCTGCTGGAGGGTAGGGAGGCTCTGCAAAGGGATCTGAACAGGCTGGACTGCTGGGCTGAGTCCAATGGGATGAGGTTTAACACAGCCAGATGCCGGGTCCTGCACTTGGGGCACAACAACCCTATGCAGAGCTACAGACTAGGAGAAGTCTGTCTAGAAAGCTGCCTGGAGGAGAAGGACCTGGGGGTGTTGGTCGGCAGCCGACTGAACATGAGCCAACAGTGTGCCCAGGTGGCCAAGAAGGCCAATGGCATCCTGGCTTGTATCAGAAATGGTGTGACCAGCAGGTTCAAGGAGGTTATTCTCCCTCTGTACTCAGCACTGGTGAGACCACTCCTTGAATCCTATGTTGAGTTCTGGGCCCCTCACAACCAGAAGGATGTTGAGGCTCTGGAGTGAGTCCAGAGAAGAGTAACAAAGCTGGTGAAGGGGTTGGAGAACAGGACCTATGAGGAACAGTTGAGAGAGCTGGGGTTGTTTAGCCTAGAGAAGAGGAGGCTGAGAGGAGACCACATTGCTCTCTACAACTACCTGAGGGGAGGTTGTAGAGAGGACGGAGCTGACCTCTTCTCCCAAGTGACAGGGGACAGAACAAGAGGAAATGGCCTCAAGCTCCACCAGGGGAGATTTAGGCTGGACATTAGAAGGAAGTTTTTCATGGAAAGGGTCATTTGGCACTGGAACAGTCTGCCCAGGGAGGTGGTTGATTTACCTTCCCTGAAGGTGTTTAGGGCATGGCTGGACGAGGTACTGAGGGACATGGTTTAGTGTTTGATAGGAATGGTTGGACTTGATTATCCGGGGGGTCTCTTCCAACCTGGTGATTCTGTGATAATATTTCCCAAGAGAAAAGCAAATGGGAAAGTTAGAGAGAAAGATATGCAGGGTGGAAACTAACGCTAAAACAGCTTTAATGAAACAACAATAATAAAAGGTAACACTAATAAAGAGGTAATACTAATAAAAACCCCAAATAACATGTATCACAGTATACAAAACCAATTCCACCTCCCTTGATGGCATGATAGGTCACCACTGATGCTGCAGGCAGGTATAGGGAAGGTCCAGGGTTGGACCCAGCAGCAGGTGGCTGCTGGACTCAGGAACTCGATCCAGCAACTGGATCCAAGAACATGTGTATGGGTTCAGGGTCAGACAGACAGGAGGGGTCCCTAAACATTGACTGTCCGAGAAGAGGATGTGACCCTTGTGATCTCTGAGCTTTCATCCTGAGTATGACATGAAATACTTTCTTGCCCAGGCTGGGTCACCTGTACTGTTTGCCTCTCCCAGCAGGTACAACCACATCAACATCAATGCAGGGTCAGCCTTAATTTACATAGGAATGGGTGCAAGCAGTGTTCTCTTAACACACCAGTGCCCTTGGTTATAACTATCAGGCTGAAAAATTGGAGGAGTATGTCCTGCGTTAGCCTAAACCAGCACACTACTAATGTCAACAGTTAGAACAGTAATATTTGGAAAATAAAACCTAGTTTCTGACATGATGACTATGCTGTACACCTTTTGCTAGTCAGGATTGGCACCATGTTTTTAACTGGAGCAAGATTTTGTTCTAACAATAGGAAGAAAGTACTATTGCTCGTGCTCAACAGAAATCAGAAACTGATGTTATAGTGTTGGTTAAGTAACAGTATAGGCAAATAAACAAACTGTGTCCCTTGGTTTATTATTTTCAGTCTACTTTGGTAGAAAGCTCCACTTGTTCTAACTCCTCCTTATTCAAACAGATAAGTTCTTAGGCATTTGCAAGAGAAGTGTTTTCTCCGGGAGCCACTGTTTAGTGGTGATCTGTGTATAGTAATGAATACCCTAAAACAGAAGTATATAAATGAGTTGATTTTATCTCCTTTCAGTACATGCTATGGAACTGCATGTATTTTACTACCACAACAGCATTAGACATAGTAAGATTCTTTAAATTTTAACTGACTTACTAGTGCTGTTTATCATGAAGAGGAAATGCCTTTTTTTTTGTGCACATTAAAAGGAGGCATTTATGCCTACTTTTTATCGGAAAATAGACAAATTGTATCAGGAATATCACTATAAAGATTAGAGCAGAGTAGGATGTGATAGACTCAGTGAGAGACCTTGCGGGAAAGGAAGTTAATATTTATTTAAAAACCAAACTAATTTCACCCCCAAACACTTATTCTCACATATTTCAATCAGAATGACTCTCAAGTATCAACAGGTGCTAGTCAGGATCACACATGAGAGACAAGGAGGGAACAGGACACTAACCAGTTAGTCTTATTTACCTTTTGATTGGTGACAACAAGCTGGTTTTTGGATAGATATTTTGCAGTGTTCAGCAGTCAACAGTTATTATAGGGTGACAGTTTTGCCTCAGAATCTGGCTATATTCATCCTCCATATATCTTAGTCATGGTTGCTGCTGATTTTATTTTATGGTTGCCTATCTTCTTGGGGCAAAAGGAAGAGGAATGGCACAGACAACCTTCCATCCTTCCTCTTGGTATCACTATGCAGGTCTCCTGTTGCTAACTAATGTGTACTGTGGCTTTTTACTTCACTTGAAGGCATGATTGGTGTTTTACAAAGAGGATTGGGACCAGAATTAAATACAGCTTCTATAAAGATGCTAAATTTGGAAGGTCTTACTGTATTTGGTATTTCAAGGCAGATTGAACATACGTCTGGTGACTTTGGGGTATTTTTTTTTGGTTTTCTTGTTTTGTTTTGTTTTGTTATTTCCTCTCCTTAAATTGCATTCTTGACCTCTTTTTTATTGTCAGTATCACAACTTATCACTGTACAAGATTATATATAAGACATAAGATTCCTTTGTATCACGTCATACTTGTACAATCTCACCCATTCATATCGGCAAGAGTGTTACTTCAGTGACTAATAAATCTGAGACCATGACAACGGTGCAGTCATCTAGAAAACTTGCTACTGTAAACACATGACAGTCTCAGTCTAGGCCAAATAATCACAGATTTATACTGATTATTGAGTAATAAATGAAATTTCACCAGAACTTTTTATTACAGCAATGGGTAATAGAGTTCTGTTTTACAGGAGGAGGAAAGGACTGAATTAATGACCTTACTGATTCTAGTACTGTTTGAACCTGAAAGCACAGCCTCCAGATTTGTACACAGATAATACGTACAATAAAGCACTTGGTGTGCTGCAATTTAATTTGAAGTTAAATTAAATGTGGTATGAAAACTGTCTCTGTTATAAATGCTGTGTACAGTATACCTGCATACTAGTGTGAAGCCTAGTGAAATAAATCCTCTTATTTTGTTCTGTTTTATTGAATCATTTCCAATGAGTGGTCCTTCTGCAATGAGTGACATTGATTGAAGTGGTGCTAAGAACTGCTACTCGTGAAACCCATCTGAATCAAAGGAAAAGCTTGGGGCCGGGGTTTGAATCACCTGCATTAACTTGAGGTCAGAGGGTTTGCAGGGTTTCTTCTATATTTTTATTTGAAATAGTAGGTACGGGAAAAATGGTGGACAACAGTGATTCCAGAAGTATATTCTGGAGAGTCACAGAAAATAGTCTTTCATTATCTAGCAAACCCTATTAAGGACTAAGAGTTGTGAGTTAATCAGTTCCATGAAAACTTCTTATTAGTGGAAGAAGGTTGTAGTAACAGTGGGTCATTTACCCAAAAGTATCTGAGTTTCTTAGCCAGTGAAAATCTCCTAGACCTGTAATGGAATCTGGCAAATGATGGTGGAAGGCTGGTACACTGAACATGTGGATGAAAGTGTGACAACAGACAGTGAATGAGGTCTCCTCAGAATTAATCTTCCTGGAGGCCTCCCAACATCTGAAGGCTCTAGCTGTCACAGGTTACATCTGAAACAAGTTTTGTTAGATCATTGCATTAGTTTACCTCATATGTTATTTTCCTTTTGCTTGGTTTTGATGTGCAGCCAGCCCTTGGCTATGATACTTATTCTACCTGCAAAGAAAGAAATGGAAATAGTCCACCTGATACCGAACAGGATATATTTCCAACTGTAGAGTCAAATAAATCAATGCCAAGGCTGAACGGGTTTCTGTCTTGAAGAGCTAAGTATTTTGTTTTACATTGTGCAGAGTTCTGCTACAGGACTCCATTCACTGTGTTCTCCTACTAACTGAATTGGAAAAGTACTGTTTTGCAACCATGACATACCCTGTTATCTTCCCCCAGTGATGAGCTCATGCAGATTATTCCAAGGGGATACTTATATTTTATCAGTGGCGCCTTGTTGCACAATTTCCAGTTTCTTTCTTGAAGATACAATAAAAGATTTATGTCTGAAGGACTATGATGTGGTTTCCATCTAAGAGCAAAACAATTCCTTCTAAAAAAATACCATATCCCCAAATGATTTCATAATTGCAAACAGTGTTGATGAGCTCTGTGGCTTAAATCAGTTTATAACATATTCACTGTGTTTTCTAGTGAATATGTTTTGATGTGCTTAGTAAGGAAAGTAATTATAATCCCCCTGCCACTTCAAATTGACACAAAATAAATGTGATCCATTAGCTGATGTCTACTGTAATAAGTAATATTTCTCATTTAATTCTAAATTTGTTTCAAAGATTTCTCCCTCTCTTGCTCTCTGACATGTGTGTGTATGTGTTAAATAGTTTTGGGTCTCAAAGTCAACCATGTTTCTCATTATCAGACATCAGAAAGGCTTTCTTCTCTTTGTATTTTCATGCCTCTTAAGCCTAAGCAAGTCTCAGAATACTGCATCTTTTTGATGTATGGGTAAAATTCATATCTTCTGTTCTCAGTGCAGAAAACTTATCTGCACTGCAGATCTCAATTGCATATTCTGTTCTCATCCCCTGTGCAGGGCTCTGGTTGTTATCACCATGATTTCAACATGCAGAATATTCACGATTCCTGCAGTGTGGACAGGACAATTGGTCTGTACCAGTGATGTTCAAAAGCAGAGAGATATTTTATAGTATGTCTAGAATGAAATGAATTTCTGAATCCAAACTGCTGAGAGACGAAACATGAGATATCAATTTAAAACACAGGAGAGACAAATTTAAGCATCACTGTCTAGATGGTTGCAATTATTCTCTCAAACTGAGTTATAGTGGTGGTCTTACTGCTTTGATTATTCTCTTTCTTTTTACAGTACTAGAATTTGATGTTAGAAGTGTATTATATTTTAACCAGTGACAATACCTGTTACTGTTGCTTGAAAGACTGCTTTATATGCTCTTCTTCCTTTTTTTAGAAACATCTAAATTAATGCAAAGCCTTTCACATATCTACGTAATGTGATCTCAGTACTACCTTGAAGCAGGGAATTTGGGAATTCTACAGCCTAGTGAGAAAGTGAATTTCAGCTGCAAAGGTTACATCATGGTGTTAAAACTCTCAGGATTAGTTTCAATATTTCTATCCCCTTGTTGCACACAAGAAACACCAGTCATTCTGGACATGTGGATCAGGGCCTAAATTTTGCAAAAGTTTCTGAACCTTCACATTTTCTATTTATCATCATCGAGGACTTCCTAGGGTCCCCTTCACTTCCCCTTTGTTTAATTTGTGCTTACATTAAGCCCTAACTACTAAGCTGGGCTATCACCATTAATTGTTGGCATATAGGTAAGAATGAAGCGAGAGTTTTAACTTCAGGCTGGAGGAATTTAGTAAATAAGGCATGGACCCCTAGTAATTCACTATGAATAGTTAGCACAGCACCTTGTGAAACCCAGGCTTGGCAAGGTCCTCTCATTTGGGGAAATGGCTTCTCCAGGGCACAGCAGTACTAGCTGAGGTGGCTCAAGTTGATTGTGTGATGTGTTTACATGGTAACATCTCTCTGGTAATTCAAATCTGGAGAGTGCTCTAGAATATACAGAAGGACCAAGGAATGATACGGTCCAGGACAAAGTGGGGAAAGAATGGGTAATTAGACTATAGGCTTCAGAAAAAACATCAAAGCTTTTCAGCTTCTTATTATAACTGCCAGAATACTGCATGCCTTTGCATTCAAATTCCTCATTCATGTAACCAAGATTGCAATGGGACTGGAAACAACAGAACATGGATCCACACAAACAAAGGCATTTGTATTATTCTGTGTGGCCCTCAGAAGCTGCAGTTTGAAAATAATTTTGGATCAAATGAAAGGACATTAACAAAGGAAATATTTTTGTCTCTTATGTGCTCCAAAGAAAGCGTATGTGATTGCAAAGTTTTGACAATCTGTCAAAATCAAGTAGAAGAAAAATGAATTAATATCAGTGTCACAAAGGATAAAGCTGCAGTATGGGAAGAATCAGGACATTGTTGTGCTATCAAGAATTGCATTATGGATTTACTTTGCTCTTTCAAAGGTTTTTGACAACTGCATAGCAAGAGGCACTTACATCCAAGACTTCTAAAGTAACCTCTCCTTTTAGGTTTTCACACAAGGATCTTTGATTCATCCTATGTAGTCCTAGATACTCAGCTCAACTATCTAAGCTGGAAGGATTATTGCCTTGCTGTCTCATGATAAACCATGAAGATACACAGGTACCTGAAGAAAGTGAGTCAGAGTTAAGAGGAGATGTCTTGACCAAGAAACTCTTCCTAGGTTAAATGGCCTTAAGAAAGGAATACATTTTAGTGACATCTTTTTCACATTCCACATAGTTTAACTGACATTAACATAAATGCAAAATAGTGTCTTTGGTTTTGAGAGTCCCCACCTTTGCTGTACAAATGAGTACCTATAGTTAAAGGATTGAACGCTACTTTTGCCGTTTCCATATAAACAGGACTGAGGGCTAGTTCCTGTCCAGTAAATCTGTAATTCATCGTGTAAACTGGGTGTTGAACTGGACATCTAGAAAGAAAGACTGATGTAGAAACTTAAAGCATTCGAATACCTTGACTATAGGGTAATAAATATAAGACTAATACAAGAGAAATCTTCTAGGGTCATAGTGGTCAGGTCTTTGCTCTAGCACTCACATGTTATAACACTTCTAATACACTCTCTGGGCATGGCTACTAACTGATCATTGTCTGATTGCTCAGGTAAAGACTGTATTTGAGTAATGTTTTCAGCCTCAGTTTTAGTCCCGCCAGTAATGAATTCTGCAGGGCTCTTGCTGTGTCTGCGCTGAGATTTGCAGATGTGCAATACTAAGTGAGGGCTAAAGCTCCTCTGCCCTTTACAGACACCCCTGTGCCCCTTCCCATGCAGTCAGCTGAAAGTAAGCCATCCCCTACCTGGAAGGTGAGCAGTTAGAGTAAGTTTTGCGGAGAAACAGACTCAAACTTTGATTTCAAAACTAGGTTCACTAATGGCTGCAGCACTACTTTGGAGGGCAACCTTCTGGAAACAATTTATTGTTATTCAAGTAATACAATAATTTGCTGCAATATAGCAATATGTTGTATATCAAGTCATTTAGGATCTTTTCTCAGCTTAGGTCAGCTTTTCTTGGAGAATGTCAACAAAGTGCTTTACCTCTTTATCGTGCAGTTTCCTCATTTACAACAATGATTTGAGGTATCTGCTTCTCATAGAACACTCTGAGAGCAACCAGTAGGAAGTATCGCACAGGTGGCTAATGGGAAGTTTAGTTGAGTTTTATCTATAAAGTGTTTTGACATTTTATAATAAAGATTGTTGGCTGCAAGTTATTATTAAGCTATTATTAATTTAGATTTATAATTAAATGCATGAAATATTAATTAGATTAATTAAAATTATAAATTTTTAATGTTTAACACTCAATGTTATTCTCTTTTCTGGTAGTGGTACCAGACCCGCTCTGAAGGGTGAGAGTTTTCCTCTGCAGAAGCTGCCCCAGTGTTACTGGGTGGAGAAGTGGAGGCTCTGTCCTATGCCAGGTTACATCAGAGTTGGACTGCTGTCATCCACACTGATTTCAAACACAGAGCTGCCACTGGCACATTCGCAGTTTGTGCCAGAAGACCAGTCTGAGTTAGTAATCACTATTTGTTTTGTGCTTCAGACTGGATCTCCAAATGATTCAGTCCATACATCAGCTAGGTGACAAAGTATTTGAGGTGACTGGCCAGAAGATCTTGCTGGTTTATAGAACCATATTTCTGAGATTCAGACTCTCAAACCTTTATGTTGCACATTTTGGTATGAATAGCTCCTCTAGGAGCCTTTGTCCAGTGGGACACTAGACACTGACATTCAGCAGTGCAGTGTGTTGTCTGCTGGATAACAGCCATCTCTGGATGATCCTTCAGAAAGAAAAGCTGCAGGAATGTCATTTCTCATCAGCTGGTGTCACTGCTTGGAGCCAGATGTTAGCAGCTGGGTGTGGTAGTACAAAATGGTCTAGGAAAGAAAGAATAAAATGTTTAAAAGAAACATTAACTTTCTGGCTAAGCTATGGGCAAATACAGCAGTCTCTTGTTTACAATAATGACTACTGGAAGCTGCAGAAATAGATCTCTGATATTTTCTAGTATGCTTATTCTGGTTGATCAGACAGGAGATAATGTCATATGCTTATTTTACCATAAACACATGTAATAAAGACTCAGAATTTCAGCTGTTGGCAACAAAGAGAAGAACATGAAATATCTTTTTAATATTTAGACACCAGGGTGTTTGGAAATATGCAGTTGCCTGTAATAGTTTACACTTCTTAAACATTTTTCATAGTAAATGTCTTGATTTATTAATGTGTGATAAACTGATCACTGGAAATCTCAGAAGTATGACAATTTGCCTTTTCTGTTTCTTTCTAAAATATCCTAGACTCTGGGAATGGAGAATGCTTATGTGAACAAAAAGGACTATATTAAAATACAAACATATAGATAAGGAAGTGCTAAAGGGCCTTTGGACACACAGCACACAATGGATACACAATTCTCCCATGCTTTAGGAGGATAGACATTCCCTTTTTCTGTGAATATCTGAGCATCTGACAGTGGCTAGTGAGTCACCTGATGTGAAGCAGGCTAATTCTGGTAGGACTAGTTTGGAGAGTGAGGAAGGAGTCACAGAGAGTTAAGCAGCTAAATATGTATCAGACCCCAGGCCAGAGATGAAAGCAACCACAAAAGGTTGTAAGACTCTCTGCCTTCACCGTTGCTGCATTAAGATCCCATGCACCTGCTTATTAACTGCAACTGCCAGTGACAGACTCAAACTGCTTGTATAAATGAAAAAAACTGAGGTTTCAGAATATGTTCTCAAACAACCACAGACCCATTTTGCTAACTGGCAAAAAAGACCGAGGCTAGCTGGGTATTGTGAGGCCTGGGTTTGGGCTAGAAGTGTGCTGTCCTCTGCTCAAACTCCTGCACAGCCTTTAGTTTTCTGTACTGAGGAGCTTAAGAACAGATATGCTTTGAAAAAAGAGCAGAGACCTTCCTTTCTTTTCGAAGAGACTTGCTGTGGAGCAGAGTTCCTTTTCATTATTATTTATTTTTACCGCTCAGTGGTTAGTATATTCATTCAGGATGTGGGTGAACCAAGCTAAGTTTCTTCCTCTGCCTGAGGGGCTGTAAACTTGCATCCCATACTTTTTTGGAGTCTGCCATGACCACCAGCTTACGGATATTTCCTAGTGTGAGGGACACTTCATCTATCCTCTTGAAGTGCTTCCTCTTCGCATGCTATCCTTTTTCTCCATCTCAAGGAATAGTTCAGTACACCATGTGAAATGGAGCAGCTTCAGCAGGAAGACTTTACAGAACCTTCTTTTCTTATTCTTTCTTCATATTTAGCCCACGGTCTAGTTTAGATAAGTGTCTTGAAAAGTAGGATGTTTGAGTTTGATTCTCTGGGGAGCTAAGAAGTAAAATATATCTTCCACTTTGTGTGCAAGAGCTCTGTTCACTTAGCCATAGGGAAAAAGACTAGGATATATAAGGGACAACCGTTTTGGGGGATTGAATGCTAAATGGCTTCCTAGTGCAGGGAAATCGTGGTCTGAACCCCACTGTCCAAGTGTATAGGTATAGATGTATTTCAAGAAGCAATACGTCACCTGTAAAGGCACACATTTTGCTCTTACCTTCTAGGAAATACTTCAGCATTGTCTAGATCAAAAATCACTATACCGGTTTAAATTAGAAACACATCTTTTGTTTTGTTTATTGCCCTGCTATATAGGTCTGTAAATGGTGTTGCTTCATTAGACTGTAAAACCACACTGCCTACAAAAAAAGCATTTAAAAGTATGAAGTATGAGGCAGAAGAGAGGCAGACTCTTATCCCAGGTACTGTTAAGGTAGCCTAGATTAGAGAATTCCAGTGCAGTTGTCCTGGGTTAGTTGAGGTACATCTGACAGCAGAACGAATGTCTGCTCCAACAAACAAAAACCAGGAGAATTTTAAAGAAAAATGCTTGCTGGCCAGGATAACTCCAGGTCTACACTACAGTTGACTCAGCTTCAGCATGGATTTGAGGAAGAGAAAACTCAGCGCTTCCCAGTGCTGTGGTCACAGTGCTGCTCCTCAGGGATCAGAGCATGGTCTAACACTGGCAAGTGGGAAGAGCAGCCAAAAACCTCAGCCCTTGCTTGCTACAGCATAGAGGCCAGGAGGACTTTGCACATCAGATTTTGCAGCACCAGGAAACAGCCTGCTGGAGTCCTAATAACAACCTGCTGGAGCTTAGTCTGGGCTTAGGAAGTCAAAGATCCTAGTGTATTTTATCTCCTGACTACACTCAGTGTGAATTAACCCCCATTTTTAAGGAAAATTGGCCTGACAACTGCTTGAAAGCTTCACTATGTCTGGGAAGCCATGTGTGGATCAGACACAGTGCACTTGAAAGTTAGATAACTTCTTACAACCCTGAGTAAGTACATTGAATTGCTCTCTCTCAAGCATACTTGCCGCTCTTACACTACCTAGTTACAAATCTTAGAGGAAATAGATTTTTTTAATCATGTAAACAAATGGACTAGACTGCACAATACACCAGAGAGATCTGGCTTCTTCATTGTTTTTAAATACCTTTTTCTCAGATGGCTTGTGCTGTTATCTTCAGAGTGTCCCTAAAATAAGGGATATGTCTAACTAATAGCTGATGCTCAGTGTAGTTAATAATGGTTGAGTTGCTGTTCTAATGAACCCAGGTGCAGTTGATAAGGTATTGGGCAACTTATCCAGCTTGTTAAAGCAGTGATAAATAGTGTATCAGTCGTTGAAGCCAAATGAGGCTGACTTCTCAGGGCAGCTGATGCAAAGCCAAGTGCAATCTAATCCAAACCCTTATCTGTATCTTATTTGAAAATTTGAAGATCTCTGATTATCATATTTTGAAATTGCTCTTGATAAGAGCCCATATCCTGTGAAATTTTAGGCCTGTTGTTCTCACCACATTTATAACCTCATCAATATAGGGTTACATTTTCTTCCATTTGCTTACATCATGAAGAAGTCTCTAGGGGATCATTTCCAAGCAATTGAATTTAGTTACTTCATACAATGGTAGGTGAAATTAGTGCAAAGTAACAGGAGCTAGATTAATGTAACTTCAGGAAGTAATCCATAAAAATCTTATGAGGCCTTTAGCAGGTTGTAAATTGGATTTTAGGCACAAGGAGAGAGAAAGAAAACGAAAATCCTGGGCAAAATAATCAGTCAGTAATGAGAAGTGCTAACATTTTAGCGCTTCATGCTGAAATATAGTACCAGAGTAAATAACATAAAATTGACTAACAGTGACATTTTTTAATGGCATGAATGATTAAAATTGTGATTATAAATGTAAATAAATGCTTTCTGCTTCTCTCACCAAACAATTAATCCACGTATCATAAAAGAGATGCAAATCAATAAAAAAAGAGATGGAAAGAAGAGAAAAATGGAAAATACCTCTCAAGCAATTACCCATCCAATCACTGCAGTGGGGAACTGATCTTTTTCATAATCTAAGCATGAACTGTCAACAGGTATTGATAAAGATTTATCTGTGGGGAACAACATGTTTGTTGTCTTCGGTCTGAGGGATGATCAGTTTGTGTTAATTGAATATAACTTATTTTCAAGTGTTTTCCATATTCTCTGGAAGCCTTTTAATCCTTCTTTCACTGGGAATGAGAAATAATTTTTTGAAAAATTGTTTGCAATCCCATGTTATTGCTGCTTTATGGCTAGGTCAGGATAGAATATGAATTGCCTGAAACAGCTTGAGATTTTGATCAAAGTACATTCTTTCTGATATACTCCAGACAGTTTTCTTATCTAGAGAAAGTGCTTGTTATCTTACTGAAAGACTCTCACCAGACAAGTAAAAGAATAGCTGGTGGAATTTTACCCTGTCAGCACCAGTATTAGAAAAAGAAAGATCCTACTCTAAAGTCTGGGTTGCTTCTCTGAACAGGGGCAGGGCAGATCCTTGTCCCAGAGAGGAGAATATGTACAGGAAGTGCAAAGAGTGAAGCTTTGCCTTCATTGACAAATTAAACAGATCATGGGCTGCTGGCCCACGGTGTGCGTACATTTGTATTGCTAAATTATCTTTCTTCTTCTCTTTAAGAAGCCTTGCCAATCCCTACTATTTGTTGGAGTTAATCCCTGACCTGTTCTACCCCAAAACTGTATGATGACAATGAATGGTATAATGATAGTTGGTATGGGTCAAAACTGTAGCATGGTACACCAATACGAGAATTATGATGGTGATCTTGAACTAGAATTCTGTCGTCTTTCATTTTACTACCATACATGGCTGATGTAACTACCCTGCCCTAATTGTAGATGTCCAAGAGTTAGCTCTCTGAGGCTTATCACCTCATTGTACAGTCTGTTTATACAGCAAAACTTATTTGCAGGTAGTGATGGTTTTCTTCCATAGATAAACAACTAAATAGGATGAAATGAACTATCCTTTCTTTCCTCTGACTACACAATATCCCTAGCTTAGATTTAGACCTATAACTTCTGATGTCTTGCATTACATGAGACGAACCCTACAGTATGTGCCCTGAAACGCAATTACTAGAAATCTCATGGATTGTGGCAGTAAAGTAAGACCAAATTAGTTCTGTGATTTGCAAAAACCTGTGCTTTTGTCAACATTCTTTAATCAATAGGAGTGGTCATTAGAAAGGAAATACTTTGATAGAGGCCCTGAGCTTGGTTTTTTAGCCTTGTAGGCATTAGAGCAGGATTGCAGAGTAAGAGCTTTTATTAGACATAGAAGAAGTTCTGTGAATAGACAGGAAAGAGAAGTTGATGGTATACACCACTTGTGGGGGCCTTCTGAGCTCCTGCCCAGGAGGTCTAGCAGTAGGACCATGTTCTAACTAAGGACCAGAATACACATAAACCTGACATACACATGGGAGCAGATTCCACCTACAGCACACAGCAAATGTTTAGGCCAAGAAGTGATACAAGCTTTCAGGTATGCTCACTTATTTCTCATTCAGACTCATCTACCCAATAAGTGTTTATTGATGCATGCTCTATCAAGGCTGACTTTGTTGAAAAGAGAATCATATAATAAACAGCTTGGGGAGGATTTGATTGTAAGAGTATAAAATTATTTCCCTTCCAACAGAGGAATATTCTTATAGAAAGAGTGATATTAGATGTAAACCTTATGCTGGTAGAAATGTGATGATATCAGAGGAGAGAAAGAAGGGTTATGCAGTTCATTTGCTGGGTTAGGATATCCTGAGCAGCATTTCCCTTTACTCCAGGAGTTTATGGATTCGCCATCACAAAGAATGATATTAATATCTGAATGCCTGTAGGGGACGAAGGAGAATCGGTAGAGCATGTGCAAAAGAGAAGAGAGGAACCCTTGTAAGATCTGCATACAGAGAAGGACAGCAGTCTCCTAATGAAGGAAAGGTGCTGAGGGCATAACTGAAGGCTTTTAGTAGCTGAATGCATCGCAGAATGGGAAGATAAATAAAGTAGAGGAGAATTCTGCTAATGGGCCTAAATGCTGTCTGGCTGTTTAATAGAGTTTTATGAAACTGTTAGTAGAAATCCTTTACTTTTTTTCCTCTGTGTTGGAGGAAATTTGGTTCTAGCTAGAAGCTGAAAAATCAGTTTTCAAATTCTCCCTGCTGCTCATCAATCTCCTGAATGAGGAATGCTTTTCCTGGGGAGCAGGGGCACAGAAAGCAGAGCTGAGCCAAAGCTGAGCCATGAAAAGATCAACCTATTGAAGAAACCTGTGTTGCTGCAAAGCAGGTGGAGCATTGCTCTAGTGACCATCTGCCTAAAAGACCCTGATGACTGCAAGGGCCCTCTAAAAGATCAGAAAGGGGATTTGGATGCATATAAGAAAGGAAAGGCAGAGGAATGGAAGGTGATCTGATTAGTCTGAGCCTAGGAAGGAAACACAAGTGAAATATGTCAAATAAGCTTACTGCTGTAAGAAGGTAATACAATATTATCCCAACAGATTAAGGAAGGATGGTTACGGAAAGCTTCACTGACACGATGAGTGGTCTTTTTTTTTTTTTTTTTTTCTGAGTCAGAAGGACCTGGGACAGTGGGATCTATTGAATTCAAAACTGGAAACATTAAGACTGGTATCATATTCTCGGCCTGCTCTCCCATTTTTCATTTCATTTCAGAATTGCTAGTATCATGAATAACTTATTTCTTGTGAGGTAGGAGTTTAGCCTTCAGAAAGGCTTTTTGAATGCAAAATATAAGAGGATAGATAATTGAATTTTCCAGTTTAGATTTGATCTAATTGTACAAGTTGTTTATAATATCAAATGACAGAATTTTCCAGAGGACAGAAGATTTCATGCTCATTTAAAATTAAAAAAGCAAATTCTTAAGATTTTGGTGGCATTGTGATTTCAAGGAAAGAATAAAAATAGAATCTGCAGGAAATGTTTTTAGAAAAAAACAGGTAGAGAATGTAATTTGCAAATAAAAAAAATATGCAATAACACTGGAGCCGTAAGTACATGAGTTATTGTATCTGACATATTTTGTGATGTCCTAATTCCAAGGGGAAAAAGAGTAACATAGTTCTTCCTTTCATTTGTATCACTCCAGCGAGGTACCCTAAGCAGTGGACTTTTTTGAAATAGCACACAATTTCTACTGGGCAACCAGATTGCATGGGCAGAGCTCTTCTGTCCATGTAGTTTATATGAGACTGGAATTTATTAGCACAGTTTTTTTTAAAGTGCAATAAAATGAAACACTTGGATCTCTCTGGGGATCTGCATTATGTAGAGTATTGCGACTTAAAAAAAAGTGCTGTCATATTGTCCTATACCACCCAGCTTGTAAGAGCAACTGTGTTTGAGTAGTTAAAGGAAATATTTTGGTATCTGGAAGAGAGTCCCCGATTCCCGGCAGACCAAATCTGCAGTGCAGCTGAAAGAGGGCTCTTCCTAACCAAGGGAGTGATCTGCTTGCTTGAAAACCTTGACATTCCCCAGCCAAGTGATGGGTGTTCTCTTTGCAGAAAAGTGCAGGAAAAAAGGAAATAACAGAGACAACTCTTCTTTACTGGCAGCCTTTCAGCTACCCAAAAGTAGATGTATGCTTTACTTCTACCCTCATCTGGGTTTCTTGCCCCAGTCAGTGAGATGTGCTGCCAACAGCCAGATGTCACTGTTGGATGCTCAGTCAGTCCTTGGGGCTCTGTGACAAGCTTTTCCTCTGTATCAGAAAAAAAATCTCTTGAAGAAATGGTTTGTGTGGAAAAATGAAGTTGAGGTTTAGAGCTGCGCTAGATTACAATGATATTGAGTGTACCTGGTTGACATCTGTGAGGTGAAGAGTTGTTCTGTACGTACACAGCATATCTGCCCTGAATGAATAAGTACTGTGCTTGGGGCTGGGCTTTCGAAGTCCAGTCGTGTCTCTGCCTTCAGTTCTACCTTTCTGGCTTTAACTTCACCTGAATAGAAATAAACATTTATTAAGAAAAGGAAAGTTGTATTTGGAGAATTCCAATCTAAAGAATTTTAATGATATTAGTCGTAGACAGCCTATTTGTGACATAGCTCCTGGTGTGTAATTACCCTGAAATAAGTAGAACGTACCAATGCTGTAGATTCTGTTTGAAGATCAAAAATTATTTTTGCCCAAAGCAGACCATTTTAAATTGTTTTTCTTTAGAAGTATTGAGGTGCTCAGCTGAAGTGTTTCTTTTTGTGACGGTGGAATTGTTTCATTTTTTTACAATTCTACTTCTAACTGTGATACTCTAACATAAATACACATATCTAATATAGTATGTATTAGTGGGTGACCTTGATGAAAAGCAACTGAAACCAAGAGATTATTTATGTTAGTTTTGTTTCAGCTGTGTCTGCTTTGATAGGTTTGGCTTCACTTTTTAATGAAAATACTAAAGAAATAAGATAATGGAAGCTTATTTTCTTATTAAAGTGAAAGTGGAAGAAACGAACTTTTTTTCTCATTTACCTCCTCCATGAGAAACTAAACATTCCTATATGGACATCCCAACAGGAAAACCTCTGTCCTGGACCCTAGTTCTTATTTGTTAAGGAACCCTGGAAATTTCACTTAACTTTATCTCTGTATTGCTTTCCACCCTTCCTCTCCTTCACGTATTTTACCAAGTTCTCCATGTAGAGAATACCTGCCAGCATGCCGCATATATCCACCATGTATTATAGTACTAATGAGTGTATTCGTGTGTTTTCCTTTGGCAACTATCTGTTGGAAAGTAGACACAAGTTTGCTCTCATTGGTGACCGTGTGAGTTGTTTTGTTGCTTTGCCGGTTGTGATTCATGATCCTTGTCAAATTAGCTGTGAAGATGAAGTGTGCATAAGTGCCTGCGTAAGTTTGTCCTCTCAGCCTTTTGAGCCACAGTAACTGAAGTCACTGGGGATGAAAGAATCTGACTCTTTTGGTTGTGGCCTAAGTTAATGTATAGGAATTTCAGAAGTCTCTGTTTTGAAAGGGCTTGTATTAGGATGGGGGACGGAGTGGGTATTTTTACTGTGCTTACATCCCTGTGTGTCTCAAAGAGCACAAAACATCAGAGCAAACAATGGTAAGTGTTTGATGTTAATTCCCTTTTCTGTCTCTATCAGTTCCAGAAGATGAGTGTACCGAGTATGAGGACATTTTCCCCACTACACTGCAGGTCCAGACATCCAGTTATGCTGTTGTCAGTTTTCACCTTTGTCTGGAACATCAGATACTGGTGCTTGCAAGACACTGAATATGACAGGGCAGTGGCTATATAAGTTTTATCTTCTTAAAGTCTTCTTTGTGATCCCTATTGGCATACAGTGGCCAAGTAAAATGAATAAAGTTGTACAGTGATGGCATAGTAATCTTTATTGGAGTCAACTGAACTGTTAGATCTTTTAATTGTCATCAGTATGTGAACATAATATATAATAGCAGCTGTTCAAGGAAGTATGACTGGGTGTCAATAATTTCAGTGTTCTATTAATATATTTGGGAATTACTTATACATTCAAAACACAAAAAATCCCCCATAAAGATTATACAATAAAGATGTAAGCATATCAGGAACTAAAAAAAAAAAAAGAAAAAGATAATAATTTAGTTGCAGTGCAAACTTGTCCATAAGGAAGAAAAATCTTAATATGTGAAGCATCAGGCAACCTTAATAGTATGTGGGTTTACCAGCTGTTCCTGTAATTACAATATGTAATTTCACACACATTGATGGTAAGGATTTAATCATCTAACTACAGAAACAGAAAACACTATGGACATGACTATATTTATACAGAATCAAAAATGAAATGTCTCAAACTTATTTAAGCTTCTCTTCCCTGCCAACAGCAACAATAACAGAAAATCATCTGTGTCCTGAGGTTAAATACTCCATCTTTCAACCTGAAATGTGGAGGTTTTGGCAGTGCCATAAGTCTATTAAAGGAGAAGTTTTGTTTGAAATTGTTTTGGAACCCAAGCTATTTGGAGCAGTATTAGGTCCCATTTTACTGGAGGAGTATGTGGGCAGATGTTCAAAAGCAACAAGGTTGCCACATCTTACCAGGGTATTGCTCATCAGCTGAGCAATGGCAACTGGCTAGTTGCACAAACTTACCCTCTCTGGTTGTAAAGTAAAACCTATTAGCTTAAATAATGAGTCATTAAACCAAAGTAACTCATCGCTTTTGCTTCTATGCCCATAATCACAGATTGTGCTGGAGCTTAAGTTTTAACTGCTAGGCATTATGGGTAAATTGTCCAGACATTTCAGAGTGATTTAGTGTTCAAAGTCACAGTTTCAAAGGTGGTGTGGGGGTTTCACTGTTTGAGAGGTTTAGCTGTCCTATATCTAAGTTCCCATACCATGTTTGAAGAGGGGACTTTATCTTTCTCAAGAGGGAGCTCAAGTCACTCAGGTCAGGAGTGAAGTTATGAGAAAAAGGTTGCTTGCAGGGAGGAGAAGAAGTGGAGGAAATGACACAGAGGATCCTGACCAACTTGTATGGTTGGTGAACTTTGTGGAAAGATCTGGTGAATATCCAGTTTCTCATTCAAGGGAGAAATTCACACATTTCCTCTGCTTTGTTATATCACAGCTTTGGTTTCTAAATCATCCAGATACTTTGGAAAATGCTGTCCTAAATGTCCACTCCTATTCATTGAAATCAGCATGTATAAAAGATTTTTGGTGGGAACTGCAGAAAGGACCCTTACAAAGTTGCACTTCCCTTGCTTGTGACATGAACTGAGCCTGTTTTGTGAATGTGGAGTTGTGTTTATTCCAGGGCCATCCATTATTCTCTGGGTAGCAGAAAATACCATTTATTTCCATTTATGCAGACCATAAATCAACATGATATTAGCAGCATGTGATCTAATGCTGCACAGTGTGCATCAACATGAGAAGAACAAATCTCTTCAAAGTTTTGGAACATTTAAATGTCCCTTTCTCACTCCCCTTTTCTCCTTCCCATTGTTTTAAAACTGTTTAAATAAGACCTTCTACAATCATTACAGGGTGGGCTTTTTGTCTCTGGGGAAGAAGCAGCATTGCTGGAAACTGCTCTCTTCTGGTTTGCAGAGGAGGAATCTTTTTAATATCTTTCTGGTTTTCTATTATCAGGAGGACAAGCATGTTGCAAATCATCCTCCCAGATGTGGCAAAAAAATAATGACATTTAATAACAAACACTGTATCCAAATTGGGAGGCTTTCAGTTATATCTTGGTTTTAATACTATGAATATATCTACTACAAATAGGAGAAAATAATGTCTAGTGATTGGTGTCATTCATTGATCACTAGCTACCATTGCTTAATGACCAATTTGGATGTCTACAGGATTAAGGAGCCAGAATTAACACCATGATACTTGTGATATGACATATTACCTGCTTCATGATGTAAATGCCTGATGGTTCCAGTGACCTCCAGTGAGTTTGCTACCAAATTAACTAGGTTCTGTGGAGGTGCAGGATGACTTGAAAGATAACTACCTAGCTCCAAACTTGTGTGAACTCAGACTTAGCATTTGCTAGCAGGGCTGAGGTCTGGTCTATGTTCAGGACTGAGCTTTTCCTACCCATACTATAACAGGAACCACACATGCCTGCATGACTTGACTGCTTTCTAACTGGATATAGAGGTACAGAGTCCTTCTCCCAATTGCTCTGACACTTGATAGCTCTGAAAGAAGGCAATACTCTGGTCTTATCTCAGTGCTGGGAGGAGTGCAAAGATTTTTTGAAGCAAGTCTACTTAAAAAGTTGATTGAAGAACAGGATGGTGCCTTGAGAATGTTTGGGAGATGGGGAGTTGTACAGCAGAGGGGCAATGGGAAATAAAAGAGAATAGCATCTTCTGTGTATCTGCATCTACAGAGTATCGATGTGTACGTAATTTTCTTTCCATGGCATGGAGAGGTAGAACAGTGCTATCAACAATTTACAAGTTGCCCAAAACAGTGGAGGTTATGATCTTCTTAAAGGCTCACAAGAACTCAGGCAGAAGGCCTGAATCATAAATTCCACAGTTCTCTCAGGGCACCTTAATCACTTGGTCATTCCTCATTTCTGGAGGACGTGGGTAGAGTTACACACTTTTCTTGGAGCATCTAGGTATCTTAAGACATTTTTCTGCCAAGTGACCTTAAAAAAATATTTTTTTTATTTCAGGTGGATGATGATACCAAAGACATAGTTAAGTATTTTACAGCATATAAGAATGTTTTTATTATTGATCTTTATGTGAGCTTGAGAATGCCAGTGTACAGAAAGTCCTGATGTGACAGGAACTGTACATATGATGAGGTGACTTAACAAATATACAAGTGCATATGTTTATAGCACTTCCTAAATAGTATTCTTTGGTCTCACCGAGATGCAGTTAATCAAGATAAACCAAAAAGACTTTTATTGTCCTTTCATGCTGGCTAATAAAATCCACTTTATTCTTCTGGTAGTGCTCCCTATTTCATTCCACAGCATTCTTTAATATTCACAGCAGGGTGAAGGGTTCAGATCATTGTTTCAGCTAATTGGTACTGCGATAAAAGAATATGAGACAGAAAAAGGTCCTAGAGGAGAATGTTGTAAAAACAGCATCAGGGTAAAATCTTTAAATGAGCATGCCTGGTGCAAAATACCTGTAGTCTTTACTTTAGAACCTCTCCATCTCTTCTGGGGTGCTCCAACAGGAGATTTAAAACATGCTTATCATGCCTAGCTGAGGGCAAGTTCTCCTCCCTGTACCTGCTGCACACCAAAGGCAGCTAAATAGATATTCTGTCATCTTATGGGATATGTGGGGAAGGATGAAGTCCTGAATTTGCACCTCTTCTTTCTTTTTATGTTTTCTGAACTTATCCCACAGGTTAAAAAAAATCCCACTGAAAATCTTGGAGCCTGTTTCTGTAAAACAGTCAATTCTTCTCTGTTTTTCTATCCTTAATGATGGCCCTGCGGGGCTTCCAAACAGCCATAAGCCTTTGGCTGTGCCTCTTCCCAATATTTCCAAGTACAGGGATCTTGTCTGACAGGAGTTTGAGAATTCTGCACGTTTACCTGCCATTTTCTTGATTACTTTTTGCCTGTGTGAGTCATGCATGGTGGATCTGACATGCAGTGATCACACAGAGTGTGGTCATGTATTTTTGTCTGGAAATATTGTGTGTAAGGAGGCTGAGGAGGCACAAGGGCAGCACGCAGAACATGGGTTTTCTCTCTTTCCTCTAGTACTCTTCCACAGTGACCTAAAGTAAGTTGGAGGCTAAGATAATCAGAAATGGCCAATGCATTTCTGTGCTGGAAGACTGAATTTTTCCCTTGGGAAGATCTCTATCTTTCTTTACAAGGTAGTTGGACTTTGTGATGGGGCTTGCTTTGAACCTCAGCAGCTGGATGGCATATAACTAAGGCTCTGAAGTAAAATGGCCTTTGACCTAGACAGTCATTAACTGTCCAGAAACACCTAATCTGGGCGTCATTATTTCTATTATAAACCATGAAAATATTAAAAAAATAAAGAGGAGAGTGATAACATCTTTCTCTGTGATGAAATATTAAAAACCTATCTCTCAATTCTGTGCTGGCATCTTCTCCTCTTTTTATTTTTTTTTTTTTAAGTAGCTTGGTCTTCCAGTTGGGGGAATCAGTCTTTTCAAATAGTACATCCTACTTTTAGCTTTTGAAAATTTATAAATGCAAGCGTTACCCAGGCAATCTTAGCTACAGCTGCTGCAACTGTCTTTGCTTACTCTTTCGCATATTTTTTTCTAAAAGCACATATATTTTGCCTCCATTGACAGGGAGAATAGTAAAAAAAAAAATTTACTTCAGTGGCCTAAGGAGTCCAGATTGCTGAAATCTGTTTGCAGCTAATACTTTGAGAAATTCCCAAGCTGAAACAGGCACTAGATTCTCTTGTGTTAGGGCACAATACTGTGCGACTTATTTTTTTATCAGGAACATGTAGATTATAATATTTGAAACATAGATTACATTGTTGAAAGGAGTTTTGATCTGCATTTATAGTGAGGGAAACATGAAGAGCTGATGCGAGCTGAGTAATCACTTCAGACTCTGGACATGACTTCTTGCACTGCTGCCACTGTGCAACTCTTGCTATCTTCCCTAAAAGACAGGAATGAATAGACTCTGGAAGGATGTGCACCATTTCTCCTATGACAAAGCCTGCATTTCCCATCATGTTACCACAATGACAAAAAGTGACATCTCAAAAGGTGTCTTAGGATGTATTCTAAGGCAAGCATGGTGATAGGGTCTTATAAAGAAATGTTGAGAGAAATTAGGTGGTTGCTTTAACTGATGATAAACTGATTTTGGACAAGCAGTAATACTGTGTAACTCACTTTCCTGGGATATTTTTCAGACCAAGAACTTAGCAAACTCAGAAAAGAGCAGACATTTATGTGGACGAGAGGGTCATCCTGAGCTGCAATAGCACCAGCAGGAAGAGAATACAATCTGGAGATAATTCACAAGATAAAGCGATTTGTAATAATACTAACGTTGTAAACTTTATTGAAAAGTCCAGGAATGGAATTTTATGCATGTTCCAGGGGGTTTCTTGGTTATTCTCACAAATCATAGGGTATCGATTGTTGTTTTGCCTCATTGCATTTGATCATACAAACACTAGACTGACAGTTGCTTCTACACTCCTATACCTTTAAGCTTTGGATGATGAAGAAAAAAGTTTTACAGGCATCCAGAAGAGCTCAGATAGTAAAAAGCTGCTCTGTAGACATGGCAAACATGTGACATTAATTGTGTACTTGAAAATTATAGCAGAAGTCAGATAACTGAGTCCTCCAGTCAGATAACGGATAACCTTCCTCTCCACAACTACCTGGAAGGAGGTTGTAATGAGGTGGGTGTTGGTCTCTCCTCCCAAGTTACTAGTGACATGACAAGGGGAAATAGCCTCAAGTTGTGTCAGGGGAGGTTTAGATTGCATATTAGGAAAAAGTTATGTACTGAAAGAATGGTAAAATATTGGAAGATGCTGCCCAGGGAAGTGGTGGAGTCATCACCCCTCAAGGTTTTCAAAAACACGTAGATGTGGCACTGTAGGACACGGTTTCGCAGGCATGGTGCAGTTTGTCTTGATCTCAGAAGTCTTTACCAGCCTTAATGATTCCATGAATCTATGAACTTCTGCAGTCTGGTAGAGAGTTAGGGGAAAAGTGGGGAGAATGAGACGTAGAGCGAGAGTTGTGGAACAAAAATATTATTTTGGGGGTCAGTTTAACAGCTTTTCTGCTAAAGAAAATTGCTGATATGAAAATCAAATGGTAAATCTGGTAAAATGGTAAAAAAATTGACACTGTGTTTCCAAGAAAATATACATACATTGCTCTTATTCGGGACTTATCCTTGGTGTTCTTTAAATCACAGAGAAATAGTGTACAGCTATAGAAAAGACTTCTGGTTTTCTGATACAAGAAGCATGAAAATGGCTACATATCTTTTTGAAATAAGTGAGGCATAGGAATGAACATGGCAGTTGGGAGAAAAATGAAGTCTAACTGTGTTACAGAATAACAAAAGAAAACCACTGCTTGAATGATGCAAAAATTTGTGCACTACAAAAAGATAATTGTTGACCTTTAAGCATTCATTTACTTAGTATTTTATCAAACAGATTTTAAACAGGCAAAGAAATAGATACAGAGTGAAATGGAGGTCTGGAAGGTGAAGGGAAATCCAAACAGAGTGTTGGTGTTCCTTGGCTTTGGCAGAGGGAGGAAGGTGAGGGTGAGGAGAGGTGTAGCAGTGTGCAGGCTGTGGCAATGCTGTTGCTTATTTTGCAGTGGCAGCCCTCAGGTGAGAATTGTAATCCCTGAAGAACTGAAGGTTTAGATCTTAAGAAAATGCACTCTGCCTAAGGAAGTTTTAAGAAATAACTAGCAGTACTAATGTCCAAGACACTGAGTTAGATAGTCCTTGAAAATCTTTCAGTATGTAGAAAAAAGGGAGAGCCATATTTTAACTTCTCTGTGAGGTCTTCAAGTACTAAATGTGATCACAAGCACATGCTTCCTTCTCCTTGCTGCTACAGTATCTCCAGACTTTAAAGTTCATGCATAAACCTAAATTTCAAACAGTCTCTAAAAACTCAGCTTTCTGTGCTTAACCTACTAATTCGACTGTATCTTTACCTCTGTAGTTTGCCTTGCTCCACTGGGACCAGAGTGAAGTAGCTGCACATGGCTCCTGCGCACCACGTGTTTGCCAGTCGTAGATACCCTCTGCAAACTCAAGGTTCTTATTCACCTCCTGATAACCCATAACTGTTAGACAGGAGGGTGAAAGACTGCTTGGGATGGGTTGGCAACCACCATAGAAATATCTGTAAACTGCATTTGGACTGTCAAAGACTCTTTGTCTACAACTCCTGAAGATTTTTCCAGAGTCAAGGAAGTACAAATATGTGTTAAAGCGTCCTTTGTACTCCATGATAAAAACTTCTCTTCATACAGGTAAGGATCATTTATTAGAGTATAACGTAATAAAAGGTGGTTTTAAAGGAAAGGAAATATAATGACACAGAAAACACCACAAGCTGTGATCATAATGAAGTTTCATTTTGCCTTTACTTACAACTATTTTTTCTCCAACTTCAAACTTTGTCATTTCCTAGACATGGACTTTTGAGCCAGATTTTGCTAGTGTGAGCCTATCTCTAGTTTGAGATATTTATGGTGATGTTGAAATTTTACTGTACTAGTGAATGAACGGTAGCATATTTTGTAGGAATAATGAAATCTCAGCAACATGAGACCTCAGTAAAGCACATTGTTGTTAAATCTTTGCTGACTGCTGTTTTTATGTGTGAATTATAAGGTGTGTGGATAAGCAAAGTGCGAATTAATGAGGTTTTACTGTGCTGAAATGAAACTGTGGCAGGGCATGAGTTAAGAAATATGGTGTTACTTACTATTTTGTATTCAAGAAGTTATGTTTTTTGAGCAGCTGCCAGTCAGAGTATGGGTGGCTACACTGAGGGCATCTTTGAAACTGTATTTTTCTATGCATATTCCTTGAGTAGATTTTTATCCATCAGTTTTATTCCCATTAACCAAAGACAAGGCTAAATAAACTAATTCTATATTAAAGCCTAGGAGGAAAAGACCCAAGAGCAAGAAGCTTTCAAGAAGCCTTTATCTGCTTGGTGTGCTCATCTAAAGAGACCATAGGGAAGGCCTACTCCTATCTCTACTTTCCTTCTGTGGTTTTGCCATAGAGGATCACCTGTGTTTCTCTTATTGCTCAACCAGTTGCTGGCCAGTGGTGCTGTGGGGCAGGTACAAATGTCTCATGTGAAGCAATCTGATTTTCAGTTTGCTCAGCACCTCTTTAACTGTCACAGGGCTGCATTGCATTATTTGGGCTTGTAGGTGTTGGAAGAGCTCATGAGCATGACGTACCAAGTTTCTGTAGGTGTGAGAGGCTGTGTGCAGACCTTAACAATTTGATGGAAATATTCATTTGACGTGGACACAAAATTTTAGTAAGAAGTAACAGATGTTGTTGCTCCCTTGAGCAGCTTGGAGGTTCATACCCCGGATA
Source organism: Coccyzus lansbergi (assembly GCA_033558105.1). NCBI lineage: Eukaryota > Metazoa > Chordata > Aves > Cuculiformes > Coccyzidae > Coccyzus > Coccyzus lansbergi. The sequence goes on along the minus strand of JAUMJK010000232.1, from coordinate 3,231,347 downwards.
GACATGCTGCTGTCTTCCTCTCCAGGCTTTTTGTATTGCCAGTGCTGACTGAGGTGTCCGCTAGCTGCTGCAGTCAGAGCATTTATGCATCAGCTTGCTCTTGTAGTGAGAGAATTCAGAGGAAACTCAAGGCCAGATTGCCAACAGCTTTTGTGCCCTATGTCTATCTATCTTCCAGTCACTGCTTTGCTTCTCCTGGCCTTTCTTTACCTGTGGCAAAGGTAGTCATCATGTTACACTGCCAATCCTGCTTTGCTAAGCTTGCCGCTTCACTATCTGGTGATATCTGTCAGAGCCAATATTGAAGCTTGTAGATCTGCTAGGTACAAAAAGCTCTGAATCCTGTGAACAACCTGCAGTTCCTTTCTTCCAAACTGTACAAGCTATGTGGAATGAAGCAGAGACAGGAGCAGAGTAAGTAGCTGAAGTGCATCAGTGCTGGCTTAAATATGCTGCCTTAGTTTTGATTTACTTATTTGATTCTTTACAGTGGTACAACCCACCACAGCTGGATTTTTTAGGTGAACAATTTTTAAGGTCATTAAACATGTTCTAGAAGATAACACGAATGCTTCTGAAGAAGAACGTGAGTTGGAGGAACATTTCCATCCTTAGAAGATCCTGTAGAGGAAATATTTACTTGTTAGAAATTTTCCCTCATCACATTTTGCATTATTGCTCATGCTATTAGAGAGCCTTTGTGCAGAACTATGATCTGTTTTACTAACTTGGTATATTTCTCTTTGTGCCCATGAGCAATTTTACAGAATATAAATGGACAAAGAAATCTTTCAAGGAGTCATATACCATTTATATGTGTGTGTGTTTGGTTTGGGACATGAGCTGAGTGACAGTGTGGCAAACAGCAGAGGAAGTGCAGACCGCTCACTCATCCTATATAGGCATTCCTAAGAAGATGAGTGATTTCAAGATAGATAGATAAACACCACCTCATGCCCTCCTCTGCTTCTCACAAAGGACGCATGTATACACACCAACAGACATGCTTTGGACAATAAATTCTCCAAAAATTATTTGGAAAGTAATTTCTCTGGGTATTTCCGTCTGACAGTTGTTGCTTTCTGTGAAAGCAAAAGGCTGAAGGGAGACTTAACTCTGGAGAGAGAGTGGGACAATGTGAATGCCTTGGGATCTGTATTGATGTTAATGGGTAGCTGAACAGTTCTCTTGGCACATGTCTGTGATCACTGGAATAAACTTGCAAAAAGATTATTTTTTGCATGAGTTTTCACTGGGATAAATGATATATTGGGGGTTATTTTGCTTTCTTTATTTGAACTTCTGTTTTGCTTCCATTAGCTGACTATGGAGAACCATCTCTGGGTTACCTATATGACTTTTTGTTTTCCCGTGGAGACATCATACTTGCTTTTGAGTGAAGCTATCTGACTTTAAGACAGATGTAGAAGACTAGATATTTCTAAGAGTTAATTAGGTTAGGCATAACAGAGGCTGTCATTTGTGCTTGTCATGGGTTTTGTAGTTTAGTTAATTTTTGGGCAACATCTGAAATGACTCTTCACTTTAAAACTGAAATACACATATTTGAATTGAACAGTATATGGCCTTTTCCCACTGACCTGCTCTGTCTCTACATCGGTGACCACCACGTTGTCTAGGAAAGATTTTGGATGGGACGGGAGTATCTAAATACAGTTTCATGGTAAGTGTGACGTAGTCACAGAATCACTTGGTTGGAAAAGACCCACTAGATCATCAAGTCCAATCATTCCTATCAACCATTAAACCATCCCCCTCAGTACCTCACCCACCTGTCATTTAAATACCTCCAGGGATGGTGAATCAACCACCTCCCTGGGCAACCTGGTCCAATGCCAAATGACGCTTTCTGTGGAAAATGTTTTTTTGATGTTCAACCTAAACCTCCCCTGGTGGAGCTCGAGGCCATTTCCTCTTGTCCTGTCCCCTGTCACTTGGGAGAAGATGCCACCTTCCTCCTCTACACAACCTCCTTTCAGGTAGTTGTAGAGAGCAATGAGGTCTCCTCTCAGACTCCTCTTCTCCAGGCTAAACAACCCCAGCTCTATCAGCCATTCCTCATAGGTCCTGTTCTCCAACCCCTTCACCTGCTCTTCTCTGGACTCCCTCCAGAGCTTCAACATCCTTCTTGTGGTGAGGGGCCCACAACTGAACACAGTATTCAAGGAGCGGCCTCACCAGTGAGGAGTACAGAGGGAGAATCACCTCCCTGGACCTGCTGGTCACACAGTTTCTGATACAAGCCAGGATGCCATTGGCTTTCTTGGCCACCTGGGCACACTGCTGGCTCATGTTCAGTCAGCTATCGACCAACACCCCCAGGTCCCTCTCCTCCTGGCAGTTTTCCAGCCAGGCTTCTCCCAGTCTGTAGCTCTGCATAGGGTTGTTGTGCCTCAAGAGCAGGACCCGGTATTTGGCTGTGTTAAACCTCATCCCACTGGACTCACCCCAGCGGTCCAGCCTGTTTAGGTCCCTTTGCAGAGCCTCCCTACCCTCCAGCAGATCGACACTTCCACATAGCTTAGTGTCGTCTGCAAACTTGCTAAGGGTACCCTCCATGCCTTCATCCAGGTCATTGTTGAAGACATTGAACAGGGCAGGACCCAGCACTGAGCCCTGGGGAACCCCACTTGTAACTGGCCTCCAGATGGATTTAACACCATTTACCACCACTCTCTGGGCCCAACCATCCAACTAGTTTTCTACCCAGGAGAGTGTGCGCCTGTCCAGGCCAGAGGCTGACAGTTTCCGTAGCAGAATGCTGTGAGAAACTGTGTCAAAGGCTTTACTGAAGTCCACGAAGACCACATCCACAGCCTTTCCCTCATCCAGCAGCCGAGTCACTTTGTCATAGAAAGCAATCAGGTTAATTTGGCAAGACCTGCCTTTTGTGAACCTGTGTTGGCTGGGCCTGATCACCCAGTATTCTTGCATGTGCTTCATGATAGCACCCAAGATCACCTGTTCCATGGCTTTCCCTGGCACTGAGGTCAGACCGACAGGTCTGTAGTTCCCAGGATCCTCCCTGTGACCCTTCTTGTGGATGGGCACAACATCAGCCTCCAGTCCAGTGGATCTTCTCCAGTCTTCCAGGATTGCTGGAAGATGATGGAAAGGGGTTTGTCCAATACATCTGCCAGCTCCCTGAATACTCTTGGGTGGATCCCATCCAGCCCCATAGACTTGTGGGTGTCTAGTTGGGCAAGCACGTCTCTAACTATCTTCTCTTGGATCATGGGAGCTTTGTTCTGCTCTTTTAACTCCTGGATACGCACACACAGGGAACAACTTTCTTTACTATTAAAAACTGAGGCAAAGAAACACTAAGTACCTCAGCCTTCTCCTCATCCTTTGTCACCATTGTTTCATTTGCATCCAATAGGGTCTGAATATTCTCCCTAGTTCTCCTTTTATTGTTAATGTATATATAGAAAGGTTTTTTTGTTAGCTTTCACTGACTTGGCCAATTTGAGCTGTAGTTGGGCTTTAACCCTTCTGAGTTTTTCCCTGCCCAATCTGATTTCCTCCCTGTAGTTCACCCAAAATTCCTGTCAGAGTGAAAATTGCTGAAAAGGAATTTCCCTCTCCTTCCACATCACATTCCCACCTGATCCCAGTCTCATCCCCTTCCATCCCATCCTTTATGTGATGCAAGCATTCATATGGCAGAATAGTCAGGCAGGTCATATGACTTTTTTTTTTTAAAGCTTCTTCTATGTATTAGACAGCTGACAGAGCACTTCTTACATGTTTTGGCTGGTTTCAGCTGCCATCAGAATGCACTCTCAGAAAACTGTCCAGAAGCCTTTTCACACTGAGCACACACAAGGTTATTCCTATGCATTTCCAATCTAAACGTCAGCAAGTACTTGAAGTAAACTTCTTGGGAAAGCTTATTACACTTTTCTTCCTAAAGCTTACTGCCCCAAACTCTGAATGATTTGATACACAATCCATCATCTTTTTTGTCATCCCTTGTCAAGTCTTCTTCCTCATGGTACAGTGCACATGTCACAGTGCCCTCTTATCCATGGTACGTTCCCCCTGGTGCAATTAGAATCATTTGGTAGAGACCATAGGATGAAACGTGGTTTTGTGCCATCCCAAAGCAATGTAACCACTGCAAACATTACTCTTCTACCAGCATTATATTACTCCTAATTAAGTTCACAGAACTGCAGCAATAATACTGGAGCCTTCATACACCTCCTCAAAGGCCTTGACTGACATGCCATAGACAATGCTAATCAGGCATTAAAAGGCACAAACCAGAGCTGTAGAGCTTTACCAGGACCAGTGCTTTCAAACAAGCATGACTCACTTGTCAAGCATGGCTCTCAGCCCATGGAAAATCCTTCTGAGGGAAGTAGCAGAAATACTGCTTTGGAGACTTTTAAAGAGGTCTCCAGAGACATTTAAAACTAGACTGGACAAAGCAGTAGTAAGTGCACTGCAGGGAGCAGTCCTGCATTGGTATGGGGTTTTGGTCTAAATGACCAAATAGATCTTTTCTGCCCCTAATTTATATGATTTTATGACTGGAAATAACTTCTAACTTAAGAGGATTTAGATGGGAGGCATGGGCATGCGTTATTTGCAGCCAAACCTAAAGTGACTGCTCTGTTATGGAGTGTGTGAGTATCAGTGGTGGGAGAGGGATTGTGCAGGTAAACGTAGAGCGGAAAGCATGGGATTAAGTAGCAGTGGTAGAACTGGGATAATGAGAATAGTTTTATTTGCAAAAGGAGTACTTCAAGTTAGAAGAGATGTGTGAAAGTACTAAATAGAGTAGGTACCTTTTAATATATTTTACAGTAATTTCCTAGCTTGTTGTTTGTTTGTTTTAACCTTTTCAGACACTGGTAGTGGTGGTTTTGAAAACTTATACACAAGAATGATTAATTTTACTTTCTTTGAGAGAATGTTGAAGGTTTGCCTCTGACCGAGGCTGAGCTCCTGCAGCTCTTAAGTTCATTTTTTCATATTTGGGAATGACTGGTAGTTAAAAAAGAAACTGCTGTGCCAAATTGTGACCTGCTGATCATGTTCTAGACAAACCCTTTAAAATGCCTGCAGAGAATAGTTTTCTTCTCTGTGCTTGCCTGCTACCTTCTTATCAGCGATTCTTGAAATTTACAAGTAATTTTCTCCCTGATGCATTTATGGAGTAGGGTTATTTAAGAACACTTCTTTCCTTTGTGTACAGGACCAGAGGAAAAAGAGCATTGGCACAATGAGTAATATGCCCTTGTGCACATGTTTTCTCAGCTAAGGAATGTGCCCTGACTTTGTGATTACGTGGCCATAACAATTACACAGCTTATTCAAACAGCATCCACTCTGGTGTCTTCCTTTTCTTTATTAAAAAAAAGAAAAAAGACATCACTAATTATCATCTACACATGTGGAGCTAATTACTATGACTTTGAGGTTCTGTTTTTTGCTTCCTGACTTTTATGTTATCCCTTTAAAAGCTTCTATTCAAAATGCACTTTTTATGTTTATGTGGAAATGGGAAACTTTGTAATTGCTAAACTGAAATAGGAAGTGTTTTGATTTCCTGTCTGTGTGAACATCAACTGAAACACTCTAACATATGTATCCTGAAAACGTAGCAGGATTAACTTATAGTAATCTTCCTCACTTTCCTCCTTTTTTTCTTACAAAAGAAGGGAATGTGTTATCATGAGTTCATGGATGGGACTGGAATTCCAGGGATGTAGAGTCTAACTCTGGCTCTACTGTGATTTTGGGTAAGTTATTTAAACTTATCTCTCTAAGTTTCTCTTTCTGGAAAAGAATAATGCAGTCTTTTCTACTGACAACTGATGTGAAGCATAATTTCTGTTTATAAAATACTTATAAATCCTTAAATTAAAAGTAGAATGGAAGTAAAAGTAACTATTAATACCATTCTCACCAGAATAGAATTCACTGAAATGTTGGATTTTCCATATATTGCAATTTGATTGAATGACCAGTCCTCCTCTCCCTCCCTTTAGCTTCACTAACCTGTTCTGAAAGAGAACAAAGAATCAATTGAAATATGTAAGACTGGAAAGTTTAACATACTACAGCACTTAACTGCAGTCTGCAGAATATTTAAAGTGTGTTGTACTGTGAAATTGGCAAGCTGAGGCACTACCTATCCGAAGCACTAAAGCCGTTGGATGCTGCATTTTATTCTGTAGAAACAGAATTTGCAACATTTGATGTTTATTGTCTATCCATGATATCTGTATATTTGTTCAGCTGACAAATGAAAGGGGATAGCTCCCAAGAGTCAGCTGTGCCAGCTCAGACTGAGACCTTGGACTCAAGCTGAGTCTTTTCTGTGCATTGACAGTAGCTGTAAATGTTATGGTATTCAGATTAATTCCTTTCCTATAGTTTATCTACGTACCTATCTTCAAATGCTGTTCTTCTGATCACCTTCATTTAATCTGCAGAAGGGTAAATAAACATAATGTGAATAGCAGTTTTGTGGATGGGACATAAATGGGAGTTATGTTAAAAATGCCCATTTCTGGTCAGACCAACCAGGAACCAGAGGATCCTGCTTCTACATTTACAACAGAAATATGTTATTTTTATTGTTATGTGTATCACACTGCAAGCTTAATAAAAGTGTTATACTTCTGCTTTTTTTTTTGCTCACTTCAATTTTATCTGAATTTTGTCCCATTAATCTGCAGGGCTGCTGCCTTTGTGTTTTCATTGTTTGTAATTTCTAATCCCTCCTAGAAATTTTGCTGCCAAAAAAAGACTAGACACACCTGTGTCAGGGAAATACTGAATTTTAGTCAGTCTTCCAATGTGTTTCCATTGTTCAGCTACTGTCAACTGTAGGCATTAACAGTGAAAGAGGCACATTCATGAACACTATTAGAATAATTTTCTTACAGTTTTTCTTTCTTTTCTTCTTAGTTTGTACAGTTTGGAAAACATGATTAGCTACTGCACATCTTTATATACTTATACATTCACATTTTTTAATTGGTACATAAAACTTTTCTCCCCTATGTGTATGAATCCATAAAAGTAGCCTAGGGAGTGAAAGACACGGTAGCTCTGGAGAATCTATGCACATAAGAATGCTGCTGCCTGGGAGATGGAAACAATATACTAATGTTTCTTTCTCAGTATATTCTCTCTTCAGTGGTCTTGAGCATAGCTCATGCCAGATTTGGATGACAGCCGCTTATTTACCATTTTTCTTTAAATATTCAGCCCTGTCCTCTGCTGTATGGCACTTTAACCTTGGACACCTATCCACCTCTTTAATATTATTAAATTCATATGAAAATTTATACTGCAAACTCTAATACATATTAGTCATGGGAAGAACTCATTGTTATTGGAATTCATTTTGACATGCATAGGCCAGAACAGCCCAATACAAATATTTTTTTCCTTAAACACAATCCGAAACTTTTTTCTTTTGATTAACGTTAACTTACATGACACAGTGGCCAGTGTTCACTAACACTTCATTTCACTGAAAACCTGATATTACCTTATCACCTAGTACCAAACTAGGCATTTTGTGCAGATCACGAACATTTTTTAAACAAAATTTCATTGATCCAGTGGCAAAAAGAAAAAAAAAATCTATGTTGCTCATGATTGTTCGAAACTCAATGCAGGCAGCTATGCTTCTATAGGTCATAGTTGAGGTGAGTAGCATTTAGTACTTTACCATTGCAACATTAAATTTGTAAAAGACACAAATACCAGTTAGGAATTGGATTACTGTGGCTGAAGAAATTGTGTTCATAAGCTCAGAAGAAGAAGGAGATGAGTCAGTAAGTTGTGTGTCCATCATTTCAGCTTCCAGCTCTTGACACAGAGAAGCTTTCTGGTAGGGGATATTGGGTACCGACTTTGGCTGTCTGCTGGGCTTGCTTATGGCTTTTCAGCCATGTAGAAAAACAGTACTTTGTGGCCTTAAAGAAGAATCAGAGATTAATTTTCAGGTCATGACACTGACCTAAACCCCAGGTTTGGGTATTTTATACTGTCCCTTTCTAGTCTTATTCACTATCCTTGAGTCTGTACTCTTAAAAAATGAGCAAGTCAACCTTACTTATCTAAAAATTTGTTTCCCAGAGAATAACCATTGCCTGTATTTCTTTGAAATGTTTCTGCAGCCCTCTCAAGGAGCACATTCAACGTTGCATTATTGCTGCTGTAAATACTGTGTAAATATGTCTCATTGTTCAAAAGAAAACATCTTTGATAGGTTTAGGTTTAGTTATCTTAATCGACAAACTGAAACTAGATCCAAATTGATATGAAAATGCTGTGACCATGTTACAGTGTCCCATGGAATCAAACACTTCTTTAAAATGCTAATTGTTCATTCTGGTATGAGATTATACAAAGAACAATAGCATATCTTCTGATGGAAAGGATAGCTTTTATATCAAATGACCTCCTGGAAGCTGAATACAGAACCCAGAACAAGCCCTTTGGCGAGAGCTCAGATGTTCTTGTATTCTTCCTTAAGGAAATCAGATCTTCTGGTTTCAATACTTTCTCTTTCCAAATTTCCAGACTCAATACATATATGGTTCTGAATATTCCAGATCATCTGGAACAGGTTTAAAGAATAGATTGGGGAATGGAGCAGATTAAGACAAACAATTTCTTATCCCACAGAGCAACCTAACAACATTCTCTGTTTCTTAAACCATTTGACATACAAAGAATTGCGTCAGTTTAACTATTTTCAAACTAACACAGCTGTATTGTTGTGGAGCTTTTGGTAGGCAGATTTTAAGAGTTCTAAGAATCATTCATATCAATGTAAAATTTGGTTGGGTTTGCTTACTGTAGTAAGAAAAAAGAAATTAAGCACATGATGTGTGTGTTTCTACTTTGAAAGTTTTACCACATGTCACTAAATTCTCTAAAAGGAAATAATGTAGTAGGCTTAACTTCTGCATAAATCAGCTTAGATTTTTAGATAGACAAGTTTTAAAATGGGTCAGATACAAACTCTTTTAAGAGTTCCCAAACATTTAAAAAATAACTTGGACTCCTAACTTCCTCCACTCTGTTTCTGTGTCTTTGCTTTTTACAGTATCTTAAATGTGGAAGATATAGTTTTTTACAACAAATTTTGCTGAATAAAGACATTATATCCTTGGAAGATTTTAATTGAAAGATTATTTTTTCAAATCATTCATTCAAGCTTTGGTTTATTGTCAGATATGGTTTGGAAGATTCACACCTTTGCTTACGATATATTTCTGAATTAGAGGCATTAAACCAAACAACATAGGAAATTCAAATTAACTAACAATGACAATGTCATGCTTCTTAGAGACTGCTGGGGTCTTGAAGGACTGGAAGATCTTATAGCCACCTTCCAGTAGCTGAAAGGGGCCTACAAGAAAGCTGGGGACTATTCAAGAAGGCTTATGGTGACAACACAAGGCGGAAAAGGTATAAACTGGAGAAAGGTGGATTTAGAGCTGATATTAGGAGGATTTTTTTCATGATGAGAGTGGTGAGACACTGAAACAGGTTGCCCAGGGAAGTTGTGGCTGCCCCATTACTGGAGGTGTTCAAGGCCAGGTTGGATGGGGCATTCATAGAATCACAGAATCACTAGGTTGGAAAAGACCCACAGGATCGTTGAGTCCAGACATTCCTATCAAGCACTAAACCATGCCCCTCAGCACCTCACGCCCCCTTCTTTTAAGTACCTCCAGGGATGGTGACTCAACCACCTCCCTGGGCAGCCTCTTCCATTGCCCAGTGACCACTCCTGTGAAGAATTTTGGCCTTGAGTAATCCGATCCAGTGGGATGTTCCTGCCCATGGCAGGGGCTTTAGAACTAGATGACACTTAAAGTCCCTTCCAACCCAAACTGTTCTATGATTCTATGATTTTTCACTTCTTGCTGGCATTGACCAGTGCAGTACCAGCTGAAGGAGCACATGACATGGTTATAGGTATGGAAGCCCCATGTCTCCCTTCCTATCCCTTTTCTGATCTTCTCACTTAATCTGGGATGCATCTGCCTCAGCACATCGCTGACTATGGGAGGAGCCATGTCCCCAGTTCCGTGTTTGGGTTTTCATTGAGCAAGAGAAGAGAAAAAAAAACCCCAAACATGTGCATGTTCAGTCTGTGTTGATTGATTGTTCCTTAGCTACGAAACAATTTTCAGTACCAATTATGTCTTTGCAGATGACAGAAGCCATTTAGTATAATGACCATAATAATTAATTTTCATTATAAATCAGATTAGTTAATGATGCTGTTGTCCACATTCCACACAGAACTAAAGCAGAGTATCTTACATGTGCTCTCAGAAGATATAATTTGCTATGCAAGGTACTTCTTTAAGTATTTTTACCTCAATAAGAACAATGTTGAATGTCTTTGACCTCCAGGGTTCAGTGAGAAGTGCTGCTCTCCCAGTGTCAGCTCTTTGCAAATAACTCTCCATTTGCAGCCACAGGGACAAAGAACTTGAGGCTGAAAATTCACTGACTTTATAGCATGCTAGTGGGCAACATTCCTGAAGCCATTATTTTTTCTTCATCCCTGTAAAAAGTTATGATAGAGCTGAAGCATTCAGGGGGCAAGGTAGCTGGGGTTTTTTTGTTTTATTTTCAGCATAGGATTCTTGCTGAATTTTTCTAAACTTCTGGTCCTATGTTCATTTTAATCCCCTTAAAAGCAATCTGTAAAACATCCACATCTAGAAGTGAGCAATCAAATCTTAGTATAATATTTATTTGGTTTTGCGTGTCAATTTCCTTTGCAAAAGATAGCCTATGAGATTTTTTCAGAAAGGTCATAGGCTTCTTGGATGATAAAAGATGAGAGGATTTTGCAGGAGAGATGAATTTATTATTTCAGGCAAGAAAACTACTAAAACCAGTCAAATACCTTACCTATGCATTTCGCTTTCTCCATTCTCAAGGTCTACGTGCTGACTCCTTTTATAAATGGTAAGTATGCAACAAAGCAGATGAATGAGCAGCATGAAACTTGTGGCTTTTGATGATTCTAATTTAGGATGTTAGCTGTCTATTATTTTTGGCACTAAATTGGCCACCACATCAAGTTATGCTGTTCTCTAACTGAGTGCTTGTAGTCAGGCAAAGAATTGTCAAAGCATAGAGCAATAAACTGTGATTCGTGAGCAGCATAAAGTGAATCATCTGGTTTGCACACATGCAGAGGGAGAGCAAAGCCTTGTAAATGCAGCCTAAGCTTCTGTACCTTTGTATATCCTTGCACTTCTTATAAGCTCAGTTACCTTGAGACTCTTTTCTGTTCACTTGCTTTACTGAGGGAACCGTTTTGATTCCCAAGTATGTCCTTTTTAAAACAAAAGCAAGAGTCAGAAAGGAGAGAGCAGTAGATAACAAAACTGGAAACAGACAAGGAAAGACAAGAGAGCAGAGGGAGAACTGCATAGACATTAGGAAGTGGAGTGAACCATTTTTACTGGAGAGGCTGCAGCTATTCAGGGAATAGAGACGACCTGGTGAATCAGTGCCTGGCCAAAGAAAGCTGGGAAGTACAATTTTGTTAAAAAGCATGTCATTTGTATTCTTGTCATTAGCTCATAACTGATTGAAATAATATTACATGAACTGGCAAAACCTTGTCAGTTCCTCTTTGCACAAATACTGTTAAATGTGGTGCTCTTCTCCAGCAATAACCTAGTCACATTCAGCTCCTAGGTTAATTTATACACTTAATTTTTAATCCATGTATTTTATTAAAAGTGAATTTGTTAAAAGAACATCACTGTCACAATTGCATTATATTTCCTGGGTAACAGCACTGCACTTAGACTTTGAATATATTGGATTATTTAAGCATCCTAGTATCTCATATATCTTCAAAAAGCGGGGGGAAGATTTAAAGCAATACCACATTGCAGACCCAGAAAGGTTGGTGGTAGTGTGTCTTGACAGAGCTAGAGGGAATGCATGTATCATCTTGCCTGGCCACAATGTAATGGCAGCACTGCTAGCTCAGCTGCCAAAGAGTTCTTAGCTCTCTTGGGGTGCAAGAAGCAGTGCTTGCTGCAGAGGTAAGGCTCTGCCTCACCAGGTGCAGAGACCACATGGGTACTCAGCTGCTCAGGCAACCTGGAAAAACTCTTCTTACATTTTAAGTAAAAGTATATTTTTTATGAAAAAAATTGTTTCCAATTTGTTAGCTTTAGCCTCCAAATATTTTGCTGGCCTGCAGCTGGGTAGTCGTTCCTTAATTAAAATAAATGAAAAGAGGAATGTAAGGACATAAAGTGGACTCAGTTGATTTTACCAATACTTATTTTCTAATACAGAATAAGACCTGCCATAACTACAGAAGTAGATACAGCTTTTGAGATATCTACTTTTATATTGGTCTCTGATATCTACTTTTATATTGGTCTCTTTATGTTTATTCTGCAATGCATGCCTTTTTTTTACAAATAAGGAGCTTATTCTAGTGGGGAAGAGGTATTTTTTCACTATAGGGGAAATGCAAAAGCAATGGAGCCTACTTCATTCTGTTCACTTCAAAATCTGAGTCTCATTTCTGTGTCTAAATAAACGGCAAAATAGGGAGAAAAAAAGCAAAAAGCAGTAAGCAGTCAAATGCTTGTTGTGTTGTTGTTTTAAAATATGATTGTTCATAAAGAAAGCTTGTGCAGCTATTTGTAAAGAGAAAGAAGGACCTAAATTCTGATAGTGGTGAAATCAAAGGGAGTCTGAGTCTGATGTCAGTGCATTCAGTATTTTGGGTTTATTCCAACTGTGACCACCAAAGTGGTGAAATATTCCCCCTCCCGCCAGACTTTTCCTTTCTCTAGCTCTCATTCAGGAATGCCATAACCACTCATGCATCTTTTGCTGTGCTTTGAAAATGAGGCAGACAGAAAAAGGATGTTTTAACTGAGAAGATAGGTTCAAATCCTACACGAACAAGTGACAATTTGATCTGCCTGCAACTTAGTTAACTCATCTGTAAAGAACTCTCTTATATCAACTTTTCTATCACAATCATTGCTACTGAAATTAAATTTCTGCCAATTGTATATTAAGGCATATGACTGTGCATCACTCAAACAATGTTTGTTCTTTCATCCATCTCTTATAGAAGAACATGTACACACAGTTTGAGGTTTTGGGGTTGACATTTGATTTAGTTTCCAGTTGACCCATCTGATTTTAGTCTTACTATTGCTATCACCACTGCCAGATCTGCTCAGACAAATCTGCAACGTAAAGCAGATGTTGACCTGGGCATCTGGTGTCTGTTTAGAGATGGCACCTAGGTTTAGCCAGATTTCTAGTATGTATTTTGTTTCAGATAGACATCTCTTTATATTTATATTAGAGAAGGCAGGACAAAGAACTGAGGCTTATGTTTGAAAGCCTCACACAAGGTGATTAGATGTGTCATGGTTTTTATTTTATTGAAAGAACGAATTAATAATTTCTGTCCCTAGAAATTCCTGTTTTCCAGAAAGTGAATTCTTATCCCTATAGCAGAGAACTTATTTGTGCCAGGTGAGTGCTTTATACATTAGAGGCAGGGACAGTCGTTCAGACCTACTGGGCTCAGCCCATTGTATGTCCAGACCCACCTTGAGGTGGACTCTCTAATTAATTAGTGTGAGCATGTTCTACATTAGTAGCATATATTAATCATTGAATCACCAGGCTGGCAAAGACCTCTTGGATCATCACGTCCAAATTAATGACTGTGGGAGGTTCATATACTGCAAAATAATATCTAAGGTGGAGAGACATATTTTTCACTTGAGAGGTATATTTTTCACTGTTCTCCAAACAGAAGCTACCTGTGATCTAACCATGCAAAACTAGTTTGATGAAGTACAGAGAAGTGAATTAGGAGTGAGGTGACAGCCAGAATAGCTTTGCTTTTACTCATATGTGCTTCAACATTGATGTTATTTTAACACACACACATGCAGACACATAGACACACATATGCACGCACATTCTTTAACATACTCCTTTGGGATAAAAAAATCTAGGCATTGATCCAAACTGTTACTCCACAGTCTTCAGTCATTTCAGAAATTCAGAAACTGCCGGTTTCTACAACGGGTTCTTTTATAGAATTTTTATTTTAGGACTGAACCACTACACAGTATCTCTTTTTTGGTTTTTCTTCTATTAGAGAAGATCCTTATTTGCCTATCTGGCATAGCTATTGTGAGTTATATTTACTGACTGGAAACTTGGCAACTCCAATATTTGTTCTTGGTAACAAGATATTACCCACAGTTTTTACTTGCTGAGCTTTGTGGCAACCAGGTGGAACATACATCATTAGTTTACTGAATAATGAATATACTTTAAATCATGGTTCAAAAATGCTCAGTTACAGTATATTGAGTTAGAAAAAAAGTTTAATGTAAAACCAGGTTTCCATAGTAGAATTAACCAAATCAAAATAGGCTTTTTATCAAGTTTATTGAAACTAATTCAACTTTCCAAGAACTAAAAATTGGTTTCCTGTCCTGACTGTTTTGGAATTACTTACTGTCATCTGTTTCAGACGTTAAAGGATATGATTTAATATCAGCAATAAGGCCTATGTTCTTACTTGGGCAGGTGTTAATTATTTAAGCACTACCCATTTAAATTTGTTTCCAATCACCCTTTTGAGTGAATTGCTTTGTACTTTTCTTTAAGTGTATTTTTCGCTCACACCAATAAAACTGGGTGGAAAGTCCCCCAATCAGTAATTCTGTTTCTCCAATGTTCAGCTATCTTTTCATAGGCAGGTAGAGACAGAGGGATATTATTTCATGTGTTATGGGCTTCAGTGGTAGAATATAATGCACCATTTTTATCTCCTTTGTAATAATAAAAAGTTATCCTCTTAGACAGAGTCCTGTGGTTTCTGCATGGTAATAACTGCACCCTGTGAAAATGAATTGTGAAGTGGGTCACAGTTCCTGAAGCATTCATTGGGGCTGAAACAATATAGACAGACTTCTTGAGGAAAAAAATGGGGGAAAAGCCTCTAAAATAATTGCAGTTGTTCTTCCACACATACAGCCCCACCAGTTGTTTTACTTACAGTGACAAAAATACAGTTAACTATATGAATATTGTCTTGTTCTGTCCAGCTACCTATTCCTAAAGAAAAAATATTGATCCTTTGCTGCATGTGCCTGAATTATCATCTACCATCATATCAGAATGCTGCCTTTTTTTCATTTAACCTTTGCCGTACTTTAAAACCCTGCACCAGAGAAACAAGAACTCTTTGCACTGTACAACAGACCTCTATCTGGTGTCAAGTGAAATTCTCCTTCTGTGACAGATAACTTGTAATTTAATACATAATTCTTGTCAGTAGAATAACATAAGGGAATAACTAGACAAGAAGGAAAGCTAGGCGTAAGAGTGGGAATTTTACACACCACAGGGAAATGAGAAGCTGACAACTATAGGTATTTCAGTTCTACAAGGCAAGTCATTTCTTCCTGGTAATAAATGGAAAAGGTGGGTGTTTGTTTAGATTTAAGCCATTCAGTAATGATTTTAACACTCAGCCAAACCTTCTGCCAAGACAAGCACTCCAAGGCCAAAATCTGTAATGAACTCTCATCTTCTCAATTATAGATTCAGCCCTAAGCAAAGTGATATCCAATATTCCCCTCCCTGCTCTGTGAGTGCGGAGACGTGCTGATGGACGTGCAAGCAGTGTGTCTCCACATGGCTCCTTCAGCTCCCCAGGACACCACAGCCTACCCGACCACTGTGCTGGGGCACCAATACCTGCCACGTCCCCTTCGCCCATCTCCTTGACTCCTCATTCCCATTTAATGGAAAGTGTGAGCACAGAGGGAGAGAAATAGTTCCAACAGTGCTGGGAAGGAGGCGAGGGAGGAAGGGGAGGAGGAGTTGATGAAGGGACCATCCTTCCTCCACCTTCCAGAATCCTCACAGACCCTTCCAGTGGGCAGAAGACTGAATTGGTGGACCCAACTTTACCCTTAAAGGTCTTCACAGTGATTTTGTTGACAGGTTTCTGCTGGTTGGTTGAGCCTGGCCACAACATTTGTAAGGCTGTCATGGTGCATAAGGGAATCAAGGTTCTGCAGCATGCTGTTCTTAGCCCATGCTTCTCTCCTTGTTGTTGTTACTTCAAGTGTAGTATCAGCTACACTTACTATCAGCTCCGCACTTGTACTTGTCACCAAGCTCCCTCTTTCTGATGTTTGTCCAGAAAAAAACATGTACAGTGTAACTTTCTTTCCAAGATTTATATTTCATATTTCATCCTACTAGCCTCACTCTGTAGAGTGTTTTCTGTCCCCTTTTCATATTGCTTTTGCTTGGTTGTCCCCTGATGGGCTCATACCTCATTGTTATTATCTCTTTTTTCTCCATCCTGATTTGAAGGCACCTTGATCCCACCTGCCTACTGGCTGGTCCAACTCCATCTTTGTCTTCTCTCTTATAAATCCATAAACATTCACTCATCTCATCCCAATACCCACTGACCTATACTCACCAAAGACCCTACAAAATCATGGCATACATTTAGAAGCTGGAGATGATAATATTCAAAAGGATTTTTATTTGGGGAAGTGGATAGGTATCAACATCAGGGATAAAAATGTACCCATAGTTATGGGGTTTAAGAAGTGGAAGAAACTCTGATGCAGCTTTTTCAGATGTACAGAGTCTGTGCAAAGAGGCACACTGAGGGATTCTATGATGCTGCTGTGGATGTTTGCTTTATACAGTTACTTGTGATCTGCTGCTGAGCTAAATATATCTCTAGCTCTTTTTCAGTAGACTTTTGAGCTTGTTGTACACCTTTTTAACAGAAGGTGAAGTGTGGAAAGAAAAAACATGAAAAGATATGGCAGAAAGAGCACGTGGAGGGGGCAGAAGATTATCTTTCCACCATGGGGGTGGAGCCTGTGGTTGATTCAGAAAATAACAGTGGAATTAAAAAAAAAAACAAAAACAAATGAGAAAACCAAAAAATCGTTACAGCAGGCTAGGTTTGTTGTCCTTATTTTTCGCTTAGAACAATGAGTCTGTTGCAGCAAGCAAGTCTGCCTTAAATAGTAAAAACTCCCTTTATAGGCCTTTGTGTTTTTCATTTATACTGTGTGTTGCAGGTTTTTTAGCGCTGTTCAACAGTGTGTAACAGAATTCTAAAGGGTAAGTACTGTATACAATACCTAATCCAGTTGGTCCAGTCTTCCAGTCATCAGTTGTGGATAGTTAGGCTTTGTAGCTAAACTCCTGAGTTCAGTGTGGCTCCTGAATGACCAAGAATCAGAAGGTTTTGTCTCCTGTTCAATAAAAAATAACATGAAAAATGTTTGACAAAACTCTAGACGAAAAAATGAAAAGAAAGATTTTATAACTGTTATTGGCATTCCCAGATTAACTCTGGTTTTAGTTCCTTTTTCTTCTAGTTACTGGCTTGTGTACTGCAATCTTGGCAGAAGGCATTAAATTGTATGTAGGTTAATTACTTAATGTTTCTGAATTGCTTTGAACACGAAGAAAGTGCCAAGTATCACTAATCTCATGTGAGACAACATTGTAATAAGCTGGGGGTTTCATTTTCAGTTTCTTTTATCATGCATTAATACATAAGCTTTGTTTGGTGCTATATATAATTCGTACATATAATTAGTTGAATTTGCTACAGCCAGAATTCCTTTCTCTGACTCAATGTTAAAGGAGAGACATAAAATGTGAAGAAACAAACACTCAGAGAGGAGAACATTCTCACCATAACCCATGACTCAAAGGGATATAGAGAAATTGACCAGCCCAGGGAAGAGCAGTGCACTCATCTAACCTGAAAGTATAATAATTCAGTTTAGAAAAATGTGAATAATTACGTTTTAAAATTATCAAACTCTCCTCCTAACAAGCTGATCAACAGCTTGCTTACTGTCACTACTTGGAAGTCTTTGCTTTATTTTGTGTAAACTTAAGTTCTGAACATCTCATTTTCAGAAGTAAAGTTAAATGTACCTTGTTACTTCCCTTGTCTAAGTACTTCTGCATATTAATGAACTAACTCTTTGAAGGCTCTTAGATGTGAATCACTAAGGTCTGCATCTTGGAAAGAAATTAATTTTTCTGGGCAGCCCGGTATCCTAAACATTACAGAGAGTAATTTTCTGTTCCACATTAATATTACATTATGCTTATAGCTTAATTACAGATGGAAACTCTGTTGAAAACGTTTGTCTTTTTCACATCATTTACAGATTTACCAACAACAGCTAGCAGTAAACCTCTACCTGCTTCTGGATTTGCACTTGCTAATATCTTGGGTAAGTTCATGAATGTTTGTGGTTCTTTGGAGATGTATAAGTTGCTCTTATTGTGATGGTGGTCAGAAAGTTGTAATGATATGGCCCATTTATTTAGAAGTATGAAAGCAAAGTGGTCATTCTAATTCCTCTGAAGCTGCTTTAAGGCTTGGCCTGGTTCCATTTCAGTAGTAGACAGTTCATAATCTAAATAAATATCATATTTTTACTAACAGGCCTTATACCTTTCACATGACAAATCCAACTACTTACCTGGAACCTGTAGCGTAAGGGCATTTCCTGATAGGTTGGTATTCAAAGAATAGACACAGTTGTCCAAAGGTATGTTTTGAACATTTTGATGGTCTGCTTCCTGAAACAAAATTAGTTTGGTTTTTCCCCAAGGAAACAATGTTTTTTTAATCAGTCATGTTTCCTTTCCATGAAAACATTGACCTTTTTTTCAGATTTAAGGAAAAATAACACTACAAAAAATTTTTTAAAAACTATTATTATTTTTCAAAATATTTTCATGGGCAGAGTTCTCCTTTTTTCATCAATATTAATATTAAGATTAATGTCTAATTTTAGGAGACCAAAAGCTAGAGCATATGTCTAGCAAACTAATAGTGCCTGTAAAATACAACTGTTACCCTGCCTAGCCTTTGATACTCAAGGCCTATTTGGCTTTTGCCTCTTGCACAAGGAGTAACTTAAGGGTTTAAAATAAAATCAAATGCCATAGTACCTTGTCCAAGTATATTGAAACACAAACATAAATGTGAAACCCCAACACATCATAAATAAAATGAAATATATCAAAAATAATTAAAATACAAACCATGAATTTAACACAAATAAACATTTACCTTGTTAACTTGAAACCTAACTTTTGCAAAGAGGTTTCTTTTTCTTCAGTTTCCATGAACATAAGATTTTATGAGTACTAGTATTGAATTACTACATATTATCTAAGTGCAATATAAGATCTGTCTCGGCAGTCAGTAAGATGTCATTCATTATTGTTTCACCTTGGGGACTGGATATTTAATCTGAAAAAATAAATACACAATGTATGTTCCATGCATATGACAGGACCTTCTGTTACAGCTTTCTTTCTGATATATAGCTCCTACTCATTCCAGCTAAAGGAAACCCTATGAGAATCTCCTAGGTTGTAACTTACTCCTGAAATACCCGAAGTATTTTACTTCCTGGAGCTCCTCATAAAAAAAGAAAAAATTTAAAATTTTATTTTCCTGTTAAGTATTGATATCTTAAGTGCTTCTTCTGTTTTGAAAGCTTGGTAAATGTTTAGTGTCAGTTCTGTCTGATCTTATGTGTTTATAAATTGTGTTCTGTTGATTCATTTCCTTTGGCAGTATTGTGAAGTTTTGCTAGCAGAGGGATGAAAGAGGTCAGATTTTAATTCCATGGCAATTTCCCTTCTTGCCTATCACTTTCACGAGCATTATACTATTTTGTGAAACTCCCGTGTTTTCACTGACTTCCTACTCAAGTATGAAGAGATTCAGGCACCCCTCAAGCTTTTCTGATCCGTTCATTTTAGGAAGGTGTTTCCAGTATAGCAGTGGAAACTGAACTCGTCACACCACCTTTCTTTTTCTCTCTGCTGCTGCAGAGCTGGTACTCCAGACCAAAACAAATCTCTCTTTTGCCATTATCACTTGAAGGTGTTTGCTCCCCTGAACCACAGAATACTGGAGAAGAGCAAATGTTTAGCTAAGAACAGTGGCATACATCTGGTCTTTACTTTAGCCTAATGAATGAGTGAGGTCTAGTCTACCAAAAGTAATGGCAATATCCCGAGTTGCCTGCATCCTTGTCATCCCCTGTGCTGACAATGACACATCAGGCCAATCTCCTACCTGTAAGGAACTCCTGTCCTGAAACCAAACAATCTGTAATATGGCAGAGATCTTATCCAGAAACCCCTGCCTTTGCATATACAGACTTTTAGGTTAAAAATGACCTTAATATGTATGAAAGCTATTTGAGTTATATTCTAAACTGCTGCTGTCTAGTTTGAAGTTAGACTCACATCCACAGAGGTATTTAGGTGTCAAACTCCTTGGCAGTTTGCTTGTCTGGTCATGTCAATCATCCCTCCCATATTGTTCTTCTCTGCTTAGGTACCACCAAAATAGTTGCACAACTCTGCCCATGAAAGTGAGTACATAAAAGAAAATACATTTCAGGAAAAAGGTTAAAACTCCAGGGCTTTTTGAGACAAATGGAGAAGAAGATTTTAAAGTAATGAGATAGGCTAAGTATTAATAGAATTTAGATAGACTTTTCAGAGAAGTTAATTGAATTGAATAAAGAACAAGTGGCAGGAGCTTTATAAAAGATTTAAACATGATTCTTTTTTTTCCCCTAAAAACATTAACAGGAGAAGTTGCTAATTTAAATAAAGTGAGTGATATAGAAATAAGAGAAAAACGTTTGTTATATCTACAATGAGATATTGCTTCACACTATCCATGTGGTTAAGGTTAGAAGTTCTAACAGAGTCTGTTATCAGCATATTTGGGTGTGTGAAACATGGCATTAAAATAGATTGTACCATTTAGAGGATTTTTTTCTCTAAATCTAGTACAAATGGCAGAATTTTTTCATGAGATTTTTTAAAATAAAAAAACCCAGACCTGTATTTTAGATTTTTTTGCTACCAGTCAGAATCAGAATCACTATATTCATATGTAAACCTGAATATGCTCTGATATGCAAGCGAGAAACTCTGCATGAAAATCCCCCACATTAAAATACCTATTAAATGACCTATTAATTTCATGCACCAAATTAAAAGCCAGTATGAGCAGTTAGAAAACCCCAATTGCACTGCATCTGTGTACACTGCACTTCAACCTAATACACTCTCCCAAAATTTTACAGTTTCTGAGTTACTAGCAGCAATTTTTGAGACTCTGAAGAAGTTGCAGCCAGTTGCTTGACACCAGAAAAACATGGACACTGGAGTAGAAGAGATTTTGAAATATAATGACAGTAAGAAGGTTAAAAAAATATTGTATATTGTGTGTTTAGTGAGGTGAGAGAATCTGGGGATGTAGTGTGGGTATGAAAAGCACACTTGCTCTTCCTTTTTTTTTTTTTCTACTAATAAAGACATAAATATATCTGTCAAAAGAGGTTTGACATAGTACATTAAGAAAAATTTATAGAAAGTTCAAAATACAGCCTTGAATATTTTTCATTGAATTACATCAAATATGACCAAATGCATCATAGCTGGTCTTGGAATTATATTTCAGGTGAAGGCAACGTGAATATGAACTAGCATCTTCTGACATCCTCCAACAGAGGCCTTACCTACTTTCCAAGGGAAAAGGAGCCCTTTGAAGGACAATTTCCAGTAAACTGCTTAAAAGGTGGTGGACAAGCATTACATTCCAAATATAATTTACACAGTAGTTCTGGGGGAGGGGAAGTTACATTATATGGGGGCAAATGCCTTTTTCAGGGCTACCTGCCAGCATGAGCAGAAGGTATCTGAAGAGCCAAGTCTTTACCAGAGTATTGTTCACTGCTTTCATAGCCTTACCTGCAAACACCACCAAGGACTAAATTTTAAATAGCAAAGTGTAACAATAATACAGAATATTTGCTTGTTTTCCTAAAAGAACATGCCACTTGATAATACTAGTGGTAGGTACTTTTGTGCATAATTCCTGTGAATTTCCAGGAAACATTCTCACCATTGTGTTAAAGAAAACTGAATGAAAGAGGGGCATAAATGCTCTGTCATTGTTTTTGCATTTTTTTGCATTTTTTTCCAGATTACATTCCAGGTGCCTTAGAGGCAAAAATAAGCAGCAAAGAAATGTTTGGCTTTTGGAGTGAAAAAATATTGCAGTGTATTGAAAGGAAGGATGTGGTTAAGGCAAATGCCTAGAAGGCAGCAGATAACAGTTCTGTTCCCAGTTTTGGCACAAATGCTCTTTTTGACCTTACACAAAAGCATTTCCTTGCTTTGGAACCAGTTTCTGTAAAATGGGGGTGATAAGAGTGCTTAACTAGCCTTCCTGAGAGAGGAACTGGGAAGTTTTCGCTTATACTTGTTACACGCTTTCAGAACCTGAGAGAGATTAAAACTGGATCTGTTTGGACCTGCAGATTTAGGTATTTACTTCAAATAAAACTTTTCGTTTGTATTATTAGTATGCTAATTACGCATATTTTTAAAAATAACCAGCATTTGCATTTATTTGCTCGGTTCTTCAAATAATTAGCTAACTCTATTACTTGAAAATACTATTTTCACTTCTTACAGTCAATTAAATAGAAGGAAAAAACCCTGAGTAATAATTCTTCTACTTTTGTATGACAAAAAGGTTTAGTTTCTGATAGAACATTTAAATACTAATATTGTGACCATAATGGGCTGTTAGAGAGAATTAGAGGAAAATAAAAATGTTTCTCCCACCTTTTAAAATAACTTAAAGGAATGCTTTGATTGTCTTTTAGAAAGATGCACGCATAAAATGTGCATTTCCCTATTTCTCTTCCAAAGAATTCTGGAGCTGAGAAATCCCCCAGGCAATACTTTCAACTTTCTTCCTTCCATTGCTGCTGAGGCCTGCAGAGACTTCCAGTTTGTTTGAATACAGCAGAGACTATTATCTGCTGTGATTCGGTACCCATTGGACAAACTATCTCACCCCTTTCTGTCTTTTTAATATTTTTTTTTAGCCCTTGTCCTTAAAACTATGTCCCAAACAGGTCAACCAGGCTGACGAGTCTGGCACAGCAATGTTCACCCTTAACTGAAGTGATATTTATACATAATATCCATTTAAATTCTGAAATTCCTGTTGTGAAAACAGCAGACATATTCAATCACTGTATCCCAGAATAAATAAGAAAAATATTCCAGAGTTCCTATCAGAGTTTAATAGGTATAATTTTGCTAGCGATACGATAATACACGGCAGCTTTCCCTGGACGGCAGTGTAAAACAAAGAAGTGGTTGTCAGCCTTTCAGAATCAGATGTTAATGATATTTCATGTCTTTGTTGAGTCTGTGGAAAGCAGCTACTGCACCTAAAAGGGAAATGACTTCCATACCAACCTCCCCCAGCCAAAATCATTCACATTGGGAAAGCTGGATAAGGTCCATATTTATACTTCAGAAAGAGGTGTAAAAGAAGATTTCAAGACAGCATTGACTGAGCTGTCTCCTAGTCTCTTTACCCTTAGTTATTTCTTATCGTTGTGATGAAAGTTTTTAGTCCAGTGTATCACAATCTCTTTTTTTTTTCCTTTCTCTCTTTTTTTCAAAGATATACGAGGAAAGAATGTAATGTAAGCAAAACTCCAATGTGTTTCTGGCAAATGAGGAGTGTTTTCTACATCTCATATATTTTTGGAAGTGTTTGAATCCAAAAGTAATACGTCTTCTAAATCGGGAAAAAAACCTTTTTATTAGACTGATGCCTGAACACAACAGAGAGTTTTGTCTGCTCCAGCATTGCAGCAGGCAGGGACTGGTGCTCTGTCTGAGCTAGTCTGGAAGATTTGAGCCAGTCGAAAGAAGGGGTTTTGTGGCTTTATGCTGCAACTTCATTTTGCTGTACTACTGTATGTCTTCACTTTTGCAAACTTTCTTTCATTTGTTTTAAAAAGAGGTCTTAATTCCGTTGCAAAATCTATCCAGAAAAGAGGGCCCCTCAGCACTATATTCCAGCTGGTGGGGATTAGCTTAGTCCTTTTACCGGATACGTATCATTTTAATCTTAAGCCTTTAGACACTGTACAACATACCCTTAAGTCTTTTACCAAATAAAACACCAAAAGGCTGGTTCACTAAGGGTTACACACCCTTTGCAGGGAAAAAAACCTAACATTTACAGAGGGATAACAGCCAAAAATCACTTAAATTTCATGTCTTTCCTATTTACTAAATCCTACATCAACCATGTGTACAGTAACTTCCTTCAGATATGCCCCTGGGAGAAACACAAGTCAAAATAAAGGGTAAATTACCCCCCTAAAACATGTCCCAGGACCTAAGGAGTGATTTATATTAGTTCACATCAGAAAATCTGAAAAATGAAAGTTATGTCGTTCAAGAATAAAATGAAACATTCCAGAAAGTGTGAATCATGTATTTGACTTGTATGATAATGAATACTACATTTCCTATAGGAGTTAGTGGTTAGGGTAAGAAACTGGGGCATTAACAGACTGCATCATTCACTAATGATCTTGCCCAAGTGACTTTGATTGCAGTTCTCAGCCTGGGTGCTTAAACTGAAACAACATTTCAGCCCTTGGTTATTTGGGGAAACCCGGTTGACAGTTGATGAACCTTGAACCACTGACTTGGGTTGTTAACAACAAATGCAGACGCCTGGCTTTACTCCCTGTGGAGCTACTAAAATGATGTTTTATCTGTCTGTCAAGGGTGAGGCAAAACCCCTCTGATATTTACAAAGTGCTTTGGATGAAGGGAGCAATCTAAATGCAAACTATGATAGCCAGTGTTTATTGGCTAGCTTGTTGTTCTGACACAGGCTCAGAAGAATCTCACCATGTTATTTTAGCCAGTCATTTGAAGTTAATCACTATAGCTCATCATGCTAAATTAGTGCCTATGCTTATGGGACCATCTTTGGGCATGAAGATCAACTCAGGAGGTCATTAGGTGTGGCTCTGGCAGTGGCACTGTGAATGAAATTGCATTGATAGTCTCTGCCTTACTGTTGATTTAAGCTTTTTTTTGTTCCAGGGGATTGGATTGTTGTTGTTTTCAGTAAGAAAGAATTCATCTGTTTTGGAAAACATTGTTTAATATATAATGGAATATTTCACTAGCACAGAGAGACAGAGCTGCACCATGCCAGGCAGTCAGTCCATGGAGCTCGTCTGGCTGGAGTAACTGCAAAATAGGTTGCAAACATCCCACTGATGCTGAATTTGATGCCTCTTGACTGCTATTTTCCACAGGACCAGCTGTATGAAAATAAACTGTTCCTAGGCATGTTGATTAGGAAAATATATAAAAAAAAACCCTGAATGCACAGTATGGCTGTAGTTTTTGTACACAGAATACTAGTATATAAAATTCACAAAGTCTTTTAGGATTCAAAATATCTGAGTAAGTTATGTGGTAAAATCACCATATGCATAAAGCCCTAGGATAAAGTACTCTTAATCCTGTTGCACAAATACAGAAGTTGAACTAGAGGCAAACATTTTTGTTTGGTAATTAAGGTAAAGATTTTTGTCTGGGAAATGTAGTAAAGATTTTTGTCCTAACTGGGATAATAATTCAAAGTTTTATTTGGTAGCCCTTTGCTTGGATCATGCAATTCTCCCTAGTTCATTTTAGTGCAAGGGTATTGGTGTGTTTATTAAAGGCCTAGTTTGAGGGATCATCTGATTTTTGTTAAAATATCAGTATGTTTTGAGGCCATATATTGTGGGAAAAATCTAGAAATAAAAAGCATCAGTCATATGTAGCCTGAAGGCTCTAAGGACCACTAGACAATGTAAAAAACAATCAAAACCAAAATGTACTTGTTTATGTAACAGTCATGATATTAAAGAGAATTTTGTGACCTTAGGAGATCCAGCTCACGATTTTTCAGTCCTTGCCTTGGCAATATTCTTAGCCTGTAGTGGAGAATTTGCATATGATGACCTGGTTCACCTGTCACTTCACACACACAATTGGTCTATTTTGGAGGATCATCAGATACAATTCTGTTACATGTTCACAGCATTGCCAAGCTCAAGGATTCAAAAACCATGAACTAGTTCACTCTACAGGGCAAAGCAATTAGCAAGAGAAAATGCAACAACAGCAGCAACCCAACAAATGCTCTTAACATTCATTCCGTTGTCTTCTCTCTAGGAGGCCTTCAACAATGCCATGGCTCAGTACCACTACCAGAACTAACTTATTTATCTTCAGGGATGAGACATCTCTCTGAAGTCTAATGACAAAAATATGGGCCTTGCTGTGTAGTATCCATAAGCTGGGTTTGGGGTGGATGCAGTGCGAGGCATTTACAAACAGAGTTGGTTTGAGAAGTATCCATAACTGCAGAAATACGAGGAGCAGCACCTGGGAACCTCCATTGATGTGTTACTATATCTATAGAAGCACCATTAGGGGGAGCTCTGTAGTAGACCTAATGTCAGTTGTTTTACGGCTTCCTCACCTGAAAAACCACCACCTTCACTTTTTCTGATTAGGAGTAAACAAATGGTGTTTAATAAGTTAATCATTATGGTACTTCCACCACCTTCTTCATCACCACCACTAAGACTGGCAGACACTATGGTAGTGACATCACCATAAAGAACAACGCAAGATAGAATAATCAGTGTCAGAATAAATGGGGTAAATACTGTGGATTCTCAGGAAGAATTTGCTGTGACTAGCTGTGTGATTCTGCTGTTTTCTTTCGTCGTGTCATTCAGTTGCAGAGTCTTACTGTATGTGTTTGTGGCCCTTAAATGAAGTACCATCTTGAAGAAACTTGAATTTGAAACACCTTGAACATCTTGAAACAACTTGAAATATCTTGATTTTGTTGCTACAAATGTCCTACTGTGAATTTCTAAGGAACCCATCCATTCATCTGAAGCCCACTCTGCTCTGAAATGTCCTCTATTGAATCTTGTTATATGATAGATTATAGGCTAAGAAATTAACACCTAATGTGTATGTGATGTATCACGTGGTATAGGATGCAATATGGTACATAAACCACAAAGCTCAAAGACAGATGCATTCTTTTTTCTCATGAGAAAGGGTTGTTCTGAGTTTTAGAAAGGTAGGGCTTATTTTTGCGTTTCTGTGAAGTGTATAACTTAGAGATTGTGATTTGGAGAGCTCTGGATGACCTGCAAATCAGCAATAAACAATGAGGACCCATAGCAACTTGGATTTACATTTTTACATAAGATGCAGTGATGGATAACCACAAAATAGAGGAATAGGATGATCTCAATTTCATCTGTCTGGAGGAATAAATCCCACATAGCTAGACAAGATGCTGTTGTGAACAAATATTTTAGCATGTTGTGGATAGTTCAGAGCCACGGGAAGTGTCCAGGTTTTCTAAATGATAATGAGGAAGTGATTAGTTAAGCAAAAGAAAAAATTTACCCCACAATCTGAACAACAGTTTGGCACAGTAAAACCAAACTTATTGCTAAGATTAGCTCTATTTAAGCTAAAAAGTGATTTCAGTTTTTAATTTGGCCTATTCTTACAGATAAGAACATGGGACAGCCTAGGAATTACCTCTTCTTATTTTTCTATGCTGACTTGACTTCTGAAGTACTTTTAAAAATTTGCAGAACACTCCATTGCTCAAAATATGATGCAAGTGAACTCAAATGAATTCATTACCAATGAAAGAGATTCAAGTCATTGCTGCACTCTTGCCAGATTCTGTAAAACTGTCTGGCAACATGCAAAGAGTTCAAGCAACATTGCTCTGGCCCTTTATGCAACAATGTCTGCATTTAAAAGAGTAAGCTTTATTCTCCTTTGTACCAGGATAATGTAGGGGGAATAGAAGTACAGTAGTGTGAATATTACCAGAGCATCTTCTGAGAAGAACATTCTTATCATGGTTGGACTTCTAAGGGTTTGGATGGCCTTCAATGTATTGATCCTGGGACATCAAGGCCCTAACTAAGAAATATGATTCCATGAAACCCTACAAGAAACCCCCTACATCTCATTCCTGTCATTTACAAAATGCTACAAGCAGCATAAATTGTTCTACCAGGTCTATCTACTGAGATATGAACTTGTGCCAAGAGTATAACTGCTTCAACTTATTGATGCCTCATCTGTTTTCTCTCTGATGCATTCTTACCTTCAACACACTGTTTGCAAGGTCAGATCATGAGCTCCTTGGGACAGGAAATCTGCCCTTCTTTGTTTGTATTTTACCTGCTAAGTGAGCTCATGGATGATAAATAAAAACAGTGATGAATATTACAGGAGTACTAACATATTTTTACGTTGTAAAGGGAATGACGTTTGCCTGCTTCTAATAAATGTTGAACCATTTATGGCTGAGTTAAATATATCGTATCCCACCTAAAGGAGAGCAGCTGCAGGAAACATCTCTAGCCCAGCAGAAGTCCTGATTATCTTTCTCTCTAGAAGTTTCCTTTTGCCCCATGCACACAACAGTCTACAATAAAGCAGTTGCAAAGCTGTGAAATTACAATAAACCCACTGAAACTGCCAGAGCAAACAGAACTTCATTCCAGTGAGGCCAGGACTGTCTGCAGTCTCAAGGTTGGAGCCAGCTGCATCAAATGGTAGGGGAACTCGATACTTACTGCAGCTCTGAGGTGTACAGTTATGTTCTTACGTTGAATGTTCTGAAAGCAGTCACTTGTTGGCACTTCAAACTATTGTATTTCAAAGTTGTACCCAAAAAAAAAAAAAAAAAGACTTTATTTTTATTGGACTATAGGAAATAGTCAGCTGATTAAAATGAACTAGTTTCCCTCCCCTTGTCCCCCTGAATGCTAAATGTGATTGTTAACACAGAAATCCTGAAGACTAGGATACCTGAAATATTTGTTATTTATAGTACTTCAGAGTATGGGGGCTGGCAACACGAGGAGACCTTGCTTTGAAGCATAGCAGGAAGCAGTGCTTTGGTGCATCTTACCAATGTGGAGGAGTTGGTCTATTTAACCAGAAAAATTTCACTATGCAATTTTTTTGGTTTTGTGCAATGTAGATAAATCTGGAGACTCAACATCCAGACTGTTATGCATATTCCAGCATGCTCAAGACCTCACTTGCCCACTTCACATTGAGGTTACCTTAGGCATAACGATACACAGGAAAATATTCTTGAGATCAAAATATATGGGACCTGAAACTGAGCCTGTCATAATTCTTCTTGAAGGACATGAAATGGGTCTGAGGATCTCTACAAAAAACAGAGGATCTTAAGTTGAAGGCTCTTCTGCAACAGTCTTGGACATCATTCTTCACTTCAAAAAAATAATGAGGAAGGAGAGTAAAATACATGAAAGCAGTTAACAGAGTTTCTTTCTCTACTGTTGTAACAATGGTGAACCATCTGAGAAGAAAGGCAGGGGGAAAAGTGGAGAGAGAAAACTGGAGCAGTGAGAAAGAGGATGCCACAGGATACACTGTGTATATCACTAACAGTGACCACTGAGAAGCATGCCAAAAAGTATTAAAGAGGCATTAATTTAAATGTCGACCTAGAAGCTAGAAGACATGAAAGAAGAATGTGATGATGAGACCTACGGGGGCTGTGATGAATAGGTAAAGTTGACTCAAAGTGAATTAGGATGTGCAGTAAGAGAGAGGTGGATACAGTAACCTCTTGAGATCTCTGTCACCAATTGCTGTCAGTAAGGAATTTGTGACCAACAGAACTGAGGGTGTTATGGAAGGTATGTGATGTTCCCATCAGAGCTAGTCCCTTACAACCCTGACTTTAGCAAGTATCTGGTTAAATATTTAAAGGTAAGCAAGATGATCTGCAAAAAAAGGTCTGCCACAAATATATTCACAAAATTCAGTAGCTATTAATTACAACAAAAAAAGTAAAATAGTTTTCACGCCTTCTGCCTCTATCCAAAATACACTTGAGGGTTTTGAATATCTTTTCTGATGCCAATTCCAGACTCTTTTAGGAAGACCTCTGAACTGCTTGATTATAACTGATTGATTCCTTCTACACTTTGTGGTAAAGGGTTTCATGACTAAATGATCTCTAAAGTTAATAGAAATCCCTCCAACTTTTTCCTGTTGCTGTCTGCTGCCAATTGAAAGTCTTGAATCCATGTTGATTTAACTCCAACTATGAGGGAGAAATAGAACAATCTGAAGTTAATATTTCAAAAACTTATCTTATGCCACAAGACACGACAAGATGAATCTCAGAACATTCGTATCTTGTTCACCAGTATAACCTCTGCAAAGAGAACTCCAGAAGAAGCCAGAAGATGGATTCAGGCTAGAATTTAGTGTATTCTGTAGATACAGTGCAAATTGTAACAGAAGAAAGACAAAAAGAGAAGGCTGCAGTATTAGAAAATTATTATGGCAAACTGTCTTTACTTATTTGCTGATAGAGGAGCAAACACTTCACAAATGTGATCAAGGTTCTTCAAGAAGTGAGGTACTCATTTTCAGGGGAAATAATTACTTCAGCCAAGTTCCTATAGAACACTTGAATGGAAAATAAAATTGCTGTGACATCAATGTCAACTGTTTTCTCCTGGGAGGTTTCCACTCCATGAAATCATCTGGATGGTCCTCTTTTACATGTCCTTGTACTACGTATAATGAATCTGGATTCTGTTGCATGACGATCACAATACTCATTCCAAAAATATTTCAGCCTTTGAGGTAGTTCTGGGAGTAATTCTGCAAAGCTGTTTTAGTGGAGTTACA
Organism: Coccyzus lansbergi; assembly: GCA_033558105.1. NCBI lineage: Eukaryota > Metazoa > Chordata > Aves > Cuculiformes > Coccyzidae > Coccyzus > Coccyzus lansbergi. Next base: position 3,200,561 of record JAUMJK010000232.1, on the reverse strand, counting down.
GTGACCCAGTTAGAAGGATCCTTTCACCAGATTTTGAAACTATGGTCAGTATTTCTGTGAACATAAGTAATTAATTCAAAGAAAGCAGTGGCAAAACATTTTTATTTTTGTGGAATGTGACATGGGATTTTTGTGGGATTCATAATTGATCTAAATCTCATGATCCATACTGTATGCAAATGGGTTTGTTTTGCATATTATTTGCAAGTGGCATAACTGTTCTGTATAGACATGCTTGAAATTTCACCAGTATTAACATTCCTTCTAGACAGTAAAAATCCCCCAAAAATTTCAACCACAACTCTCTCATGAGTATTAGTTTAAAATTAAGTACTTTCTACTGGCAGAAGAAAACCTATTTCTAGGGACATTTTTGCAGAGACAAATTTATAAAATTCTCTAACTAATCTTTCAAAGATTGTCATGATTTTTAAATATTAGTGAAAAAAGCCCATAAAAAATACGAAGCCATATTGGTGAGATTTTCAAAGCTTTCAATATTGTCCATGGGTAACATACATTTTAATCTTTCCTATAAAATTTTAAATTGGAATTTTCAGGAAATACTAGCCAAGCTCTGAATAGTGTGTTGTAGTGAGTACTCCAATGAATAGTTACTTGTTTTATTTAAAAAATTGGAAATGCAGAAATTTCTCATACTTCCACAGGACTGCTTCCTCTAACCTTCTCAATCACACTGTTCACTGTTACGTTTTTAGAGACAATAATAGCTGTAATAAATGTAAAGAAAATTGCCAACAACCTTCTTTTATGTCAGTAAAAATACATGTTCTTCAACAAGCCATCAGTCCTATTAACTTTTAACATTGAAAGTCGACTTAAGAAGGTGTGGAGATGGGGAGAATGTTTTACACATAAAGATTATTTTTATGTTACAACGTTTACTGCTTGAATAAAATAATGCAAAAATATTTCACAGAGTAAAATTTCAAAGTTTCAACTTCTCTATTCCTTTCCTGTGAAGCAAAATTCTATATACCTGCTTTTCCATTCCACTGCACTCAGTAGGGGTAAATAAAACAAGAAAACTTTGAATGCCAGCAAGGCTTTAGAGAAGACAACTCTTGTATTCCATTGTTTTTGGTAGATGTAGACAGTGGAGTTCTGACTGTAAGAACTGTTTGATGTATGCCTATGTAGCTGGTTTCTCTCTTTTCAGAGAGGAGAATTTTTTAATAATTTGACATGGTAGAGGTATGTCAAACTTGACCTTCTGCTTCATCATGATCAGAAACATCTGATGTGTTGTTGATTGGATTTAAACAGGATTTGCTGGGAAGTAAGGCATCTACTATGCTATTCACTCTGCCAAAGGGACAAGACTAAATGATTCTCAGGTCATATCAGACATGGTCAACCATGGAATTTTGCAGGTATATTTCTAACTTCTATTAAAAAAAAGTCCAAGTCTGTGCAGTACACAGTACATCACTCACTCGTACTTACTTACACTAAAAATCAACCTGTTGAGCAAGCAGTCTCGTAAAAATACACTAGAATGAAATCGCTCTCCAAGAAAAAATTCTGTGCATGGACAGACAGAGATACTGTGAATGGCCTGACACCAGGTCTGGAGTGATTTTGACATTGCCTTAATTTCCTCTCCTGGACTGAACAGTGCCTCCCTTTTCTTTCCCTTCTTCTTTTGTCCCAAATATCTCACTTACACAGATTTTACATCAATGTAATTGGCTTCAGTGGCCTAAGCCCCTGGTGTCTGTAAATTTTGCTCAAGATTTATGAGGTTGCAACTAAGATTAGAAGTTGGATTCAAGAATAGCATATATCATGCAGAGATATGAATGGATTCATTTCACAAGAAAATTAGATGGGTGAATTGAAAATGTTTTCTTCTGCCACAGTAATAGAGAAAGGGAGTTGGTATGCTCATTCGAAATTATGGCCTCTGAATCAAATCTTTAATACATTTTTCAATATGCGATAATTTTATCTGTCATCACTATCAAATAGCTTTAATGTTACTCACTTAACATCATTCAAGAAACAACTTAACTAATGTCTCCAACAGAGAATTCATCTTCTGTTATTTCTCCAGCTGTATTTTCCTTCTTACAATTCCCAAAATGACTGTAGCAGAGACTCCTCCTACTAAATTACAATATCCAAACAATTTAAATTAGTATGTCATGAGATTGAAGTTGTTTTGTGTTTGACCTAATTATTAAAATTACTTTCTGAGAACTAATGGTGTAATTACTCTTATAATTAGTAAAATAAAGAACCTGTAACTGCTCAGACTGGGAGAAGCTGATATGATCAAGCTTTAAATTGAAAAAATCCCAAATTTTCTTGCCTATCGTCTGTAGCTCAGTACGTTTCAAAGGGAAGGCTGAAACATGCCTGCAATGACTATGTTTAAACAATTAAATCTTGTCTCCACCTTAGCATTTGATACATTACTCACTGATGTACCTTTGTCCCTACTTGCCTGTTACTGGGAAAACATACAGCAGTGTCTACTACAGATACCAAAATACACTTGCCGTGGCACTGGTGATACAGCCTTGTGATAAAGCAGGTACGGTAGTCTAAGTGAAACTGAAAAAAGAGCTCCATTTAGGTGCTGATCATCACCAAGCAGAGCTCTGAGCAGGCAGCCTGGAGCTGCTGCCTGTAAAGCTCACTACCCTGGGCACCAGCAACAAGAGTCTCTTCCCAGCAGCCCAGATCACTGGCACCAATGTGTGGCTGTGCTGATAGCGGTGACGGTAAAGCTGGAACTGGGGTTGTGGAAATCTTTGCTGCCTATTCTTTCTCTTTCATCCTTTGTCATCTCACTTCATATGCCATCAGAGAGAGAAAGCTGCCCATCCTGCTGATTCCCCCTGAGATTCCCTTGCATGAGCAGACCCTGGGTTACATGATTTGGAATACAATCTATGCGTATAGAGTTCACATCATGCTTGTTGTACAGTTTTCCTCCTGAGAAAACATATCCCTGGTGTAATTGTTTGGCTGCCTTAACTATGCATAACGTAGGCTTGTTTGTCTCTCAGATTAGGTAGGTGTCCTGGGGAAAAGTACATTTCCATTTTGCTTACTGCGTATTGCGCTCATTCTAGAAGACCTTTCATGTCTATTTCTAGCAAAATGCAATATGCAGATTCTTTTATTATTGAATGAAGGGTGGAACCTGCTTCTGGCTGGATTGCATTTCTAATCAATTTATTTTGTCAAGCAATCAGTCAGTATATATGTCTAGTTTTGCAGAGGTATCTCTCATTTTGGTGCTAAAGTTTCTGAAAGCTTGAAGTGAATGTTATTGTGTCTTGTAGTAATTTTCTCTTGATTTGAAGCTCTGAAATGTCAGAAAATGCTTTTTGAATATTCAGTTATATTTCAGCAGGAAATAACAACACCAAACCATTGCATCAGTGTTTAATTAGAGTAAACCGAATATCTGCTCATAACCATTTCACTGTGTTATTATTTTGGACTCACTGCTCGCTTATCATGAAAGCTATGTGCATCTTGGCTTTGAGCATGTGACCCAGACAAATCCATAATGAATGACACAGAATTATGTCCTTCAGAAGTATCCTACACATCTAGATTTGTACATAAATTATTCAAACATCAGCAGCAGCGTTTGCAATGCCATATGAAAAGAGTATAAAATCCCCAAATGAGAGTGAATATTCTGTGAATACACTGTTTTTTTTGTTTGCAATATAGAAATTATGTCCCAAGAGGGTGTATACAGCTCAAAATGGGATTGGATCCTCCTAAATGCATGACATAGCTTTTTCTTCTGTAGATGACTTCAGTCAAACATAAAATGACTGAAAAATACAGAAAGCAAAATGAAAGCCCTATGCAGAAGTAGGTATTTTACTCACATTATCACTTAAAGGAAGAATAAATAATGAATGCAGAAAGAAGTTGCTAATTTGCATTTTTTTTCCTTCTAATGTCTTTAATAAGACATAAAAAGTAAATGATTCTCAAAATTCAAATTACAAAGGAATTGTTACTCTAATAATTAAAATATTTTCTACATCCAAAATATGCAACAGAAGATGTTGAGGCCTGTACCATGATGAATAGAGGTGAAATTTTCTTAGACCAAAAGCTAAGAAGGGCTTTCTTAAGGCAGAACAAAGATGAGGCACTTCAGACTATTTAAATATACCAATGCTCTAACAGACTTGACAGGGTAGGTGATTCTCCAGGCAGTGACTGAAGAGTAGCAAGGACCCAGGTTTCTTGCCTTCACAGGGTCACTGTTGCCATTGTAAGAGCTATATGCCCTAAGGAACTAATTATGGTTAGTGCTAATGGGCCACACTTCACTATGGAGAATCATACCTTAAACACTAGAATTTGCCTTTGGTGTTTTTTTGTAAAGACGGAAAGCTAGGGAAAAATATGTACAAATACAGCTTCCTGATCTGTAACACAGAATTCTGTAGATATTAGCCTTTACTGTGAAATGGTTCATTTCTGAGATGAGGGCAAGCCATTCATACAAATGCTTGAATCCAGCTATTGCAAGGTTGATCTCTCAGCTACATTTTTTTAATTTACTCTCATATAGATATTAATTTTACTTATTACATATAGATATTAATTTACTGTCATATAGATATTGGAAATAGAAAAATGTAACCAAAATAAATACTAAATTTCTATGCACTGAGAAATTTGTATTTTTTAGGAGCAAATGAAAATGGAGACATATCTGGAAAAAAGAACTTGGTCTCATATTTGCTGCTGCGCTTGACACTTAGGGTGTACTTTCTTTTCTGAATTAAGCTACATTAACATCCTACATAAGTCAGTAATCAAATAACACATTTATAAACTCAAAAAATACCAGCTTTATTTCAGATTGTGTAGTATTAAATGACCACTGTTATTAGCTGCTGGATTGTAATGCATTACAGGCCTCAAGGAGAATGCACTTCAGAATTCATTATAGCACTAGTTCATCAGAGACTTGCACAACTGCTTTGACCAAGAAGGTAATCCTTAAAGACAGGCATTGAAATACAACTTAATAAGGAAAATAAAACAAAAGCTACAGCATTCTCATTTTTAAAACAATGTCCAGGTATCCTTTCCAAGAGACCATCAAATCTATGGGTATTCCTTTTTAAATTGTCATTGAACTTCAGACTTTTAATTAAGACCAATCTTACTGATTTCAGTAATAGAGAAAGGAAGACAAACAGCACTTAGATAGCAGCGCTTCTGACTTCCAGCTGGAGTAATAAATACATATTAACAGCATATTAAAACTACAGATACCAGAGATGTGCTGATACCAGACAATGCTTCAGACCTACTCCTTCATGAACTTACTGGGGAGGTTAGGAAACCTGCCACTGCCCACTCTGCTCCATGCCACCTCCACTCTCTGCTCCAGGTTATATATATCCAGGAATATGTACCTTGACTGAAAGGAGTTTATCAGTACTTTTTTATTTTTTCCCCAAAATGATGTTTGTTTTAATCTTTAAACAAGATGTAAACAATTATTATAGTATGACTATGTAGAAACTATGCATTTGAGGTTCATCAAAAATAAGAAGGATTAAGTGAGCTTCTGTAACTAGGATAATAATGTTTGGCTTATGTGGCCCTTTTACAGCATCTTTCCTCTGACAGCTGAACGCTTCCAGTGATTTAAAATGGATCTCATGTTTCCTTTCCTTCCTATTGTCTTTCATTTTCAACAAAGAACTCCCTTGTTGTTTCTGTTCCTGTTTCACTCTGTGTGTGAGGGAGTGGAAATGCCATGTGCCTCAAACCTGTCAGAAAAGTTCATGTCATCAAAAGGAGTTTGACATTTTGATCCCATAGTGACTGCATCTTCAGTCATGTCTTGCAGGAAAGAGGTCCATTGTCTGTGACCAGCTTCTGCACATCTCCAGCACTCAGGTTATTCTTTCTGTTCCTCTAAAACTGAATTTGAAAGAACTGTCCTGGAGGAATACAGTCACAAAAAGGAGAGCTACCCTAGCTGCCCTGAACCTCTCACAAGTCAGCATTTAGTGTCTTACTCAAACTTATTTCCATGTTCCTGCTCATGACCCTGTTAGATGAAAGAAAGATATTATGACCTATGTGATTGCCAGATACAGTAGCACCACTTGCCTCCAAAGCAAAGGATGGTAGGGACAGGTGAACTGGAAAGAATAGATGGAGAGGACTATTGACAATTCTCCTTCCAACTGTTATCAATGACAAAATCAGTGGTGGCTTCAGGTATGGTGCAGCCTATTTCTACTCAGTGCAATTAATTGATGACTAGTTTACAATTTAAACTTAGTAGCATGGATCACCTTCAGGCTGAAGGTTAGAATTTTAGAGGTTATCAAACCAAAATTTGCTGCTGTAAAAATACTCTATTTTGTAATCACTAGAGAAGAAATCAAATGTTTCCAAATGGAAAATTCAGGTAATGTAAAAAGTGCAGCAGGTAAGCAACAGACAAGTGGTTAAAAAATGGAAAAGTTGTCCACGAGTGAAAGGAAATTAAGAGTATTTGGGCAGAGAATGGGGCGCTATTGCTCTCCCTGTCTTGTGGACATGAAGAATTGTAGCTAGCAAAGGTTAATGCTGCTCTTGTCTTATGTCTCCCCTTTCTCACTCAGATCAGAATAATTTCTTTTGTATTATGTTTCCTTGCCTTCTCCAGAAGGGCTACCTAAAAACCACAAAGCAGTGCTTTCATGGGACTTTGTTGGTTGCTTAGAGCATCCGCAGGGCTGGGAGAAATGAAAGCTTCCAGACACAGCAGAGCATGTAGGATAAGTTTAGTATTGTTGTGAATGGTTTATGGCAGGTCTCACAAAATACAGCAGCCAGAGCAGAAGAACAGCTATCATATAGTTTTTTGACTCTAATATCTCCCTTACGAACTTCAGATTTGCAAGCAGAAGATGATGCTAAAAAAGAAATTATATTTAATTATGGACATGTTTAACACCTAATAGAGTTTTTTGCATAGACAAAGACACTTCCATCAATGTCTTTAAAATATGCATAAAGTAAAATATGCTTCCAAGACTTTAAAACCTGGTGATTATCGAGTGTTTAAAAGGTACCCTTCTCACTCATATAGATGGAGTTTTGCATTAGCTGTCATGTATTTAAAAATGTGCTTTCCCCCCAGTATCAGATAGGATGCATAGATAGCTCTCACTGTACACAATTTTGCCAGGAAATAAAGGCTTGGGCAGTTGAACTTTCCTCCCAATCCAAGTGGAGAGCAAATCCCATGTTCCCAGTGGAAGGATCAGACAGAAATTCCATAAGCACAAACTCATGAATACCCTGTGCAGAAATAATCCACAGAGAGAGCTGTTTGGCTCCTACTGCATTCTTAGCTGGTCAGTCACAATAGTGCCAAAGATTTCTTGCCAACTCTCACACGCTTTTCTGACACAGCTTCTTTCACATTCTTGCTCATTTTCCTCTTATCTGCTATCTAAAAAACTTTAAGGAAACTCCCAGGGGGAGGAAACTCCTTCTATATTTATTTAAATAACATTGAAGCAACGGCGGAAAATACCAAGTCTGGACTGCAGCATAAGCAGGGCAAGTGACTATTTAAGGCCTCCAGGAAAGCCTCATCTGTTCTTCAGTTTAGTGCCCAGTTTTCTTCTGGTATCCCTCCCAAACTCTCTGTGACTTACCTCTCTTTTTCTTGCTCCTCAGAAGCCTTCAGACACAGTACCAGAGAATCAGAGTGGTTTGATTAAATGTTTACTTTAAACATATCTTTATAGACACGTTTGTTCATTTTTAATTATTATTCCAAGTAGCAGCTAAGTTATCCTTAACTGTTTTCCATTTTATGATCACTCCATGCTTTAGAGACTCTGTTGTTGTGAGCCTGGCAGAAAAAGGCATCAGTTCAGAAGATTTTTATTATTGATTTAAGACTGTATCTCCTTTATTCATTTTAATGTTACATCAGAAAGGCCCCTTTGAAACCTGTAGAGTGAACCTGATTTAACTTGGCATGAGAGTTCTTGGAAAACACATTTTAATGGTCAGATCTTCCTCCTTCCCTTTGCAAGTGCCAGTTGTCTGATCTCTGGTATTCATCTGCCTTGGCCATCCAGCCCCTCAGAATGAGGTGACAGAGAAATCTCAGCTCAAGCATGGTGTCTAATGTAGCTGCAGGGAGGCACATTCCAGGGCGGTGGAGTGCTTCCATACAGCGTCGATGAGGATAGAAAGGGTGGGCCCAGAAGATGTGATCACCATAGTCTATAAGCCGTGTACACAAGACTCAAAGCGCCCCAGCCCATGCATCAATTCTTGCTTCTGGAACAAATGACCCCTTCAGGGAATGATGCTATAGAGGAGGGATATGAAGTGCTCAGGGTCTGGGCCGGCCAGGACATGGATTCATAATATAGATGCTTTTGCAGCATTGACATATGCCTGTTTTCTTGCCAGCTCTGCAGATTGCCAGAATTTGGCCCTAAACATTTAATGAAACCATTGAGATTTATAACCAGAACAAGCAGAAAAGAAAATAGGAAAGGGAAGAGGAAGAGCGAAAAATGTACAAAAGGCATCTGATTAAACCAGTGATAATTACAGATATTGTTCCTCTCCAAGCCAGGATCACACTTCAAAATAAATAGTAGAAGATAATTTTGTTAATAATTTTAATCAGCTTCCTTTTCATGAGGGATCAGAGAACACTAATAGATGTTTTTCCAAAAGACAGATGATTTGTAACACCATCAACTCAATAACTGAAACAAGAGACCTATTCTCCTTGCCATTTGTATGAAGTAATGGGTTCCTCTAGAAGAGGAACAATAGACAGAGATTGAAAAGCCTTGATTTGACCTAAATGAAAGAAATTCTTCACTAGCAGATGCTTTATCCTGTAGTTTATTTTTCTCTCTCTACTCAAAGGGTTTTACAACCATGTTGTCCTGTTTGTTTTCAGTCTTTGTTTCCTTTCCTGATACCAGGTTGAAGTCTGGCTGGCTTAAACAGTTCAGCTCAGGTTTCCTTGGCAACAGCAGCCACAATAAGCTCAGTAAAGCACATTTTTAAGCAAGTTTTTTTGTTTTCCTTTTAGCCATTCTCATGTAGGCATCAAGGAGAGGGGAGCTGGTTAGCTTCAGATTATTCAGGTAAACTGCTGTGAAAGGAAAGGCGTAATATTTGTCTCATTTCTGAATCTGACAAAATCCACAAAACTGCCACTGCAGTTAATGTCTCAGCTGTTTGCCTCCCAAGTATCAATAAGTTTTATATCTAACAAGATTTGAAAAAAGAATAATTGCAGTGTGATGTGCATGATTTGATTAGCTTTTATATAGGAACTAATACCTCCTATTTTTAAAGACTACATGTCTCATATTAGTGGCCTTTCTATATAATTGCTTCCTGTCACTGTTTTCCTTTACTGGGAAAAGTCATGTCATGCCATTGCAGATGTACTACCAGCTTGGAGTAAGAGTGGTGCTCTAAACCATGCGTAGTACAATAAATCATACCCCTGACATTATTTTAACGCTTTGCAAATCTTTGCATTTGTTTTTCTCCAAAGTTGGAGGAAACACAGTAGGAAACAATGTTGTGAAATCCTGAAGAATTTCATTGCCAGACAAGCTGCTTGAGAAATTACCCTTCTCCTCCTCTTTCAAAATAATTCGGTACCAAAGGACACATTTTGTTTAAATTTTATTTAAAAAGAGTTTTCATTGAAAACCTAAATATTCAGTTTTCATGTTGAAAAGCCCAAAGCGAAAAACATTTGTCTCTTTTTTAACTCCATTTTTCAATGCGGACATCTTGGAGAAAAACTAAAAGGGGGAAAATAAAAATGAGCAAATGGTAACTTTTATTTGTAAAAAATGGTCCCCTCTCTCTGTCTCTGCTGCTGCCTCCCCAGCAATTTCTCCTTTATATGCTGTAGCAAACTTTGGAAAGCAATGTTCTTTTAGTTACCAAATGCAGTGTGGAATATGCATGTTATTCTCCTCTTTCAGCCATACACGTGGGGTTTTTGAGGTTCCAACAGATAGTCCTTTTTTTTTTGTGAAATTGAGAACTTTCTGAAACAAAATCCTTTTGTGCAAACTTTCCATCACTAATGTTAGCCAGAGGCATATCTTTTTCTTTTGTATTAAACACATGAGCAAAATTTTGTCCCTCTTTCTAGAGGCATTCAGAGTTTACAAGCAGAACAAAACTAAAATAATAAAAGACTCCCGTTTTTCCTTTAAATTCTCATCAGATCTATTTTATATGACACTGAGGCAGAACTTTGGCTTTACAGAATACAGTCTGTGCTTTTCTGTCTCAGATTTGAAAGGGCTATGAGACAAAATGCCTAGTCTTTCTTGGTTTTTCAGTGAAATCTATTCATTTTCAGCTAGCTTAAATTCTTCAGCATTTGAAGGATCTTACTAAAACTATCCTATTGTAAAACTAGGAACATTGGTGAATGGGTTAACTGACTCAGAATGCCTTGTGGAGTGTCCCACTATTGAGAGTACTTCTGAGAACATGCTACTTCCTGGCGTCATCACTCCTGCTATGGATATGGAAAGATGGGCTTCATGATTATTAGGAAAGATTGTATCATGAAATTACTGTGCGACTAATAATAGCAGGCAATTGCTGTTGTATAATTGTTTTTTTCTCTCTCTTTTTCCAGCAATCATTTATCTCAGTGCAAAAAATTTAGCATGTTTTGTAGTTGTTCAGACACAACTTGATTATAACCCATTCAGCATCAGCGATTGCTTAGATGATGCCCAGATGCACATATAGCACATGTTTTTGTTGTATTTCAGATTCCTGTCCAGATAGTTTTTGGCGGACTTAAAACTGAACTGCCTCAGGTTCAGAGCCTATTAAGGACACTCAACTAAAGAGAATACTTCTTGCTGACACAGGGACTGTACGGATTAATGAATTGGTCTGTAATACCTTCTCCTTCTAGGGGCTGGTTCAAGTTTCACTGCTGTTACTTTGATTAGCACTATCTCCTCTGGTGCTGAGCCAGGCAATTCTGCATATTGACTGCTGGCATTTCTTACTGCTGTGAGAGAAGCAGAGGAAAAATCCTCCCCTATAAAGTTTGTATTGATCCAAATGTAAAATTGTAAACATAGCCAAAAGAACTGTATTCTGAAAGGAAAAATAGGGTCGTTAATGGTGTGGAAAACCCGATGTATTATCCAGAATAACTTTCTTCCTTTAAATATATAACATTACTAGTGTATTTGTTGAATATACTTTATATACTCAGTCGTTTCATGGCATTATTGATATTATAAACCATAGCCATTTATGTTATTAACTGCCCTCTGTTTACCTCAGGTTGAGTGCTGGCAACTCCTGACTTCTCTAGGGTTATTGCTATCATTTCTGCTACTGTCAGAAGGATTTTTCTGGATTAGCTCAGCAATGAGGAAGTCTGTAGCTGATCAAATGGGCTCTCGCATGCAAGTGCCACTGCAACTGAGAGGAATTAATATGAAAGGCAAAATCTAATACAGAAAACATCACTTTAAACCCCCTCTCCAATTCAATACAAAATATTGGAAAATATTGGAAAGGAGAACAGGATTCCAGAGCATGCAGCTCTGATTATGACTGACCTACTCACAATTATAAATGGCAAGCTAGGAGACATAGCATCCCATTCTGCCTCACTTGAATTGTCATCTTTAATTAAAGAAGTTCTATGTCACGGATGACATTTCTCAGGGAAATATCTCTCAGAGTCTTGGGGAAGGGAGGGAGATTAAGACTGGGAGTAGTGTTTTGGCTGTCTCTTTGCTGTTTTCCTCATACAGATTTAAGTGGTCAGTGTTGCAGCATTTAAAGACTGGCCCAAGAAATTCCCTTGGGCATTAGCTCATCTTAGTTCCAAGACCTGGGTTTTGTGAATGCTTCTACTTAGGAGGCAGTCTGTGCCTTGTACCGTCACTCTGAAAGACATTCATTTTGATCCTGATGTGAGATTTTATTGTGAGATTTTGTATTTAGGTGCTGGGAGGTAATATATACTATTATTTCCATTTTACACATGGATTTTGGGACACAGGAACCAGCATTCAATAAAATATTTACATATCTGGAGTTCCACTAAGCAAGATTTCAGGAGCCTAAAATATGTTGTATTTTTAGAGAAACCCTGTTTAATATGTGGAAACATGTTTGGCATGTAAGGTTTCAGGCAGAAATGCTGTAATGAGTCCGAAATACTCCTCCTGGTTATGTCAGGTCAGATCCTTACCTTTACTACACTGATTGCTTTTTCTTGAGGTTCAGAAAAGAAAAATCTTTATATTTCAGTCCTCTGTGGAACTTGTAGTACTGAGTATGCTCAAAATAAGTCTGTCTTACTCAAGTTGGGTAAAGTAGTTGTGCTACCTGCTGTCACATCCATGAATTAGTGATCAGATGAGTCATCTGCAACCCAGTTCCAGACACACCACCTGGAAACACCTTCCCCTAGAAAGGCTGCCTTCATTGTGGGTGAGATAGAATCATAGAATTATGGAATAGTTAGGGTTGGAAGCGACCTTAAAGATCATCTAGTTCCAACCCCCCAGCCATGAGTAGGGACATCCCACTAGATCAGGTTACCCAAGAACCCATCCAACCTGGCCTTAAACACCTCTAGGGATGGGGCATCCATAACTTCACTTGGCAACCTGTTCCACTGTCTCACCACTCTCATCATGAAGAAATCCTTCCTAATGTCTAATCTAAATCTGCCCTTCTCCAGTTTATACCCATTCCCCTTGTCCCATCACCACAAGCCTTTATGAATATTCCCTCTCCAACATTCTTAAAGGCTCCTTTCAGGTACTGGAAGGTCGCTATAAGATCTCCTTGGAGCCATCTCATCTCCAGGCTGAACAAGTCCAACTCTTACAGCTTGTCCTCATAGGGAAGGCGGTCCAGCCTTCTGATCATCTTTGTAGCCCTCCTCTGGATCTGTTCCAGCAGGTCCATATCCTTTTTATGTTGAGGATTCCAGAACTGGACACAGTACTCCATATGAGGTCTCCAAAGAGAGAGAGTCCACTCTTCCTGTTGAACATGGGCCAATCTACAGAAATGCATTGGACATGAACATTCACAAAACAAATGACGGAGATATAAGGAACCTTCCCCAGGTGCCTTCTTACCTCTGAATCCTTCTTTTTCTATGTTATTCATTAAAACAAAACAAACTAAAACCTAAGAAAACCAGTTGTATCTGCATTGAACATGGAGTAATACTTTACATTTCCTCCGTCAACCCATGTCACAAAAATATTCATTTAGAAATGAATCAAATCATGATCTGAAACAAGATGATAGAATATGGCAGAGTATGATTGTGGTCCCTGAAGTAAAACACTACACTCCTTGGCTCATTGCCAGAAGAGATGTGATCAGTGCCAGCATAAGACCATAATCTTTACATGCTCTGAGGAAAAGATGGGTGGAATTTAATAGCATCTATCCTTGGTCTAACTCTGTTCTTGCTGAGGTCAAACAACACTTACATTTTGTGATGCTGTTAGGTGATATCACAACTGCAGCAAAGGAGCACAAGCATGATTAAGGAATGGAAACATCTGCCTCAGTGAAGAGACCGAGAGACATGGGACTGTGTATTGAGCAAAGAAAGCTCAAGGGATGTTACCAATGTGCATAAATACCTGATAGCAATGGGCGGTAGGGTAAAGATGGAGCCAAGCTCTTTTCGGTGGTGCTCAGTGACAGGGCAAGAGGTAATTGGGCACAGTTGAAAAAACAAGAGATACCATTTAAATGTAAGGAAAAAATCTTGGTGGGGGGTTGCTTGAATACAGAAACAAGTTGCCTAGAGAGTTTGTGGAGTATTCAGAAGCCATCTAGGCATGGTCCATAAGCACATTGCTTTAGCTGATGCTGCGCTGAGCAGGTGTTAGATTAGGTGATCCTTAGAGGTGCTTACTAGCCTCAATGTTCTGCAATTCTATCATATAAAAATATGATTCTATGGTCTGAATCCTTATTTCTAATAGTTTTACAAGAAATATGTGCTATATATCGATAAAATACATATAGATAAACTTGTTTCCTGAAGATGACTCTCAATGTTTATGTGTTCATAGATGCTTTATTTACCGTTGCATTTTATTTAATTATACTTACTATACATTTTTATATACAGCTGCACTTATTTACAAATATCTAAACATATGAAAATGTAGAATATAATTATTCTCAGCTAATAAAGAAATATATCCTGAAATGATGCTATCATCCTTTCACCAGCCCTTTGAAACTAGTATTTCAAATAAACAAAACATTGAGGTCTCTTTTAAGAACCATTCTTTTATGTTTCATATTCTTTTCTACTTCATCTTCTTCTTTCTTTATCTCAGCCTTCATCTCTTACTTCCTCTCAGAGCTTTGAATTCCATTACCTGCATTTTCCTGATTCACATTTAAGATTTACCTTCTTGACTGGACTACTGCATTTACCAAGTTGTGGACCTTACTGAAGAAATGGGATTTTAGTAGACAATATTTAGTCAACTGGCATTGAAAAAGAGAAACATGTATTTTTGGTCTCAGAACTAGATAGTGGCAGGGAACCAAAATAATGAATGTTCTGTTCCAAGGGCAAACCTTTAACGCTGGTATCCATTTTGAGAGGGCAAAGTGTTCACTCTCCCACTCCTCTATTTGAAAAGAGCAAGCGAATTGCAGAGTCAGTGCAAAAAAAGCCCATGTTGGTGCTTGACCTTGTACTGCTGCCAGTCCCATGGGCTGTGGGCATCTCAGGGGTTTTGGCCATGCAGCTTCTTCTTTACAACTGGAAGCACATACAACTCTTTATCAGCCTGTGTAGATAGAGAAAGATTTGATAAGGTTGGAGTTTTTTTTTCACTGTCCTCTTTTTGCATTCCTTTTATAGGGAGAGACAATAATACCTTAAATAAACAGCTCCAAAAGAGGCCCACAGGGCATTGATGAAGTTACTTTATTTTCTCCATATTATTAATATTACCTGTTTCATGGGATTTTAGAACTCAAAGTATTTTGCTCCATAGCTGGATTGATTTCCCACTATGTTATGTAGTTCAACATTTTTACTGTTTTATTTCTAGTTCATGTGCTCTGATCAGCTCACTCACCTGTTATAGAGATAGCTATATTTGTTATCTGTCTTATCTCAGTCTACTTCCCTGCATTGCTTAATATAGTTCTCAAACTTGTCATCATATTTCCTATCTCCTGCCACTGGTATTTGAATGGTCTTTACTTTTCATCAGTCTCAAATGCATCAAGTAGAAATGGAAGGTGTTGACATTTTCACTTATCCTCTCAAAGAATATTAAATCTTTTACTAAACTGATCTGTTTTAAAAACATACTATTGGAAAACAAGCTATTGTGCATCTAGAACTTGGTTTTAATTTTCTTTTCATCATTTTCTTTTCGTTAAGTCATTCTACTTGTTAAAGAAATTAAACACAATTGGAAATAAAATAAAATACACTGGAGATAAAATCACTGCTATAGATCTCATCTGTTCTCCGAAAGGATCATTCAGTAAAAGAAGGTATTTCTTGTTTATTTCAGCAAATGACATCTATTAAAAGTTTCTAAAACACTGTAGAAAAGTATGCCTATTGACAATCTAAAATACTGGACATCAGTAGAGTTTATGTTTGATATTCATGTTGTGAATCTTGAATATATGTTTGAAAGACACAGACTGTAAAAATACAGGCACTTTGGAAGTTGAGGATTTTGTCAGTACAATTCTCCTTTTTAAGGACCTGTTCTACCAAGCTCAATTTGTCTCTGATTCTCTCTATCTGCTTTTATTCCAGCACATCTCTGTTCTGCCCATCCCTGAAATTTCCAAGTTACTTACTTATCAAATCTTTCACTGACCTCATTTCAGAAAACTTCTAAGCCCAGTCTTAGTCTCCTTAGTCAGTGGTAGTTCAAACACTTTCAAAAGTTAGGTGTCTCCATAAGTGCATTGTAAAACAGAATTTTGCTAATGAGCACTCTGATGTTTGCTGCCTGCTACAATGTCTTGTGTGTTTTTCATGCTCCCAGACCAGGTCCATATATATTCTTATGCTCCCAGAACTGGTCCATGAAGCCATTATCTTCTAAATCTTATTTCTGTTCACCACAGTTCTTACATATTTTTAATTCCAAAATATGGAGATGCTTTCAGTAAATGGAAGTATGGGCATGTAGGGCAAGTTATTTTATCTTTATCTTTTCTTTTCCTCACTTTAATTATGTCAATTTTTAGATAGAAGGTGTTCAGCACAAACAGGATGGTCTTTTTATACATTTCTTTACAGTTTCAGCTTTTCAGACAAGCTGTGTTTTCTCCTTTTACCCAGTACTACTGTTTTAAAACTAAACACATATCGTTTGCTATTTTTCTACATGGGCTAAAGTCATATAATAGTTCAAATGTCTTTACGTTTTGATTCATCTTTTATGGACTATAGACTCACTCAATACTCATGGTGTACAGTTGACTGACTTATAGGGTGGAATTAATCTTGCAGGATAATAGAATCATAGAATAACCAGGTTGGAAGAGACCCACCGTATCATTGAGTCCAACCATTTCTATTAAATACTAATAGGTTTACATACTAAACTAATAGGTTTACATACCAAAATAGGTTTACATATACCTTAGGTTTAAACACAGGTTTATATAGACCTACAAATTGCCAAGTCTACTTCTAGATTCTTATAACTATATTAACTAGCTCAGCCTTTAATGGTATTTTAGACAGTTAAATATTGACAGACAGTTTTCTAAACTGAGACCTGAATCTGACCTCTAATATGATGTGATAGCCATCACTGTCATTGCTTTCTCTATGGTCTAACAAACAGTAGCAAAACATCTTTCCCAACCCAAGAAAGCCTTGAAACTAACCTTTAGCCCTCCAAGTATAAGTTCTTGACTTTGTGATGTGCTAGCAGAAGGGGAAACATACTATGACAATATGCTCACCTTCACCTAAGGTTAATTCAGATGCCTAATGTCACCAAGCTAAGGTTAGATTTCCATCAGTCCTACTAATTTTCCCGGTCTATTCTTGCATTTTGTCTATACTTTTCCCAACTCAATCCTCCGTTGGTATTTCCCTTCCAGCCAGTGGCAGAGCTTTTAACTCTTCTACTCATCTTGATCCCCAGCTACAATTTCCATGCTGGCTGCTGCTAACTGGGCATCTAGGAGGTTGCCAATAAAGTCTCTCTGGTTTTCTGCTGAAGTCAAGATAAAACCCAATGCTTAGAATTTACTTAGGGAGTTACTCTCTCTCTTCTGACCACAAAGGCAAGCTACAGAGATGTACCATATTAACTTAGTTTTTGGTAAAACCCCTTAAGACATTCCAATAATAATAATCTTTTTGTTCACTACCTGCGTATTCCTTCACAAGCTCCTGCTGTCCTTAAAGGAACGTAAGTATTTTTTGTCAATCTGCTGAAGGGTAGGGAGGCTCTACAAAGCGACCTAAACAGGCTGGACCACTGGGCTGAGTCCAATGGCATGAGGTTTAACATGGCCAAATGCCGGGTCCTGCACTTGGGGCACAACAACCCTATGCAGAGCTACAGACTAGGAGAAGTCTGTCTAGAAAGCTACCTGGAGGAGCAGGACCTGGGGGTGTTGGTCAACAACCAACTGAACATGAGGCAGCAGTGTGCCCAGGTGGCCAAGAAGGCCAATGGCATCTTGGCTTGTATCAAAAATGGTGTGACCAGCAGGTCCAGGGAGGTTATTCTCCCTCTGTACTCAGCACTGGTTCTTGAATCCTGCGAGAGACTGCTTCTTGAATCCTGTGTTCAGTTCTGGGCCGCACACCACAAGAAGGATGTTGAGGCTCTGGAGTGAGTCCAGAGAAGAGCAACAAAGCTGGTGAAGGGTCTGGAGAACAAGCCTAATGAGGAGAAAGCTGGGGTTGTTTAGCCTTGAGAGGAGGAGGCTGAGGGGAGGAGATCTCATTGCTCTCTACAACTACCTGAGGGGAGGTTGTAGAGAGGACGGAGTTGGCCTCTTCTCCCAAGTGACAGGGTATAGGACAAGAGGAAATGGCCTCGAGTTCCACCAGGGGAGGTTCAGGGTTGACAAAAGGAAAAAAATATCATGGAAAAAGTCATTGGGCAATGGAACAGGCTACCCAGGGAGGTGGTTGAGTCATCTTCCCTAAGGGTATTTAAAAGACGGGTGGATGAGGTGCTGAGGGGCATGGTTTAGTGGCTGATAGGAACAGTTGGACTCGATGATCTAGTGGGTCTTTTCCAACCTAGGGATTCTGTAATTCTGTGATTCCATGAAATTCATACTCTACATCCAGTACTGTCCTTAAGAAAGAATTCAGCATCCCTCCGTTTGTGGATTACAAATGGTACTGTTGGAAAGGAAAACATATGTATTCTAAGGCACTCCTGTTTGGGTACTACAGTCTAGTAGTCACTTCTGAAAGATCTGATAAAAAGACTGACATGATTCCTACAAAAGGTGTCTGATGCCCATGTTACAGCTATATGCAATTCCTATTATAGAATATAGAGTGCAAATAGTCACAAAATAAGAACCTTTACTCTTTCTGTTTCATTTGAAAGAAAACAGATCTCAGAGTGAGGTGTGATACAACTTCCTGTGAAATTACTGGTCTTAGAATACAGAAATTCTACCTGTAATGGTACCCTGTAAAACCTCTTCATTTTGAGATCCATGATGTCTCATAGGAAAAGGGCATCTCTGGGAAGGTAGTGAGTAAACTGCTGAAAGGGGAAGACAGCATTTGTAATAAAACTGATTTCATTCATTGACCGTCATGTTCTCATCAGTTTCACTCATTTGTACTCTCACATCCACATACTCACAAACACTAGAACATCAAGGCCAGGATATATACCATTCTTCCGGTGCTTTCCCACAAAGATATTACCATTCACACTTCACTCATACCAGACTTTGTATTTCCATCTGAGATCTCTATGTGATAAAAACTCTGCTATATGTATGACCTACAAAAAAATAATAAACAGGAAAATTTCTTAAAAATATTTCTTCAGTAGGCCACAAAATGTAATAAAGTATAGAGTTGTGTCTTGTTTATATGTATTCCCTCTGTGTAGATACCCCGGAAACAGAGGAGCAATATGAGGCTCCCATAGTCCAAGAGGAGGTGGTCAGAGCCCTGCTTGGCCAGCTGGACACCCACAAGTCTATGGGGTCTGATGGGATACATCCTAGGATACTGAAGGAGCTGGCGGAAGTATTGGCCAAACCCCTTTCCATCATCTTCCAGCAGTCCTGGAAGACTGGGGAGGTACCTCTGGACTGGAGGCTGGCTGATGTAGTTCCCATTTACAAGAAGGGTTGCAGGGAGGATCCGGGGAACTAAAGGCCTGTCAGTCTGACCTCAGTGCCAGGGAAAGTCATGGAACAGGTGATCTTGAGTGCTATCATGAAGCACTTACAAGAGAACCAGGTGATCAGGCCCAGTCAACATGGGTTCACAAAAGGCAGGTCTTGCCAAACCAACCTGATCGCCTTCTATGACAAAGTGACTCGACTGCTGGATGGGGGAAAGGCTGTGGATGTGGTCTTCGTGGACTTCAGTAAAGCCTTTGACACAGTTTCTCACAGCATTCTGCTACGGAAACTGTCAGTATTTGGCCTGGAAAGGTGCACACTCTCCTGGGCAGAAAGCTTGTTGGATGTCTGGGCCCAGAGAGTGGTGGTAAATGGTGTTAAGTCCAGCTGGAGGCCAGGGACAAGTGGGGATCCCCAGGGCTCAGTGCTAGGTCCAGTCCTGTTCAATGTCTTCATCAATGACCTGGATGAGGGCATTGAGGGTACCCTTAGCAAGTTTGCAGATGACACAAAGTTGTGTGGAAGCGTTGATCTGCTGGAGGGTAGGGAGGCTCTGCAAAGGGACCTAAACAGGCTGGACCACTGGGCAGTGTCCAACGGCATGAGGTTTAACATGACCAAATGCCGGGTCCTGCACTTGGGGCACAACAACCCTATGCAGAACTACAGACTGGGAGAAGCCTGGTTGGAAAACTGCCAGGAGGAGAGGGACCTGGGGGTGTTGGTCGACATCTGACTGAACATGAGCCAACAGTGTGCCCAGGTGGCCAAGAAGGCCAATGGCATCCTGGCTTGTATTAAAAATGGTGTGACCAGGAGGTCCAGGGAGAAGAGCCACGAAGCCGGTGAAGGGGCTGGAGAACAGACCCTATGAGGAATAACTGAGAGAGCTGGGGTTGTTTAACCTGGAGAAGAGGAGGCTGAGAGGAGACCTCATTACCCTTTACAAGTACCTGAAAGGAGGTTGTAGAGAGGAGGGAGCTGGCCTCTTCTCCCAAGTGACAAGGGACAGGACAAGAGGGAATGGCCTCAAGCTCTGCCAGGGGAGATTTAGGCTGGAGATTAGGAGGAGGTTTTTCACACAGAGTGTCATTGGGCATTGGAATAGGCTGTCCAGGGAGGTGGTTGATTCACCTTCCCTGGAGGTGTTAAAGGTACGGGTGGATGAGTTCTTGAGGGACTTGGTTTAGTGTTAGATAGGAATGGTTGGACTAGAAGATCCGATGGGTCCCTTCCAATCTGGTTGTTCTGTGTGACTCTGTTCTGTGATTCTGTATCAGATATTGAGTCTCCTTTTTATCTTGATGGTTGTAAAATTATTTAGTTTCCTTATTGGAAATAATGCATGACTGCCACCTTTCACATGACCTGCCCACTGAATGTAGAAGATGACCAAATAATTGAACCAGACTCAAGGTATTAATGAGATTGCAGAAAGGATGTGATACAATAGAAAATTGATTATTTGATGCTGAAAAGTTGCTGCTCAGATAAAACCAAAAAGGATATGACCTTGAGGCCAAACTTTTCAAGAAAGGGGAAGCTGCACATGTTTACAGCATCTTCAAATTGATCTGCTTAGGAGACTTTTCCAGGTAGCTTGTAATTCTTCATTAAATCACTCTCTAACTTCTTGATATTAGTGAAAAAATAATTGCTCAATAATTATAACTTTATAAATCTCATCATATGGATAGGCAGAATAGCTCTACTTTAGAAATAACATTGCTAAGTTTCTTCTAGATTTCTTTACCTTTGTCTTGAATTTTTTCCTTTCAGATATTAAGCCTGGATTAGGCAGAAATAACCAAGACATCAGTTCCTATTTTGCTGATCTAAACTGTTTGGATAGTTCTAACAAGATTTGAATGTTTATCCAAAGTGAACTTTTAATGCATTTCAGTTTAATTTTTTGTTCTTTTGTGTTATCTTCCTGATTTTGAGATTATTTTTGATGTCCACAATAATGTATATATACCCAATGGAATTACTGGTAAGTTTCAAATCTGTTTTTAATTAGAAACAAATAGGAATCAAACCTCTGGATCTCAACTTTTCTGAATTTTGAGAAAATTTAGATCACAGCCAAAGTCTAGAACTGTCTCTTTTTTTTGGAAAACATGTTAATTCTGGAGGAACTTAACTGTGTAAATCCTATGTCCCTGCTTTCTGAAATGATGATTGACAATGTGATTCCTACAAGTAGAAACAAGATGGAAAAATTCTGGTGTTTCTGACTTAAAAATGGGGTTTTATATTCTTATAAAGTATTTCCTGTTAAAATTTTGATTATGAAATCATCACTTGTAGACAGTTGCAAAGCAGAAGTGCCATATCTGAATTAGTTGCAAGAGTTTCTAAAAGAGCTGAAGTGGGTGAAAAGTAGTGAGGATTTTCTCATTGTCTCCCCTACAGTTTTTGAGAAGACAAAGATCCCTTTTCATTATTCTAGCAATAGATAAAAGTTAAAATAATGGAAGTCATACAGGTATGATTTCACCTTTACATCAATTTTAACCATGTGACTTAATAGTTGTGTCAGTTTTATAGAGGTCAATCACAATCAAGATCAGATGCAGAAAACAAAGACATTTTTCCAGTTCAGTATAAAAATATACACATAAAAATATATGCAAAACTGCCTTTCATATTTGTCTATAAACGTTCCCTTTTAGGAAAAACTTGGAACAGGGCTATGCTTCTGCAGCACACAAGTAGACACTGATACATATAACAGTCAGAAGAAAGTATTTTCAGTGTTCCACTATCCTACAAAATTTAGGAAACGCAGTATATATTTTTGAGTGCTATCTACTGATATTTAAGTTATTGCCTGACTGTTCACATATGTAGGCTCTGAAATATTCTTGTAACCTTAAAAGGATCAGAAGACTCATATACTGCATGACTTCTGTCTTTTTGAAATTGTAAGGAAAAGTGACGATTAGAGAAGAGAAGTGGCTATACCTGTTCCATGCTGACCCAAATTCTGGATTGTTTGAAGTTTTATAATTGTTATGAACTGGTCAAATTAAAGGTTATGTAAATTAAGAAACCTCACATTTTCTCTTATAAATCAGAATAAGAGGTGAGAAAGAGTTTTAATTCTGCCTAAAATTTACTGGTTTAAAACCTGTGGAATTCAATTGTAACTAAAGATAATATTTGCAATATTTTCAGCTTCCTTATTTTCTAAAGTGTTTCATGTCAAAGGAAAGGAAAATAGATAATGTCCCTCAGACAGAAAGGTCATTTTGGGACACAAACACATTAGTATAGTAAAAAGAACTTTAAACTTGTTTCACAAGCCCACAGGACAAAAATTCAAAGGCAAAATAAAACCCAAAGAGCAACAACAATTATTGATCCAGTATTGTGGATGGAATATGAAGACAAGCAGAAATCAGAATAGGTGCTGGAGAGACAAGAATGAAACTAACAGGGCAAACTTCTGAAAACCTATGCATAAGATGTAAATATTCAGTGGCTGAAACAATGATGACACAAAGAGAGAGGCAGATGATGAAACAACATCAAATTGGAATGCTAGTTGCAGAAAAGTGCAGCTTGTATGTGTCAAGTGAGAGCAAAAATGAATAGGTGCTACTGTACACATCAAGGTTTGCCATGGAGATTGAAGTACGTAGTCATTTAAGCTTTTCCCTTCTAAATTGTTTTCTGAGTCTTGTTCTTCTGTAAGTCTACTTGAGCCATTAGGATTTGTTGCAAGAGTAAAATTCATGTGTTTATTTGTCTAACAATGTAAACTTGATACTTTACTTTTTTAAGTTGGGGAAAAACTCTACAAGTAATTCTATTAACCTCATGAGATAAACAACTAAGCTGTTTTGATTCGTTCCAGTAGAGGGCAATGACACCTATACACAGTAGGTGTTTCAGTAGAACAGGAATAAACAACCTTAAAGTTATAGTGAGAATAATCACACCACCCCCCTTTTAACCTTTCAGACATCAGGTTAATTAAGTAGAACTCCAGTTCATACATATTATCCCAAGGGAACACATTACTGTGTGTTTCTCCTTTTTGATGCACAGCTGCAGTATTAAGTCAGGCACAATTTACATATATGATGTGATAATTTGGCCTAGGAGTCAGGATGAACTCATACACTCTGGATAACTGGTTTAGCTTGAATAAGATAAGCTTGTAGATGTTGCATGAATATAATTTTTATGATTGAAAACATGATAAATATTGCACTGGAAATCTTACCCTGTGGCT
The DNA here is from genome assembly GCA_033558105.1 of Coccyzus lansbergi. Lineage (NCBI taxonomy): Eukaryota > Metazoa > Chordata > Aves > Cuculiformes > Coccyzidae > Coccyzus > Coccyzus lansbergi. The sequence continues at coordinate 3,176,911 of JAUMJK010000232.1, read as the reverse complement.
GCACTAGCAGCAGACTCAACCATCTAATTCTCTGCAGTGAAAATTTATTCTGTCTCTGTGTGTATGTATAATTATTATTATTTACCATTTATTTAGCATTGTCTGTCTCCTAAGGAATTCACCATCTAAATTAGTCACAGATAGGTTAGCACTAGGTAGGAACTATTTGAAGGAAGGCAGACAGAAAGAATTAGTCATTAGGTCATACACTGTGCGTTTTGGAAGCATCTCCTTTGTTATGCCAAAAACTTCCACATATATTCGTTCATACCTAGCTTCTCCTGTTCTCTGTGTTGATGTTGGCCAGATACAGTCTCTCTGTACTACCACTACTTAATATTTTTAAAGCAATAAACAAAATATACCCCTAGTTCAAGGGACATTTTATAATAAAAGCCATTGACCTCCAATACAGCTTCAGTTTGTCCTTCATTGCTGTATTAAATCCAAGACACATTACAAACTCAACAGAGTAGATCCTTCCCTTGTAAGCTACAGCATCTTCTATCATACCTTGAAGTGAGTCATTAGGGCAGTAACTTATATCACTTGAGACTGTAAAGTAGTTATGAAGAGATTTTATGTGGGAAGTTGAGAGTTCATTCAAACTCTCAAAACTGCAGAATTATGTATTGATTTTGTTGTTTACGTGTTTATATACATGGATTATCATTCAGATCTACATTAAGAAGGTTGTACTGCATTCTTGTACAATGACTAGACAAACAAGTTTAGAAGACCTCGTTATACAGTGAAAATTGTTGATGAGTGTGTTTGTACAGAAGCTGTAAAGGACAGGATACCTGACCTGAAGATTTTGCAGCCTCCTGTTAGGCAGAGATGATAATAAGATGGAACAAGGGATTAGACGAATGGGGTATGGGAAAAACTACAGGGGTTTGTCAATAATCTGATCAAAACCCGAGTCATTCTAGTCATATGTATGCGTTAACCCTTCTTGGTAAATAAAATATTACAAATGCGAGGGATCTTCTGATGTTTCAGTTGAAATGGATTTTGGTGAAAGATTTAAAGAAAGTGAGATTCTGGGAGAACAGGATTAACAGTACAGGATGAAGGTGAAAAAGATTTGGGTAGGTGATAATTAGTAGGATATCAAGCCTGGCATTTTTTGCTAAGTAGAAAGGAAAATGGAAAGGCAGTACAAATAAAATCAAACAAAAAGATGCATCTAGAGGGCTTCCACTGGGATTGCCTCAATAAAGAATGATTTCTCATACTAAATAAATATTTTTAGCTGTGTAATAATTTTTATGTTTTTCAAGTAACTTGGGTTATTTTATTTTGCTTGGTTTTTTGCTTGCTTTTCTGTTGTAAGTACATTAAGATGACTTCTAATCAGTTTTTGGAAGGTTGAAGATACTTGTGAAACCTAGTTTCTGGAGTAGTCTGTTTTTGTTTGAAATGGGTAATATATACTTTAGTGTTTAAAATAGAAGTGAGTCAAGCAAATCATATGCTACTATTTACAGAAACTTTTTTAAGTTTAGGGTTTTTTTATTCTGTCTAAAGTTATATTAGAAAGATTTTCCACACAGCTGCTCAAAATCTGAATAAAATCTGTAATTTCTCATCTAAATTTATAATGAGTTTTTAACTATTTCATAGAAATCCAGACATATTTTTAGGAATGAAAACTACGCTAAGGTTTGAGATTAATTTATTTAAGAAATTAGTAGATTATTTATAAATTCGGGATAGTGTACCCACATGCCTATTCAAAACCCAATAACTGGAAAAAAGTCCAGAATCATAGAATCATAGAATCACCAGGTGGGAAGAGACCCCCCGGATAATCAAGTCCAACCATTCCTGTCAAACACTAAATCATGCCCCTCAGGACCTGGGCACACTTCTGGCTCATGTTCAGTCGGCTGTCAAGCAACACCCCCGAGTCCCTCTCCTCCAGGCAGCTTTCTAGACAGACTTCTCCTAGTCTGTAGCTCTGCATAGGTTTGTTGTGCCCCAAGTGCAGGACCTGGCATTTGGCTTTGTTAAACCTCATGCCATTATATCCCTTTGCAGAGCCTCCCTACCCTCCAGCATATCGACACTTGCACACAGCTTTGTGTCATCTGCAAACTTGCTAAGGGAGCACTCAATGCCTTCATCCAGGTCATTGATGAAGACACTGAACAGGGATGGACCCAACCCTGAACCCTGGGGAACCCCACTTGTCCCTGGTCTCCAACTGGATTTAACTCCATTTACCACCACTCTCTGGACCCGGTCATCCAGCCAGTTTTCCACCTAGGAGAGTGTGTGCCTGTCCAGGCCAAATGTTGACAGTTTCTGTAGCAGAATTCTGTGAGAAACTGTGTCAAAGGCTTTACTGAAGTCCAGGAAGACCATATCCACAGCCTTTCCTTTGTCCGGCAGCCGAGTCACTTTGTCATAGAAGGCGATGAGGTTAGTTTGGCAAGACCTGCCTTTGGTAAACCTGTGTTGACTGGGCCTGATCACCCGGTTCTCTTGTATGTGCTTCATGATAGCACTCAAGATCACCTGTTCCATGACTTTCCCTGGCACTGAGGTCAGACTGACTGGCCTGTAGTTCCCCGGGTCCTTCCTACCGGGTCCTTATGTTGCTTCACAACATAACCTTGATTTGTAATTTAGAGGATGATAGAATTTTGACCAGCCTTGATGTAAACTGGCTAGCTTTTGAGTAATGACAAATATCACAGTGTGACAAGTTAGTCATATATAGATACGCAAAATTATACTAACTGAGAGGTACTCCATTTTCTCTAAATTAGATATTGTTCTTTGGATTTCAGCATAGTGTCCTGCCAATAAACAAAGGCTGTTTGTCTTTGATTTAAGTAGTGGCATACTGAAAACTTTGTGGGCTTGTGATAATGACAACATTGGCTTCAAGGCACACTGGTTTTGCTTTTGTTCTTATTTCAGCAGACACTTTTTAAGTCATGACTATGCATATTCCTTTTTGGAGTAGGTGTGGAGCAGCTTTAAGAGTGCTGAAATTAAGAAATATGTTCCAGAACATGTTTTGAGTCATTGTTCTCACATTTAAAGAGTGAAAATGAGTTCATCGGTGCCTGAAAAATCCTTGATTTTATTTAGACTTGCAGAGTTACTGATAATATGAATATTTTCTTCATATTGAGCAGATGAGGCTTTAAGTTTTCTTAATACAGTCACATTGCTCTGTCAATCTAAATACGTGTGGCATACTGACTTGATTTATTATTTCTGATCTATCTTTAGACTTTCACAGATTATAGTACAAATTTAATTCCATGGAGCACAAAGGGTACAGTCTGTCTTAGCTCAGTTTATACCTTTTCATGTTTCTTCTGGGAAATATTCCTATTGTCTCAAGTGTCATCCTATATGCCTTCCAGTTTTGGAAACTCCATTCTTTTTGTTTAGCTGTACTTTAAGGGTTCCAAAGGCATGGGTCAGATTTCTAAGTCTTGCAAGACAAATATTGAATTCAGATTTTTCTAAGTAAACCCCTCCTAAAATGTATTTATTTGTATGTTTAAATAAACACATATTTTGTTAATCATCTGGGATTTTGTGCAAAATTTGTACAATTGAACCTTCATATAAAATCCAAAAATATGTAACTGTTTTTAAAATTATTAGTTTTTTATAAATCTATAAAACTTTTTGTTATAAACTTTATTAACAAAAGCAGTAGTTAACAGATATAAAAATAAGCAAGTTACACAACCATGGCAGGCTCCTGCAGTCTTTAGCTTTTCCCCACAAATGACATACACAACATTCTTGGCTGGAGCTTTATTCAAAACACATTTCAAAGACACAACTGTAAAACATTAGATCCTTCCAAAGAGCAAATTGACTAATGGGAAGAAACAAGACAGACCTGCTATGCAAGGCAAAAGAAGTCTCTACCTAACCCAAATTCTAGTTCTCAAGAAAGCTACCAGATATATAAGTCAGAAAAAGACAATTCTTCTCTTAAATTCACTTACTAACTTGGAATAACCACAAAAGGGTTTATGCAGTCTGTAATCCCCCTGTTGATATCCCTCCTTTTATTTATTCTGTTTTTTTCTCTGGTAGTGAGGGGCTTCCCAAGGTAGTCTATTAAAGGTGATTATTAGTCAACCTACAATTTGACTCCTGAGTAAAGATATAGTAATTTTCTAATCTAAAGATCAAGTTCACACCCAAGAATATTGGCAAACTGATATTCTAGCACGAGGCAGACCACCAGTTTCTTAGATTTCAAAGATTAATGTTTACTTCAGACCTGAGATTAAATATCAGTGGACATATATTCACTCTGAGTTGAAACAGCTTGTGTAATAATTCTTAATTTGCTGTCTTTTTAGCCTCAATGCTGAGTGATAACTTTCAGTTTAGCTTGTTTTCTTTTAAAACTTATTTGACATAGCTAATACAAAAATATTGAGGAAAGAGAGAAGAACTTGCAGATCATTTGGTTGAATAAAATGCTGAATCTTCCCTACTTCTCTCAAATATTTCAGATCTTTCATTTGAACTTAATTATTTTTCTGCATTTTTAATTACAGTGTATTCTTGCAAAAATTCATAAGCATCATGTGGAGAGATGAGTTTTGGGTAGAAAGATTTCCAAGAAAGGCCTGGGTATTGAAGGAAGATTGATGGCTTACTCAATAATACTTATTTCTTTAAGTGAGTATTGAACTTCTGCCACAGGAAGGCAATTGGGGGAATATGCTGCTAACATTTTTGTACTTACATCCGTTTACATGACTTTACATCCATTGCATGACCAGCAATAGCAAAAATTGGGATACACTGAACCCAACTCAGGCAGACTTCTAGCTGTGTACTTGCATTTGATTTACTCTAAATTCATACTGAAATTTTGGTCAAATGCAGTTGGATACTTTTTCCCCTCTTATGAGTCATTATGGGCCACTTTTGTCTTTGCAAAATCTCTGGGGTTAAAATGAAGCAGAAAATTCATGAAACAGTGAAAAATTCAATTTATTTTATAAATATTGTAGAATCATGGAGGTGTTCTGGATAATTACAGAAGAATCTGACCTTTGTCACTCAGCTGCATTCTTTCTTTTGACATGTTAGTCTGTCACCTAGCACTGATATACAAAATAATGCAAATTTTCAATGGATCACAAGAACAAAAGGCACCTTATGATTACCGTGTTATTCTAATGGTCATGTCTACTCACATGGGAACAATTAATAACAGTAGGACATGTGGAATACCATGCTGGGAAGATGTGTTAATGGAAAATTTCATAAGCCTTAAGTTTTTTTGTTTGTTTATTTTTAGGGTGGGATGGAAACAAGAGAAAACAAAGAGAGTGTTGTAAAGACAAAAGGTTTTACATAAAATCAAATGCTTTAAATATCTTTGATTCTTATCAGACAAAGATGTAGGATTTAGGCTTGCATAGGAATGATGATGCAACTAAAATAAACAGCTTTTGGCTTTGTTTCTGTGAAATGAAAATGTTAGCCATTATCTTTTTAAATATTTTGTTTCAATGGTGAGATTGCATAATGAAATATCTCTCATATACAAATTGGAATTTCTTCCCAAATTTACCACTGTTTATATGTGAAAAAATACCTTCTGCCCATCTCAGTCTGTGTGATTTAATTCCCACAGTCAAAAATTTTTAACTACAATTATAAATAATAAACGTCAGTCACATTTTTCTGTTGTGTCCTGCTAAAGGCTGAGATTAATCAGGAATATTAAGATCACCTTGCATTCTCTAGGATCACACTGAGGCAGTACCATACTTTAGGTCACCTTTACAGACACAAGATCTATTTGCAAAAATAATGAGAGAAAGAGAATAGAGTCAGAATAGAAGGGAACAATACAAGTAATTTACTTCAGCTGTTATCAACAGTTTGACCTTTTTTTGTAGCTGCAGTAGGCACTGAGGTTGTCCAAGGTTCATGACAACTCTTTCTTTATGGTAAATTATGTTATATCAGAAAGTACTTCCAGTATTTCATGTTTCATGTCTCTTTAATTTTCTTACATAAATTGTTTCCTAGCATTTTCCTAAACAGAGAAATAATCACTGAGTTAGAGAAGCAGAAAAAAGTAGCATGCAGTTTAGAAATGCTTTTGAAAATATTGCACCATATATGCCAAAATTGCTATTGAAACAATTATAAATAGACATGAGTCTCTGTCTTACTAATGCTACCTCATTTAAGATGAAGAATAATTGGTTTTAACAGATGAGATGATCGTTTTCATCCACCTAGTAATGGGTGAATTAGCAAGACACCTACTGAGTTGTCCTAAAAAGACACGACGTATTAGAAAGAACTAATTATTGTTCACTCTGGAATACAAATTTCTGCTCATGGTAAGTTGTGATCCTGACTTTGTGTCAGTATGGAGAACAACACAGAGCAGATATCTGGTTATCAAACACTCACACAGTTCATACTCAGCCTGGTCTGATCAGTAGCCAAACAATAACAATTGAGGTGGATGCAATTCCCCTCCCCTCAGCCCAGGGAAAGGGAAATGAAAGAAAAAAAGACTTGTGGGCTGGAAACTAAAACATCCTTAATGAAAAAATATTAATAATTAAAATAATAATAAATACTATTGATAAGAACATAAAAAAAATATGTACAAATATACAAAATTGCACACCTCTTTCCTCCTACTTTGATGACTATTTCACTGCAGATGGTGCAAAGCACATATGGGAAAGGGTCCTGGACTGCACTCAGTGGCAGGAGGGAAGGAGCTGGACTCAGGAACTGGATTCAAGAATGCATGTATCCAAGATCGGGGCAAAAATTCAGACAAGGTCCTCTCTGGCTGCTGGCCGTCAGAGAAGAGAGCTTGAACCTATTGATGCCTCATTTGTATACTGAGTGTGACATGTATGGGACAGAATACTCTGCTGATCAGTTTTGGGTCACCTACCCTGTCTGCTCCTCCCTGCAATTTTTTTTCCCCTTTCACTCATGTCACTCTACTAGCTTGAGGACGGTCTACGTTTCTACAATAAAAAGTATAAACAATGACCTTTCTGTTTACCAATGACCAGTGTTATCATAGAATCATAGAATGGTTTGGGTTGGAAGGGACCTTAAAGATTACCAAGTTCCAACTTCCCCTCCATGGGCAGGGACACCTTCCACTGGATCAGGTGGTTCAAAACCTCATCCAACCTGATCTTGAACACCTCCAATGATGGGACACCCATTACTTCTCTGGGCAACATGTTCCCATGCCTTACCACTCTCACAGTGGAAAAAAAAAAAACAACCCACAAGAAACAAACCTTCCTAATAGCCATGTATATCTCCCCTCTTTCATCTTAAAACTGTTACCCCTCATCCTGTCACTACACTCACTGGTAAGGAACCCCTGGCCCTGTTACCTGCAGGATCCCTTTAAGTACTGGAAGGCTGCTGGTTGCTATAAGTTCTCCCCAAAGCCTTCTCTTCTGTAGGCTAAACAACTCCAATTCTTTCAAACTCTTCTCATATGGGAGGTTCTCCAGCCCTCTGATCATCTTTGTGGTCCTTCTCTGGATTCACTGTAACAGATCCATGTCCTTACCATGCTAAGGACTCCAGAGCTGGACACAGTACTCCAGGTGAGGGGTCATCAGAATGGAGTAGAGGGGGAGAATCGCCTCCCTCAACCTGCTGGTCACATTTCTTTTGATGCAGTCCATGATACAGTTGGCTTTCTGGGCTGCAAGCACACATTGTCAGCTCTTGTAGAGCTGCTCATCCACCAGCCCTTCCAGATCCTTCTCTTTGAGGATACTCTTAAGCAATTCTCTGCCTAGCCTGTAATTGTGCTAGGGATTGCCCCAGCCTAGGGTGCAGGACCTTACACTCGGTCTTTATGAGGCTCACTTTTCAAGCCTATCACAGTCTCTCTGGATCACTTCTAGAGAGAAACACTGAAAAAAATTGCATCTAACTTTCAGAGCATGAAGTTATTTAGATGAAGTTTAGATGAAAATTTTGAAAACTGATTCTACTTTAGCTTGGACCAGAACAAATACTGTGCCCTTCTTGGTGGTTTTGACAGTGGCAATCCTTCAGTGAAGAAGGAAAAGTAGTCTGAAATATCCCTGCATGTCCCTTCATGTTTGTTGGTGAATATTTCAGTTTCTTTAAAGGTTCATTTATACCATACTCATCAGCATAGCTTCTGATCTTCTTCCAGTAGTGCATTAGGCAATGTGACAAATATCTGACACGTTTTAGTTCTCTCTTCCTCTCCCCAGGGGAGAAAGGCTAAGTGAATATAGATGCACAGGGATAAATTCAGACCTGCTGTAAGTAATTGTAACTCCATTGATGTCAGTAGAGTTGCACCCTACTACTTTTGATTTGAAACTGGAACAGAGAACCACATTGTTCTTTGTAAAATAAAAATAAACTGTATGTGAAGATGTTTCCAAACATTTCAATAATATTATCTAGGACAGATTCTGCCCCTAGTTAAAGCCATACAAATCCATTTGAGCTAATGACATTGTACAACTGTAAAAGGAATGAGCCCTTATACATACATACAGCTTACAAATGTCTCTGATTATTAAATACACATTTCTAGATGTACACTGAGAAAACTGCAAAACTGCAAATTTGACCTTTTGTCTTAAAATAGGTCAGTGGACTGAAATGCCTTTGTGTAAACTAACCTTCACAGTTTTTGTGCACTTTTCCTACTGTCAGTTCAAAATAGAAAATATTTTTTAACACAATTTTGCAGTACACGTATAGTGTATGGTCAGAGGCCTTGAGATCATGATGAGTATGTTGATGTCTTACTTTGCTAAGACAAAGGAAAGTGATTGTATTTTTCATCACCCTTTTGAGTGTTTTTAGATGAACTGACGAATGCACAACATTAGATGTATTTTATAAACAAAAAAAGGCTTCTATTTCATATGTTGTGTACTCAGTCAAGTAGAATCACAGAATCACACAGAATCACTAGGTTGGAAAAGACCACATGATCATTTTGCCCAACCATTTCTATCAATTATTTAACCATGCCCCTCCTTGAATAAACTCTGTCTTTGTGCCATTCTTTAACAAAAAAGAGCAGACTGTTTCTTTAATCTGTTTTTCTTCTTCCTCTTAAGACTCACACACAGTTCCTTCATCAAAACATATTCTGCTTTTTTATCACAGCCAGTGATATCTGAGAGCCCTAAATACTCATTCCTGGCCTTATGGACAGCCAGAGTTGTAGCACATGAAGCCATGTAACTTGCTGCCTTGAGTAGTTCCTCACTTCAGCAGAGGGTGAGACTTCCCAGTGCTTCTGCACCTACAGAAGTTTTCTTGATATGATCTTGGTTGTTGATGGGAGCTCTGTTTGTGCTTGGACCAAAACACTTGAAAACTTCTATTAGCACTTTGCGTTATGAAATGAAGACCTTTTGGCCAACATTAGCCAGCTTTTAAACACAAACATGTCTTGTTGTTATGTTCCATCTCTGTATTATGATAAAGCTCAACTATATTATGCTCTCTCTATTGCCTCTTTAGGTTTCAGAAACTCAGGAGTTCTGGAGAGAGGTGCTCCCACAGGTTCCAAATGACATGAATTTATTGTGGATTGGTCAAGCCACAGCCTATAGATTTGATTCAATTTTTGTTGTAGGAAGTGAAAATTTCTGTAATTTTAAAGGCCTTTGTTTTATGAATGACACAGATTTAAGTAAATACAGCTGGAACAAAATAAAATAGTCTGATCATAGCACTTTTGACACAAAGAATTCATAAGCTCCATTCCTGAGGAGGACTTCCTATGGACACCCAAGAGATTTCTATGGAGGTCTTCTGCTAGACAACGACAAGTCTTTTCTTAGATGAATACTACCTAGAGTGATTATGAATATTTTCATGTTAGAGAAGAACAAGAATAATATTATCAATACAATTGCTATGTTTTACATCTTGACTCTGAGTGACTTGCAAGTTGCAAGTTATGCTTTCTGAACCAAAGACTTCAAGGTTATCTTTTTAGTAATTCATAATACTGTGTTTTCTAGAGTCAGAAATTTGTCACATTTTTCCTTCACTTGTGGACTCGGCTATTTTAAGATACCTTTGTTTCCTAATATGTTTATAGTTATCTACCATGGAAGAATTCTGTGATGCCTACATTGACCTATTATTGATCAGATGTGGTGGTCCTTTCTGCAGCTTCTGGCTTTAGTCCTCGTAGCTGGGAGCAAGGTTTCATAAAACTGAAACAATAAATATCTTATATCTACATAACACTTGAATCCAAAAACAGTTTAAAAAGCAAGGATGAATTCATTTACCACCAAAATGCCAACTACCTCTGGGGTGGAACACATGGTTCTTATTTTCATAGAGCTAAGCAGCTTTTTAACAGTACAAAACAACAGTACGTTATAGTTTAAGTCATGAAATGAAGAAAAACCCTGTATCCAATTGAAATGTAAGATTAAACTTAGATGGGGGGAAAATAATTACCCAAATTGGTAAAATTATCAGAATACAAAAGACTAACCATGTTATTCTGGCACAGTAGGCCACTGAAAAACTAAAGACTGAGTGTGGTAAGGCACATAAATTTTAATTACATCTAAAAGCTGTTATCTTCAGTTATTTTTTTTTCAGCAATATAAGTTCTTGTAAAAAAATGTTGTTCATATCTAGTCTTTTTGTGGGAAGTACATACCATTTAGACAGGAAAGGGTTTTTTTGAGTCTACTTTAGAATTTCTGCTCAAAAAGAGGCTGAGCCATAACTACTAGTAATCTGACTTTTATGCATATCTCCCAGGATGTGGGAGAATGAAATTCAAGTCCCTGTTTATATTACTTCATAGTGTAGATTTGGACCTGGGTTTCCAATGTCCCAGAGGAGTACCCTAAGTTACTGGACTTTCAGCTATTCCGATCATGTTTTCTTCTTATTTTCCCATGGAAAAAAACACAAAAATTGAAAGGTCTTGGGTTTGGCTCAGTGTAGAATGTGAATTTTGCAATTTCAAAAACTTTCCTGGAACAGGAAAGTTTTTTTCCGCCCAGTTCACCTCCCGCTGCAACATATTCCTTTGCAATAAGATTAGAAACTATGAATTTGTTGCACTACTTATTCAGAGGGAAGAAAAATCACTGTGTAGTGTTCATGTACATTTATAATATACTGTAATGTTTCTATACATTCATTTATTTAGCTTATGCATCAGGACAGGTCATCAGAAAACTTAATCTGGAAGTTAGAAAGTTTCTAGCAATCATAGTAATCAACTTTTAAAATACGCTTAAAATAAAAATAACAGGAAGGCACACCTACCTGTTCATAAGGCAGATTTAATAACCCTCTAAAAGGACTTAACTACAATAGCCATAAGGTGGATGCTACAAGATAGATGGTCTTTTTCATCCCCATTCCTTCAAGGACTAATAATGCAACCATCTCTGGCAAAGAAAACCTCACAATCTGCTCTTCTGGTTCTTCTGGGCAGGTTAAGAAGTCAGAAGACATTCTTATAAAGAAGGTGCTATCACTTGCTTTTGGTTTTGGCAGTCACTTCCAATAATTTTTATGCTCTGATAGAAACCACTCCTGATACTTGCAAGATCCAATATCTTTTTTCCGTGAGACAACCAAGAAATAGATTTAAGACTGCTTACCTGTTTCAAATGCCTCCAGGTCTGACGGCAACAAAATTCTACCACTAATGACTAATGTTATGGTAATTCTTTCACCCTATTACCAATACACTGAGCCTTCAGCTCTAATGAGGTCTATAGATTCCTGCAGAATTGTGATGTTTATTAATCTGTCAAATTAAATGGGTTTCTGTTGTGTTAGTGAAAGAGGTTGTACAGAGTTTTGAAGAAATATCTGTTACTTTCAGCAATAAAAGTACTGCCTGCTATTTGGTCACTAAAGGTGCTAAGCCCAGGAACTGTGATGTTAATGGACACATTTCACTAAGATTTGTATGAGCTCAAAAAATTTGTGTAACTCCATTGGCAAGGAAGCCAAGCATTGAAGAAACTTGAGTCTAAAGATTCCTCAAGTCTCTTTTTCTCTTAAGGCCAACTTTTATGAAAGTCAATGGGAGGCTAGTTTCCAACAAAATTAATGACTGCGTATTAATGGTTGTTCTGAAAATTGAATTGTTTGGTCTTTGAGGAAGACACTAACCCTTTCTATTGTATTTGGACCACAGGAAGAGCACTAATGTTATTCAACGAGGTAGGAATAATGGTCTAGGGGAAAAAATCACAACATCTAGTAACAAGAAAAAAAAAATGTCAGAATGATTAGTTAAAGGACAACCAAAAAGAAATAATAGCACACAAAACCCCTCAACATAAATCTTGTTTCTAGCCTGATGGGTTAGATACAGAGGCCTTTATAGTTAAATCAAATTCAATTGCATTCATTATTCATATACTCACATGCATATCTAAATGTAATATATATAAAAAGTCCATACCAACATGAAAATATATTAGATGTTCTTGTTAAGAATAAACAAACATTGCCTTGTTTGGCAGAATTTTCAAATGCATATTGCTTCCTTTATTTATTTTTTTATTACAATAAAAATGTGTTTTGTATTAAATCTATTGTTATAAAGAAATTAAACCCTGAAATCTGCCAGTGTGGCTTTTTTCCATAAAGTGGAAAAAAAAAAAAGCCCTCCTCTTTTAGATACTTGAAAACATTCAAAATCTGAAAATGAAAAGACCAGCCTCTGTGTAGAAAATTACTCCATAAAAATAAAAAGAATTCTTCTGTGTGAACTTAAATGGTTTGAAAGCAGAACATAGCAGAAGAGAATAGTATGCGTGGTCATAAAGGGAAACAGAGGATTTAAGTCAATCTTTACAGATGTATCAGAGTTGTCCAGGAAGAAAAATAATAAAAATAAAGAAATTGGATGATATTTCACAAAGATTTGTGTATGATTCTGCATTCCTGGTGCCAAGATTGTTTTCTTGAGCCTGTGCTTCTAAGGAAATTCCAAGACATTCCTTACAAAAAAGGTTTTCTGCTTGATCTGCTCCTTAGTTTTGAACAACTGGGACAAAATTTTATGGCTTACATCTGTATTAAGGGGGTTGACTTGAAAAGCCTGAGCTTCCAAACTTTATTAATCAAAGCACTTTCCCCCTTCATCTTCTTCTATGGTTCAACCTATACTTCAGACTATGCCTTCTTGGTTACCAGTGTCTGTCTAAGTTTTGTTATCTTTAATTCTGTGTGGCAGGTTATATAATAGTCATATCAAGCTGTACTTAAGACACTAGTTTGCAAAATACTTCACACATTCCTAATAAAAGGTAATTCTTGCTCCAGAGAGCAAAACATTTAAAGTCATGGTAGAGTGAGAGAAAAAATGCAGTCCTACAAATTGCTTTGTCCAAGATCCCAGGGCTGGCCATTAGCAAAGTCAGAAATGGCATCTTATCTTCAATGCCCTAAACACTGCCTGGTTTCTCTTACTGCCTGATTTCTCCATTCTCTAGCAGAAATTTTCTCAGAGGCTACTGTACCTAGTACACCTAGTAGAAGAATAAATGACCCAGCCCAAACAATTCAAAAACATTCAGACATAATGTACTGGGTCGCTTGTCAAAGAAGAAATCGTCTATGAGTTCAGAGGCAAAAGAGATATTGAGTAATCACCAAATGAACACACATCTTGCTATATGTTTCAGATTTTTTTTTCTGGACACATAATAGGTTACTTGGCTGGACAGTCTGCACATCGTTTATTTAAACTTTAGAAAAACTTTTCACAAAATACCTGTTGGTGAGATAGTAAGGTCATTGGTGATGGTATCAGTATCAGATAGGTTAAAATGCATAATAGTGAGCTGTGTGGCAATGTATAGACAGTGTAAATGTATGTGAAGGAGAGATGTCAGGTAGAAAGCAAAAAGTGAAGGGGCTTTATGACTTTGATATGATGTATTGGGACCAGTTCCATTTAAATATTTGTGTTTTGATTTAGTGTTTACGCGTGTCTCCTTAATACAAACTGAGTCACTGTAGTGTCCTGCATTACCATGATGCAGTCATGCTCAGGTTTAAGTAAAACTGTCAACCTTCCAAAGGTTATGAGGAAAAAAAATTAAAAAGAAAAAACAATATGGGCACTAACCATATTTAACATAGAATTCTTAAAACATTTAAAATACTGATGCCTAATTTCCTCTGCATCCATCTTCCTGTGGCTTCACCGTAGCCCTAGACACTATTTTTTAACTCTTGTCACTGATTGTGACAACCCAGGGCTGTCACATGGCCCTTTCATGTGAGTTATGGTGTTCTGATGTGGCTGGAGATACTGCTCTGTGGAGGGATTACACATTTATTTGTATTTCACAAAGTTCTGACTAGGACACAACCAAAATCTGGGTGTTCCTGGCTGCTATAATGTCCTTTTGAATCTGTAGATACATGCCAGTAGCAGATACACATTGTGAAGTGTTATTGTCATTCATTATACATTATTCTACTTGCTTAGTAGTTTGAAAGTCTGTCTACTTTCAGCTGGTTATGATCTCAGTTGAAAGCAGTCTTTAACATGAGTGGGAAATTATGTTTGTGTTCAAAGCCCCTCATATACTACAAAATATTTTACATGTCCGCACTGCAACTGTGCAAATGTTGGAGTTTTTGCTGTCAGAGCAGACCATGCTATAACAGGAAGACAGGTTCTTATGGTTGAGGAGGTGTAGAGATACAGACGAGGACCTATTAGAGGTAGTCTTCCCTCATAATGCAAAAGGAGAGACTTACAGAATTTGTTGACTGATGGAAGGAAGAAAACCATTGAACTGAACTTAGATGGATAGCTCTCAAGGAAGGATGCACCAGTGGTAGGGAGCAGAGCTTATGGGATGGAGATTTAAACAATGCAGATTAAGCCATCTCCTGCATATCCTTGCAGATCTGATTATGGGGTAGCACAAAGATGGCATTAAACCAAATTTTCCTTTCCTTATGGGCAAATCTTGAGATTGTCCTAGAAGTGAGGAAAGCATTCCTGAATAGGATTAGCCTGCGTCTGGTCTTGAAGTATTTTCTTCCAGCCAGTTCGTAGCATGCTCTTTTTTTCATCTCACATAAGATGTCCACATGTATTATCCTTTGCAAGACAGAAGAGACAGAACTTAAATGAAATCCAGTCTCAAATACAATGGGGATGTTCTAGCGAGCATGGTGGCCCACCCAGATTTTGGAACTCTCTAGTTTGCAGTTTGAAGAACTTTGGTATGGGAAATGTAAATTTTGGCTAAATAAATAAGGTCAAAGCCTTATTGCTGCACAAGTCAGTGAAAAGGGCCTGGTAAACTCTTGGTATCACTTTCATGCAGCCAAAGGTTCAATCTTGCTTAATATCTCTCAAAACGGATGACAAACAACAAAGACAAATATATAATCTGCTAATTAACTTAGCTGACTTGGACTCTGGAAATGGGTTGTATTTAGTTTCCTACCCTTTCAATGACTTTGTTTTCAACCTGGTGCTAGTGACTCAAGTTGTTCTAAATCACCTTTAAATCAATTATATGTATGTCTTCATTATAGATGTCAAAATGTCTTAAAGACACATTTCGCTTCCTGGCAGGGTAAATCTTCATATTTTACTAATTTTGGCAATCTGATGTTGCACACTGAAAATGTGGGATCTTTTTACCTCTTCCCCATTCTTGGGTATGACTCAAGTCCATGCTGACTGGGTATGGAATTACTGCACTGGATAAAATATAGAACAGATCGCTTGCTTGCATGCACTGGACAGAATTTAGGAGGGAATTGGATGGTTTGCTGTAGGACCTTGGTGCAAAGAAGGAGAACCAGGGAGTAATTCTGAATTAAAAAGAACATACTGAAAAAGGTTCTGCTATGATTAAGGGCACAGAAGTGACAAAACCTGACTGACAGACCTGAAATTATATAGGTGAACCATAGATTATTTGTATTGCATTGTAACAAGTACTCTTTAATCTGTAACTTTTCACATTGCTATTATCATCTGATTTGTACCGTGCTATTCTTAACTCAGAAAGTGCGAGAAAACATATCATAATTGGCATTATCAGTAGAATTTGGCTGTGCCACCTTAATTGTAGCTTCTCTAAGCATACCCAGGATGAGGAAAAGACCATCAACACCTTGGCTGACCAATCAGCATGAGTACAAGTGCTCTGTGAGATGAGAGGAACTGTGTAGGAATGCTGTACCTCAACAGGCCCCATGGTTTGAAGACAAGAGATATCCAGCTGCCTCTTTATCTCTTCTCTCAGGGTCATGGCCGCGCTCCGGGGCATGGGAGGAAATGACCAGAAGAGACCAGAGACTCTGTGTTTTTAGAATGATGTGAGTTGTTTATTTAATGATATAAAATACAGACCCTTTGCAGTGATCTTTGGACACCTCACCTGCAAAAGGACGCACTGTGTAGGACGCCCCAGTTACTCTCCAAATCTTTACTGGAAAAAGGGTCTTCTATGGCAACAGTGGATCTGGAGGATGATGATAGGGCAATCTGTGATGTAACTTTCTTAATTACTATACTTATTCTTTTGTAGTAATGATTAGATACATTGCCTTTAAAACTGTTACATTTAACCTGTCATTAGTCATTACTAATAATTCGTTACCTTTCTTGTTTTAATAAATAAATTAAACTTGATTTCACAGACTATTCAAGAGTTTAGGCTTTTAAACTGATGGTACTTTGTGCTTAGCACTCTGTAGTAAAACAGGCATTTTCCCTATTTGAACACCAGAGAATAGGAAGATAGTTAGATTCCTAAAACATAAGAGTAGGAGCCATCACTGAAGAATTTCAGACTGTCACTCCTTCTCTTCTGGTACAGGATCCAGATAGCAGAGGTAGTACCATTTTTTGTCTGAAGATTTCTTACAAAAACACTTCCAAATCAGAAATTTCACAAATCATCTTAGAAATGTCACAGATGAACAGAATTATTGCCTGTTAGGAACATGATACTTACTTGCTACAAAAAAACCCAAAGTGAGAATGCTAGCAATTCTAATTGAATATTTTTGGTGTGTGCTGGTGCCTTCATCAAAACCAGAGAAAGCACTTTGTGGGGAAAAATAAAAGGAGAAGAAACAACAGAACAAAAATCTTAGATGTCAATGAGCAGTTTTCTGGTTTGTTTTCCAAGAGACTCAAGCATGATTAAACTGAGCAGACATTCCTTGGACAGAAGGCAAACTTTTATAACCAGACCAAACACTGACATTGTGGAAGAAGACAATACTCTAGAAAGAGAGGCCTTCAGTGTGCAAATGACATAACAAATGACATTCAACCTTCTGTGGCATCTTTATTAAAACTTTACAGGTCAGCATATCTTGAATTTTGAATAAACATGTAGTCATATATATGCACACACAAATACTTGAATCTTTTGGGTTTTTGGTACTGCTTCTCCTGGTTCTGTTTAGTTCTCTAACTGTTGGTTTTGCTTTGTGCCACATTTACTAAGGGTTCTTTGCCGAAGTTATTGAGAGTAGTTGAAAAATCTGTCTAGGTGTGTTGAATAAGTAGAATTCATGTATGTGCCTTTGTAAGAATCCAATTATTTTATAAATCCTGTTTTGAAAGGGGGTTGAATATGCCTATAAACTTACAAAATTATCTGTCTTTGCTCATACCATAGCTTCAATTCACTATTCATAGCTGGAGTAAAGGACTTCCACCAGAGTAGGTAAAAGCACTTCCATCTATTCTCAGGTGAACGTTTTCATCTTTATAGACTCCTTTGGCAGTAATTAATGTAACTAAAAATATCTGCATCCAGGTTAGAAGGCTCATTTCCCCAGTCTCTCCGTAGTCAACAAAGAGGCAGTTTTATCTAGTGGGTGTTGCATACCATGTTAATTAACTGAAGTGACTGCCTAGGAAGTTCAGTAAAACTAGCATCCTTTACTTAAGCAAGACAGTCATATTCCTGCAGCTGGGGTATGAGAATTTTCCTGAGTATTTGCTATTTCACTGAAACATATTTCTTCTTCTGTTTTTCCCCCGTTCTTTACTTCATACTGAAATTTAATTCTTTAGTTTGTCAGACAAATGTAATAAGACCTCATTATTTCCAGTTTTCAAGGATAATGTATCCATGAAAAGGATGTATCTGGAGTATGTAAGAGTGTGTCAAGTTATATTTTAGGAAAGCTCCTCAGGAAGTACCAGAGGAGAATGATTTGAAAGGAGTTGTCAAACAAAATTCTTATATAGTAAGAATACTAAGTTCCATATTAACTGATTATACATTTCTTTTCTTTTTTTTCCTGATGGACATCAACAGGATTAACAGATATCCACAGTATTTCTGGGAAATCATCAAAAGCCATCAGACAAGTAAGCACATTATCCGGATTAAATTCCCACCAAAGGAAAAATAGTAATTGAACCATAGAGCTGAGAATAATTGAGCCAGGATACTCAGGGCACCTAGACAGCAAATACAAATAATGCAAGTAATTGACAGCATTATGATAGTATAAAAAAAATCAACTTAGAATAAAACATTTTTATTAGCTAAGTACAGGTAAATTCTTGACTGGTTTAGCCACTTCTAGTAAAACAATTGTTGATTTAGTAGGTTTTGTAAGAGGTCTGTGTTAGAAATAATTTGCCTAATTACTCTAGGCTTAAGAATGATAAGAAGATTCAATGGTATGGGGTTTTTCTTCCTAATTGCAACAGTCAAAATAGTGTATATAAGTTGTCTGCTTTTTTTTTTTTAACCTAAAAATTGCTATGGGAGAAGCAGACAGCTAGAAGTAGGTCTGACCATTGGGTCAAATCTCTGAGCTCATCCCATATTTGGTGGCCCTCGAAACAGAAAGAGTGGGGCTTTCTGTGCAGACACACTAAACTGAGAGCACAACAGTGGGACCTCTGCACATATACTATAGAGAAACATTAGCCCTGTGCCCTATCTGTCCTAAATTAATGGTGGCCAAGAGTCAGTCTGGTTCTCACAGCTGTGTTGAGACCATTGCCATTTGGAGACCTTTGCTGTGGCCTGGATGGGTCTGTCTTTAATTGGAAATGAAAACCTGAGAACGTATCTTGAAGCAAAGTCACTCCTTCAGCTCTTCCACCAAAAGAAGGATGCCAAAATATTTCCTTTCTTTTCTTTATTTCTTTCTTCTCATGTTATGACTTGGTGATCAGAGCATCAACATGAGGTGTAGAAGATCAAGATTAAATTCCTTCTTTTGTCTGAACTTGCCAGTCACATTCTATACAACTGCTAAAACCAGGAGTTGAGAGAATGCATGTCAAACTATGCTCTTCATCTCTCTTCTTCAAACTACAATGACCAAATATTTATTGTCAAGACTGTGAGCACTGATCTACATCTTATTGGTTAAGACATGAATTTTAGATGAGTATTAGCCATTGATCCAGTGGTTTGGATTCATTTAAATCTTAAGCCCCATGAGTGTTCAATTATTCTATAGAAATTTACAGACTTTGAACAGAAGAGGGCTGAGAATATCTTACTGTGGAATATTTTATATCTTGGTCACTATATATTCACTAGGAAGGTAGGACACACCATTTGCAGTCTCCCTAGGTAAGTGAGGTCACCGAATTTGTATTTTTCATGTCTTGAGGAGGATCATTGCCACTCATCCATTCAATAACTTGAACACTAAACCCCAGACTTTTTTTTGTCAAGTCTGAAGAGTATGTATTCTTTAAAAATATCTTGACCGCAGATCTTGCTGATGAAATAAAACTTTGGTCTCTGTTAGATTTTTGTGCATAGCTGCCCAGAACTTGTGCAATTTCAGGTCTGTGCAGGGTTTTCAAAACCACACTAAGACATCCATAGACTTGCAGTGTCTCATAAGATGAACACCTGTGGAGAGAAAATTGAAATTATTGGTATTTGGTGTTGGGTAGGTATAGATACAAAAGTCTTCTGGTAGTGATAATCTTTCAGCTGGTATTGACTCATTGAAGTTTTTATTTTACACTGGAAACTAGAGCTGTACTGTATGCCAGTCCTCTTAATAACAGAACAGAATCAGGTATCAATATGAAAGTAAAAAAAATTGTTTGATTCACAAGTCTAATGTGATTGATTATATACACTGGATGAATGTAGAAAATTAATGTTATGAGGATATGAAAGGTTATATTTCAAATACTGAGTAATGAGAATACAACGCATTTACAAATTAATCTGATCATAAAAGAAAAGCTCAGCAAACATCCGATTTGCTAATAGTAAACTGCGATGACCTGCAGTTCCCATTCAATCCAGGCAGTGTTTTCAATGTAAGAGGAAATAAATTAGATTTGACTTTGTTTTCATTTACAAATGTGTAAAGAAGAGGATGTTCCATAAAAAACAATGTGGACAAGTTAGTAGTGTTTTGGGATAAGAAAGTGATCCCTGAAGTGTTTTGTTATATCTAAATCAACATTTTAAGAGATGTGTTAAAAGAATCCCCCTTGAATAACATTATCCTTAATCTCTTTGTCTGCATTCAGATGCTGTCAGAACAAAAGGAATGTAAAGAAAAATATAACTCCAGACCTGCATCAGTAAGAACTATTGCATAAATACAGGACATGGAACTGACAAAAGACACAAAGTATAAGAGAAAGACAATAACACCCTAAAAAATTTCTGTGGTTTAGGAACAGGCAGATGGAAAAAATAGGTTTTCACATCTTTAAAAGCAGATTGTTCATCCTCTGCATTACAAAATGAGGATGCTAATCACTTTTGGCTTCAGCAGAAACTTCAACCTGAATGAAGGGTGACAAATACCCCTTGGTGAGAATTTTCCTTTCTAAACTTTTACCAGTGGAGTATGAGAACCGCTTTCACTTCAAACAAAGATGCTCCTGGCACAGGTACAAGTCTGTCCTCTTCCCTTCAGGAAAGCTTTACAGGTGACAATTGATTTCTTTGGCAATGAGCATGCTGACAGGATACTGTATCTGACACATGCCTTTAAAAGTAAAGGAAAATGCACATCTATTTTTCTGGCACATATATATGTGTGTATATATATATTTATATATATATATATGTATAAAGTTGTCTTAGAAACAGGTGGGTGATCAGACATCATTGCTGAAATCTGAAATATCTTCATAAATTTGAGCTTACATTTGTTCCCAAACTGGCAAGAATCCCTGACTAATAAGAATACAAAATGTTGTGAGGGCAATTAATCTTGTGAAATTTGTCATTCTTTTTAGCTAAAACCTCATTAAAAATTCTGTATTTGAAATAACTATATTTTATGATATGCTTTTATGGAAAGAGGTGTCCGTGAAGCTGTATGTAAAAGGATTATTGACAGACAGTGAACCCTTCACCAAACAATCTGAAATGCATTGAAAAACCTCCAAACTAGACTGGACAACGTATTGTGTTGCTAGTAACTGCTAAGGAACTACACTGTACAGCATAAAGACAAGAAGGCAACATTATAGCTGATGTCCGTTCCTTAGCTCTTATTTGGTTATAAATTGTGAATGAAAAAAAGATTGATATTTTTATTATTGTTAAGTTTCCACATTAAATATGGCCATTGTTTATGAAAGTAAATGATAAAACCTAGGTAAGGATATGCTATGACTTATTAAAATGTATTTGGCACTGTTCAAATACAGTTCGCCAAGTAATATATTCTTGTATTAATGTCTGGTGTTCTATAGATTCTGTATAGGCTTTACTTGGAATAAGATGTAACAAACTTTCTAGGCTTTGGTTATGCATTGACCAGTGGCTTTTAGAGTAGATATTGATGGAGATGATGATAGTTTCTTAATTGCAGATGTTTTCAAACACATAAAAATGATCCAACAGTCAGGAGATGTCCTGTAACTCCAGAAATACTTTGAGAAGCACAGAGAGATGTTTGTCAAAGATACAGACGTTGACAAATAAGTCTTCTTTGAGTGTGTGAGTATACTGACACTCAGGCATTCAGTTAAACCACTGGGAAACAGGGACTGCTTGGAAGCACCAGGGATAATGAAACTGCTGGACTCATTTGGTCACATCCAGAATGAAGTCATGTGTCTTGATTTCATTCAAAATACGATTATTTTTGGTTTGGGTGTAACTTGAGGACTGAATGTCAAGAAACACAGAGGGTAAAAAAGGACAGTGTGGAAGAAAACAAATGGGGAATTTTGAAACAAATAATCAGCAGAGATGGCTACATGTTGGTTTTCACTTGCTGAGTCAAAAGTGAGTCTGAAAAGAAGGCTGGTTGGCATAGTCTCATAGGAGACAGCACTTAAGGGCAAGGGAGCCCATGAGGGCTGGGAGCTCTTCAAAAAGGAAATCCTAGCAGGTCAAGAGAAAGCCATCCCCATGTTGCAGAAAACAGGCTGGCAGAGGAAAAAAACAGCTTGGTTGAAGAGTGAGATCTTGAGTGCAATCAAGAAGAAAAGGAATGTTTACAGGCTCTGGAAGAGGGGACAGGCCTCTTGGAGGGACTACAGGAGGGAAGTGAGATTGTGTAGAGAAAAAAGCAGAGGAGTTAAGGCTCAAATAGAAATCAGATTGGCAAAGTCTGTGAAAGATAACAAAAAATCTTTCTATAAATATAGTAACAATAAAAGGAAAACTAGGGACAATATTCAGTCCCTATTGGATGCAGAAGGAACAACAGTGACAGGGGATGAGGAGAAGGCTGAGGTACTCAGTGCGTTCTTTGCTTCAGTCTTTAATTGTAAAGAAAGTAGTTCCCTCTGTGTAAAAACCCCAGAACTAGAGGAGCAAAATGAGGCTCCCATAATCGAAGAGGAGGTGGTCAGAGCCTTGCTAGTCCAACTAGACACCCACAAGTCTATGGGGCCAGATGGGATTCACCCAAGGGTATTGAAGGAGCTGGCAGATGTGCTGGCCGAACCCCTTTCCATCATCTTCCAACAGTCCTGGAAGACTGAAGAAGTTCCACTGGGCTGGAGGCTGGCTGATGTTGTGCCCATTTACAAGAAGGGTTGCAGGGAGGATCCAGGGAACTATAGGCCTGTCAGTCTGATCTCAGTGCCAGGGAAAGTCATGGAACAGGTGATCTTGAGTGCTATCATGAAGCACATGCAAGAGAACCGGGTGATCAGGCCCAGTCAACACAGGTGTACCAAAGGCAGGTCTTGCCAAACTAACCTCATCGCCTTCTATGACAAAGTGACTCAGCTGTTGGACAAAGGAAAGGCTGTGGATGTGGTCTTCTTGGACTTCAGTAAAGCCTTTGACAGTTTCTCACAGCATTCTGCTGCGGAAACGGTCAGCCTCTGGCCTGGACAGACACACACTCTCCTGGTTGGAAAACTGGTTGGATGTCTGGGCCCAGGGAGTGGTAGTAAATGATGTTAAATCCATCTGGAGGCCAGTTACAACTGGTGCTCCCCCGGACTCAGTACTGGGTCCAGCCCTGTTCAATGTCTTCATCAATGACCTGGATGAAGGCATTGAGTGTACCCTTAGTAAGTTTGCAGATGACACTAAGCTGGGAGGAAGCGTGGATCTGCTGGAGGGTAGGGAGACCCTTCAAAGGGATCTGAACACGCTGGACCACTGGGTTGAGTCCAATGGCATGAGGTTTAACACGGCCAAATGCTGGGTCCTGCACTTGGGGCACAACAACCCTATGCAGAGCTACAGACTAGGAGAAGTCTGTCTAGAAAGCTGCCTGGAGGAGAGGGACTCGGGGGTGTTGGTTGACAGCCAACTGAACATGAGCCAGCAGTGTGCCCAGGTGGCCAAGAAGGCCAATGGCATCTTGTGTTGTATTAGAAACGGTGCAACCAACAGGTCCAGGGAGGTCATTCTCCTTCTGTACTCGTCACTGGTGAGACTGCTCCTTGAATCGTGTCTTGAGTTCTGGGTCCCTCACCACAAGAAGGATGTTGAGGCTCTGGAGCGAGTCCAGAGAAGAGCAACGAAACTGGTGAGGGGTCTGGAGAACAGGCCTTATGAGGAACAGCTGAGAGAGCTGGGGTTGCTTAGCCTGGAGAAAAGGAGGCTGGGGGAGACCTCACTGCTCTCTGTAACTACCAGAGGGGAGGTTGTAAAGAGGAGGGTGCTGGCCTCTTCTCCCAAGTGACAGGGGACAGGACAAGAGGAAATGGCCTCAAGCTCCACCAGGGGAGATTTAGGCTAGAGATTAGGAGGAAGTTTTTCATGGAAAGGGTCATTGGGCATTGGAATAGGCTACCCAGGGAGGTGGTTGATTCACCTTCCCTGGAGGTGTTTAAGGCACGTGTAGATGAGGTGCTGAGGGACATGGTTTAGTGTTTGATAGGAATGGTTGGACTCTATGATCCGATGGGTCTCTTCCAACCTGGTTGTTCTATAATTCTATGAAAAGAATCAAAAGAAATAATACTTTTAATTAAATTAATTCTTTATACGTAATACTACAGCTACTTAAGTCTTAGGAGAATTTGGACCCTTGTTGAAAATGAGCCATTATCTAAGCCTTAGCAATGCCACTTCACAGCCTTGATTGTCTTTATAGCTACTGTTACGTTTACAGTATATATGTTGCATACACCAACACATGGATCTTCTCTGGTTTTCACTGATATAAATTAGGTTTTAAAAGCACTCACCTACCTGTAGAGGTACACCTATACCAAAACTTAGAGACAGTATAAATCAACTTAATTTTTCAGAGCTTGTACTGGTCTTGCTGTGAGCAGGCTTACTTTATTGTGTGGTCTGAGAGTAGAGTCTTTTAGCTCTGGGGGTCAAATCAATGAGGTGAAATTAAACATATCCTTGGAGACATGCTATCAAAACAGACATTTGTGTTTGTGCAATTGAGGGAAAGTCCACGAACCACGCACTCTGACTGAGATCTAACCAACCAGAATGAGTCACTATGTTTTTATGATGATCAATAAAAGAAGGGGACAAAAAAAGTCAAGAGAAGAAAAGAAATTAAGATTCTAAGGATCATGAGGATATTTTAGTGTTTGGTAGTAATCTTTTAAACTAGATTATGGAAATATAGAATAATTTGAGGGAGATTTGTTTTGACATGAAATTTCTTTCTGTAAACAAATATCTTTACTTTTTGGCAGGGTGTTCGGCAGAACATCCTCGGAGGAAAAAGTCAGATTTGGCTGATTCATTTTCTGTGGTGTTACAGATTGATTTGTCAGTCCAAGGAGGTGTTCTACTTCACTGTGTTTTCTATTCTTCTCCTATCACTGACACTGTTGTGTAAGGTCAGCACAAGTCCGTTGCTCCACAGATGGGATCTGATTCAGTGGTCTTGCCATCCAGGGGCATTGATGGAATTACTTCTACTAACTACTCTGTTCATCACATAATGTTGGACATCTTTCTTCCCATCCTTCCTCTGCCATTCAGCAACTAGCTGTGGATGAACAGCAACAGATCAGAAAAAGCAAATAAATGGTCACCAGGAATATGAAGTATCATTAATAGGCATATCCCTAGTTCTCATTGTATCTTTAATCAGCAGACTGCCCCTTTCTCTCTGCATGGTTGTGTGCCAGAAGAACATACTTCTCCTGTGGTTTATTGCAGAACTGCAGTTCGATTTGCACCATGACCCACTTGGTCTCTAGGAGAAAGGAGATATGGAATGTCAAATAATGTCTGCATCTATGGCTTGAACACAACAGAGGCCTACAGGTTTGTGGACAACTGTAACAGTAAATAAGAATGGTTTTTCCTGTAACTGCTGAGGCTCTTCAGAGTGAATGCAGTGAGCCCAGGGCATGATCTGCATCAGTCCACCCTGCTCCCTGTGAGCTAGGCACAGTGCTTAAGTTTTTGCCATTTTGCCACTACAGACTGCAGGGTTTCGGCAAAGTCACGCATCTCATAATGCACTAAGAGTAATGCAGATCACTGCAACTAATAAAGATAACTTTGCTTCTGTTGGCAAATTGTCATTTAAACAGAGTGTGGGAGGGGGAGATAGAGAGATTTCTATTAACCTGTTTTTTGAAACTGCTTAGACCTTTTTCCAAAGGGGTTACAATCTGTCATTGATAAATGACATTCTGTACATCCCAGAATTAATTATTTAAATTCCATTAACTTAATAATAGTATGCAATAAGTCTGCCTGCACAACCTTTTAGCTTTTCTTCTTTTTATTAAATTGGTGTTTTGATTGATTTGGGTTATTTTAACACAGCATAAAACTAGGTCTTAGGCCACAAACCTTCAAAAACCTTAGCAATCTTTATAAACTCAGGATAATGTTTTGCACTGAGAGTGAAATGCAATAACCCGCAGTTGAGAAGGAGGGATCCCACTTGCTCTTTCCTTCTTTTCCAATCCACCCTCCTTCTTCTCTTGGTTTACTGTAACTTATTTGACTTCATTCATATAAATACTCAATAAGATTCATAGAATTGTTTAGGTTAAAAAAGACTTTTGAGATAATCAGGGCAACATAATCAAGTCCAATCCTTAAGCTAATGCAGTCAAGTCCACCACTAAACCAGTCTCTAGACACCACATCTATGCAGTCTTTAAAATGTCTTTTAATAATACCTTCTTTTAACCTAAGGTATGAGCAACCAGGTTCTGCACAATGAGCTCAACTGACTTACAGAGGATTTGTTAACTGTGTGGGGTATCTGGGTAGGCAGCAGGAATGCACAATTCAGGAGTGTGGAAGATGGGTAAAAAAGAGCTGATCTGGATCTCTCTCATTTGGTGGTGTCAAAGCGTTTACACGTTAGCCGCAGTGTGTATAGCTTCATACTCAGTTCCCAGAATCAGCTCCCATTAATACAAATAGGAATCGACTCATCTTGTCTGTAGGATCTGAATACCTTCAGGTTGCAGATAATCACTTCCTAGTATAATCTGCAAATTCTCTGCCTGCTAATATAATCTGTAAAAGATTAGAAAAGCAAGAGAAATAAAGGGACACTGACAGTGATAGAAACAGTCAGTTGGGCTTAAGCATAGGACTTAATCTAAAACCAAGAAGAAACCAAGGATGTTCTGATATGAAACAAAGACTTTTACTGAAAGTAACCCTTTAAAACTGGGGTTTGTGAGTTAGCGAAAATTCTGACGCTAAAAATCAGGTAAGAAGTTACATCTCAAATTCTGCATTTCCACAGGTTCCTTACCCTGTTTTTCTATTATATCTAGAAGAACCTCAAGGTATTTTAAATTGCTGTGTATTTTATATCTAGGGGACACAATATATGATAGTGCTGAAATAGCCAGTCTCTGATTTATTAAAAATAAACATGTTTCTCTCCCCATTTACAGTTATAATAGCCCATGAATTTATCTTTCCTTATTTCTGAGCAAATGGTACATTTCTTCCCACTACATGACAGCAAGAATCATAGAATCATAGAATCACCAGGCTGGAAAGGACCTATTGGATCATCAATTATAGCCATTCCTATCAGCCTCTAAACCATGTCCCTGAGCACTTTGTCTACCAGTCTTTTAAACACATATAGGGTTGGTGACTCAACCACCTCCTTGGGCAGCTTGTTCCAGTACTTAATGACCCTTTCTGTGAAAATTTTTCCCTAATATCCAGTCTGAACCTTTCCTGGTACAGCTTGAGGTCATTCCTTCTTGTCCTTTCCCCTTTCACTTGGGAGAAGAGGCCATTACCCTCTTCTCTACAACCTCCTTTCAGGTAGTTGTAGAGAGCAGTAAGGTCTCCTCTCAGCCTTCTCAAGGTTAAACAATCCCAATTCCCTCAGCTGCTCCTTGTAGGACTTGTTCTCCAGCCCCTTCACCAGCCTCATTGCTCTTCTTTGGACTCGCTCCAGAGCCTCAACATCCTTCTGGTGGTGAGGGGCCCAGAACTGAACACAGGATTCAAGGAGGGGCCTCACCAGTGAGGAGTACAGAGGGAGAATAACCTCCCTGGACCTGCTGGTCACACCGATTCTGATACAAGCCAGGATGCCATTGGCCTTCTTGGCCACCTGGGCACACTGTTGGCTCATGTTCAGTCAGCTGTCAAACAACACTCCCCAGGTCGAGATGCTGAGAGTTTCCTAAGCAGAATGCTGTGAGAAACTGTGTCAAAGGCTTTACTGAAGTCCAAGAAGACCACATCCACAGCCTTTCCTTCATCCAATAAATGGGTCACTTTGTCATAGAAGACAATCAGTTTGTTTTAGCAAGACCTGCCTTTCGTGAACTGGTGATGACTGGACCTGATCACCTGGTTCTCTTGCATGTGCTTCATGATAGCACTCCAGATCACCTGTTCCATGACTTTTCCCAGCACTGAGGTCAGACTGACAGGTTTGTAGTTTCCTGGATCCTCTCTCTGATCCTTCTTGTAAATGGATATAACACTAGCCAGCCTCCTGTCCAGTGCAACTTCCTCAGTCAGCCAGGGCTGCTGGAAGATGATAGAAAGGGGTTTGGCAAGCACATCTGCCAGATCCCTCAAAACCCTCAGGTGGTATCCATCCAGCTTCATAGACTTGTGAGTGTCTAATTGACCATGCTAATCTCTAACTGCCTCCTTTGCCTCCAATAAAGACTATATATTCTCCATAGTCCTCCTTTTATTATTGATGTATTTGCAGAAAGATTTTTTTATTATCTTTCACAGAATTGGCCAGTCTGAGTTCTAGTTGGGCTTTAACCCTCATGATTTTCCCTCTACATGATATTGCTTTTTCCCTGTAGCCCACCCAAGATGCCTGCCCCTTCTTCCATAACTCCTAGACGTTCCTCTTCCTTTTGATGTCCACCCAGATCTCTGCACTCAACCATGTTTGGGTTTTTTTTTCCCTAGCATCTCCTTTTCTGGCACATGGGGATGGCTTATTCCTGAGCTGCTAGGATTTCCTTCTTGGAGAGCATCCAGCCCTCGTGGGCTCCCTTGCCCTTAAGAACTGTCTCCCATGGAACTTTATCAACCAGCCTCCCGAACAGTCCAAAGTCTGCCCTCTGGAAGCTTAAGGTGGTCATCCTGCTAATCTCCCTCCTCATCTCATCCAGAACTGAGAATTCTACCATCTCATGATCATTTTGTCCCAGGTGTCCTCCAACCATCACATCCCCCACAAGGCCTTCTCTGTTCACAAACAGTGGGTCCAGGAGGGTGTCTTGCCTTGTTGGCTGACTCACCAGTTGTGTGAGGAAGTTGTCTTCCACACACTCCATGAACCTCCTAGACATCTTCCTTTCAGCCGTTTTGTACTTCCAGCAGACATCCAGAAGAATGAAGTCTCCCACAAGGACAAGAGCTAGCTATCTTGAGACTTCTCCCAATTGTTTGTAGAAGAGTTAATCAGCCTCTTCTTCCTGCCAGGGTGGTCTATAACAGACTACCATCAAAATATCTGCTTTCTTGTGGTCTCTTCTGATTTTTACCCACAGACATTCAATCCTGTCATCACCATAATCAATCTTGATGATATCAAAGCACTTTAACATAGAGGGCTACCCCACCACCTCTCCTACCCTTCCTGTCCTTCCCGAAGAGTTTATATCCCACCGTAGCAGCACTCCAGTTACATGAGTTGTCCCACCATGTTTCCATGGTGGCGACTATGTCATAGTCTCCTTGCTCTACAACACCTTCCAGTTCCTCCTGTTTATTGCCCTTACTGCATGCATTGGTATAGATGCACTTCAGTTGGGATGTTAATCCCACAGCTCTCATAAAGGGAATAGTCTTCATTCCTACATGACTGATCCTTAGATTATCTAGCTCATCATAGCTGTTTACCTCTTTTCCATCACGAAATGTACTCGCTCCCACTTGCTCTGAAGTGACATACTGGAGGTCCTCGTGGCACACAGTCTCTCAGGTACTGGAGAGCCATTTCCAGGTTCACCCCTGTCAAGCCTGGTTTCATCTCCCTCCCACCTCACATCTCATTTAAAGCTCTATTAATGAGCCCTGCTGGATTTTTGTTCAGAATTTTTGTACCCCTAGGGGACAAGCATGCCCCATCCCTAGAAAGGAAGCATGGAGGTGTGTAGGCCAGTCCATGGTCAAAGAACCCATAGTTCTGCTCCCCACACCAGGTTTGGAGCCAGGTATTTATTGTCTGATTTTTCTTGCTCACTCCCTCTTCATTCCTTGTTATTGGGATGGTGAAAGTAAACACTACTTATGCCCCAGAGCCCTTCACCATCCTTCCCAGGGCCCTGAAATCCCTCTTAATTGCCTTCAGTTTCTTCATCTGGATATCATTATTTCCTACTTGAAATACTGACAGAGGGTAATAATCTGTA
Organism: Coccyzus lansbergi; assembly: GCA_033558105.1. NCBI lineage: Eukaryota > Metazoa > Chordata > Aves > Cuculiformes > Coccyzidae > Coccyzus > Coccyzus lansbergi. The sequence continues at coordinate 3,146,649 of JAUMJK010000232.1, read as the reverse complement.
AGTTTCAACAGGGAAGGAAACTTCCTAATGAAGCCTTTCACAGATGCACCAGGCAGGCAGCAGACCTCCCTGTGCAGTGGGTCCTGTCTGCAGATAGAGTCCTCTGTTCCCTTCAGAAGGGAATCCCCTGAGACAATGACTCTTCTCTTCTTTTTCTCAGAGAATGTTTTGAAGGTCATTTGAGGATGCTGCAGCCTAGGGAATGATTCTAGGCTGTGGGAGCCCTCCTCCTCCTCTGTGGAGTTTGATTCCACTTGTAGTGCTTCTTACGTATTCTGCAGGGGAACCTGGGAGTTTGTTGCATGAATGGGGGCAACAATAATGTTGATATAAGATTTACCCTAAGGCTGGAATCTACCCTGTTTGACTATTATTGATACAGCTACTGACAGAACTGACCACAGGGTTCATTCATCATTGTGTCCCTGGATTTCCTGATTGGCTTCCCATTCTCAATGATCTTCTCATTTTCTTCCTTCAACCAAAAAAAACAAACAAACAAAAAAAAAACAGCGGTAAAAAAAGTCTTAGGTGGCCTCCTTTGCTCAATTCAAGTGCAGTAAACTCAATATACTCAGTTCTTTGCAGAATGTATCAAGTCTGATTCCTTCCCAGATTAATGTCTCAGCCAGGGAACTAAGATGAAAAGTGGATCTGATTGCCAGCCTGCTCAGAGACTGCTTTGGGAGCATGAGCCTGCATAGCCCTTTAAGGTGCCATTCAGCACAGTTTGTTTAGGCATAGCTTCTCTACTTCCAGTCTGCTCTCTTGAACTGTAAACACTCTCATAGAGTCATACCTGAACCTGTGCAGTTCTTAAAAAAAACAACAAACAAAATCCACTAACACTAAAAAAACCCAGAATCTTCCCCTGTCTTTGGATCTGCAGCTTGGCAATGAGATAAAAAGTATCAGCACCCACTTCAGAAACTGTATTCCTAAAGTATTGCATCAAAGTTGTTAGACAGATGTGAATTAATAAATTTATTTTGCTCTCACAAGTGACATAACAAACCTCCTTCTACTTGCATAATAACCAATTAAAGTACAAAGGTAATTGAGAGGGTTTTAATTGTTTAATTAAAAAATCCCTATAAACATAATTATTTTTTCAGTTATGACAAAAAAAGCAAAACATTTTGTATTTCACATTTCACAGTTTTGCTGGAGCAGTTAATTTTGAAAGTAAGAATACCCATTAGAGGATGTGCATGCACTGCTCTTGCTTGTCTTGTAACATAAACAGGGCATCTATATGTTAGAGTCAAGAAATAGTGCTTTTTGGAGGGGTTTTCAATGAAATTGATTATTTATTTCTTCTGTCAGTAATTTCTTGGGTACTAGGGTGCAGATCATTTTGAAAACACACCTTCAATATGTGCACTCATTGCAGTGATAACAGCCCACTGTTTATCCCTGTCACTGTGTTAAAGTTGACGATATTGAGGTTGTATTGAACTATTTTCTTGTATTCAGCTAAATTCAGCCTGGCTAAGAGTTTTGCAGCATGAATGCTGAGATTTAGTCTAAATATCTTGTATTGTATCCTACAACTCACCCCCACTCAGGGCATACTTGCTTCCTGGCTGAAGTGAAGATAGAGGGCTTGAGGGTCACTTGTACTTGCCTGAAGAAACCTAAAATTTTTGGTGGGGATTTGTGTAGCTGTTGTGGGCAGATGAGGTCAGAGCCTTTGAGGAGTGGTGTGGATCCAGACAGGCTCCAGAGGAGCTGATGAAGGACTGCAATCCCAGAGGCACAATCCCTGATGCAGATCTCCAACACACAGGTTTGCACATGTAGGCTGCACCATCCCTCTGGTGTATCCAGCCAGTTCTGCAGGCTGGTGCAAGGGTAAGTGGATTAATGGTCTGGCTCTTTTTCACTCCTCTGGGGTAGCTTGGGAAGCCAGAAGAGAGAAAACCTGCTCTCATGACAGGACTTGCCCATTATCTACATTTCTCAAGGTAGCCACAGCTCACTTCTAGAGCTCCCTCAGCACAGACAGAACACCTTATTCACTTAAACTGGAGAAACTGGTCTCAGGTTGGACCAACCATGCTACAGGTCATTATTTCCTGAGGTTGACTGTTCTTGGCCAGGACCGACATCTGAGCCTCATCTACAACTAAATGGCTTACTGTGGGCAAACAGCCTGCACATTATGGTGTTCAGGCTGCCATAAACCAGCTCCACTGTGTAGTGTAAGCATAAGGATTTTATTTTCTGGAGGGAATATTTGCTTCTCCGTCTGATCTATGTGGAGGATGTACTAGGAAGTTGAGACCTCCAAACTCTTCTTCCTTCTCAACAGACTTCTACAAGAACAAGATATATTGTGCATTGTTAAGATTTTGTGACTTTCTCTTTTTTTTGCTACTCAGGTGGCTGATTTAGTATCTTGCCTAAGAAAACTCTAGGCATAAAAAATAAATATGCAGAGTGTCTTTCCAAACAATTGAAGCTTTAAATAACATAAGAAAACTGAATTCTTTTCTTTAATTTGTGCTTCCAAGGAAAAAGAGTGCCTTTACGTCCTTGGCAAATAGAACATCGATCTCTCCCTTTTTTTCTTTTTTTCCTGTTTTTTTGATAGTATGAAGAAGATTTGTATTTTTTTTTCAAGTTTAGAAAAGTCAATTCTTACAAGCAGAGGAAGGAAGTTCACAGGAAAGTCAATCCAGGCTGTATTCTATGGCCCTGAAAATTGCAGGCCTGGTAAACAGAAGATGACAATGTAGTAGAGTATGCAAATGTACAACAATGTTAAATATTAAATTATATTTAAAATAGAATATAAATATAGCTATGCATAATTCAACAGCAGGATGCCTTTGCAGTCAGAACAGACAGGAGGTCAATGACCCTTGATGAGAGTTTTTTCAAGCATTAATATTAAGTCTATATAATGAAATAAGTCCTTGCACAATGTATATTCCCATCCTGGATAGGGAAATAGGAGCATCATTCATTTTGAACGCATGTGCTGAGCATGTGGTTTGAATCTTCCTTACATGTAATTTAATGATTAACCTTCTTGGTTTTTCATATTCATATTCAGAGTTTGGTAATGGTATGACTTCCATCAGAAAGGCTATGATGAGAATATTCCATGCCTTACTCTAGCAATGAAAACTAATTCTAACCCAGGTAGAACTATCTTCTAGGTTAAATATTTCTAACACATCTTTCTTATTGAGAAACTTCTTATCGAACCCATAAGCATATATTTTATTGCTGTTTTTGCTCTGTTATAAATAATCTTCCCTGAAGTTAGACATATTGACACTATCTGGTCTGCAGTGAACAGAAAAGGTCTGTATTTTTGTGGCTCAGCACTCAAACAGCTGAGAAGCAGTTAAAACACATTTGAGTTAACCGTAATTCGTTTCAGTCCTTGACAGATTGATTTCCATGGGGTTATTTGCTTCTTTCTGCACCCTACTTCATAACAATGCTTACGAGAATGATTTATTAACTCAGTGTCAAATTCTTTGATACCTTAATAGTTAGATTAACTTCAGGACATGAGGCTAAGTTATTTTTTTCCCAGGTGCTTGGGGTGATGCTTTTCAATAATGAATGAATAGGGTCCTGAACTAGTAGCATTTTGGTACTTGTGTGTGCCAAAATTGTGCTTTCTCTAGAAACATTCAAAGCAGACATAAGCAAGCTGGATAATAGCTCCTATTCAAAATAATCTCTTGCTTCTATGCCTAATCATGAGCACTCAAATAGGGCATCTAGTCTGCAGATCTCCCCATACCAATGATTTTTGGCTTCCTCATTTATTAGAACAATATTAAGTCCCCACAGAGCAAAAGTGTCCATGAAATCAGAATAGGTTAAAAAAAACTGTGTGAATAATCACTTTTGCAGCTCACTGTTGCACTAGAAAAGTAAAAGTTTGTCTTACATAGACATGAATGTATTCTTTTAATTCTATACTGAAATGAAAAATAATTCATTCTGGTTCAAGCAAAACATTTCATTTGCAATCTCATGTTTTATTATTTGTAGTTAAAAAAAGTAGACTCATTTCTTAATGAAATATGAAAAATGAGAAATAAGAGGGTTGGGTTTGGACATAGCAACACAAAATATTTACATTTCTGAAAAACGGATCTTTTGAAATAAAAAAAATTGACATTGAACAGGGTTGGACCCAGCACTGAACCCTGGGGAACACCACTTGTAACTGGCCTCCAGATGGATTTAACACCACTTACCACCACTCTCTGGGCCCGGACATCCAACCAGTTTTCCACTCAGGAGAGTGTGCGCCTGTCCAGGCCAGAGGCTGGCAGTTTCTGTAGCAGAATGCTGTGAGAAACTGTGTCAAAGGCTTTATTGAAGTCCAAGAAGACCACATCCACATCCTTTCCAACAGCCGAGTAACTTTGTCATAGAAGGCAATCAGGTTTGTTTGGCATAATCTCCCAGAACTATCCATTTAATGATATTGACATATCACTTCAATTTCCAGATAACTGTGTGCAGACTCAGATAGAATACTATTGCCTTGGTCAAGGCTTTAGCATATGCACACTGGTCACTTACAAAAAGAAGTGGTCAGCAGTTGCTGTTGCACTGCAATCTTGAAACACCTACATGACCTCAGTGCCTTCCTTATATGCTTGGAGTGCTATTTTTTGCTGTAAGCAATGCATAGTGTGGTAGGATGAACTGAACAGTATTAATGAATAAAAAACTGAGCCAAGATTATTAGGTTTATTTAGCTCAATAAAATTAAGTGTAGTGATAGATACTGATCCTGGGCTGCACTCAAGCTAATAGTGCTATTGAGGAAACAAGAATAAGTAGATAAATAAGGTTACCACAAATTGTATGAAGATAAGAAAAAAGCTTTTGCAACAGGAAGTACTCAGTTAAGATTATGGGACCATGGAGGATGGAAGGGACTGTTTACTTAAACCTCATGATCAAACTAGGTTCAACAACAGGTCTTCAGAAAACAGTCCACACACTTTATGAATGTTTCCAGGGAAGTAAGTTTAGTTGAAGGAGCAAAGGAAGAAGACATGATATACATTTACCATGTATAAAAAATAATCATTTCTTTGATAACTTGCAAAATGATGTGCTAGGAATAATAAAACTGTACCTTTGCTTACTTCAGCTGCACTCAGCACAATTGTATCTTTCCCTTAGACTTCACAACCATTTCTGTTTATCAAAATTATGTTTTAAAATATTAATCTAGAAGAGAATTATCTTCTCCTCCTTTAATTATGAAATCTGGTTCCTTACTGACACCAGTCCAAAACAGCATCTAAGACAAGTTCTGAGCAAAACCAGAATTTTATCATCAAAGGATTTAAGTTCCTTCTTTTTCATTTTTTCCCAATATTAAGAAAATTATTTATGCCATAGAAGGCCGATGTTCCTTTCAGCCCTGGAGCGTCTTATGATCAAAACCCCAAGACCCAAAAAGTTGTACTCTAGACAAAGGAAGGTTAACCTGCAAATGAGCTATGGGATCCTACCTAGACCTTCAAGGTTCAACTGGAGTTTTAGTTACATAGCATTTGTAAAAATAGAGTATATGATTATCAAGGCACTTGGGTTTTCAGTGCAGAGAGTAAATACAAATGTACAGGAAATGTGTAACATACCTCATGGACAGATAACTGAATGGAATACTGTACATATTTTTTATCATTCCTTTCAAAATGACTGATATATACACTATTTCCCAGTATTGACTAGAATGTTAGGTGGGAGAACCAAATAATTATCTAGCTTTGAAGGGTCTTTTAGAGGTTACCTGGCCCAAACTATTGCACAACATAGGTCCAATTTACATCAGATTGATGATTTTTTTACAAATGTCTTCATCTCTAAGGGGAAATATAAAACTAATATGAGACAAATTGATGCAGTTCTTTCAAAGCAAGGTGAACCACCATCTTCCTGCTTACTGCTGTGAGGTCACTATACTGGGCTGTGTTATGATGACATTTGATAGGACTATGCATTTACTGGATGTGGATGGAAAAGGAACTGTACAGGTTACTTTCCCAGTTTGTCGCTTGTTAATGCACACATACTCACATACAATCAGTGATTCATGATTGCTTTCTTCTTGAAAAGCAGCTAAGCACTTAAGTGTTCTTTTGTGCCATGATTCATCTTCCTTGTAGCAGGTCTGGGGCATAGTATAAATTTGCTTTCTTATGTCAATGATTTGGAGAGGCGATTTCTTATAATCTCCTCTGATCGTTCCTGTTCAGCTGAGTTTTCTCAAAGCCTAAACTACTGCCAGGATGGATCAGCTTTTCTGTTTATAATCACCATTTGACTAATAAGGGAAGAGCTGTTAGATTATGTCTAGCAGTGGTCATTTGCAAAACCTTGGTTGCAGAACACATTTCTTTCCCCTGTAAATATTTGGTTGCTAGGCACTGATTCCAAATGGGGACAGATACTCTAAAAGATATTTACTGGTTACCTACCTACTCATTCTCTTGAGCTAAATCACTCTCTCATTCAAGATAAACGAACAACCAAAGCTTGAATTTATTTGGGGTTAGATGAGTGTTCCAAATGTATTCTTGTCTTCTGATAACCTGATTATTTTCTTTTTCAAGCATGACACTGAAAATCAATCCTTGCCCTTGTAGTATAGACAGGTATATCAAATGGGTTAACACACAATTAATAGACTTCCTGGTACTATACTGCATAGTGAGGATACTGGTATTATAATTCTCTGTTTTCTTTTAAGTAGGAAAGCAATAATATTGACTGGGTGAATAAATAAGCTTCTAAATAACTTCTTGGTTTGTTTTTTTTTTCTCAGACATTTGACTGATTTCATACTCTGTACCATTACGATCATATTTGCATTCAGCACAAACACTCCAAATTCTTGAAAATTCCTGACTAAATGTGGAAGGATCGTGATAGTCTAAACATAGATATTTCAGAGACAGGTTTTCTATTTTGAGTTATCTAGGTTTTGACACCTTGTCCTGTTTCTCAGAAGTGAAAATGACCCCTCAATTCTGCTGGGTTCAGATGGCTTTTTTGGTGAGATTTTGGTTTGCTTATGGTCTGGCATTTAATGCCAGAGATACAGATAACTAGTAGTCACTTTTTTGAAAAAAAAAAAAGAACATATCTAGGGTAGGTGTCACTGGAGACATTAGATACTAGTTCAGGAGTAAGTTTACATACAAGCAAACCAACTGCCCTTGTTTTGTAGGTTAGAGGCAAATGCACTAATTGACTCTTTTGTGTTGTATCTTATTAAACCCAGTTGACTTCCATGCACAGAACAGCTACAAAATCAGATGTTGCATACGTTTAATTAATGAAATGTGATTATTTTGATTCATAGAAAAAAATGCCCATCCATTTTTCTGAACGCTTTCACGTTAAACAATAAGACATTTTAACGCTTTTTTTTTTTCATCCTTTTTAGTAGACTTGTTAGCGATTAATAGGCATTGCAGACTGACTCATGAAGGCGCATTTTGTTAATGTAAAGTACAATCCCGTACAAAAGGTCTGGTTTGTGGTTTTTATTTAATTACAAAAAAAATTGTATTATAGTTCCAGGAGGAACTAAAGAAGTAAAAAAGGGTGTGGATAAGGGTGTTGGTATGCTTTTAAAGCAGGTTCAAGCAGCCTGAGTAACTTTGATTTTTCCTTTCAGCATTTTAATTCACATTAGTTGCTTATAAAAGCATTTGATTAAATGAGCCACTGCTCTATTCTTATACTCATCAGTCAAGTTTGTCTTGCTGTGCTACATTTGTGTTGTGACTCAGGCCAAACTGTGCTTTTCAATGTAGAGAGAAGGAAAAGAAATATTACACAGCCATAAAAGCTGAACTAACTTGTGTTTCTTTGATATTTCTTTTTCTACAGCGTGTTTGACTGTGGATTGAGACAGTTTGTGGGTGATTTTGCTCTGCCTGCTCACCTAGCTGAGACACGCTACTTCAATTTGTGGTCTTATATCAAGCAAAAATCTTTTTGAAGCTCTTCATACCAGGCTTCTCTTATCCCCTCACTGAGTAACTACACAAGACCCCAGAAGGCCCAGGGCACCTGGGATAGAAGCAAGGCAGCTTCATCCCTGTAAGCACAGTCCTTGATAGGCAAAAACTAGACTGTGATTATTGTGACAAATACCCAGTCAGACCTCTTAGCCATAGCCCTGACATAATTCAAATAGCCTAACAGCAATAGCTGGTTTCAGATTGTTGGCCTGAAAGTGAGGAAGAGAATTGGGCAAAACTATATAGTAATCAGGCATACAGAGAAATACCTTGTTACTAATCCAAATAGCTAGAAAAGTTTTATACGTATTATTTTATATTCTGATAATGCAATAGCTGATGTGTTGAGGGGAAAAAAAAAACACCCTCCATTCTTCTATATTTAGACTTTCTGAATGCCACAGGGATCAAAAAAGGAACCCAGCGCTTAATCATACCTGTATTAAACTGCTTGTATAACTCAAGATCATGTGTATTGCAGTATTTTGCCTCAGAGTCATCAAGTGAGTATTTTGTTAAGAACTGTCCTATATGACATAAAGATCTCAGTGTTATATGTGTACATATTACACTGACTAGCAAGAAAAGACAGCTTACTCATCAAGTTTTTCAAATCAGGAATGTCCATCTCCCTTTAAAGGGCATAAATGTTATAATTTAAATGATCCTTTTAACAGTTTCTAAGGATTTTTTTTTTAAATGAACACACGGTTTCTCAGATTTTATTTCAGTAAAATATGGGCTACATTTCAGCATCCTCCTGTTAGAAACAGTTGTTGTCTATTGTTTTGTATTTGCTAGAGGTTCTGCCTGGATTAGAGGCATCGCTAGCCCAAGTGCTGTTCAGTCTTATTAAAAAAGGATTGATCGCCAATATCTCATAGGCCATGAGGCTGGGATGGTCTCTGAGGAGGATTTTGAGGTTAAAAATAGTTACTTGGTGCATTTCACTGCATAAATGTTCAGTGAAAAATCACATATACCTAAAGAAGATGTTAAATCAAGCTCACAAATGGATCTTTACTGCATCCCACAGAGAAACTAAAGTACAGGCTACTGACTTTGCAACAACCTGTATTTTTGACTAAAAAATGCATATTACTGTTCCTCCAGAAAAAAAAAAAACCCAGCAACTTTTATGGAAGTTCTTTTTCAGCAGTTTAGTAGGTTGCTGTACCAATCAACAGGGCAAAGAAGGAGGTAAAAAGGTGATATGATATTTTTACACTTGAAACAATAATTAGAGTTCCAGAAACTGCCATGTAAGATCATGCAAGGTAAGGTGTCTTTGCAGAGCACAGGCAGAGTACTGTTAACAGTGTTTTCCTCCAAAAGGAAAGCTGGTTCAAAAACTGTCTTTGCAAAATCATGTTGTTGATCATTTCATGTTTATCTGATTTTGGAAAAAATTTATTCTGTCAGGTGACATTTTGAATATCCACAGCCAAAAATTTTCCCCATGAGGAGTTGCATAGGTGTACTTAGAAAGTGTGAGAGAAAGACCCAGCGAGTTCCAGCAAAACTCTGTCTAGCACTGACAGCAAAATTATGCATCCTCTGCCAGATCATTTGGAGCAAGTATGTCAACTTTAGGAATTAACAGTTAGGTGAAATATATCACTACTGCCTCAATCCATTGAGTTTAGCTTTCACTGCAGTCCAGAATCCACCTCATCTTGAAGTAAATTTGGCACCTGTCCACATAATTGATGTTTCTAGATAAAGGGACAAGACAGAATTATTTTGTTTGTGCTGAACAGACCTTAACGCTTTATTTTTTGACTAGTACAGACTTCCTTTAGTGGGAGGCTTCCAGTGTGTTTTTGATTCTGGCTGGGTTGTAAATACCAGACAAATATACTGTGATATCTCCAGTTTATGAGGAAGCTAGGAAATGAAGAGCTATTGCAAAATACTTCCTTAGAGAAATTGACTAAATTTTTACAAAAATATTTCCTTTGCAAGTCAGTCCTGAGTTTTTATTAAAGGTTTCCTTGGTCTCAGAATAATCACCTACCTATATATGTGAGGTGGTTTGTTATAAAATAAAAAGTCATCTTACTCTCCTTTTTCAACATAGTTGTATACAAGACTGTTTTTTTCTGCAGTTCTGGATGCTATCTCAAAGTGAATAAAGATACTTTAATGTCCACATAGCAGTTGTAAAAAATGGGTGTAAATTCTCTGTATTCAAAAAAACTCTGTGTCCAAAAGCCTGTTCGTTTTCCCCCAGTTAAGTAAATTGGGTTTACTATTTACTTTTCTATGCATCTTTGTTTAAGAAGATATTTGCAACAATTTACAACAATTTGCCAGTCCATACTTGTGATCTGTTTAGATGCTTTATAAAGGCTGCCTACTTCATTTTTTTGGACTTGGAAAATTTAAAGATAATATTTATTCTAGTCACAGTCAGCTGGCATTGTAATGCTCTCAATTTCATTATAGATCCTCAGTACAGCAATATGTTCTGACCTTTTTCCTCCTTTCCTGCTGAAGTCCCAAAGAGTATTTTTATCAAATTAGAAAACATATAGACAGTTGAGTTCAGTGGGGTTACTTAGAGAAAACTGAATGTGAGCATAGGTGTTTCTAAACTGGAGCCTTAGCCTTTACTTATAACCTTAGTTCCTTCAAAATATTTAGGCAGAAATGTGGTTTTAAATTTTGCTGTATACCTTTAGATGTTAACTTAAGGTACGTGCAAATGATGATATCAGTTTATTGACAAGATATATGCAAATATGGAAATAATCAGATTATATTTAAAAACTGTCTCAAGTCCAAACAGTCCAGACTTTGGTGAAGACTGAATTCATGTCCTAACTTTAGGACTCAGATGGATTATAATTCCAAATTTTGCCCACTCTTTTCATTTATTTCACATTTAAATATTTATATACTGGGAAGGCAGACTTAGCAAATAGTTTTTGTTTTGCAAAAGTTTTTAGCAATAGTTTTTGTTTTGCTCTTAGAGAGGTGAATGTATTCTTACTGTGAGAGATACAGACTCAGAAATGTCAATGTACCAGCACCGGATCTTCATGTCGTATAAGGAAATATTCCTGTTTCTCTTAATCATTTTCAAAATTATTTTTCCTTCAGCTTCCAGAATATAGCAGGGAAATAGAACGGGGACCTTTGCAGAATAACTGATCATTGCTTTTCCCAGACTCTTTCAGCAAAAAGAGTTAATAATGTTCTCAGGTTAGATTTCTGACAGGATGTACTGTAAGTGGCAAGAATGTACTAGGAGTAATTGGGATGGATTCTTGTCAGAAGGTTATAGTGAAATAGGCAGAGGAACTTTGGAGTGAAAATGGCATTAGTTTTGTTTTATAATAAAACTGTTGTTTCTATATGAGAAGAAAAATACTCTCACGGGGATTCTTTTCCTTCTTGTGGCTTAACACTCCTAATTTATGCTAACATTTTTGTATAAAATACTTCTTTCCAGAAAAAGAAAAAATATGTGCAAAATCAGTCTTGATATTCTTGGACATTCTTACCCATGTGTGGAAAAAAGGATAATAGTCAAGCACAAGTAGTGGTGTCTAGTAGCTAGGCACATTCACCAAAATAATTTGCTTGTGGATCAGATTCAACAGACAAAATTTAAATGTCTTGTTCTGAAGCCATATTTTCACTCCAAGGCTTTACTGTCACTGGCCAAGCACAGTAATTTAAACTGACTTTTTACTCAGCATCCAGCTTTAAATTGTAGCTTTACAACCCTACTGTTTGATGATATCACAGGACAGAAATATAACCTTTCTAGGAGATCTTTTATTTGCAGATTGGAAACATAATTTTGGAGTTACGGTGCTTGCAAAAGAGGGTCCAAGGCCAAATAATCTTATTGAGATAGGGTCAGACATCCTGTATCATAAATTCCAGGAAATGGATAGGAATTCTAAAGGCATGATTGCAATGTACAGTAGCATTTACAAGAGTATAGTACTGCTGTGCCTACGATTGATTCTACTTTCTTTTGAAGGAGATATTGGAACAGGTACCATGAGAGGGGAGGGAGTGCCCCCATTCTGCTAATTCAAGCCCTGTATCTGTGTGGAAGAAGCTGCATACAAAGGGAGGCACCTTTGTCAGGTCAGCCAAGGACCTGCAATCTTTGTGTGTTTTCATGGAACCATCATTGATGCTTTCATGGATTTTTAACAGCTGTTCCTGAAATGTCATCATCCAATATTATAAGCCCCAAATCTTATTTCATAAACTTTTCAGCTGAGTAGGCAGAGAAATATTTAACTGCTGATGCTGAGGAAACTTAGTGTCTGTCCATGAGAGCTGGGAGATAACTCAGTGGGAGTAATGCTGGTGAGACAGGTATCCTGTGGGTACTTTATTGCAGCCATAGTCATTTTCTCAGCCTGCTAAAATATTCTGCAGCTAAATCTTTCTTCTTTTTTCATTCTTTTTTTTTTTTTTTATGGAACACAAACATATTTATAGAACTATTGGTGTACTGGTGCTGTTGTCTATTGGGCATTTTTCATTGCTACTGTTTTTTCCTACACAGCATATTTTTTACCCTCCTTCAGTTCAGTCTCAGACCAGTTAATGGCTAAGGAATGACTGCAGGCAAAGCAGTCTCACAGTCTTGCAATGGCAGCTGGGCTGGCTGGAGACTGACATACAGTAGGTTAACAGTGATGAGACAGTCCTTCATCCCTCCTGCCATGTGGCTTTCCCTCCTTGCATGTATTTGTTTCTGTATATATTGGCAATCTCCTGGAACAGTGACTCTCCTGACTGGTATGTAAAACCTTAAAGAAAGTCATTGTTTTTGCTGTAGTTCTGAATCCCAGCGGGGGATGCTGGAAATTAAACTTGCTATTTCTGAAAGGATAGCAAGTTCTATGAGTGTAGAACCGACTTTTTTAAATGGATTTACCAGATTTGTATGGTACTTAATTGCTTGTGTTTTGAAAGCCATTAAACTTACATTATGCTTTATCACATTACAAACAATCATGGTTAAGAGTTACGGTTTTGCAGGAAGTCACAAACATGGATTTGTATACAATTTGTCATTCTCTTATTTTTCATTAAAAGATTTTTTTTTTGTATACTATTTTGTGAGAGAAAAGTAACTCAAAATTGTCTTCTTCAGAAGGAGTAATCTAGGCATCTGAGTAAAATTTTGTTTGTAATAGGTTTTTAGTGCATTGTATTTGTTCAATGTACCCTATCTCTCTTTTTTTTTTTTTTTTTTGCAGCCCTTGGAAGATTATTGAAGCAGCAATATAAGATTAGACCCTTAAACAATGTCACCAAGAACACCGTATTTCTAGTGGTGCAGTCCGATGTGCAAAAGCATGAGTATGAAAATGATTCATGACATCTATTAAAGGCTAATTTAAATACCAGAGTATCATTTTACCATTCATGTGCTATAAATTATTGCATCTACTGTAGTTTGAGACCAAGTCGAGCCATCCTTTCCAACCTGCCAACTAACTCCAACACCAAAGGATTTTTAAAAAACTGTAGTTGTCACAGTAGACAAATCTTTTTTTGTTTTACCTATATGGATAATAATCTTTCATACATTTTAATATAATCCTAATGAAATGTAAAAAATAAATTTCATAGTTCATCTGCTAGTTTGGTGCAGAGACTGCAGAGCACTATATTAAAAATATATTTCTCTTTCACTGTTACTCTTTTTATATTATCAATCAAGTAAATCAAACTTGGAATTCTAACTTATTAGCATAAAATCTCACCCAGACACAATCTTCTTGATGAACAGGCTTCTAACTTTCTGTTATGGGGACATAAATTATACTGATATTACCAAGAAAAAAGCATAATACTCAGTTTTTTTGATGCTGTATCAGTTTATGGCTGTTTGAGAAATGCAATGTTTTGTTTGAAAAGCACAGCTCTAGATTGATTAGTTTATTAGTTATAACACCTGTTACTCATGTTTCCTGCTTAAAAATTCACTTTTATAAAGCTATTTAACATTCCCCTGTGCATACATGCACACACATGCAGACGTGGACTTGTGTATCTTTTAAACCACAAAAGTCTGCCACGCTATGTATTTTCACGTGGAAGACTCTGGATTACTTAGTTCAGCCAGGCAGAATATTCCATTTCATACAATTCAGAAAATAATTCTTAAGTCCAGTCCTGCATTTTTGAACCCCCCATGGATTTCTACAACTAACATGAATTAAAAGGGGGTCAGCTTCCTACTCGATTGTACTCTGTTATCTTTACATTTCTTATGTATGTAGAGATCCCAAGAGATACTGAAAATGTGCAGCAAGGTTTGGGGGTGAGATTCATTCAAGCTGTGATTATAGAGGCAATAAGTACCTGCTGAGACTGAGCCTTAGCAAATCTCCATTGATTACCTGCCAGGCATGTCACTGAGCATCTTCACACAGTGAGGGTGCTGGATCAGTCCTTTTGTGGAATTTTTAACATCTCATCTATACATCTCATCAGCTTGCACAGCAAATAGTTATCTCTGCCTGACTGTCATACAGAAACTGTTTAACTTACTGAGAATCTTCTTTTCTCCTTGCATTCCCTCTCTACTCCCTGTTGTCTTGAAATTAATATATAAATAATTTTAGAAAGATGAATTGTACAGATATCTTTCTCCATGGTAAGCCATTCCTCTGTCTACACTTGGAATTATTTAGTCTACCAGAAAAGTGGGGGTTTCTTAAACCATTCTCACACAAGGTAAACATTATACTTTTGGAAGAATTCAGCACCCATAATTAAATGCCTTACTGACGTAGGTAGTGGGACCGAGTCTGCTTGCCTGCACCTAAGTTCCTAGATCCGAGCTGATTGAGTTCACACATGTAGCTCCAGCAGAAGGTATTGAGCACTTGTGCATCTGTCCCTTAATGTTCCCAAACCCTTGACTGTCTCCCTCTATATTTAAGGCATTAGATATGGTATGGAGTAAAGGAATGCCATGGCCAGCTATCACAGGGAAAGCAGGAGCCTCAGATTATTTTGTCCCTTATCTTCTGAGAGGATCCCTTTGCCTTTCTTGTGAAAAAGCTACTGTGCCCTGTGAAGGATCACAGGCTCAAACACTACCTACTAACCTTTATTTTAAGTATGTGAGAGATACCAGCACAATGTTCCCTCATTCTCTGTGCAGAGATACAGCACTATCTGTGAACATGCACAGTACACTGTAGTGGGAAACTATAAGCGAGAAAGGCGCTGCCTGCTGTCAGTACTTCCAGAGGAAGTTTCTGTTCCTCCCTGTGGTTTGGGGGACTGACTCACAGCCTTCCTCAGATGGCTGTCAGATTGTCAGTGACCATGATAAGGCTTTCACTTATCACAGCTGGGGAGGTTAGAAGCAAATGGGAATTGCAGTGGGAACCAGCTGCTCATATGCCTGTGATGAGCAGGCTCATAGGAAGATTTTCACTCCATTTCTGTGCCTTGCATTATTTAACTTACCACCTGATGTTCCTGTCATGCAGTAACTCCAGAAAATTACTATTTGTTGCAATTTTCTCTGTTTCAGTTTGTGCAGATACATAAGATAATTCTCCCTAGTCTCTTGAGCATTTAAGATTACATGAAGGAATCTTAGTGTGACATTTTAGTTTGTCTTCCATGGCATAGTGCCCCAGCAGTGCCTAGAGCTTTCAGTTCAGTTTTGTTACTGCAGTCTGTAAGAATCTACTGTATATTACCCTGGCCTATGCACAGGCACGTCCTAGAGGTTGATAAAAATCAGGTACACATACAGAACAATGGTCACGATAAAAATCAGTGTAACAAAAACAATTTGCCTGGTAATCACAGATGTTATTAATTGATTAGCACAGCAGATTTATGCTGTGATTTAATACAAACCCAGGTTTTCATTTAAAAGGCAATGACTTAAAAATACAGCTTAGATTAAAAAAAGAGAATGTAAAACCATTCAAATATAATTGTGATCCAACTGTATCAAATAGCCTATCTGAAAATACTACCATATTTCTGTTGCAAAGAAAGTGTTATAGCCACTCACACAATGTGAGAAAGAAATATTTTAGAATCAAAATTTAAGTTATTTGCTAAGCAGTTCCATATTTTTTGAACAAGATTAAAATTTGTTACTAGAAGTATACAGAAAGTCTTGATAAAAATCTTTAATTTTGATCTGGTCTTTAGCACTGGATGGGTAGTGCCAGGAAAACCTTTTAACGACACTGAGCCAGGCAGTAACATTTTTATTCAGAATTATGATATCTGTTTCTACATTTACAGTTACTACTTCTTTAATTGTTCAAATATGATGGCACTAAAAACATGTCGTTCTCCTTAGTGTGAATGGGGTTATGAAAAACATTTTCCTCTTTACCGAACAGACAAAGCAACAGCTTCTTTCCTCAGAGGTGGTTCTAACTACCAGTTATTTTATCATTTCTTTTCCATAAGTCTATCTTTATCAATTAGGACATGAAATTATATGTATCAGTTGTTGATTTTTTTGTTTTAGTTTTAAATTGAAAATTGAAAAGCAAGTAATAGTTATGAATAAAGACAGAGAAAAAGAAGTTACTACCTCTGTTGTAAATCACCAGTATTTCTTAGAAGTATTTTTCACCATCAGACTTTTGATGACACTTTTTGAAATCCTCTCAATTCTGATATCTTGTTTTATTTACTATCAATAAAAACTTTTCTGACGTGTAGAAATGTGACACTTTCTGCAATTCATCTTATGTCTTCTTCTTCCAGAGAACTGCAAATGCTTTAGAAGCCAGCTGCATGATCTGTTTCTGGGGGGGATTGATCTTCAGAGGCTGAAAAAGTGTTATTTATCATCTCGAAGGGAAGGGTTGGTAATTCTTCCTTTCACCTTCCTGTGAGTCATTGAGCAAATAGTCCAGCAGATAGATCTGAGGATCCTTCTCACTTATGAGTTCCTCAGGATTCACAATATGCTCATTAGCCTTGTATATTTGAAGAGAATCTCAGTCTGATGCTGAAGGCTTTCTATATTGACATTTTTGTTGCCAGAAGGAAAATACTGTTTGGTTTTCGTGGGAAAATTGGCAAAGAAGGAAAAAAAAGAGTTGTTTTTAATTTATCATTTATTCTGACATTTCCCATAAGTGAAAACAGGAAAATAGTCAGTTTACAAATATTAATTGTATTTTTCAAAACTGAGTTTTCAGCATTAAAAAAAATATTTTCCAGATTCAATTTTCAACAAAGATAATCCAGTTACTTTGAAAAATTCTGAGGGGGCATGCCATTCTATAAATATTCTCATTTGCAGCGGAGGGGCACTTAGCATGTGAATATGAGTTCAAATATTTTCTTAAATATAACTCTTTAAACTAATGTTTGATCTTTAGTGATTTTTGAAACTTCACCTTCCTTTCTTGTCCAGCTGTGCAAAGTTTAGTTCTCAATAAGAGAGCATTAGTGGGCAACAGAAAGTTGATGCTGAATTTGCCTTTTCTCTACACATAACTGCCACAGAGAACCTCTTGTAGAATGTGGATGCTGCAGGGAAGTCATACCCCAAGTTTCATTTCCCAGTTCATGAGAGGAAAAAGTCCAGCTGCCTGGATCAGGAATTTTTACCTTAATATTTATTGCAAATAGACACAATACTGAATCTAATGTTACCTAGCTGTTAACCTCGGAGTATGAAACACCTTTAATCTGTTACATCAAGAAAACTTTCTCTCACTCAATTCAAAAATTTAGCAAGTTCTGCATACAGACCTGTATATGATTTAAATGTAAATGATAGTAGCATAAGAGAAACTAGGAACAAAGAAAAAAAAAAAGTACAAAGGAAGAAACCAAATGGAATAGACGACGCCGTGGAAGTGCCTGCGTGGTTCACAGGTCATCAAAAGTAGAGAATCCCATTCTGCAAGAGCCTGTTCTTCTGAAACAACTATAGCTGAGACATGGTTGCCAGCTGTAGAAACTTCAAATGGCTAACATTAGATGTCTGTGCAGAGAGGCTGCTGTGTCTCTGAGTCTCTGCCCAGGCTTGCTGAATTGGTGCCTACAGGGGCTGAGGGTTTGCCTAGGCTTGTTGTGTCCCCTCATACTTTTTGCCTGGTCTTGTTGCAACTGCTGTTTTATCTGGCTTAGAGTCTTTAATGTCTTCTTCTGTACAAAGTGCAGAAACTAAGACAAGCATCTATGGCCCCAGGCGGGAGCTGTAGCCATGAACTAGGCCAAATTTTAATTTGTGTTTTCAGGACTATAGCTGTTTACAACGTCTGGCTCTGTTAACTCCTAAAATGCATTGGTTAGTAAGGATAATGACTAGAAATGCAAAAATTGACAAAGTCTCCAAGTGATGTAGAGTAACACTGGGTCGAAAAGCTAAAAATAATAGTAGTGCTATTTATTCTTTCCAAGAGAACAAAACAGAAAATAATAAATCATCTTGTTAGAGCCCAAGAGAACACAGACTTGTATAACACTAATTTGTTGATAGTACTGGATAAAGTACAATGCAGAAGGAACAGAGTAAAAGGTTACTAACATCTCTCTATATAATTTCAGAACACGTATGTATGCTGCTGCTGCAAACTCCTTGCTCTGGTCTACATTTCTGAGAGGTCTCAGTAAGGTTCGTGTTATCCTGCAAGGCAGAGGTACTTTTTTTTCTGTTTCACATTTTTGCATAGATTTACCTTACCCTTTTTCCCTCTCACTAATGCCTACATGGGTGAGAGAGACAGCTTTTTAGCAAAATTTAGTGGTTAGCAGTATTCAGTCAAACTGTTCCCTACTGCTCATTAATCCCATGGCTTATATATAGCTGTGCCTGCCTGCAGCTGGGAGGCTCAGGTACCTGGGGTGAAAAAGGATGATTGGAAGGGGAGAATATAGCTGGAATCAAGAGAACAGGGTACTTTAATGAAGCAGCTCAAGTATATTTTAGGTGTTAACCTTACTATTCTGATTTCTAAGTTGGATGCTAATTTTTCATGCTTCATTCTATTGCTTTCTGGAAGCAAAAGTAAACAGCAGTGGAATACAGTTCTGCTGTGCAGCTGCCTTTTTTATTCACCACATTCACCTTATCACAAGATATCTTACAAAATGACAATTAGTGTAAGTAATAAAATATAATTATAAGACTCTGTCTTTCCTAAGCCAATGGACACAGGGTCACAATTCTCAAAGAGTGGAAGCCAGGCATTTGTCCCATTTGTTCTTTCTCATTTTTTTTAACACTAGCGTGCTTTTTACCTTCCCCTTTAATCCACAGAAATTTCATACTAAAGTTGTTACAGTTCATGTATTACCTTATAATGGGAAATGAATCATGCTGTGTAGTTCCCTCTGTGCCTTGTGGAATATCATCATTACACGATAATAACAGAGATAGATCAGAACAGCAGAACATATGTTTGATTAGTATCTCCCAACAAGGATCCAAATTTTAGTGGTATTCAATATCAGTAGGAATCAGAACGGAGATCATCTGTTTAGTGAGAATCTGTGCTAGTCTTACTATAATTATTGCTACTCATAGCCTTGGGTGTTGAGTATTATTATTGTAGCAGTCATTTAGAGTATTAATGTCATGCAAGTAGGTTGATATCTGTCTTCTCACTTGGCTTTATATAATTTAAATATGTGTAATATGGAAAACAGAAGATACCTAAGTGCCTAGCAGGATAACAATCATGAAAAACACTCCAAAGATGACTTTCACACACATTTTCAAACAGCTGCAGTTCTAAATCAGACTTCTGGGTGCCTCTGTGTGATGTAGTTCAAGAATTTGGTAAGATATAATATTAATTCTGTCATTAAAGCAAGCTGCGGGATTTAGCTTAACTGATGACTTCTTGTAGAGAATTCCCACAGGAATAGCAGAAATAATCACCGAATTATGCCTGAATTTTCGGTATGTTTGATAGAACAAAAGTTGAGTAAAAACTATTACCTTTAAAAGATTTTTTCCCACAGAAACATCTCACTATGTCATCAGAAATTCAATAACATTTATCCTTTGACTACAGTCTTGCTCCCTGTGTGTGGTGTCCTCAAAGAATTTTGCTAATTATTATTATTGTTATTGTTATTGCTATTGTTATTGTTATTGTTAGTAGTGCTTCCAGAGAATATATGTATAACCATTCTACCTCAGGCAAGATCTCCCATTGCATCAAGTCCTATATTAAGTCAGAACAAAAAGATATCCCTGCCAAAATCTTAGAAATCAAAACACAAGACAACATTGGTAGGTAAACCAGGTAAAACAATGAGCAACAATCTGGCTCACCATTAAATATTGTGAAGCAACCACTGAGAAATTGTTATTATATATGGTTTAAAATGTCTAAAATACCACACCAGTAAAAAATTATCACTAGTGATCAACAGGAGGGAAATGGCAATCAAGTGATGTGAGAAAAGACAGTTATTCTGAGTGACAGTGAAATCAAACACATTTGCCAGGGCTACAGAAAGAGGGTTAATGAGAGCAGGAAACTAAGACATAGGCCTGGATGTTCATAGAGTCACAGAATCATAGAATCACCAGGTTGGAAAAGACCTGCTGTATCATTGAGTCCAACCATTCCTATCAAACACTAAACCATGTCCCTCAGGACCTCATCAACCCGTGCCTTAAATACCTCCAGGGAAGGTAAATCAACCACCTCCCTGGGCAGCCTGTTCCAATGCCCAATGACCCTTTCCATGAAAAATCTTTTCCTGATGTCCAGCCTAAAACTCCCCTGGTGGAGCTTGAGAGCATTCCCTCTTGTCCTGTCCCCTGTCACTTGGGAGAAGAGGCCAGCTCCCTCCTCTCTACAACCTCCTTTCAGGTAGTTGTAGAGAGCAATGAGGTGCTCATGTCACCTACTGAGAGCCTGACACTAAACTAAGAGGGTGCTGTGTGAAAAGGCTCCCTTGTAAACAGTCCTGGGAACTGGTACTGTAACATATGGGGTTTCTGCATCTAATGGACAGGAAAGAAGCTGAAGGCAGGTGAGATACTCTCCAGTAAGATGGGCAGTGTTGGACCTGGTTGTTGTCCCACCCTCACTGAGGACTCACCATCAGATAGTAATCAATGGGACACAGGTTTCTGTTACTGCAGGGTTACTTATTGGAAGGCCTCCAAAAAGGAATCTGTTAATGCCATCTGTATAATGAAAATAGGAAATGAACTCCTTTGTAGGTGCGGAGGGAAATGAAAGAGTTGTGTGCATCATGGCTATTCCTCATTAAACTATTTGTAAACAAGTTGTTTGTTTAATCTTCCCCGGAGTGTGTGTTACGGGATAAAAAGTTGCTAGCAAACCAGCCACCACAATTATAAAGAGCCATGAGATGATGCTTTGCAGCATAGAGATGATCATGGGCAATTTACCACAAGGAGAAATAATTATATTTATTTCTTGCCTAAGTCATCAGGAGGATCTGCTTCAGGGAACTTGAGCATTTTCAGTGGAGAGCTTGACCAGTCAGAGTAATTGAAAGCAGTTCAAAGATATCTTACATGAGCAAAGCCAGTCTTGGGAAATAATAATGTTGGGTGTTTGTGTTTTTTGGGGGGGCAAACTAGCCAAGGAAAGGCAATGGGTAATTTAGCTTCTGAAAGTGACTAGGAACCTAGTGAGAAATCTTTATTTGAAAAAAAAATATGTGAGGCTTCTCTTAGCGTGAGAGTGACTCTAAGAACTCACTTTGAGGGATTTTGTGAATTGAGAGTATGTTACACTTCAGGAACTTCTTTCTTGTCTTGGGCAAACTGATTTAAAAATGATCAGGAATGCCAAGAACTTTATATAATATTAGAAAGGGCAGTAAGCTTGCTGTGAACCCCAGAAGTGAGTGCCATGGGTGCTAAAGATGCACACAGGCATCTAATTTCATATTGGATTCACCCAAGAGTGAACATAAAAGCAATAAGATAAAAACAACCTTTAATCTCAGCGAAGGATAAAAGGAATGAGTTAGTGAGAATGTCAGGTAGATTAATTAAAGGAGTCACAGTGAACAATATTAGGCAGTAAATAACATTAGGGTATAACCTAATTACCATTTCTAAGAGTTATTTATCACCAAGTAACCCTTTTTGGTCTAGGCCAGTCTTAATCCCCCTGGGCTCATGTACTTTTCTGGAGCAGTCACACCTTTAATTATGTAAAACCTTTGCTTTCTTAATTTTTAGGCCTGATCTGTGCTTGGACAAGTTATTGTTCCACTCTGTCTGGATGCTTCCAGCCCTTTGGCCCCAGTCCCTCACCTCTTTGCTGGATTTTTGAACTGGAGTCTGGGGCAGCACTTGTGCTTAACCATCATCCCTTTGCAACTCACTGAGCTTCCCAGGGCTTCTCAGACGACACAAACTGCATTTCTCAGAGACTTCCTTGTGGCACTCATTTTCAGTTTGATTTGAGAATATTTTTTCCTCCTTGGTTCCTACACCCCTTCTTCTCAAAGTGGCAGAGAGACTCCTGTAAGGACAAGGATGAGTTTCCCTGAATTCCTACTCTTTGTAAGAAGTAGGACACCTTTCAATTCTGATGTAATATTGTACTCTGCATTATTTCATAGAACCAAACAAGCAAGAGCCACAGGATAATCTGCACCTTTTCTTTCTACTCCCAGTGCCCAACTGACTTGTTTGTCTTTCATGACAGAATGAAAACCATTCCTCAGTAGAAAATGACTATTCGATTCAAGGCTAAATGTTTAAAATGTGGAGACTAAGCAATTAGAGGTGGTTAGAAATGACCAGTTATGTTCGAGTTTTGCATTTCAGGAGATCCTCATTGTAACAGAATTGTCTTTAAATATATATAAAAAACTTATAAAGCATTTTAAAGGTCAAAATCACACAAGAATGATCTAATATTACTGAGGCAATACTCTTGAATTAATCCAAAAATAAGTCTTTTAAAAATACTTAAAAAGAATTAATCCCTCAACACATGTGAAAAATGTTCTTTTTTCCCCACTTTTAGTGGATGGAAAGAAGAAAATATGTTGCCTGTTCCTGGATAACTCTGCTTGCTTTTCCCAGAGAACATCTCCATAAACTGTTATGTCAGTGGACCTTATTCACCTCTGCTTCTTGGGTTCTGGGGCTACAATTCATCTGACTTAATTTTGATCTTTTAAAAGTTTAGTCAAAGTTTATTGGTCAACCTTCCTGTGCAGACACCAAAGAAAGCTGAGGAAACCCAGAGAGCTCATAGAGTTGAAATACTTCATGGAGAAAAGATTTTCCTTGTTTAGAAGAAGCCTCAACAGCCATATGAAGTCAATGGTTATAAAAGGCTAGGAGGTGAACATAGATAGAAATATACTTTGTTGTAATGTTAAGCATAAGTACAAAGGAAGTAATACCAGCCTTGTCTTTTCCCTGTCAGAATAAAAACATATTTCTGTGATGTTTGACTCCTAGCAGAAACACCCAGAAATGAAGGTGACTTTTTCCTCTCTCTCTACCTTTTCCTTACAAACATCTATGGCCCTAAGGGTGTAAATTGGTATATATATTCAGTCTTCACATCACAGGTGATATAGCCTTTTGATAGTGAAAATGAGTATTTGCTGAAACTGAAAGATCAGTCTTAGTTAGTCCATACACACAGATGCCTAACTTATTAAGAATTTATTAAGAATTTCTTGAACACCTGAATGAGAAGTGAAATTTTGTTGAGCAATATAATTAGAATATATTTAAACAGTAATCTCCATTCAAGGGTTTCTAGTGCTTAAATGTTATGGCTGGAAAGCTTAGTAATACTGTATAACTTCTTTTCCATGTCAAAGAACCTTGAAATCATTTAAAAGGACAGAACAATTTGAAGAAGCTTTTTTCTTCATAAATGAGAGTCAGAACCTGTGTGTGCAAAACCACACAGGAACGTGGTTTGTAGCAATAAAGGTGTGAGTGATCTGGAAAAATTTACTTACTGTACCAAACTAACAGTGGAAATACTTCTTTAAAGATGGAGAAAATGAAATGTATATTATAAAACCACTCACTAAGATATTGTTGTATTTATAACAATAATCCTCTTTTTTTATTTCAATGCCAAACTGCAGTTATACCAGCTGTGCTAGTTTTAACTCTTTTGCAAAATGACCAAACCTTCACACGACTTAGGTAAGAAAATTCATAATGCCTTGTCAACAATTCTGGTTATTTTTGAGAAACACTCTGGAGATAACCTGTGCTGGGGAAGGTGCTGAGCATCACGTAAGATGACAAGTGTCTTCGACTTCCAGTGTGAATCAGGAGCATTGAGTATGTGACAAGATTGAGCCCTGCGTAAAAAAGTAGCATTCAAGGTCAATGCGAGGGGCTGTGTTACATTTTCTTTGATATTCTGAATCCATAAATGTAGGAGCAGATGTGTTGGCCTTTTCAGGGAAAGGATTTTCCATTTGTGAAAGAGGTGGCAATATGTCTAACATTCATCAAATATATATTTCAGAATAGGCCTCGTTCTACAGGAAACCCAAAATTCTCTTAAGAAAAGTTGCTTATGATTTATAAATATTCATCTTTCTGATTTAACTGTTTCATGGTTCCTGTGTAAGGCTTAGAGTTAGACTTCTCCCATCTGTCCCCATTGTGAATTGTCATCACACCACAGCAGGGAGGGGCACCTATTCTGACTGACTTCAATGGAAAGACTTAATTCCTGTATCAAGTTAATAGTGAACCATTCCTGGAGCAAGTGAATCTGAGGACAAAGTTTTGGCCTGTAGACCAAGTTCCTCAGGACAGAAACACTGGAGTAAAGGCAAAATGCACAGTTGCAGTGTCATATAAATAAATAATTTTGGCAGCAAGTGAAATTGCACTGAAAGTCATCCTTCCTTTTAGAATAAACAAGGAGATCCCTGTGCTGCGAGCGGAACAAATGAAGTCTGGTTTCCTATGAGTTTTTGCTTCACAATTGGATTCCCTCGTGTCTAGTAAAGTGTAAGCTCTATTTAAAAGTTTTTCTTGCGTTTCAGGCATTTAGACCATCTATGCCCTATGGTGTGGGATCTGAAGGCTATTCCTAAACAGAGTATGGTAAGGAGCGCATTTTCTCTGGGCAGCGATGCCTTTTTAATAAACTTGTAGAACTTTATCTTTGACATCTTTTCCTCACAGATTGAGATTGACCAACAAGTTCAAAAGTTATGGCAACAGTCAAGTACACAGAAAATCTAACAAATGCAGGAAAAACCAGATACACGTATATAGATAATGTAATGATTTCAGTGATCTGTAAGGTTAATCTAAGCTATCTGCTGGTACAATACCAGTCTATAACAGCTCTGTGTTCACAAAGTTCCTAGAAGCATATGTGAATTCCAGTGACCTCCTATAAGAGACGTCTTTCTTGTGACTGAATTCTTCTGCAAGATACCCACATGAAGTACCTCAAAATACAGATGGGCTTTGTCAATGCTGTCTTTTCACACCCTTACAATGGTGTCTCACTTTTCACAGAATCACAGAACAACCAGGTTGGAAGGGACCCATCAGATCTTCTAGTCCAACCATTCCTATCAAACACTAAACCAAGTCCCTCAATACCTCATCCACACGTGCCTTAAACACCTCCAGGGAAGGTGAATCAACCACCTCCCTGGGCAGCCTATTCCAATGCCCAATGACCCCCTGTGTGAAAAACCTCCTCCTAATCTCCAGCCTAAATCTCCCCTGGCAGAGCTTGAGGCCATTCCCTCTTGTCCTGTCCCGTGTCACTTGGGAGAAGAGGTCAGCTCCCTCCTCTCTACAACCTCCTTTCAGGTAGTTGTAGAGAGTAATGAGGTCTCCTTTCAGCCTCCTCTTCTCCAGGCTAAACAACCCCAGCTCTCTCAGCCGCTCCTCATAGGGTCTGTTCTCCAGCCCCTTCACCAGCCTTGTCGCTCTTCTCTGGACTTGCTCCAGAGCCTCAACATCCTTCTTGTGGTGAGGGGCCCAGAACTGGACACAATATTCAAGGAGCGGCCTCACCAGTGCTGAATACAGAGGAAGAATCACCTCCCTGGACCTGCTGGTCACACCATTTCTGATACAAGCCAGGATGACATTGGCCTTCTTGGCCACCTGGGCACACTGCTGGCTCATGTTCAGTCGGCTGTCGACCAACACCCCCAGGTCCCTCTCCTCCTGGCATTTTTCCAGCCAGGCTTCTCCCAGTCTGTAGTTCTGCATAGGGTTGTTGTGCCCCAAGTGCAGGACCCGGCATTTGGCCGTGTTAAACCTCATGCCATTGGACACTGCCCAGCGGTCCAGCCTGTTTAGGTCCCTTTGCAGAGCCTCCCTACCCTCCAGCAGATCGACACTTGCACACAGCTTTGTGTCATCTGCAAACTTGCTAAGGGTACCCTCAATGCCCTCATCCAGGTCATTGATGAAGACATTGAACAGGACTGGACCTAGCACTGAGCCCTGGGGAACCCCACTTGTCCCTGGCCTCCAGCTGGACTTAACACCATTTACCACCATCTCTGGACCCGGCCATCCAGTCAGTTTTCTACCCAGGAGAGTGTGTGCCTGTCCAGGCCAGAGGTTGACAGTTTCCGCAGCAGAATGCTGTGAGAAACTGTGTCAAAGGCTTTACTGAAGTCCAGAAAGACCACATCCACAGCCTTTCCCTCATCCAGCAGCCGAGTGACTTTGTCATGGAAGGCAATCAGGTTGATTTGGCAGGACCTGCCTTTGGTAAACCCATGTTGACTGGGTCTGATCACCTGGTTCTCTTGTAAGTGCTTCATGATAGCACTCAAGATCACCTGTTCCATGTTTTGTGATGTTTCCCTATAGCGAAGGACTCTGAATCTCTCCTCTCTATTGCATTAAGACTCTCCTGAAAAGTCTGAAATATTTTAACGCACATTAAAATCACAGAAGATATATTTTTAATCATAACTGTCTTATGAGTAAAGATAATTTTTCAAAGCCATTATTACCAAGGAGTATCTTTTTTTTACTTTTCCTGACACGTTTTTCACTTCTAAAAATGTCAGCTTGCTTATGCCTTCTAATGACCCATTCTAGAAATTTTAGCTTCCTTCAGATTGTAGGGGGAGAAGGAAGTTCATGTGAAAAAGAAATGGGTTTGCTAACAGAGATAGGGACCCCCATCTGAAAACTCCTCTGAGACTGTGGAGGCCTGTGCTGCCTTCTGCCAGTAAGATATCCTGTGTAAGTGGATTGTGACCCCCCCAGAATTACCCAATTGTGTAAGACAAATGGATGTTGCCAGTTTACAAGGACTTTTAAAACAAAGAATTATCTGATTATTGCCAGTTATTAGGCAATTTAGCACAAAATCAAGATAATCAAGGCAGTCATCTAATTTCTTGCATATCTGCTCAGTTAATAAAGTACCATTTTTGTCCAATCTTAAAACAGAATAAAAATAAATATTGTAGGAATAAATTAAAGGAGATCCATGAGAAAGGATGTTAAATGCTCCTCATTAATCTGCCAGGGACGCAATGTTATAATAACTGCGGTTTAAATTTTTACACAGGTTTTATTAAGCTTCAACCATACTTTTCAATAAAGGATTACTGCTCAATGGCAATTGTTAGAGATGTAAGAGGGTGGATGCATTATCTGTATTTTATAGTCATGTAAAAGTGTAATAACTTTTTGTCTAAATTAACTAATATAATTTTGATCTGGAATATTGATTGGAAATCAAACATAACAGTCCTAAGTGATTAAGAGGAGAAGTTTGGATCTTCTAATGCAACTACCTGTGAACATTCCAGGTACTTCATTATCAGCCACACTACTGACTTTTGCCTAGGAAGGAGAGCAGGCTTTGCAGGCTGTTTTCCTCTCTTACCCAGGCTGACAGAGAAAGAAATGGAATATTAGCTATATGCATGCTGAGTACAGGGATATTGATATGGAAGAAACGAAGTTTGTGTGGTTTAAGGTCTGACTGCCATTATTCCAGAATCATTAGGAGCAGAAGAGAACAGACAACTGAATGTTTGTGACGGGTGTTTACAGATGGCACAGTTGGCAGTGTGTGCATAGTGCAATGATCATCCACTATTCATTTACTTAGTCATTTTCTGATGATCAAAGGAAGCCTGAAATTTCATTACTCTGAGAATGAAGTACCACAGATGTGAAACTGGCACTTACAGTCCTGGCATACTATATATTCCCTTGCATGCATGACATGCAACTCACCACAGGTAAAGGTTGTTTCTAGATCTAGAAGAGTACTCCAAGTACTCCAAGAGGATATAGAGGTTTTATTGTTCTTCCAGATCCACCATGAAAAACCTGTTTTCTTCTTCATTGACTGTAAAGATTCTTGTTAGTATTGGGGTTTGTATGCAGCCAAGTTTAGGAAAACTCTAGTGAAGAAACAGAGAGGGAAAGCGCATTTGAGAAGAGGCGAGTCACATTTCTAATTCTGTGACAATTCTCTGAAATGTAACCTGCTTAAAG
This sequence comes from Coccyzus lansbergi, assembly GCA_033558105.1. Taxonomy (NCBI): domain Eukaryota; kingdom Metazoa; phylum Chordata; class Aves; order Cuculiformes; family Coccyzidae; genus Coccyzus; species Coccyzus lansbergi. Next base: position 3,118,176 of record JAUMJK010000232.1, on the reverse strand, counting down.
TTTCAAGTCTAGGCAAAAGCAAAGCTGCAAGTCCTTATTCTCTTTGTGAGTTGACATGAAGTTAGGATAAGAATTTGGACATGAAAGGATTTTTTGCATTTATATTCAATGGTCAACCATGGTTTTCCCTCAGGCAGAAGAAAATGAATCAGGTTGGCAACAACTACAAGTATTTTCTTTAATCTCTTTACTATTGTTTATGTCATTTGTTTTTCATTTGAGTTTCCTCTTGTCCTGCTTTTTTCATGTTGACGTTCTCTTAGAGAAATATCCCCTTCCTCTGAATTTTGGCAGTTAGAAATTATTTGAAATGCAGGGCTCCTGAAAATAAGAATTAAAATATTTTAGAAGCTTGAAACTAATAATTACAACATTACAATAAGTATAAAGGCTTAGTCACAAATTAATCTAGTTTTACCATAATATTTTTTTAATTTAAAACCAATAATTCTTACAAAGACAGAACTTGCTGCTCTGCTCATAAAGTAGATGAAATGATACATAAACACTTGCTGGCATACTGTCATCCTATTTTATTACATCCTAATGGAGACCCTCTTGTGTCTTTTTCCATTTTCATGACGATCTTTTATTTCTCTATTGCTGCATTTCATTGTTATAATAAAATATAATTAAGAAATAAAAGGGAAAATATTAAAACTAGAAAATCCATGTCAAATGAACAGATCTAATCTTAATACTGGTAAGAATATATTCTTTTCCTCCTACTAGTCCAAAACATTTTTCTTTCTGACAACCAGCCAAAATTTTGAAGTTTAATCCTTCAGCTCTTCAGAAAGAAAAAAATTGTCCTTCATATCTATATTACTTATAATTTACTTTTGTTGTTGCGGTTGAGCAGAAAATCAAATTTCATGCAATAGTCAGAAAACACTTTTTTTTTCCTCATTTACTCAAACTAATGAAGCGGTATAATGTTTGTGTGTTATTTTGAAATTACATGACAAAACCAGATCTGTAAATATACCCTTTGCAGAAATTGTTCGAAAACTATGTGTTCTATAATTTATTTTTTAACTTCTCATGAAGCTTCAGACTTCACACTGAAAACAAACTGATCTTGGCATATTTCTGATTTCTGGAAAATACTTGCATGCTATAAAATCTTGTTAAATCGATTCCTGTGTATTTAAAGTCACAGTATAAAATGTATGTCTTTCTTTAAAAGAAAATAAAAATGTAATGTTGCAAAAGTGAGAGCTGGTTTTTAAAAAATAGTACCAAAAGGCGGTATCAAAAGAGACCCTTTAATACTTATGCCCAAGTTTAATCACAGTGGCAAAATGCTTTATGGCTGTCAGTTAATTAGGGTTTCTTTTTGTGAGTGTAGAAAGTAAAATATTTGACAACATGGAGTAATGAGGTGGTAAAGGGATGATCCCCTTCTTTCATTGAGGCACAACTTGGCCTGCTGTGGTGTGCTGAAATCGAGTGCAGGTTCTATCCCTTCTAAGACCACACAGCTGAATCTCATTTTACGCTACTGCAAAGACTGGGATCTTGAGTTAGCATCTACCACAATCAGGCCCCTTAATCTGTGCATTATACCATGGCACCGCCCACAGTAAAAGTCTTAATACTCTCACAGAACCTCAAGCTAATTGTTATTGCATGACAAACATACGGCAACACAATTCATGTTTACTAGTATTAGTTGATTGCATCGAATATATTTAATCTCGTTTTCACCACTTGATTTTGGGTTTCAGTGGAACTTTCCCTGAAACAAATATTCTTTAAAACTTATTTTAGAGACACTGTAGCTTGTATTAAAGTATGCTTTCAAAATAATATTTTTTAAAAAGAGTCTCTCAAAATATCATATATTTGAAGTAGGAATGATACAACAATAAAATAAGTTAATGTAGTTCTGAAGTTCTTCTACAGATACTTTTATTTACTTGGAAGGAGACTATATTCCTAGTATCAAAGACCTAATGTAGCTTCTTCTCTGCACTACTTTGCTCAGCCCTTCAGGCTGAACTGTTTGTACAATTAACCCCCAAAACATTTTACTCATCATGAGTCAGACCAGTTTCCAAGTTTAAATATGAGATCTTTGCTAGTTTAATTCATTTAGATGGAAATAGATGAGGGAAAACTCACCCAAACAGTTGAGTAGGCAGATTTTAACAAGGTGGTTACTGCCTCTAGGATGGTGCCAAAGAGTATGGAGTAGGTTGGAAGGTGAGGCTGAGGCAAGTGTGAGAGGATCAACAGCAAAGACCACAGCTTCATTGCTTATTCTGTGCACTGGGACTTAGTTTTGTGCATTAGCAAGGACCAGACAACATTCTTCTGGGACTAATCCACTTCTTGAGTGTTTCAGGGGAAGAAAAGTTGAATAGTTCCTAATATGATGATTCTAATGTAAGATGGGAAACACAAAGCCAAACAGGAGTGTGAGCTATTCCCCTTCAGTAGGAAGCAATCAAGTTTTGGATTTGAATCCTAAATTATAGGATTATCATGGATTAGTTTTCTTGATAACCAGACACTTTTCCTATTCCCTTGGAGTCTGGGAACATTCAGGCCTGGAGTCTGGATTTGTGGACATCTTTGATTTCATTCACACTTGCTACTTGTGTACTTGCTGCCAACATTGTTTAGATAATGCAGCACATCTGACAGGCTCTGTAGGAAAAGCATGCCAAGCAATGATGCTCTTTGTTGTGGCCTGGATGGAATGTTAAACCAGACTTTAAACTATAGTAGAGTCAAGAAAAGATTAAAACGTTTTTTAACAAAGGCTTCAAATGCAGAAATTAAGCAACTTAGTCCTTCCACATCACAACCCTTGGGTCTCAGACAGGGTAACATTCACAGTGTATTGAAGGTGCTCATTCATACTACAGATAGAGATTTGTTTTGGTTTGGTTTATTTTGTTTTGTTTATTTAAAAAAAGGAATGTATTTTCAGTGCAAAATCTTGATCTGATCTGGTGCTCCAGGATCACACTGCATATTAATCCTTAAAATTATTTTATTCCTCATGGGACTATAACAAGAAAGATATTGCACTCTTTTTACTATATACTTTTGCTCTGCATCATTAGATTCCTATATCTGAAGACTGGTGATGTCACTGATTGCTTTGACCTCAAGTGTAACCCGGATCAAAGAACATCAGACAATATTTTGCATTAGATTCCAGGTGAAGCATTTGTTTTAAAGACATCTGATGCTTATTGAATATCTTCAAACCCAATCCCACAAAAACACACAAATAGTTTTGGAAAAAAAATCTCCCAAGCAGGAATTGGTTTCAGGGGATTCTTTTAAAAATGGTTCAAGAAAAAAAGCAGCTTTCATGTAAAATTCCAGTGGTCACTGAACTGAGGAAGTGTGAATACTTGGATCATTTCACTCCAGAGTGAAGCAAGTTTTAAGTGCCTGCTTTCTGCTTCTTGGGACGCTGTCTTAAGGATCAAACAATAAGCTCATGGGTGAAGGGAGTTTCATGCCGCTGAAGGTGATTCATTCTACCAAGAGAAGAATGAGAAAGACAGCACAAAGTAGCAAAAGTGAAGCTTGGGGTGGATTTTCTATAAGAAACATAAATGAAAATGGAAAAAAAAAATCAATTAGATTATACCTGAATAGGTGTTTCATAGATTGTAACTTTGAATTTGTGACTGAAATATACCTCAGTCTCAACTTACTTAGATGATAAAAAAATCATTTTTCAGAGGAAAAGCAACATGAGAAATAGTCTATCGGGCCTAGATAAACTAAGTAGTGCTAAGATTATATGTGTTTTGATGGACTTTAACTTAATAGAACATAAACTATTTTTATTTGACTAGGTGAATACATTTTAAGAAAAAATATGCTTTCTTCTTCTATGAAGAGGAAAAGAAATCACATTCTCTTTCTGAAATTATACAAGAAGAGGCAAAAAACTGACACCAGTAAAAGGATTATGAACATGTGTGGGGTTCTGTGAGTGAAAGCATCTTCTCCACTACTGGTTGCAATAATATCAAATGGATTCCTGAACACTGACTGATTTTAATGTTAAATGAACAGATATAAATTCACCACCACTTTAACAGCTATATTCATGTCAATGGTGGATTCAGCCAGTGGGAAAAATTCCCCATCCAAGGTGTATACACATTGCCACTTGCAAGCATCCCTCTGGCTTTTCAGAAACATCCCTCTAACTGAAAGCAGACCAGATCAGCAGTACCTCCACCTTGCACTACAGTTGCTCTCACTTTGCTTCACTAATCACCCACTTGCTCCATCTTCTACTTATATTCAGTGCTGATATAGGGCATTTTTTTAACAAATGTGGGCCACAAAGTCTTTTACATGAGTCTTTCATTCATTCCCTTCTAGAGAGTACTGTTGGGATTAAGCACTAAGAACTATATTGATAAATGAATAAATCTCAGAGAGTAGAAACTTGCCTTTAATCTTTTAATGACTGTGCAGTTGGACATTTCTGTCCACAACTCAGTCTTTGCATTAGACAATAGACTTATTGTGGGCTATAAAACTGTGTGGAGAGGCCTCTAAATAGTAGTGATGTACTATTTGCAGTTATATTCTAAGGTCTGCCCTTTTCAAAACACCTTCTTTCATATGTTTTCATACTTCAGATTAACATGACTTTAATTTTTTACAAAAGGTTTAAACTTACATTCAGGTCAATAACAAATATCTTAGTTTACCATTTGACTGCTTAATTCAGTTTATGCCAAATATTTGAGTGTCTAACAAAGGTTGATTGGAGTGAATTATTTTCCTGTGGAAAATAATAGCAATTCGTATTTAGTAGTGTCACCTGTAATTGGAATGAACAAAGCGATTAAAAACATATAAATGAAATCTGGCAATCATATTGTTGTTGTTTCAAAGTGTCTTATAAGTACAGGTGAGCCAAAAATTGGACGTTTCAGTGTGGCAGCTCACATAGCTGCTGAAATTTGAGGCAAGAAATTCAGTCAGTGAAAGCAGACATTCTCATTTTGGGGAAAGACGATAAACAGCTCCCTGCCAAAGAGGGTTTTATTAATTCATAACATATTTTTACAGACCATAATTAAGTATTTTGTGTCGTTATATATTTTAAAATTATTTAAATCCTATATTTGTCCTTCTTTCATTTAAATTTTTGGTGTTCTCTTTAATGAAAAATGTTACCTGACACAAAAGCCTTGAACTTTTACTTGAAAATGTCAGAGCAAAGTCCTTTGCTTTTCAAAATATTCGTATATATATGTATTCTTTAATTTCAGTCATCTTTTTCAAATAATTTTGGTTTCCAAGGATATTTTGCCAAATTTTGAGTTCATTAAAGATTGTGCATCACCTCACTTGCAAACATATGCATACCCACATAACAGACTTTGAGGCAGCAAAGTGTCATTGGCCTGTTCCAGTGAAGCAAAATACCAGGTTCTTTCTGAAGAAGGGAGAAAAGAAGTTTATCCGTTGAAATTACTCAGTCAATGTGCTTATTTTCTCACCAAAGCTATTTGGCATGCCCCATACTTCAACCTCTTACTTGTCTATAAGCTTCTTGCTCTGAGGTTTGGTGTTCCCAGTAGTATACTGGTAGGTCTTGTCCCATGACAACATACCACAGTTCCCTTCCAACCACCATACCTGAGCTTCCTTTTCATGTAAGCAGGACAAGGATGAATGTACATACCCAAATCTTATCATGATATGAAGCTTGACAGTAGCCAGGGTCAGCATCTGAAATCATTTGCAGGTTAAAAACTAGGGACCAACAGTTATGTCTGTCCACCCAATATAGTGTCCAAAACCTTCCTTCAGCCCCTTGATTCTTTGCCCAAAGAAAGGGATGGCTGCATGGGATCAGTCATCAGGAAACCCAAGTTTTAAGAGCCATTTGTTTCACATATCTTCTCTTGACGTAGAGCTGTTACAAACAGCTGTGGGAGGAGAGAGGAAAGTAGAAGTACATCTTTGCCCAGACAAGAGAGTGGATTAAGTATGAGATACATATGCCTAGGGTGGAGGAATTTACACCTGTGTACATACCAGCATGAACTCTGTGCATACATAGGTCTTGGGTGGGAATGATCATCTTGACTTTATCTCCTCTCAGATAAACAGAGTAAACTGTTCTTGAAGCACAAAGTATAGAATCATAGAATCATAGAATCATAGAACAACCAGGTTGGAAGAGACCCATCAGATCATCGAGTCCAACCATTCCTATCAAACACTAAACCAAGTCCCTCAGGACCTCATCTACCCATGCCTTAAACACCTCCAGGGAAGGGGAATCAACCACCTCCCTGTGCAACCTATTCCAATGCCCAACGACGCTCTGTGTGAAAAACTTCCTCCTTATCTCCAGCCTAAATCTCCCCTGGCAGTGCTTTAGGCCGTTCCCTCTTGTCCTTTCAGGTAGTTGTAGAGAGTAATGATGTCTCCTCTCAGGCTTCTCTTCTCCAGGCTAAACAACCCCAGCTCTCTCAGTTATTCATCACAGGGCCTGTTCTCCAGCCCCTTCACCAGCTTTGTTGCTCTTCTCTGGACTCGCTCCAGAGCCTCAACATCCTTCTTGTGGTGAGGGACCCAGAACTGAACACAAGATTCAAGGAGTGGCCTCACCATTGAGGAGTCCAGAGGGAGAATAACCTCCCTGGACCTGCTGGTCACACCATTTCTGATACAAGCCAGGATGCCAAGTAGAGCAAGAAAACAAAAGCAAACTGGTTTTCAAGTAAGGAAATTAATTCTTCTAGTAAATGCAGGTTTCTGCAGTGACAACTGCCAGGTGTTATTTCATGGTCTCCTTGAGGTATTGAGTCAAAGGTAAGACATAGGTAGGAATTATCTATGCAGGCAAATGGATATAAATTTCATGGGTCAAACTAATGAACAGAAATAAAATTGCTTTCTATGAAAAATAAGCTGACTCTAGCATTGTTTGACACAATCAATGATAGGTAGGAACAGTAGTGTACATTTATTAGTATTCAGCCTGACCTACCTGGCTTTAGAAAAGGGCCTCAATTATTTTCTTTAATTGAATGAGCTCGACTTATCAATTAGTTTACCCACATGAGATTTTCTTGTAAATGATTAGAACATATGAAATGATTAGAAATTTTTGGCAGTATCAAGGCAACCTATTTTTTTTTTACTGACTTTCAAATATGTCAGTGTTCAGTTACGGTGCAAAAAAGCCACAAAGACATTGTGACATTTAGCAAATATGCGAAATCTGTCTACCCCAAATGCAAGCACATGATTTACAAAAGAACATGTTGTGGGATTAAACAGAACACAAAACTTAAGCCATCCGCTGCCTCAGGACCATCTCAAACACTTAATCACCTCTTTGCAACAAGCAGCTGCCAATATGCTAAAGTAGATTTTGTGCTTATGATGCATTTACCTGACATCCTGTCAGGTAAATCACTGTTTTTATCTTGGTCATCCTGTATGCTTCTTCTCAGGGGTTTTATGACTCCAGGGATTGCTGATGGGATATGGGCCCTTTCATCCATTAGATATTTGGTCTCTAGCCACAGTAAGCCGAAAAGTGCAAAATTTTCTGTATCTCCTTTTATGTTCTCAGTGCATATATTATTAAGAGAAGACAGAAGGAGCTGTTTGCAGTATGCAACAAAATACTTAATTACTCTGCAATCCTGCAAACCATTTAGGACCTTAGTTGTTTAGCTAAAGCTCACACAGGCAATGAAACCATCAACATTGGCACTAATTGGAACTCCTGTGAGCAGTTTCAGCATTTGTCTTTCTACCTGCCACTTCAAAAGGGAGGGTTGTTCTGCCAAAAAGGTGTTTCCTTCCAAGTGACAATGAAACAGAACAGTACTACACCATGGAGAATATTCTGTTGACTCCATCATAGACAGACTGAATTTGCAGTCCAATAGTCTCCATCTGGATCACTTGAAAAAACAATTCCTATAAATCCTGCATGATTTCTATCACTAAAGAAGACCACCTTCATGTGTAAAACTGTGTGATGGGTTATGACCCATTTTATTAAAACACAAGACTGAAACAAGAAATACCACCTTAGAATTTATATAGTTATGGCAGAGGGTCTTAAGTGCTCTGAATAAGCTGAAAAAAAAACCCATAACAGGTTTTGCTGACAAAGAAGCAAGGAAAAGATTAGATGAGATGAAATGTTTTCTCTTTTTATTAACATAACAACTGCTCAAATAGAAAGAAAAGGATCAAACAGGTCAAATAGTTTTAAAAAATTTCTTTGCATTCCATAATATTTGCATGTATCTCAACTATAATCAATCATTGATGCTGATGTAGATCATAAGGTTATGTGACAGAAAGAGTGGACAGTTTAATACAAAACTATAGTAACAATTATTTTAAACAATCAAATCAATTTCTGTTGCGATAGCTGTAAAAGAAAATCCATGATATCACACAGACCTGGGGTCTTCCTAAAATTTTTTCTAGTTATTGTTGTAGAATTTAGCAGACATTTATATATACGCTTTAGAATTCCTGATAAGTGTTTTAAAATGCAGTATTGCATGTACTAAACTCTACAGTATGTCTTTCATGACAAGAGGTGATTAGGTTATACCTCTACTGGCTGGACCTCCTCTGCTGATATGCAGTTTGGTCCTTTCTCTGCCAGGACTCAGGAGTTAGTTATCATTCATTCCATGAACTCTGGGTCAGGTCCTTTGCTTAATAGGGAAGTCTTAGTAACCCTTCTGCTGTCAGTGCTCTTTCTAAATCTCTATCTTGATCAAGAACTGAAAAGTTTTCCAGGTAGAAAATGACTGACACTGTCAACACACTTTCTTTTCAGAGATGTTGCAAAGTATTTGACTGTAACAGCAGCCAGGGATCATCAAACCCTACAACCCTCCCCCCCCCATAAAAATAATTTAAGAAAGATACCAGCAGCAGCAAAAGCACTTTCCTACTAATCTGGAATAGTGTTCCTTAAAAAACCTATTTGAACAGCTAAGTATCAAGAAATGAAAGTAGCATTGTAGACAGCATTTTTCTACTGGGGCTTTGAAGCACTTATTGACTCGGATTGGCCTGTAAGAAATTACCACTTCACTTTCAAGGGTGCAAGCTGTGGGATTAAAAAGAACAAAATACCTAAACCATGCTCTGGCTCAACACTATCTCCACCACTTAATTACCCCTTTGTAACAAGTGGCTGCCTCTATCCTAAAGGAGGCTTTGGTCTTTATGATAAATTCAAGCACTCTGACTGTGACTACAGCAGCAGAGCAGAAGAATATGTTTTGCTGTAAATATTTAATTTCTCATTCTTAGAAACCTAATCCACAGCTAACTGGGAGAAAAACATTCCTTGCTACTAATAACGTATCAGGTACACTGTAGCCAGGGACACAGATATCTGAAGATCTTCTTTAAACATATAGTTAGCTTTACATGACAGGGGTTCCAACTGGCCTCATCTGAATAGTCTTCATCTATTTCACCGAACTACGAACTTCAAACTGAGATGATAGCTAAAGTTATAAAAACAGCCTATCACCAACACAAAGCCAAAGACTTCAGATTTTGCTCATATAAACCTCCTTCACATTTCTAATGAGATCTTATCAGCACCTTGTAGAATTGAATGACTATTTTCTGTCCAATTGGTTCAAAAATAAAAAATGTTGTCTGAATGTGCTGACATACAAAGCACATCTGTAGTGGCAACTTGTGCAGTTTGATTCTTGTCTAAACGTTGAATTTCACTTGTGGTGTACAGGATTAACTTGCTAGTAGAGCAAAATGTTGTAAAGGATCTGATGACTCAGACAGGGAAAGGGTAGGCAGCATTATTGTTTTCCTTTTAATTCTGGTAGAGAAGAAACTAACCTTTCCTGATTTTAATGGATGAGCTCCTTGTAGGTCTCCCTTTAAAAAAAGCTTGCCTTGGTGAACCGATGCTCGCCTGAGCAATAACAGAGGCACTTACACAATCCCAGTGGCTGGAGAGAGGGAAAGATGGAGATTATGGCACTACAGAATAGTGAAATGTCTGATCCTTGCCTCTACAAGATAGGCTAGGAGTATTCATTTAGCTGAATAAGTATTCAGATGGTCCTCAGTCAGTTTGAACCTCTCTGTTGGACTGGGTGGCTACATTAAAACATGAGTACAAGTTTTATTGTCCAAACATCATTCCTTTATAAAATCATGTTGCAAAACAAGCACATATATAGATGCTGGCCTTATTGCAGCATTCTCATATGCTTTTATTCAGCCTGGGCTTGATAATCTGAGGAACCAAGTAATTACGAAACTCCCTTTAAGTTCAGTGGAAACTAAGGGCCAGAAGAGTATCTTAAATATTATGTTTTATTTTAACATTATTATTTTTGAGTCTTTCATTTTCAGGTCATCTTTTGAAGCCTTGATGCTCCTATAGCTTTAGCTTTAAGGAATGGTTGTGCCCCATTTTAACTTTTCACACTTTATTAACAAAATCAAAACCAAGACAATTAGATACCTCCTGATTTTCATTTGTGTTAAGATTAAGGGAATGTTTGAAATGACACAAGTCTTGAGGAAAGTACTTCAAGCCGTGTCTGCAGCAGCATTGGAATTCTAGACACAGACATCAAAGATAACTTGAAAAGAAGACGAAAAAAATAAGCCGGTAATTCTTTGCATTTGGGGATATTTTTTAATAATTTTGTTACATATATTAAAAAAAAGAGTAAGAAAGGAGACTTTACTGTTGAAAGCCAAATATTTTAAACATAGAATTAAGCTGAGACATTTTCCTGTTTTTTTTCCTCTGGGGAAGACACCAGAAATAAAACTTTCCACCAACAGCAGAAGATTGATAAAGCAAGTATTCAGGAGAATAGCTGCTGAAGAATTTCTGTTCCTGGCTTCCTGTGTAGCCATTACAAAATTACTTAGTACTTTGTTCTTAAACTCTTGGGGTTTTTTTCCATGTCAAATGTTTGTGCACCAACAATTGTAGCTTGGCTAGTAGGGTTTATAGCCCTACTTGTATTTAAGATGTATCTCAATAATCCATGTCTTAAATGCTTATATCAAAGACTCTCCACTGTTCTTTTCCCTAATAATGACACATTAAAGCAAAACATGGTGATAAATATTTATATATATATATCATACCTGAAATCTCTGTCTTGTTCATTCTCTGTCCCCTTATATTGCATATTATATTATTATCACTTGTCTCTCTACTCCTTTTTCTTTGCTATGCATGCCCTAAACTCAGTTTGCAAACTCCTTGGGACTGAGATCATGGCTGAAATTATAACTGCTGAGTTAAATGAATCTTGCATTTGTATTCATAAGTGCTGTGTACCCTTTACAGTAAGGCTTGAAGAATATTAAAAAAAAAAATCCCTTTTTCAATGTTCCCTGACAGTGCTGCACTTTTGAAGAAGGAAGTTGAGGAGTATGTGGGCATGAAAAATGAAAAAATTATTTATTGATAACTAAAACTAGCATTTGTCTCAAAAGGTGTTAGGGTTGCACTCAAATAAACCTGTGCAGAAGGCAAGCATATGAGATATTAGCTACTAATAGGATGTTGAAGAAGGTGAAAAGTAAACTGATTAAACACTAGCAGAGGTAGTAATATTATTAAAATGCCTCTTTCAAAGATTACAAACAATAATAAAGAACTTTGACAAGTTAACCATTAATAATCTTGTATCTACTTGTGTAAACTCATTTAGATTAACAATAAGGTTTCTTTTTATATTATATTACCAGAAAAGAAATTATTTTAAATAAAGCATTTAAGCATTATTAATACATCACTTTTCCTGTTTTGAGGGAATGTAATGTGATTTTTAAAGTATCTGAATTGAATTACTATGTTTATCAAAATCTTCAGGTACCTCCCAGTAATATTTGAAAAGCCTCACCCCTCATTTCTTTTTGCATCAGATCGAAGTAGCAATCTTAAAGGTGCCCATGGCCTAGTAGAGACTTCATCTGAAATTTGTATTTTGAATGGTGGCTCCAAAAGACCATTGTATATCAATAAGGTTTGTATCTGTGTTTTGCTGATTTGCATTTACTTAGTCTTTGGTGGTCATTGTACTACTGATATCTCATTACAAAATCCATCATCAGCTATTAACAGTGAGATGGATTGTAGTCATCAAATGCAGGATTCACCATGCGGTGGCTTATGTGGTCAGAAGAGCTGGGTGACAGTGCAGGTCAGCACATGCACAATGCAGCAGTAACAATAATGAGTTTCCAGTCCTGAACAATGAGTTGCTTTTTCCACACACCCCCCCCAAAGCTCTGTCTTATATTAACTTCAAAAGGTCTGTATCTACCATAGAAAACTTCTAAAATTATGATTCTTTCCCCTTGTATGTGTCATTTTTGCATTTTTCTGTGCTGGATTTCATCTGCCTTTTAATAATTTAATTTCCCACTTATTCCTGTTACCCAATCTTCATCTTTATTTGTCCGATTAACTAACGTGTTTGTTTAGGGAATTCTCATGAAAGCCTAGGTTCAATCCATCCTCTGAGTACCGTCTATAGAACAACAAAATTGATTCTAACACAAATAAAACAATTCACAAGAATTGAATGTGAAAGAAAGCCCATTATCTTTCTCACAGACGCTTTACCTCGCTGTGGTCTTCTGCTCCCACAGATGGCCATGATCAAACAGTTCCTTCTCCCCGATCACCTGTTCCACTCAAATTCATGATTCAGCCTAAAGAGTCTTGTCACTAAGTTTGTTCCCTCTAGTGCTCCTGCTCCAAATGCCTGTCTGCATACCCCAGTCTCATAGGAGTTTGTCTCGATTAGAGTAGGAGGAGGCCTGCAGGCTGAGAGGTGCTGTGTGGCCATAAAAACGAATGATGGCAGAGCAGTGAATGAGTTCATACCCTGCAAATTTGTAACATTTGTAACCATAGGTCTGGTGATTCCTGTGCCACCAACAGACATCTCCACTCTACGAACAAAGGCACCATACCTTCAAGGAGGGTAGGTCAAGTAATTCTTCAGCAACCAGGATGACACTGGGAGCTTCAGAGGCAGAGGTATTCTGCTGGTTCTTGCTTGGTGGGGACTTCCTGAATCCTAGCTTTACCTTTGCATGTGTTCTGCAAGGAAGCTAAGGGAGAAGTCATCCAACTATAAGCTTGTGTTTGGGGCTATGTCATCGAAACCTCTCATGTCTGCAAAGGATGAAGGTGCTAGAGCACAACCTCAAGTTGAGCTTGATGCCGGGAACTGACTATGTCTCTATTTTGTTCTTTACAACCGTTTACAATATCCTACACAGAACCTGTACTCCATCCATCCAGATTAAGTGATTAAGAAATAAGCTCACCAGCACTTTTCTCCTGTTTCCTGGGCTCTCTTGCAAGAGCTCCCACAGATGATGGACTAATTAAAGAAGCAATTTCCAGGGAAAGCATGTGGAGTAACAGAGATTATAGGATCTGACTGAGAACTTGCAGTCCATCATAGTTGCCAAACTTGGCAGTTGGAATAGGCTAAATGCTAGAAGTGTTTATTCATAAAGATGAAACTCTAGTTGGTCATGACCCTGTTCAGACTTAGGGCAAATTTTAGGGAAGTTAAGGCCATTCTTAAGCTGCTGTGCTGCTAATGGCAGAGTCTGGTACTTATGTGAACATGGTAAAAGTTTCATCATTGTCTTCTCCAGATATTCTCAGGAGTGTGTTCTTTGCCACCCTTCTCTGTCAAATGGTGGGTCCTTCTGTGATGGTAGTTGTTTTACTGATAGCAAGAAGATACTTTTGGATATTTTTACTTTGGAAGGAATTTCCATCTTTGGCAATCTCCTTTCCTGCCCTCTGTCCACAACTTCCCACTTGTGTAGCCCCAAGTTTCCCATCTTTTTGGCCCTTACAATACCCAGGAAAGTACTCCAAGTGCTAGGCAAATTGGATGAACTTGTCTGTGGGAATATATGCTGGTCTAACCATGTGACCTTATCAGGTTGCTAGGGAGAAGTTTGGAATACATCAAGGTAGAGAAGCAGCTACAGCGTGAGAACAAGAAGGCAGTCTACATGCAAGATAACTTATACAAAAACTACTAGGGGAAACTTTGGGCTTTAGCCAAGTATTATGTAAACATTAGACAAGATAGCAGAAAAGTATAAAAGGCTTGCTTGCTTGCTAATAAATGACTTGTTTTCCAATCATATTGATTGTCTGTGATCTTGTCCAGGGTACATGCACGGGTTCAGTCTCCCACACTTGTCTTCAGGTATTAAAAATTAAATCCTTCAGGGCTTTAGGAACATCTGAAAAGGAGGTTTGGTAAGCTAGCTTTTATATTCAGTTGGCAGACCATGATGACTTTTGATGCCTGGTGTGTTGTCTAAATGGCAGGGCTTTCTCAGCAAAACCCCTTGCATTGGTATCACTCTAGAAAGAAAAGTGTTTTCAGGTTTTGGCACTTCTTGATATTATCAAGGTTTCTTAGAAAGACTACTATCAGCCAGTTTTTTAACCCTGATGGACTTATCTTCTGCCAGAGGTGCAGGTGTAAACATTGTGGAAGGAACTTGTTGCTATAGGAAAGATGCTAATATTTTTGTTATTATACATCCTCCTCCAGCCTGTGCCTCACTTCCTGTCTTTTATCATGAATACAATAGTGCTCTGCTGCTACCTATTTTGAGAATAGTGTCTGGTAATGATAAGCATTTCTGAGATAAGGTGGTAAGGATCATATGGTTCTGTATAAATAGACAGACATGCAACTGCTCTACAGGAACAAGGACATTTGGTGTAGATGTTAAATAAGAAAGAATATATAACTAAAAGAAAGTCATTTCTGTTTAAGTTGCCTTTAATATAATATCATCTTAGAAGACTGTTTCTTATCCATGAGATGCTACGTATCCTTATTGGACACAATCTAGTAGCTGTGAAATTGTGTGTGATTTATTCATGCATCCACAGATGTATGTAAAATAATTTTCTTATATTTGACATTTTCCCATTTGTTCAACAGACACACAGACAAGGTGACTTTTATGTAGCAGTTCAGAACTGCCTTTTACAATGACAGTTGTAAAACTGTGTTCAGTTTTGGGCCTCTCAGTACAAGAAAGACATTGAGGTCCTGGAGCATGTTCAGTGAATGGCAACAAAGCTGATGAAGAGGCTGGAGAACAAGTCTTACAAGGAGTGGCTGATGGAACTGGGATTGGTTAGCCTAAAGAAGAGGAGGTTGAAGGGAGACCTTATCACTGGTTATGACTACCTGAAAGAAGGTTGTAGAGAGGCGGATGTTGTTCTCTTCATCCAGGTGACAGGATGAGAGGGAATGGTTTTAAGTTGCACCAAGGGAGGTTCAGATGGGACATTAGGAAAAACTTCTTCACTGAAAGTGTTATCAGGCACTGTAACAGGCTGCCCAGGGCAGTGGTTAATTCACCATGTCTGGAGGTATTTAAAAGATGGGTAGATGGAGTGCTTAGTAGTGGACAGGCATGGTTGGTATTGATGATTTCAGAGGTCTTTTCCAACCTAGGGATTCTATGTTTCAGTGATGCATGTCATCCTTCTATGACACTTTTTACTGTTTCTTCACATCAGAAGTAAGGTCATTTCCTCTTTTGTTTCATTGGCAGTGAGATACAACATGTGTGTGAAAAAAAATGTGTGTGAAAAAGAGTAATGCTGCAACACTTACTAGTGAGAAACGTTTTGCAACACTAATGGTAACAACAGAGATGTATGACATGAGACCAGTGAGTATTCGCTTCCCTAAATTCTGCAGATCCTACCAATTTATCAATAGCTCTTCTTTGCTCATAAACATCTTTAAAAGTTTGATATAGCATCAGCTTATCAGTATTCATCTTTCTCTTTGAACAAGAAGAAAGCACTTGAGTCCCTCTTATTATATAGTATAGTAAATTTTGAAAATTAATTAGAAACTCTTTGATTATAGGTAAGAATGATTTTGGAAAAGCTTATCAATATGTCTAGGCCTTTGTATGATACTCCACCTAATGAAGAGTAGTGCATGATATTCTCTGGCAAAATACTAACTGTGGTTGTTCTCTTATGTCTTGTGACTGCACTGAGTCTTGTTGAGATAGGATAAATTTCCTTCATAGTAGTTGGTGTGGTATTCTTTTTTTAGACTTCTCACCAAAACAGCGTTGATAATACACAAATGTTTCAGCTGTTACTGAACAGTGCTTGCACAGAGTAAAGGTTTTCACCAGCTCAAGGGGTGGTCAAGAGACTGGGAGGGGACACAGCTGCAATAGCTGACCCCAATTGACCAAAAGGGTATTCCACATCATACAATGTCACATTCAGCAATAAAACTGAGGGAATTTTTCCAAAGTAGCTCTTAGTTGGTGACTGTCTGAGCATTGATCTGCTGGGAGGTGGTGAATGATTGTCTTTGCATCACTTGTTTTTGGGGGTTTTTTTGTTTGTTTGTTTGGGGTTTTTTTAACTTAACTTATTAAACTGTCTTTACATTGACCCACAATTTTTTTTTCTCACTTTCACCTTCCTAATTCTCTCCCCTGTGCTTCTGGGGTAAAAAAACAGTCAACTGGAGCCTTAGCTGGTGGGTGTTTGGCTGGGGTAAGCCTACCACAATGATCCAAAATAAATGTTAAAATTTGCATTGCTGCAGCTCCTGCATTTCAACTGTTAGTGAATGATATTTTGATATTCCTGAACAATATGAAAATGCATCTATCTTACTGAAGTCTACAGTGTAGTGCCTGCAGTCTATCTCACCTGTAGGTCTTTATTCTTTTCACAGCAAGTGAACCACAGAGGACAAATGCATGGATCTCCTCGTTGCAGTGACCTCCTCTTTGATACTGTTTTCCTGGTTTATTAAGTTGATCATGTTCTCTTGCAAAGGGGTTTCAATGTAATTCCTCTCTCTGCTTCTGCTAAAGGAATACTTGACAGTTACCATATTACACAGATAGTCACTTGAAGAGAGAAATAGCACAGAAGAACACGGGTCCTTTCCCTTTTTATTTATGTTCTGCTGTGTCTTTTCAGGGACTATTGTCTATAGGGTAAATGCTGCATTACTAGTGAAAGGAGCTTGTGCACATGAAATTCCTTCCTGGAGAAGGAACTGAGCAGTCATGAAAGACAGCAGGGAGGAGTAAAGGACAATCACGGAATCACAGAACCACACAGTGGTAGAAGTTGGAAGGTACCTCTGGAGACCACCTAGTCCAACCTCTCTGCTAAAGCAGGGTCACCTGCAGCAAGCTGCACACAAACACACAGAGGTGGAGTTTGAATATTTTCAAAGATGTTATCTCAGCTTCCCTGGAAAGCCTGTTACAGTGTTCTGTCACCCTTCCAGTAAAGAAGTTTGTCTTCATGTTCAGGTGGACCTTCCAGTGTTTCAGTTTGTACCTGTTGCCCCTTGTCCTGTCATTGGGCACCATTGAGAAAAGTCTGGTCCCAGACTCTTGGAAACTGCCCTTTAGATTTTTATAAACACTAATAAGGTCCGCTCTCAGTCTTCTCCTTTCCAGACTAAACTGACTGAGCTCATTCAGTCTCTCCTCATAAGAGAGATGTTCCAGTCATCTTTGTGGTCTTCCACTCAACTCTCCCCAGTAGTTTCTCATTCCAGAACTGGAAAATATTTCAGATGTAGTCTCACTAGGGTAGAGTACAAGGGGAGGATAATCATCCTTGGCTTGTTTGTTACACTCTTCTTAATGCAGCTCAGGACAACGTTGGTCTTCTTGGTAATGTCAACAGTGTCCTGTGGTGCATTAAGAAGAGTGGATGCAATGGAGAAGTGCAATGGTCCTAATTAATTCCATTCCATATTGAACACATGGAAAACAGTGATCATGTCTATGTGGATACAGTAATTATTATAGACAACTTAGACTAAATAAGATTTCTTTCCTGAATCTAAATCAACATGAAACACTATGGATTTTACTTCATACAGTGAAGAAAACGTCAGTCGTATTAGTACATCCTTTACTCTCCTTTTAACAAGAATCCTAGCCTTGCTGATTGATCAGGAAATATTTAACTTTCTTATGCAGTTTTTCCTGAAGGACTCCATCTATTCCACCAGTGGTTCCTTGTTCTACCTGCTAAATGACAGAGGCTGCATGTAGATTAAAAGAACTAATATATCAAATAACGCATTGGGGAAAGGGATATTCTGGCTTAAAACTGAATTTCATCTCCCTTGCTTTAGTTTGTGTTCTACCTTTGACCATAACTCATTGTCTCATTCCTGCACAGCACACAGGGTATTCCAGGCAGTAACAGAGTAATGAGATACACACAGGCCCTGCACTACTAAAAATGCAACTCTAGGAAGCAAAATGATCCCACTGCTCCAATAAAGGTAGGGCATGAGGCCATTCTCTACCAATTCTCTGGCAGAGAATTAATTTTGTTTTCCAAATTACACCTGGCTGTTAGGACTTTTGAAAATGTTAGAAAGTGGGCTGGAATCTCCAAGATTTCTTGTTCTACTAAAACTGCAAATGGAACCAATAATCTATTGAAATGTAAAGAAGAAAAAACAACCAGACAAGCACTGAATCCACTAGACATAAAGATTTCTACTGAGGCATGAATGAATGACTATGACAGATTCTTCGGGAGTTTTCTATCTGGTTCCTGTTTAATTCCTAGTCATGTATGTATGCTTAAACAAAGAAGTTGGTGCATCACTGACCAGCTCTGCCAATATATGTCAACCTTGACCGATAAAGTAAATTGGACTTCATATTTATATTGTCACTGTGTTTAGTTTCCACTGAATTGTGAAACTGCACCTTGAATAAAACAGTGTTAGATTGTGATGTGAATTTAGTCTGTAAATTCACATCAGTATTTGTTTTTATCAATATTAAATCAGTCCTGAAAGTTCTCCTTGCAAATGCATTCCCCATGACAGAGTACCTGTTCTGAAAAAGAATATTTTCTCTGTTTAGTTTAACAGAAAAATTAAAAGTGACCTGCAAAAGAGTTATAAGGTTTCTGCAGAGATCCTTTTGCAATTTATTTAGAAGAATTTTAAGATTAACCTTCCATATGAGGACAGGCTGAGAGAGTTGGTCTTGTTCAGCCTGGAGAAGAGAAGGATACGAGCAGACCTTATAGCAACTTTCCAGTACCTGAAGGGGCTACAAGAAAGATAGAGAAGGGCTATTTATAAAGTCTTGTTGTGATAGGACAAGGGGGAATAGGTATAAACTGGAGGGGACAGATTTAGGCTTGATGTGAGGAAGAATATCTTCACCATGAGAGTGGTGAGACACTGGAACAGATTGCCATGGGAATGGTGACTGCCTCATCCCTGGAGGTTTTCAAGGCCAGGATGGATGCGGATTTGGGCAGCCTGATCTAGTGGGATGTCCCTGCCCGTGGTAGGGGAGTTGGATCTAGATGATCTTTAAAGTCCCTTCTAACCCAAACTATTTTATGATTCTATGATTTTAAAATTATTTCTTTTAGAATATTTTTGGAAGGTTTAGTACAGTCTGTTTTTTACAATATTTTATAGATAAGTGAAAACAGTTTGCCACACAGTGAAAGTAGTTATATGTGAGGGAAAAGTACATATTTAATTGTGGCTTAAATAGCAAAGTTTTCTTTGTTTTTTAATACACAGAAAGAAAAAAAAACACGCTTTGGTAAGGACTTAGTGTTCTGCTTTTTCAGTTAAAATCAGAAGTAGTCTATAAGTGCACCTCAGGTCCCTATCAGGTTTTCTAGAATATAAAAAAAAAAAAAAAGCAAGCAAACCAAGCCTTAGAGCTCTGCATGTTCATATTTTCATTGTGTGAGGAGGCTTTTGCATCAAATGAATAAAATAAGAAATGTTTCTCACAGTCTCCAAGGGTAAGATTTTACAAGTACAAGCAGTGGGTTAAGGACTAGTCCTTAGGATTTCTGTAGTGCCCAGCCAGTTTGTTGTGCAGGTTAGGAAGAGGGAAGTTTGACCCTCGATATGAAGGATCCAGTGAAGCCATGTTCAGTAATTCTTACAGATCCAAGGAAGTAAAAACAGGCATTTAGAAGTACTGAGTGGACACAGTTCTCTTTAATGTTTAAGGACGTCAAGGGTTAAAGTTACATTCCTCTAACAATCTAAGACTATTCTTTTGCCAGTACTGCATCCTGCACTTGTCTTCAGAAGAGAATCTGTACCATCTGCTTGGCCACAGAGCTCTTGTATCTTCCAAATGCTGAAAGTTTTGCTCCCTGTTCAGGCTTCCAAAAGAACAATCCCATATTTTCGATTACCTCTTCTTTGACGGCAGTAAGAGGCTCTGAGGCACATAGCAAATTACTTGTGCAGCCTTCTGCCCCCCTTTTACTGTGCCATGGAACGGCTTCAATGACACAGTTCTCATTCTTCTGTTACAGGCAGCTGCTCACACATTCCCCATGGTCATTGCTGTGAGTAGGAAAGCAGAACTTCTAGATGTGAACATGGTACATGGATATTTGCATTACAATTTGAGATTCTCTTGAGAATTTAATTTTAAGCCTAGAGTAGCCAAGACACATACAGTGAAAATTAAAATCCAAGTTGATACTCTTGTCATAAATTAGAGTAGGATGATTATATGTATAAAAGATATAAGTGTATGTATTTCCCTTCTTCCCAGAATGTAGATGCCAAAATGTAATACAAGATTTTCACCACTAATTGAGTTTCTGTCTTTGTCTTTTGAGGTCAGAATTGTAAAACTTCTTAAAGACACTAGCTGGAGTTTTGGTTTTGCTTTCTCAGAGTTAAAAATGGTTTGTTTTATAACAATCTGTAAATTAGAAATCAGATTATATCAGGGTGAATCCTGTGACCTACTGAAAGACTATTTTAGCAACTGAAAAGGGGGTTATATTCACATTTGTTTTCTCATACAATACATATGTCTTCGATTTTGTCTGATAATGAAAAGCTGTTTGTTTTTTCCATGGCTGAGTATGTTATTATAGATGATTTACACAAAATCTCAGCAAAATTCAACAGGCAGATGTCATAGAGAACCAAAAGAGAGCTCACAAGGCTTGGCCTACTTCAAGCCTTCCTAAAGACTGCTGATAAAAAGTTCTAATACCCTTCGACCTCAGCTCTCCTGCTTGTAAAATGAGAATTATTATATTCCATTTCTTAGTTAACTGATTTGGTACCTGTCAAAAAAAAGTGTATTGCAAAGCAAAGATGGAGAATGTTCATTTTAAAGGGATTGCTTGGGATTTGTTTTGACATTACTCTAGTTCTGTAAATCATGCATGAAAAAAATAAGCCAAACATTTAGAATTTTCTCTTTTCAGACCCACATCCCTTATAAAATTCTCATCAATTAAGTACTAGTAAGTGTCTGAAAATTATCTCAGTATGATACTTTTATGAATGTAACAAAAATACTCACAATGAAATAGATATTCGGAACCTCTCGTAATTTTATACTCTCTAGAGTAAATAACAGTATTTATTACCAGTTTGAAATAATTTAATTATTATCATAATTTTCATAGCAGAGCAAATGTGGAAGAATAATTTTACAGAGCCTGCTCTAGGTTGGCTGGTGTTCAAATGAAGGCAATTTTCCTGTCTGTAAATGTTTCTGACATTGGAACTATATTTGTTGTTTCTCTCAAAGAAATCACAGACAGATTGGGGGTCCACTTTGATTAAAACATTTAGTTTAAAGACTTTTTCTGGTAAATTTGGTTATTCAGAGGAAAATCTCGTGAAAGAAATTGCACTCTTGCTACTCAAGTTGTCAAGAAGGTTTCTTTTTGCCTGTTTTATTAGCTGCCCATACAATTTTTTCACTGAGCTTGGTAAAAGAAGTTTCATTTATCACTTTGACTCTTTTGGCTTTTGAGTCAGCAAAGTACAGTTTGAACACCTCTTACATCTTTTTTGTCTTCCTATTTTTGAAAGACAGCCACAAGTATCATGCTGAGCACAAATAAAGACAGGCTTTCTCCTGAAGAGCATTACAGGTAAACACTTGAAAGACTAGACATTCTACAAAATCCAGATGTTTGGAAGGACTTGAATGGAGAAAGGGTGATGTCTTGGCTGAAGCTAAGCATGAATATTTTTTCCCAAAATATGCTACTAAATTTAACCTGGGTGGTTCAACAAATTCCCCATTGTTACCTGGAGAATTTTCACTATTATGTTTTAGGGACTCATTTGGCTCACAAAAGGAGCTTCATGAACAGATACGGAGGCCAACAACTCTGTTTATTCATTGAATGAGTTTTAGTGAACAGGAATACCAGTTTTTCTTGCTTCTCACTAGGAATGGAGCACTTCCTGCAGTGTGAGAGTAATGACTATGTCCATTCATTTTCTTAAACACAGTGAAGTTAGTGACAAGTGTAGACTTCGGATAAGTCTACAGCCAAGTTGTCTTCAGACAATCTTATTACGTACATCAGGTTTGTATAGTTACTGTGGTCAAGGAAACTCCTGTATTCCCAAATCCATCAGATTGCACCAGAGTTTTGTTGCTCTTAAAATGATGTATTATTTGATGCTTCTTACATTTTCTGTCAAAATTCCCATTACTGGTCAAAAACATAATAACAATGCCAGGATTTGGGCATTGTTATGGATTTGAACTAATCTTGTCTTGATGCAAATCTCCTGAAGTTCAAGCAAAACATTGTTTCATTTGTGTCATGTTATGAAGGTGCTCGGGGTCTAATTCACCCCTTCCTCACTGTAATTTTATGCTGGTGTATTATGAGTGTAACTGTGACTTCAGCACAGGCAACTGTGACGACTCCAAAAAGTCAGAGTATCTCCATGTAAATATCCATATGAGTGAGAATAAAATTTGGATCCTTGATTGTTTAAATACACTTTTATTCCATACACTTTTTTTAAATCAATTAACACAGATGTAGAGAAGTACCTTTTAATGAAAAATCTGCCCAAAACAAAGGCTCAAGTGATTGTTTGTAACATCTGAAACATTCTTAAGGTTGTTTTATGGAGTGAAAAAGCCTTACACATAGAGGTCTCAGAGGAGGTGCCATTCATTAATGTTTTAAACAGATGCTTCACTGAGCAACATATTTAATTAAATCCGCAACTGTTGTGCTTAAACAAGACAGATTTTACTAGAGCAAGCATAAAGTTGAATTCACAGCAACAATTAACCAGACTTGTTTGTATGGTGTATTTTATCAAACAGGAAGAGTGGCTCTTCAAAGACATTAATTTAAATGTTGATCATCATTAAAAACCTCAAAACAAAACTCAAGATCATAGTGTGCTTGCAGCTACTGTATGAAAATTTAGGTGACTATTCTTTCTACAAGGTCTGATGCTCTTTTCATGGGGCTTAGTTGGAGCAATACTGAAATTTTGTGGGTGTTGGTGACATAAGTATATATAAAATACTATATTTATATACATATACAGCAATTTTATAGATATATACAAATAATGTTTTGTGAAGATCATGAACAAGCGTATGGCACAATTGCTTCAGTTATAGACAAGCAAGTAGAAACCGCTTGCTCTTGATTTCATTATAAAACCCATAGAAATGTTAAAAGGATCATTGACTACATACAAGAGTGAAAGCTACAAACCCTAATTGCACTAAATATCATAAAGGTATAGCCACAACTAGACAACTTCACCTCCCTCAGCCTTCAGCCACAGGAATTTAATCAGGTTCAGAGAAATTGCTCTAGATTGACAAAGGAATCACATTGGTAATGTGTCTTGTCCTGTCTGCTGATCTCTGTGAAGTTCCTCTATGGTAAGGAGAAGCTACATAATGTTAAGAACTCTGTGTGAAAGGGTTTCCTTGAGAATATCATGCAAGACTGCACATTGAACTCTTTTCTTTTCAATAGATTTCCTTGGAAGAAGCTCTCTTCTTTCTTTTAAAAAAGCACAAGATACTTAACTTGTTCTATAAAGATGGAAATTCAATGAATCTGAGTGGAGGTTCTGCAAATTCAGGGAGAAGGCTGTGCTTCATCTACTGCAGTGTCGCAATGTGTAGCACTCTACAAACTACATGAACCATCAGAGATGTATCAGGATTTGCTTATTGCAAGAAATATTAGAAACTGTTGCAGCTGTTATTTTTCTCTCTACTCATCATTCCTTAGTATTTATGCATTTGTGGTATGAAACAGTGCAATGCACACTTGTGTGTTTGAGAAATTCCTAATGTTATTTTATGTCAATATTTACATAAACTAGGACTGCCTAGTCTTAAGGGCACTAGAGACACTGGAGATTCAGCCCTGCCATCGATTCCTTATGTCAGTAGAGAGATAGAAATCTTAAGCCTGCTTGATTTTCCCAATGCTCATCTTATCTTTGTCTCTGCATAATTTGGCCTGTACATATTTGGTGAAATAATATTTTGTGTGAGTTATGCAAACTGGACCTCATTTTGTTGCAAAAACTAAGTAGCATTATAATGTAAATTACAACGTTGTCATTGCCTACATCATAGCGTGCACTGTTTAATTTATTCAACATTCAGAGATCTGTCTAACACTATTTTTCTTACCGTGGTAGAAATAAATGACAATATGCTACTGTATGTCTAATAAGAAGGGTTTGTGAAAAAGTATTTGTTGCTACATAGCTTGATAATGTGCCATAGAGAACAACAAACCTTATGGCTAACTTACGGATTTCTTTTTCTAAGCACCAAAGAAAACCAGCTTTTCTCCATTCCAAAGCAATGGCCTATCAGATTTTTCCACAACATAATTGCATTGTCTGGTAAAATAACTGAGTCGTTGGCCATGACAAAAATCTTTGTTCTTCTGGGAACTTGTGGAGAATTTTTTCCCTGGGTGAAATTCTCAGTTTTGCTTAATCATTTGTTGTTGTTGATGTTATCTGTTTTTATAAGAAAAATCCAGAATGAGAATGGTAGTAGTTTTACAGTTTCCAGAGCTCAATAAATGTCTGAAACATGGGATAGTTTGATAGCCGTGCTCTAAACAACAAATAAGTGAGATTTACCATTTGGTATTTTCTCAAACTGTTTGCAAAGATCTAGAGAAAGAAAAGGATGCTATTTTGCAGTTTTGACAGCTTTCCTTTTGATTGTTTTGCTATAATTATAAAATAGCATGTATTCTAAAGGAGAATTAAAATGAGCTATCTTTGAACATGCAGAAACAGGGAATACAGTTCTCCTTTCGTCTTTCTTTCCATCATTTGCCTTCTCTGTGAAATAAAGCTAGAGTTAAAAAGGAGAATAATAAAGGTGTGAAGACTGCCAAGAGATTTGCCATGCTATTGCAGCCAATTAAACCAGAAATAAAACTCAACACAGGAGCAACATTAAGAAGTCTAATGAATGGTCAATAACATTGCATGAGATATTTGTTGGTATTGTGACCCAATGAAAAATAAAGGTTCTAGTCCTGGTCTCCTTCAGATTTGATGGCAAAATTCCCATTTACTTCAATAACACAGGACTGGAACTTCTATTTGGAACAGGATTATCATAATTATTTTAGTTGGCTGAGGCTTTTGTTTTCATATTTCCCATAACTTGGAAGTAAAATGACTTTTCAACAATAGACACAGTATACTATAGCAACAGTATTTTTGTTAATAGTAGAAGGTGTCAAAAAATATAGTCTACAGATAATTACTCTTTTCTGCCTGCATTTATTACATTTAATCCTGTGAAGCAACACTGTGTTTTCAAGCTATGCTGTGTTTTGCTGTACCCTACTGAATGCCTATGGATGTAACTGAAAGGTTGTACATATTTAAGTAGAGTTTTTAGGTTACTTGCAAATTCAAGATATTCCTCTATTACAGATACTCCAATAGTCAACCAACAAACTGTGTTGTGCAGAACTAGCTCAGAGGCCAGAGCACAGTACAGCAAGAAAAACTAAGACATATTAAACAGCAGCTCAGGAATAGAAAGATGTCACAAATAGAAAAGTTAACATTGTAACCTGACTTGTGTTTGGTGCCTCCTAAAACTGTTTGAATAATTAATAATATAAACCATTAGAATTTTCCTGGGCACTGGAAATATTATTTCTAATAAAGTAATGAATGGAGACACCTAAACAGGCAGTTTTTTTTTTTGAACCTGTTTCCTCTAGAACTAGTTGCCATAGACATTATTAATAATGTCATTATTATTAAAGTTATTGTCAGTGCTATGCATTATTTATATTGCTTTTCTACAGTGTCTGTAAATGAAATTTGTATTGCCAACTTTTTTCTAGATTATCATACTATGTACCTCTGCAAATCAGTTGATTTATTTTAAAGATATGAACATTTCACAAAGCAATAGCAATAGTGACTACAGGTATGGTCAGTCATACTGTGTTTGCTACATTAAATCTAAATGGGAAGCTTTGATAGACATAACTATTTGGAACAAAACTTATAATGCCACATATTTGCTGACCTGATAATTAAAGGGTCAATTGAATTTATTAGATTTAATTTTTGACTAGGAAAGCAATTTTGATATATTTTAGCTTTAGTAAAAAAATTGTGAGTAACTGCTTCTGTTATATATACTGAAGGATCGTATTTTTAGAAATATAGAGATAATTCAAAACACATGGGCTCTGGAGAGTGCACACAACCTTTTCAAAACAGGTTCCATCAGTTGGGTGGTATTTATGCCACACTTTCATGTAAATCACAGCAGGCTGAGGTGAGCAATTGAGGTGACTCATGTGACAGGATCGCAGCAGGTAACTGTGTCTCATGAGTGACTTAAGTGACCACGGATCCTTGAAGAGAAAAAGGGCTCCTACTAACCTGAGCAAACCAGGTGGTCCAAATGTATGAAAGACCCTCAGGACCTTGATTCCTTGAGTCATTGGGGTGACTGCAAGACTCAGACATCCAATGCACCTTGGGCAATCCACGCTCTTCTCACAGTTATGACAGAAACAGCTGAACACAGAAACTCCTATTTTCTATCCCTAGGCATCAGCTGCAGCACAGAGATTACTAAAAAAGTCTGATACTTGTCAAAATTTGAATCTCTATAAAACATTTAGCTGCCTAGGGCCATCTGATGTGGGGTCTCAGCAAAAATCTCCCTAAAGTTAATTGAAATAATTAATGAGAGATAGACCTGCTTTGACTCCTACAACAAAGTGATACCACGACAGATGCAGAAATGTTCTGCAGGAGAAGGACAGAGGATAACTCAGGGACAGCAAGTGCTGCTGACAGTAGGGCACAGCCTAAATGAGACCTTAAAGACAGCAAAGTCCACACCGCTGACAGTGCTAGTACAGAAGCATTTTTGATGGTAATACTGGAGAAAGATGTGATGAGTGGACACAACTAAAAATCTAATGCACTGTTTTACTGTTGTTTTCTAGTTATTTTAATTCTGGCTTTTCTGTGGCCAAAATGTAACAAGGCCTATGAAAGAGCTCCAAATGGTGTTCTGATGAAATGTAATAATTTTTATTTCCTCAAGCCAAAAGCATATTTAGCCTTGGTACAATAAATCTGTCATTATACTGATGGGAACAGATTACAAAATAGACACTGTAATCAAAGTACATATTTTTAAAGTGATAAAGTATCTATCTCCAGAGACATGTGCTTAGTACAATCCTTTTTTGAAGTCACAATGGCTCTGGAGACTGAACAGCTCCTGAGTTTGCACTTTTTTTTTTCAACGAGTGTACTAGAATGGTAATAACGTGAAATAGGGCAGTTTGAGTAAATTCTGCCCTCTAGTTTAACCTTTTATATTGCACCAAGGACTGCATTTCATACCCTTTGCTCTAGGAATGCAGCACTCTCTGGAAGTATATTGTATTATTGTTTGTTTGTTCCATAGCTTCTTCTTATCTTTGTTCATATTTCATTAACATAGTAAAAATAATAACATGTTGTAAATTTGGCCATCTACTTAACACAAAAATTAACTGTTCTCTATTAAAATATTTAATTTATTATTTAAATCATTTTATTCAGCATGAAGCAGACATTTTATACGAAGCTCATTGAGTCTTACAAGTATTAGATCATCAAGGGTAACCTTCCTCTGTTACGCTCTGAGACATGTAGCAACATAGCAGCCTGTCTTAAGTGGTGCTGATCATCTCTAGGGAGATGTTAAACAGCCTCCACACTCATTGAAACCATTGATTTGTTTTGGGTTGTTTTGGATTTTTTACATCTGTTCAAGTTGTATATGGTAGTTGAAGGAAGTGAGAATAATGTTGGTACAGCACATGGAGATTAGTTTTCCATCTGGCTCTGTCAAGAATGGAAGGCTTTGTTCATGTGTGCAAAACCTTTCATATCATGAATCATTCCTTTATCTTATTATCCAGTCACAACTGAGAATTTTTTTTTCTCTTCTCCTCCTTTGGGTTTGAGAAAAGTGTCTCATACAAAAATTAAACAAATGTTCTCTCAAAATGGTCTGATGATATAATTGTAAGATTACTTTTTAGTGTCTCAACTCCTGGAACCGTGAATACACTAAACTTTTCACTAAATATCTTCTTCCACAGCTCAGAAGTTCTCTGTACTGAAAACTGTAATGAAATTCAAGATGTGCACACAGGGTAGAAGAGCCTGGAGTGAATTTGGTTGTGCAAGAAAGGTTTATGATGAGGGAGGATGAGAATGAATTAACACAAATTGTATTATATCATTCTCAGTAGGAGTATACTTTAATTGACCTGCATATGAAAAACAAAGAAATGTTAACAGTGTTAATTACTGAAAGATATAAGCTGTATAATATCTTTGTCTGCCTCAAAGAAGGATATATACATTATATTCAAACACTTATGGTTTCAGTCTCCTTTACTTCTTTCCTCTTAACATAACAGAATCAACCAGGTCTTAAACCACACTGGGTGATACTACGATAAGCATCAGGGTGTATCCACACACTTCAGTAAACACTAAAGGAGTTGAAGGCAGGAGTCTGGGATGACTTTTACACCCTGTGCAATCTACTGATTCCTCCAGGGTGTGTGTGTTAGGAATATGGGAATTGGGAATCAAGTCCTAAAAAAACAAATGCGGAGGGAGGTGCGCGCGTGTGTGTGTGTGTATTTGTATACATGTATACACGCACACACAAGCGTCTGACTGCTATAATGACAGCTGCTCTTTCAGTAAATTGAAGTCAAGAAAAGATATTGATGATATACAATATTTTACTTATATATTTGTCAGTGTATTACATTCCATTGCTGATTTATTCATAGCACTGGCATCATCCAATTCAGCGTAACTCTTCCAGATAATTGTTTATGAATCATAACATATACAGCTCTTTGAACACTAGTCTCTCTCACTATTCCATTTTCTATTCATGCGGCTTGACACTTTGCTAAGATGTCCCACCTTCTTCTGTTTTGTTGGTGGCTCTGAACTCATTGTGCTATTTTCCTTGCCCTGCCACATCTTGTGCTAACTCTGGGCAATGCAGATCTTGTTCAGCAGCTCCAGGGAGGCTCCAGTTACCCCATAATGATGCCAACAGTCATGTCACTCCACAGGGAGACATGAAAGACAGTTTTTATTTTGACTTTATCCAAAATGATAAACAAATACATTTTGTATTTGTATTCTATGAGGACATTAATGATAGCAGAAGCTTCTGTAACTCAGACAAAGCCACAGTGAAATACAGCGGTTGCAAGAAGAACACAGATAAATTTTTAAAAATTTGAACTCCTTTATTTTATTCTTAACAGTGTGTGTAATTAGGCATAGAAAGAACCATTGTGGTAGATTTTTTCATCACATCAGATCTCTCAATGAAAAACCCACATCATTCAAAAATATACTGTAGCTCTAAGTAAAATTAATTTGCTGCAGCAATTTCTTATATCAAGGGCTTGTGTTATTGAGGAAGGAGCCTAGATGTTCGTAATGGTCCTTCTATCTTCAGTTATCAACTCATCATCAGGAAGTACCTAGTCACTTTGTAGAACCTTGTATTTGTAGCCCTTTCTCCTGTCTTATGTTTATCTACAGGCCATGGTGAGTGTTACTAGAAACAAAATTCATGAGTAGGAAATACTTCTCAGCAGGCATGGCTATTCCAAAAAATAAAGCATGAGCAGAAAAATCAAATCTATTAATATTACCATATTAGTCTCTGGTCTAATAGCTTTGCTATATGATTATAACATTAAACCTTGATGTGATTCCTGAGTAGAATCAGAAAGCATATGAAATCTACATTTTTCTGCTGTCTTGTGGCAACTGACTACAGAAATCCTTAAGTCTCCTACAAAACAGCCCAGAAATAGTAAGATTTGGGTTCCACTTACACTAGCAACTTCTGGGATCAGAACTTCATGCAGAGACTGAATTTAATTCTACTGGAGAAAGACTTGGGTTGTAAGAGTCAAAAATTCTTTCAAGAATGTCATCTGATGTTTTCCCTTGTTTGTTCCTCCTGCATCAAGTAGAGATGTAATGACAGTTCTTACTCTTAGGCAAGTGCAAGACTGAGTGGTACTCACATTCCCAATGACCTCAGAGAAGAAAAGAAGAAAATTGCCATGACTGCTCACAGCTCTTCAGCAACTGAGGGAGCAGTGGCCCCAGAAAGTGCTTCATTACCACATTTCTCATCTGTGATTACCACTGCACTACTGCTGTACACTGGACTGATGATAGTGCTTTGGTGATATGATACACCTTTTAATCTATTATCAGAACTGAACAGCTATCTAATGCAATTCTTTTTGTGATCATTTACCATAAAAGAGATTGCTGAACTTAAGAGGAAAATGGCATCATGTTAATGATATTATCTGTCATGTGAGAAGTTTAATCAATCTTCCTATAGTCAGAATATAAGGAGATGTACAGAAGAGTTTTCTGATATGTTGTGATCATTTGTACAACTGTTTGTTATTCAATTAATCAATATTCTTACACATTTCCTGATATTTTCTTCTCCCCTGATTCCATGATTTACTCATACTTTAATATTTTTGTGAATAAATTCCATGATGGATTAATTTACTGAACAAGACAGAAAAACACTAGTAATGGAAAACAAATGCATGAATATTGCATAAATTCCATGTATTTGAGTCATGCCCTGAGGGTACCTTTACTTGTACTAGATAGTGCCTCATGAACAGTTCTAGTTCCTGGGTTTTGTTGTTTGGTTGAGCAGCCATATCCCATGATAATCAGCCAAGCAAAAGACATAAAAATTACTCCTCAGACCACCATAAACTCTTGAGGCCCAAATCCTGGTGTCAGCTACTCATGTACAACTCTCAGTGGTGTCAATGGTAGTTTCATGAATGTATCTGAAAACAGATTATAGTTGTTTCCCATAACAGGGGGAAAACACGAACCAACAAAGTTTTGATGAAATCAGAAACTGGTGTTCATGAGAAGAGCAACCTGAGGAATTTTAGTCTCACTTCAGCTACTACTGAGCTGCCAGGATTTTTCCATTGCTTAGTTAGTCACACATCAGGTACAACTGAGTTGCCAGCATTATTCCATTGTCCAGCCTAAAAAAAAAATCTCTACTATTCTACAGTTTCAGTGTATAGCTTGCAGGGGATAAGAATCATATCTGAAACACTCTGGTTGTCCTGGCTTCCACCTGGGCCAGTTTCACTCATTTGTGCTATAAGGATATCCAGTGAAGCCCAGAGTGTTTGCAGACATGACCCCTTTTGGCACATATTTCATAAACTGCTGTCCATTCAAGTCTACCTGCAGATTCATGAGCCATGTCTCTGCTTTCCTCCTCATGTTTCAATGAGCTACCTGTAGGTCCAGACATCAGCTGCAGAAGCAGGTTGTCTGGATCCTACAAGCTTTTGGCATCCAGCTGGGACTCAGTTTTAGTGTTCACAGTCAGTTGCTTCTGGAGACAATCAATCTTGTATTTAAGCTGAACCCTTCTCTCAAGGCACCTGGTTCTATTCATCTTCTCCAGAGAGAAAAAGGGGAACAAAATTCTTACTGCAGGCACTACAGTTTGGACACTAAAATTGGCACAGCGAATATTGAACTGAATGTTTACCACACTGTAGTTTCCTACAATGGAATCAGCTACAAAAAGGTTATGTTTTACAAATGTACTTCAATGTATGGATATCTGAGTTGAAAATATATTAAATAAACATTAATTACCAAAAACAATTGTAAAGCTTATTTGAGTACTGGAGAGAGTAACATTTTTGTGTTAATCTGGGCTTGAACTCTTCTTGGTGACTTGTCTAGTTCCCCCATTTGGTTTCTTGTTTAACAGAAGGGAAGCTCTAGTACTACATGTTAATAGAGCAATTGGAGAAATTACAGTAGGATCTGTGAGTGAGGAAACTGCTTTAGTGCTGACAACAATTGCTTAGTCAGCAGTGCATGCTGTCAATGTATTTCACTAATTGTCTATTTATTTCTGCTCTCTTTGGCTGTTGAGACTTTGTCATGAGACAGGCCAGATGGCAGAGGCATTGGCACCTGTAATTAAGAAAGAAATAAACGCTGCAATATCATGGCTTACTCTCACCCCTGCTTTTTAAAAAAATTCTGTTGGCTGTGCTTAAGGGGTCTACACTTAGTGACACCAAGCTATACTTTGAACACTGAATTTCTTAAAAGAAACCATAACTTTTGTAACATGGCCCCAAGGAATCACTTTTAATTTCTTAATTTAGCTGATGACAGACTGGGGAAGGCCTTTTCTGAGATTCTCTACTCATTGCACATAAAGAAGAGAATACATTTAATGTAACCAGCCATACAGCAATGTTTAAACAGCAGGATTTAAAGGCAGTCAGTGATTAAATTCTGTAGACACAACCCCAGCTGATGCGTAATACCAAAGAATCGATTAAGATATTCCATTTTCTACTGAATTTCTTCTTCCTTTTTAGGTAGATTGCAAATAGCTCATGAGGCATTTTTCTTTCATTTGTTTAGTTTTCCTAGAAAGCTGGGAATTACATCACCTCTGTCACAGACCATAAGTGTTCATGTTTAGATTCATAATGTGGGGGAAAACCCCACACTACTACTACTACTGCTGCTGCTACTACTACTTCCTGTCACCTCCTAATGAAAAAAAATAAAGACTTTTTCCTATCAAGTATAACTTGGAGAAACTGACCGATAATACAGAGAAAAGAATTTGTAAGGTCAAGGCAGAAAATATTCATGATGTATACATTCTGAGTATGCCTAATTTTGATAAAAAGATAAAAAGCTCAAATATACACATTCTTTCTTCTGTTATGAACTCTGTAACTAAGAACCTGCTATAGCACTGGCACATTAAAACACCTTAATCATTTACATTAGTATGCAAACTGTGTATTCATCTAAATGTAGTAAATATGGGATGTTTATATACCTTGTTCTGTTTAGATAGGCCATTATTTGGTTTAAGGAGAGAAAACCAGTTAAAACTTAAATGAGGTGTTGTGTTGACAGTCTGGGTTTTCTTTTCTCTTTAAATCTTCCTTAAATAGGTGTTCCTCTAGCGTCTGTAGATGACTTATTGCAGCAAAAGCATGACGGAAATGTGGTTTCTTTTTTCCTGTTAACTCATGTTCACAGGATCTATACGTCCTAGAAGTAAGATTTTACTTTCCTCAAGTGCCTCTGGCTTAGTATGGTAATGCTGTATCAGTCTAACACATGCTTTTGGCTGCTGACAACTTTTCATTTCTCTATCACTTAGGCTGCTCATCCATGACATGAAAACTCCTATCATACTGAACTCCATTATCCAAATGAGATGGGGCAGGGAAAGAAACTTCAGTTTCTCCTTTTGTGTGTGCAGCTTGTAGGCAGTAATGCAGACACAATGAACTTATTGGAGTTGGGAGTAATGATGTGAGATTGCTCACACCATTACTTTAGATGGAAATTGAGTCTATGCTGTCTGCACTGAAGTCTTCTCGGGGCTCTCTTTTCTGCTTTATTTTAATTCTTTTTGCCTCAAGGATAATGAATATGAAACTTTGCAAAGACCTTTCCAGCCAGTAGTCATTCCTAAGCACCACTTATATAACGCTGGGATTTTTGCCTTTGAGAAAGCTGTTTATTTATTTGCATTATTTTTCTACTATACTAATTATGAGGTACCCTGTCTACCCTAACCCTCCAAAGCAATCATTTTAAAGCTGAAACCTAGTTGCAGGAGCTTTCATTTAATCAAATTTTCATTGTTCATGCATTACAAATTAAGAGCTTGATTCTCTCCTATTCACTTATTATACATTGTAACTCCAGGCTTTTCTTTGTCAGTAAGCTTTGGAGTTAATTTCAGCTCTGATCACTGGTAGTTGGAACTTTTTAGTTGTCCCCTTTTTCTATTATCACTTCCTCCCTTTTGTTGCAATACTACCTGGGAAAGCAAAACCCCATTACACTAGATGCTGTGCTAAAACAGACCACAGGGGTAGTCGCAGGACCTGCAACCTTGAAATGGTGTGGCATGTTCCTTTAAAAGCCAATGATAAAACAGTATGTCTATTAAATAATAATATTTCATTGATTAATTTTATTACCTATGAGATCACATTCACAAATGAGGAATCCATTGATGGAAGGAAGATGTCAAGTATACTTTGGAACCACAACTAAAATATAGTAAACATAGGGTTGTTATCAGTTTGTGGCTTAGATTCAGAAAATGTGCATAGAAACAAGAGGTAGGTATCTGATGAGCTAGAGATAAATATGTGCAAAAAAAATTATTTATCTAATTTTCCCAAGTAGGTATTGTCTTTGGTGTAAAACGCAGATGACAGACCTGCTTAGGAAAACAGGTCTTGTTTCTTGACAAACATATGCAGTTCAGCTTCCTGCTACTCCCAATGTTGTGTGTCCCAAACCAGGGAATGATTTACATCAGGAAACAAAAATGACCACAACCCCATCACTTTCCAAACCAGATTTATGATTCACCTTGACTGAGCATTGGCTGAGTACCTCCTTTGAAAGACACACCACACCCACCTATGAATAAAGCAATTCAATAAGCAACCTATAAA
The DNA here is from genome assembly GCA_033558105.1 of Coccyzus lansbergi. Classification (NCBI taxonomy): domain Eukaryota; kingdom Metazoa; phylum Chordata; class Aves; order Cuculiformes; family Coccyzidae; genus Coccyzus; species Coccyzus lansbergi. The sequence continues at coordinate 3,083,165 of JAUMJK010000232.1, read as the reverse complement.
TTATTCAATTTATCTGTGTTGCAAGGAGAGTATGAGTTATTATGCCTACTCATATTCTTGAAGGATATCCAGGGTAGGAAAAAGGTGTATGGTTTTGTGTGTGGTAGGGGAGATGGCAGGGAGGAGAAAACATGTTGGCACGCAAGGTTCACATTAGGTCTCAGAAAGAAAGGTAGCTGTGATGATTTTGAATTTTGCCTTGGATGATATTCGAATATTTTTTAAGAAATTGAATTTTTTATACATGACAGTGAGCTGATGCCCATTATGAACTTGTATTAAATGTGTTGCAAATCTTGATGCACGGCAGCGAAACCTTGAACTGTTAACATGCTTTGTCCTTGCGTTGTCTTCTTGAAATCCGTTCTGGAGGTGTATATGTTTTAACAAATTGGAAATCCATCTCAGTTGAAGGAGATGGTGTGCAAAATCAATCTTTATTTTACTTAGTGGAAGATACATAAGTTTAAATATGCTTCACAATTGACAATTTTGTATCAAGATGACTAAGCTTCCAATTCCTTTACTGTCTTGCCTGAATTTGACATGACTCATGAATGCAGAGTTTGATCCAGGTAGCATAGCAGAGAAGGAACACAAATGCTGCAGCACTTAATTCCCAAAAAAAGTGATCTAGATGAGCATTCATCCTGGCTGTGGTCCTTGTTATAGGCAGACTCAAAGCAGAGGAATACAGCACCTCAATAACTCTAATCTTCTTCATTGTCAACAGATGTGAGCACAGCTGCTCACAAAACACCGGTGTTGAAATGAGCACTCAAGCATGGGTTGACATGTGTTGAGGGCAGAACAGGGCATAGAGAGTGTAAAAATCAGACTGGGGGTTGGGATAACAACACTTTCTGTTCACAGAAGGACCAATCATATGTTTAACAGGTTCAGTGTGTTCCTATACTGATATAGCAGCATAACCACATGGCTTTGTTATCCTGGTGCAGCCTAGTCAAATTAAAGGGATTTTTCAAATTAGAACCATACATATTCAAAGAGTTGCCTGCAATCCATAACTCCATGTTTCTCTGTACTGTGATGCTTCAGGGCTGTATTGTCTTCATTATACACAGTGTAGCTTGGATTAGAGATAGGGGAATACCATGTTGCTTTGGCTGTCAGGACCCTCCACTTAGATTCCCTTTTCCTCTCTCACAAGGGATTTGGATTTTTTCATTTAGTGCAGAAATTACTCCCTTGCAAAGCCTGGCTAATAGAATGGGTTTACCCATTGTTTAGTATAAGAAAAGGGAAAAAAAGAACATGTAGGGTTTGGGTGGTTTGTTTTTTTTACTGAGGGTTCAAATGTTTTTAGGGGCAGACAACACTAAGCTGGGTGGAACTGTCAGTCTACTGGAGGATATGGGGGCTCTGCGAAGGGATCTAGACAGGCTGGACTGCTGGGCTGAGACCAATGGCATGAGGTTTAACAAGGCCAGGTGCTGGGTCATACACTTGGGGCACAACAACCATATGCAGAGCTACAGACTAGGAAAGTCTGCCTTAGAAAGCTGCCTGGAGGAGAGGGACCTGGGGGTGTTGGTTGACAGTGACTGAACATGAGCCAGCAGTGTGCCCAGGTGGCCAAGAAGGCCAATGGCATCTCGGCTTGTATCAGAAACGGTGTGACCAGTAGGTCCAGGGAGGTTATTCTCCCTCTGTATTTGGCACTGGTGAGGCTGCTCCTTGAATCCTGTGTTCAGTTCTGGGCTACTCACCACAAGAAGGATGTTGAGGCTCTGGAGCGAGTCCAGAGAAGAGCAACGAAGCTGATGAAGGGGCTGGAGAACAGGCCTTATGAGGGTGCTGGACTTTTCTCCCAAGTGCCAGGGGACAGGACAAAAGGGAATGGCCTCAAGCTCCACCAGGGGAGATTTAGGCTAGACATTAGGAAAAAAATTTCATAGAAAAGGTCATTGGGCATTGGAATAGGCTGCCCAGGGAGGTTGTTGATTCACCTTTCCTGGAAGTGTTTAAGGCACGGGTAGATGAGGTGCTGAGGGAGATGATTTAGTGTTTGATAGAAATGGTTGGACTCGATGATCCGATGGGTCTTTTCCAACCTGGTTGTTCTATGATTCTACGATTCTGTGATTTTTCTGCATCTTCCTTCTGTCCCAGTCCTATCCTGACATTTGCTTTTCTGCAGCTTCTCACAACTGCTCAACTGTCATTTAATCCTTCCATAGCCTCTCCTTTATTTCAGAGCCATTTTCCAAAGCAAATTTCATGCAAGGTCTTCTCTTCTGTTAACTCCCAGTTTCTAGTTTACCAGGAAATCTTTCACCTGCTACCGATAGAAAAGTTGCACAAAAAAAAGCACCATTGACAATGATCATATGCAGAAAATAGCTGTGAAATTTACCTGTGTGCCATAAATGTTCCCTGAAGATTTCAAAACACATCATGAACATCATTCATGATATGATGTCCCTTGTTATACAGTTATCCTTCCCAGTAGATAAAAACTTAGGTTATTCCCTTTGTATATGGCATAAAAAAACTACAGGATGAATTTTTGAAATTTCAAAACTCCCTTATTCGTTAATATCTTTATATTTAGGTGCTTGAATATGAAGCTGGATGCATGTAACTTGCAGCACTCAAATCTGATTTTGTTAGAGGGACTTTGTTCAAGGTGATATAATGATTAAGTGGCAGAATTAGAAGTAGACCGAGGTCTTCTAGTTTCCACAGCACAGAAAAATCACTGGCTCATGCTACTTCCTTTCAGGGTCAATCTATATTTAATGAGAGCATTGTATCATTTAAGAAAAAAATAAACGGTTCCAAAACTTAACATGCATAATTTAGTTTACACAAAATTGACACTTTTCCTCAACAATATAAAATATTCTCTGTACCATAAATGCTGTAAAAATTAAAAGCTAAAATGTGCTTGAATTTCAGAGAAAAATAATGTTGCAGTACACTTCATGCTTGGTTATATTAGTACAAAATTGAGAGCTGATTCTTCAGATGAGTTAATTACAAAAAGAACTTTATCTAATATAATTTTGGTCCATTTTTTTCCCTACATTTTTCTATCCAAGCAAAAAAAAATAATGATCAAAGTAAAAAGAATAAACTAAAATTCTAGTTTTGAAACAAAAGTAGCTCATAATAATATTTTGGATAAGAAAGTATTTTCATAGTCTTTCTGACAGAATTCTTCTGAAATTTTATAAAATTATCTGATATTATTGTCACATATTTAATTTAACTAGTTGAAATTTATTCAACTATTCAAAATTATAGCAAAAAAAGTATTCAGAAAATAGTACTGAGGTTATGGTATTAGACAGTGTTACATTTTTCACATGCAAGAGTTTTCTTCTGAACCCGATATTTTTACCAAACTAGGTCTTTCTGTGATGCCCTGATATGAAAATATTAAGTGACTACTGTTTATTCTGAGATACACTGAATCTCAATTCAATTGATTTAATTTTAAATTCAATTGATTTAATTTTCTTAATCCAAGAATTACAAGATCTCCTGTCTCTTGAAAACTGATTTTATAACCATACTGCTACAATATACATTGTGATTGTCTAGGTTAATACATTTATTTCAGAAATTATTTGAATTTCCTCGGTTTGGTATGTTTTTTTAAAAAAAGGGAGAAATCTGGAAGAATTTAAAAACAATGGGATCATCATTATTCACAATGATATGAAAATCACTTTCAGCTTGGAATATCTGCTGAGATTTCCTCCACTTTCAGTCGTTCTACTAAAACTCAATGTTATCACACTGTCTGAGCCTGAGAGAACAAAACAGGCTAGTAACAAAATGATGCCTGAACATTTACACTTCAAAGGAGCTTTACAAAGAGCAAACTTCTCATACTTAATGCCACTGATTTATTACTCCTTAAGAAGTCTTCTTATGCCCCAATCCTTATTATTCACGGACATGTGAGGAAACTCAATGTATTCAAAGTGGCTCCAAGTACATGAAGTAAATTGTAGCATCAAAGCTCTGAACTCTATGAAACTGCTCTATACACAAAGTCAGTATCATGTATTTCCAGGGCACTGATCTTTATGAGCACGGAGGACACTGTGATCTTGCCTTTGATTCCTCCATAGGCCTTGCTGATTTCCACCAATACACCATAGGATTAAGAGGATCAATTGCTCGTGTTAAAAGTTTGCAGGATCTGTAACAAAATATGCTACTGAAAGAAAGTAGGAAATTTAAGGAACCAGATAATAATAAATTCAAGAATCAATCAGGAACTTCAGAAATATTAAGTGAATAACATTTTATTCTCTTCAAAAAAAGTGTGAGAGAAGACCAAATAATGGAATATGAAATCATGTCTTTAAGTTTCAGTCTGCCCAGAGTCTGCTCTTGATTTTAATGGGAGCAGGAACAAGTTCTTTTAACTTTGGAAATTATCTGATCTAAATTGTGTTTGACAGTAGAATGAAGATCTTGAAGACATCTGACCTAATTATTTAATGCCTATGGTGTTCCATTTACATGTCAAAGCACCTGGGATACCACAATTGAGTGCTCTGTGGGGAGGATCTTTCCACTCTGAGAATAAACTCATGCTTTGTTCAAACTACCTATCTCAGAAAGCGATATGCAAGAGTTGGTTTACTGCAACCTTTACTTATTAATCAGAAAATAAAGGAAGATCCATTGGAGCTCTATACTGAATTTAGTTAAAACCCCCACATCTAAGGGAAGATTATGCCAAACTAGCATGATGATAAAATAGAAAATGACATCCAACAAGAACATAGATAGACTTCAAGTATTCACTGTGCAACAGAATGAAAAGTTTTCCTATTAAATGGAAAGACAATTGTTATTTAAACACGTGAGACAAAAAAAAAATGGGGAGTTTCCATATGCCTTTCCAGTAAACACCCTTAAAAGTTAACTGCTTTTCAAGTGCGTCATTGAAACCATACTTAAGAAATTATGAGACAAAATTATTTAAAATAGAAAGAGAGGTTTCTATTTTAATAATTGTATCTCATTATTTCTTGTCTATGGATTTAGTGATGACTCCAAGAATGTATTTAGCTTTAAACACAACATTTAAGCACATGCTAAGTTAAAACCCTTTGACTTTCAAAAGGGCCTCATGTAGTTTCTGTTGCTGAGTTATGAAGCTGGTTTTCCTCTGGCTGGATGTGTGATGTCAAAACTCAATGTTATGGCCATGCTGGAGAAATCTGACTATCAGGAGTAAGACTTCTGATTCTTTGTTGCTTCACTTCTTCTTCATGTCCATTCATTAGCATTCGTAAGAGTAAAATACATGAGGATGTAAAATATAGTCCTCTATTTACACTAGCATGAGTAACCAGTGCACCATGTTTTGCATATGCTCAGCTAAAATTTAAAACGATTCAAAATGCAAGGCACTGGAAGATCAGGATTTAGAACTGTAAAATTTACTAGGACAAAGAGCTTCAGACGCAATAACAATATTCTTTCATTTTAAAAAATCATATAAGGCATGTTATGGGTATCTAGCAAGTCCTCAACTCCTTTACAACTGGCTAACTGGGAAAAATACAATTCTGATGCCCTCCATAGAGCAATGAAACTGGCAATTAGCTAGTTCTAAATTCTGCCCCACAAGTCAAATGGCGGGAATTTTAGAAAAAACTATCTTCCAAAATCTTTCTGAACCTGAAAAATGTTCCAGGCAGTTCTAATCCAAGCTGTTATACAGAGGTTTCTGCAGTAAAGTAACAGCAGGGAAAATATTCAGTAATTAAAGAAAAAACTTCAGCAATTCTTCAGATTTCACTTAAAAATCTTATTTGACTTCAGCTAAATTTTTAGCTTACAGAGAATTTTTTCTGACAGTTGCTAGTTATCTTTCAGATGTAAAAGATATATATTTTTGTGTGTTTGCCCCTTATGCAGGTACAATGTTCAGGCATCATAGCTATAAAGATACTGAGAGATTGAGTTATTAAGATAGAGAGGGATAGATTCCCAGTTGACTTTGGTGCTACTGCATTGATTTACATCTGCTGAAGAGTTTTCCCCCACAGTTTTTATTTCTGAGTGCTTTGCAAAACCCTGCGTATCATAAAACACTTGCAACATGCTGCACATGAAAACATAATCTTTCTTATCAGAGGCAATAAAGATATCAGTAAGATATAATTGTTCTGCTTAAGGTTAAGAAAAGATCCATTTGTAATTGTACAATTAGTATGAGGCCATGCACTCACAGCTCTTGCATAGCAGGTCAAGTTGTCTAGGGATGAAGTAGAATTTGACTGCAGTTTTTGCAGCCCCTTCAAAGAAAGCTAAGCGTGAGAAAGTGAAAACAACTCCTTTCCTGCAGATCCAAGCAATGATCCCAGCGTTTGTAACTCTCACGTCAAGCTCAGATCTGCTGAGCTCTTAGGAAATCCCAACTGAGCCCTCTACAAAACACCTGCTTGGCTCTGGGGGGAATTAACCTTACAGCATGTAACACTAACAGAGGGAGGTGGTGTGCTTGCCAGCTGGCAGCCCTACATGGCAGTGGACTTGTCCAATTAGTGGTGTCCATCCGCTTGTTCTGCACTGGAGACACTGTGATCACACAGCTGAGATTCAAGCCCTGGTCTCTGCTCTCTGTAGCCAACAACTAGTACAAGGTGTGCCAAAAAGTTGCTTCTCCCATGGCCCAGCCTGCAGAAGTGGAGCTACAAGTGGCTTGTCAGGAAATCAGGATTGCTACTCTGAACATGGCAACCAACTCCAGGAAGGGACAAGCGCCCTGATTGGAATGTTGCACTTAACAAGCAGCACATTTGTCTGCCTTAGCAACAACAGCAATCCAGAAAAATAACACTTCCACCTGAGAATGTCCCTTGCAAATGTTTGAACAACAACTTCAAGGTGAAAATCAAATCATGCATAAAAAAAAAAAAAGATGGAGTTATGCTAATTTTTGTTGTGATGGAACACGTGTCTCTCACCATTTTCCCAAAAAAGGAAATATAAATGCATGCAATTATTCCTGGCTGTTAAGAAAATGACAGATTTGTAGGTAATACAACAGTCTTCTCCAGCAATGCCTTTCACGGTTATGGCATGATTAGAGCAAGAGACAGCAGGCCTGCTCTTACCACAAGATGGCTATATGGTGGATTGTTACAAATAGCTAAGTGTCTTCTGATGTCTTATTAATATGCTAGCACAAGAAGAAAACAGAGAAAAGACAAAAGAGCTGAGTCTGTTCCCTTTAATGAAAAACATGGGAAACCACCAGGCAGAAAACAAAGGACACCTCAAGCTCCCTTCCTTTAAAATATTTCCCAATTAAAATGTTAAGCAAATACCATTGGACTCAGACTGTTTACACAAGGCTGGTCTTGTCAAAGAATAAATGCTGGCAGGGCAGGCAAGAAAATGCCAAACTCTCATCTTCTGTATACCTGTAAAAAAACTGCATAATTAATAGGACGGCAATTTTAGACAGGCCCCAAGGACTAGAAGCACAAAATCTTTTCGACCGCTCACTACCGTGCCTACCTCTAAAAGGCAGGACCTCCAGTTCCCTTGCCAGCTGCTCCTTAATCCTGCAGTGCCTAAACAGCCTAATTGCCACATTCTCATCAGTTACACTTCCCTGGTGCTTCAACAAAAGTTGCTGTGTTGTGTTTGGAAGACCCTAGACTGGGTCACCTGCCTGTGCTCAGCTAGCACCAGAGGGTCTGTTCTATGGCAATCCTGAGCAAACCCTTACACAACCCACAAGGAACAGCTGCCGTGGTGGTTCAGTGCCTTCCTTTCCCCACACAGATGCATGGTTGTACTGCTGTGGTGGGTGATGCACACACATTTTCCATTCTCATATTGTAGCAGGTGGGCTGTCTTCCTACTCCACCCCAGTGCGTATTACAGCCCACTCTGCATATTTCAGGGAAGACTGGTGCATTTCAAAGGAAATTTGTGCTGGGTTGTGTGCTTATCATTAATAAACATATCAGCCAGTGCATACTTCTATACATATGTAAATTCTGCTTGCAGAGGACTATCCACCAATACCTGATAGTTCAAAAAACATTGTTATGAACTAATAATAGTTCAAAGGATTTCTTTAGATTTAGTGTTTTGCTCTACCAACCCAGCGAATCTGAAATGCTGACAAATCTTAAAACCCCATGACTGGTAAGCAGGCACAAAAGATAATGAGGATTTAAATACCTTTATTTCTGAATATTCATACAGCTCAGTAAATATAATGCATTTATTGAAAATCTATTGTCATCTTTTCCAGAGGCAGAGGACATACAACGCCTGGCTGGTTTAATCAGCTTCCCTACAAAAGAATGGCTTCTTAAAAATGCAGAGTCAGTATCTCCTCTCAAGACATCACTGGGCAAGCTGACCTCTTTAAACATGCTGTTTATTATAGTAAGTCTTTAGTAGCCCAATAGCCTAACATTCTCCTTAGCCAATTAAACTGTGTGTATAATAGGTTTCCCTTGAAGGCTCCGTGACAGGTTGAGAATTGTAAGTGGAGGTTTTAACAGAGCCTTTAGCTGTACTCTGTGTCTCATTTCTGAATCTATTTTTTTTTCCCAAGATATGTTCCCATGTCTTTCCCACTGTGTCAGGTACAAAAAGAATCTGATGATGGGATAATATGCTAGTCTCAGCTGTTACACTAATTTCATTAATGCTGACATTAAGAGGTATTTGCTGTTGAAATGTTTAAGGAAAAATACCAGGTGTTCAGGGATGTTTTACCAAATTCGGCATTTTTATGTCTAAAAAAAAGCACTACTCTTTTCCACAAATGCCTAAATTCTGTATTTATTCTCAGCAATAAACCAAAACTGTTGTCTGGAAGTCTCACTGTAAAATGTATCTAAAAAACTAAAATAGAGGACTTGATGTTTTCTTCTAGTACTATGCTTTACTTCAGTAGAAAAGCAGTATGTTTACATCAAGGAAACACTAGCTTGTATCCACAGGGTTGGATTTTCATACTTGATGGCCTCAACATCTAATAACTAACTTTTTTAAAGAAATCCATGTTGCTAACATGAATTAAGTAAGATATATCAGTGGTACGTACTGTTGACAACAACTTATTTTAAAACACTTGTCTGAAAATCTAAAGGGCAATCGGTAGCTTACAAGCATCAGTATTCATCAGCAAGATGATTTTAACAGAAATGATTAATTTCAGATGATAAATTCCTTTCTTAGGCAATGGGATTACATTTCTTAGCAGACGCTAATGTGCTTCAATGGTCCAGCTCTTAATGTGGTCCTGTAATTCTCCTTATTAGTTTGTTCTTTCTTAATTTTACTTTACACTATTACCTTCATATCCACTTGCCTTAAGCATACCTTCTTCACAGAATTGCATTGGAATCTAGGTTACTTAAATATCTTGGTTCCTTTAAAAATAATATCTACTAGATATTAAGTCTGGCAACAAATATTTACTTGACTTTTCCTTCAGATTTGCCCTGGCTTGTTCGAAAGCATCCCATAATGACTCAGAGGGAAGATCAGGGTAATTTAAAGTAATTTTCTTTTATTATGTCTGGTTCTTTTATGGGAAATCCTTTCTTTGGTGGAATCTGCAGTAAAGCCTTGCTATTCTGATTAAAACTTTAACTTAGACAGTCAATTCAGACGTCAGTGCAACACTTCGGATTAGTCCTTGTCCAGTGAAAACAATAGTTATTTACTGCATTTTTCATCTGCATATGTAGGAAAAAAGATTAGTGCAAAAACATTTTAAATGAGTGCATCCTTTTGTTTAATGATATCAGAGTATTGCTAATACTTATTTTTTTTCTTCTTCCTGTATTTAATTTCTATTGAAATTTTCTTTTTCATTTATTCTATTTTTATTTTATTTTATCTTCATTTAATTTTATTTTATTTTGGATAGGCTTAGTCATGAGATTGGTGTTCTGACCATTTTTATAGTGATGCCTATAGTGATATGAGTTATTTCTCTGTTTTCCCGAGATGAAGTTATTTTTTTCCATGACACCTTTTTTAGAAGAAATGCATAAGCAGCTTATCAAGAAAGGCCACTCTACAAGTAACGTATGAAACCAGCTAAAATTCTTATTATAGCCATTTATAACAGAAGAGAAATAAAAAGGAATCAGAGCTATATATCTTTTTGTGAAAAAAGTTCTGGAACAAATGTCAGCACAAGCTAAAAATAGGTGCCATTTATCACATCTATAATTTTTCCATAACTAAAATCTGAAACACATTTTATTTGGAAAAAGGGACGCTTTTATGAAACATTTTACCCAAACCACAACCTTCAGCTGACGTATCCTACGTACATTTCATCTTTCAACAATTTGCAAAAATACTGGCACAGTACGTGCAGAAATTTTTTCACAGTTTTGAATATAAATGTAATATCTTTGCTTGAATTACCACTTGAATTACATCTTCTGCTACAAAAAAAAACACACTATGAGACCCAAAATGTACAACATTCAAAAACCAGAAACACAACACAATCCCCTATATTAATAGACTGCTATACAATTTGATAAGAATTAGAACAAATATTGTTTGGATATATAAGCACTGACTTCCACGGAGTCTGGATTTTACCCGTAACTTTTGGGATTTTTTTTCCCAGAGACTTAAAGAATCTGGATATAGAATGTACTTTAAAAATCTACAAAGACCAACTATTAATTTTTTTGCAGTCTTCCTTGTACGGATATCCCAGCTATTTGTCTGTGAATGCAACATGTCAAAACTTGGATATTCGAAATGTTGTACCCTTTGCCTACTCCAGGAAACTTTTTAGCCAACTACATTGCTGTGATTTTTTTTTAGTATGTCAGCCTCCTAAGTCTCTCTCAAGCCCCTTTTAAAAGCTTCTTGTTGAATTGATTTCTTATTTACTTTCTGATTTTTTTCATCTTCTTTTTGCAGATGGCTTATATTTTCACATAGTGTTATAAAGGACCCAGGGGGTTACATCTTACTCATCTGTTTTGTCCTCTAACAGCATGTGGCTTTCAAAACCTATGTAAAAAGGACACATTTGACCTACTTAATGTATCTGAATAGGCAGATGATTATAAACATAACTCTTTACAATCACTTCATGTTTTTCTTTTTAACTTGCATTTGTTAATTTAAAAAACATATTTTCCAAAACATGGGGACATTGTAGTGCAGGAATTTGATTTATCTACTGATTTTACTGTCAGCGTCACTGACAACAGATAATCATTACATATAAAATAAGCAGTTTACAAAATATATCTGTGTGAAATGCACACTCACTGTGGTTTTTCCTGTCCTGGAAAATCAATAGTTCATATTTGCAATGAAGATGCTACAACCTGTACACAAAACTTGAATATGTAATATGGCTGCACTACAAGATAGGAAAGAGGCAGGATGGGTCACAAATTCATGTTGCACATGTGGTCATTGTTTTATATCCCCCAGTGACATGAGACATTCTTTTTTCATTCTGATCATATTACTGTTTTTATGTGTTTATGAAGAAATTGGAATTCCACAGCAATTTATACATGAAAAGGGGAGAAAGCTGGCAAAGTAATGTTGTGGGAGCTCTATCAGCCTAGCTGTTGAGTAGGAGAAATAATGGAAACATTTGTGAGAAGAGAAGGGGATTTGGAGATAAAAGCTGGAACCATCAGCAAAGCAGGGAAGCTTGTAATGAGTAAGTGTGAAAAGGAATTAGTTCAGACTACAAGCAGAGACTATGTGGCCTATAACATTAAAAACAATCACAAGAAAAAATGAACATGAGATGAAACAAGTGAGAGATTGAGTTATGTGACTCAAAGACTATAAAATCAAGACGACATAGTCAGAGGACCAGGTAGGAAAGATCATCTTGTTGACAACAGTCTGGACTAATCGAAGGCATAAAATTTAATTTTTTTTTTTTTAATTATTTATGTCTATCACAAGGAGACTATCTGTTCAGTTTAATTATCAGGTCCCTTACAGAAGGAATATCTTCCAACAAACAATGTGTAAAACAAAATAATATTTCCCTGCTACCTTTTTAGATGCATGAAATGTGTTTCTGAAAAACTCAGTAGAGGGGATGCATGGGACTGAAAGCTGATACTGGCAATTTCTAACAAATTATGCAATATAGAAAAGTTCTTAAAAATATGCTTGAACTTGTTTTTTTTTAATTCTTGATCAATTCAATCCAGTCTAATATTTTCTGTTTCCTAGAGTATCAAATTCTCAGAGATTGTTAAAATATTAGTTAAAAACAAATTGAGGCAAATATTTCTTGTCTCTATCTGTAAAAAACAAGCAATGTAATTAACATCGGTGAAACACACATTCCCAAGGACTAATTGTCTAAGTCCAAAACACCCTCCCTAATTCCTGGAAACTATAGAATATGACATTTCCTGAATGGGCAAATCTCCCACAGTAGCAATCTCCCACCTCAGCCTCTTTTCCCACCCTTAGAATGATTCTCAGACTCCTAACAGCCCCCACCCCAGGTTTGGACTTTTGTCTTCCTCCTACTCCTGAGTCCTTGATGTTCTTGCCAAGTCAGCAACCCAGCCTAAGCCAGCAGGCTGGTTGGCACCTGTAGGGCCACGCTGTCTGCTTCTTTGCCTTTCAGTCATGGCTGTGTCCAGATTCTCCCTGACCACAAAGATTTGATTCCAATTCCAGGCTTTAATCTTGTCTTGAAGTAGCAAGAACTCCATTCTTTTTGGCTGGATAAGTCATTTCTCTTTTCTGCCTGGACCCAAATTATCTTTGCCATCAGTAAAATGGTTACCGATTCCCACGGTGTTAGTGATGGGTGAAGTGAAGTCATCTCTATCACATCCTCGTGAAAGGTAGGTTGTAAACCAATACTGAATAATAACACTGGGTACAATGTGTAGTTTACACTTATTGGAACCACTGTTTGCCTTTTGTATTTTTAGCTTACGGGGTAAAACCACACCCTGTCCTCCCTCCCCCGCCCCTTGATGGGCAAACCCAACAGAAACTCTGCAAGTTGAAACTCATGGAGCTTCCTAGCCCTTCCATAATTATTTTTATCCCCAGTGTAAGGGATGATTCAGACGTCAGTTCTCTGAAGAGAGACAGAGATAAAGAGAGAGAGAGAGAAAGAAAAGGGTATGCTAAACTGCTTTTGAAAGTAATCCTTTCCAAGTTAAGTAGGAGAGGGAATTAGAGGACAGATGGCCAGTAGAAGCTGTAAGGGGGTTGCTATGTGGAAAGCACAGAGAGAAGTAGGGCACTCCATTATCTGTGGCAGAACAGAGATAAACAGTGTCATGTAACCACTTAACCAATGTTGGGAGGAGGACATGCATGAGGAAGATAAAAGAAATCAGTGCTGTGTTGTTTATATTTTTGTTTTCCCTCTTTATGAAGACAGGAGGAGGTACTAATGGCATATATGGTTTACACACAACATAAATCCCCTCTCTGCCTCAAATTATTTTGGGGGGAAGAAGGTGGAAAAGCATGAATCAGTTAATAAAATGCAATGCAATAGAGGTCTGGGGTAGGCTGGACTGATGTACTCTACTTAGAAAAAAGTAGGAGAATCTCCTTATTCATGAGACTTTAGTTGAGAAGTGAAATAAATGACAATCACCTCCCCCTGCAATATCTGTGGCAGGAAAGAAAAGCAAGGACAAGTTTGAGGACAATTAAAAAAAGTAAAACAGAACTTGAGAAGTTCTTCAGTTTGGGATAAAGAAAAGCCAGAACAATATGAGATCTCAAGCATGAACTGTAGATACTGTACTCTAAGATGCCTCATGTCCCTGAGATGGATAGCCAAAAGTGACTAAGAAGCATTTTTTCTACTGATAGTTGCATGGGTGTTTCTGCTTTGGAAATACTGTACTGGGACTGGAAGGGAGATGTGGTGGAGCTTTAACTATTGTATAAGTTTTGAAACCCACTGCAAAATTCCCACACTGCTCTCCAGTCCCACGGTCTCAGTTGCTGCTGCTCACACTCCACAGGAGATGTGCCACAGTGTGCTGTCAAACTGCTGCCTCACGTGGACCCCCTTGTTTTAATAAGTTCCATACAACAAATAAATTTATTTTTTGAACAAAAGAGGGATGTACCACATCTACTTATCCTTTGGTTTGCTTTTTTTTCCTTAATCAAGACAAACCTCAATGACAAAGTTTTCATTGATCCAGGAACTAAGTGCAACAGGCAGTATACACATAAATAAGGGCTTCAGGAGAAAACAAAGCAAACAAGACCTTTTTTTGTTTCAAAAAAAAAACTTGGTTTGGCAAACCTGAATACTTCTCTAAAAAGTTAAAGTCTTGATCAGCTTACTGCAGTTTATACTCTTTTCATATGTGGTGTTAAAAGGTTATTAAGTTAGTCAAGGGTGGCCTTGATGGAAATAACTTCTAATCTGGGAATTTGACTAATACATTTGTCTCAGAAGGAGGGACAGTTTGTATGTAAATCTTTATTTTTATTGTTTCTTGTTGTTCTTCTAATCATGCAATATGACAGGCAGTCCCTTGAGTGCAATAAGATGTGGAGTAGCTTTCTGGCTTTACTTTATGCCAACTGGCCCTCTTCTTTGAGGACAATAAATTTTACTTGTACTGTATAAATCAATAATGATTGATTTTGTTCAGAGCAAATTACTTCTTGGTTTCACAATGAGGGTCTGGTCTCCTGGCTCAGCATTCTCTGAAAAATACCATGCTAAGTCCTCAAGAGGATGCAAGTGTCTCCTCCTACATTCTACCTCTTGTATGAGAAACCATCATCTAAATCTGGGGCATGTATCTCTTTAAAATACAGGTCATTCTCAGATGACACATTTGTGATACACAGTAAAGGTTGGGACCAAAATGTCACTGAATTAAAATGTGTGTTTAACGAGTGGCCTTAGCCCAGGTGGGCCAACCGTTGTTTCTCAATGATGTCAGCATGTCTGAGACATCACCAGTAGGAAATACATTGAATAGACCAACCAGCAGATGGCCATGCGTGAGTCCTGTGACATATTAGTTTACATTACTAATGTAATTATCAGAATAATAATGTTAACTAGCATGTAGCTCAGAATCAAAATATGGACCATGCATGTCTCCACGCTGGTAGCAACAGGACTTGGACAACACTAAATCTCTGTATTGTTAATCTGGAATAACCATCTCCTGTGTAATCTTGACCATTGTTTGAAGGGTGGGACAGAAAGTAGGACTGGGATATACAAAATAAGAAGGCTCCTTTTCTAACCCAGTGCCAGCTTGTCACACAGAAGATTAAAGTAGTTACGCATATCCTGAAACTCATAGCCCACTTTTGGTCATTCCTTATCTGGAGGAAAAAGGGTTTTGTGATTGCATGAGAGGGATGGAAGACCTGTGATGGAAAGAGGCAAGAATGGACCAGAGGTTGAGAGAGGCAACCATTACAGTTTGACCATGTTCCCAGTATGTGGGAGAATGTCTGAGACTTACCAAGTATTGATAATCCAGACGGGACCCTGAGTGTGGTTGTGTCCCCGTGGAAGGGCTGGACCACCTTTCATATGAGGACAGGCTGAGAGAAGTCGGGTTGTTCAGCCTGCAAAAGAGAAGGTTCAAAGGATACACAATAGCAGCCTTCCAGTACCTGAAGGGGGCCTACAAGAAAGCTGGGGAGGGACTTTTTATACAGGCATGCAGTGATAGGACTAGGTGAAATAGCTATAAATTGATGAAGGGAAAATTTAGACTAGACATAAGGAGGAATTCCTTCACAATGAGGGTGATGAGGCACAGGAACAGGTTGCCCAGGGAAGTTATGGATGCCCCATCCTTGGAAGTGTTCAAGGCGAGGTTGGATGGGGCTTTGAGCAGGCTGATATAGTGGGAGGTGCCCCTGCCCATGGCAGTGGTGTTGGGATTAGATGATCTTTAAGGTCCCTTCCAACTTGAAACATTCTATGATTCTATAGAAAAGGTGAACTCGAGTCTATTGAGGTGCAGTCTAACCTGGCTGTAAACTATGGCTGTCACCTCTGCTTGTCACACTCTTGGTGTGACCTCCTCTGAGCTTTCTGCAGCTGTCTCATCCAGTTACATGAGTAAAAGCTCATCTAGTTAAGCTGGTGCAGCAGGAACGGTATGGATGCTGAAGGGCAGTGAAAGGTAGGTCGCCAAGGTGGAGTCATTAGATGATTAGAGTGCACAGAGGTCAGGCTTTAAATGTTGCTTGGAAGAGACTGGTCATGGGAACCTCAGGTGTTCTTTGGAGAGGTGACAGAGCTGTATCAGTGACATAGCAGTGGGGACTACTCAGGGAACCCCAGTGAGGGTGGGGAAAGAGAACTGCAGTGAGATTGCCTTCCCTTTGGGAACTTTTAGAGGCAACCTTGTTGGGCAGAGTTAGAGCACAGACTTCCCCAGAACCAGAGCCGTATTAGAGAGCAGAAGACTGATGATGCAAAGATTAAGACCTGCTTTCACAACAGAAGCTGAATCACAGTTTTCGCTCAGTATCTGTAGTGGTAATACCATTTCACATGACCACAGGTGGCTCCCGTGTTCTGGGCATCTTAGCTGCTCCTCTTCTTGTGCTGCTTACTACATGTAGCAATAAACCGTATTTTAACAAATTCTTAATGATCATAGTGAACATCTTATATTTTCTCCACGTGTGAATATTCTGGGGACACTACTTCTGGTTGAGAGAATTAGTTTAGATAAAAAATTTGCAGAAATGTCTCATTTAATTTCCAGTTATCCTATTTATTTCATCATCAAATTATCATATTGCGGTTTCTATTTTACAGTCATAACTAATAAGAGAGATGAACCAGTGAAAAGACTGAAGCTAAAACCAAACTCAAACTAAAACGAGTACTAGGTTAATGATATACCTGTTGGCTATGGCAGAATAGAGCAGAGAAGTGACCATGTCAACATAATCAAGCTGTTTCTTCACCTTTATTTTTAACTGGTTTTAGTATTTTTAGTGTTCCTGCACCTGACTGTGTCCAGAGGCTAGAAACATAAGGTTTGATGTCTGCAGTGCTCAGATTCACTTTTAAGTACTCAGTCACCCATGGACATACTTAGCTCTTAGCAAGGTGCGGAAGTTCCCTATAGGCTGTTTAAATGGGCATAAAACAGGCATCTACAGAGGATCCACAAAGTGTAGCAGAAAGTGTGTCACTTTAGCTATCCTCCCTCCACAGCCAAGGAAAACTAAAGACAATTTTGCGATCTGTGTTTTGACCATCGATATTCCCCAGCTGAATTTTTTTTTTTGATTTCTGGGAGTCTCCTTTCATTGGTGCTTTCCATTCCCCATGTTCCCTGTATTATTTTTTTATTACAACATCATTTTATTTTGTTTAAAGCAGCATGTCAAAAATTTGCTAACAAGTACCACTAATATCATGAAATTAAAATGTCAGCAAATCGTTTAATTATTGATATCAAAGGCAGTGAAGCTGTTACGTTTCAGGATTTTAGGTGAAACTGTACAACCATATCTTAGTGTAGGTTTCGTAGTTTTTCTTTTCTGAGTGCCAAAATGTAACTTTAAGGAAAGAAAATAAACAGAGGTAAAGAAAATATTCATTGCAGCTCCAGAGAGCATTTGATAGTTCATAATGCTAAATTTACCTCTATCTCCTTTCTGCATGCACACTTCTGTCTCTTTAAAGCTATAACCTTTCCTATTTTGTTGTCTACACTGAACAGAATTGTAGTCAATTTTCTTCAGCTGCTACAAGGGAGCAATTTTGCCTTTCTGGAAGGAGCTAAGGCCAAAAAATTGTAGACTAGTAACCAGAGACTGGAATAGATCCAAATGATAGAAGTTCATTGGCCTGGAAAACAAAATTAAGGAAGATATATTTAAAGAATACATACTAGACCAATTCAGTAAGCATATCTGTATGTTTCATTCTGTCCAGGTGCACTTGTGTAGAGTGAATATCTATATATATCAGTAAAGGCTGTCTCTTTCTGTTGTGGAGGCTGAACTGTAATAAACAAAGCAAAGCTTTCAAATCATATAATCTCAAAACTGCTGTTTTCATTATTTCCTTTTTTATCTTTTTTTTTTTTTGTTGCATTTTGGGGAAGACTGCTAAATTTCAAGCTAAATGAAGCACTATCTACTATATTGCACATAAGTCGCAGTTTCAACTTTTTGTCTATATGAAAGTTAAATCTTGTAGTTGGCATTGGTGAGCTATTGACACATTGTGCTCCAGCGTAATCACCTTTACAACTCATAGTGTTCCTTTTACTTAGAATGGGAAATACTTCAAACAGTCTGGTAAATTTTACTACTGCAGGTGGTGAATGTCCAGTTTAATGGCCCCAGTGTATTACTCTTTGTCATTCATGTGCGCCAAAAAATACACAGGATATGGATGGGGCTGAGTTAACATTGCTGGAATTTCCTGAATTTTTAATTCTTGATCTTGAATCTTTAATATTGTCAGTGACCTGGCAAAGGTGGGAGGGTAAGGATGGCATACTTCCATTTTGGCACTGAACAAGAGATGAGTAAACAGAGAATTTAATAATTTGATAATGTAATTTAATACCACAGGTAATATGATAGACATCCATAATACAGTTGCACATACACATATATATGTATACACATACTCTGCCTCATTTGTTTCATAGTCAGCAAAATGTCATGCATTAATGTGGTTTAAATACCAAAAAATAGCTTTCGGGAATCTGATGGAGATCTGTGTTTGTCAATAATTAATGTTTCATGCAAAGAGGAATCAATAACACATTTTATGAGGCTGTTATATGGGCTGCAACTGTGTTCAGAAGACAAGATAGAGGTTTAAATTGGTTTCCCACAGAAATCCTCTGAATTAACAACTGATACCTGGGCTTTATGTAATCATATGGGTATTACAGGGACTTTGACTGGTTTGGAAGGCTAAAAAAAGACTCTGAGATGTATTTAGGAGGCATTAGTTAGTTAGTTTGGTTTCCATTCTAATAGAGCACAAGTATTTACGCACATGTTATAAAAACCTCACTCTAATATGTTTTTGACCCTGAATGCCCAGAGTTCAATGTCCAGCCAGGGGAGACATGCCAGGGCAATCTCATTGACTCAGAGAAGAGGACTTGCAAAACACCCTGAGAACACAATAAGGGAAAATATCTAGGCAGGAAGCTATAGTGGTAGTTTGGTCAGAAAGAGAGCGCTTTTCACGTACACCATTCCCTCTTTTTATATGATTTTTATTTTTCCATTTAAAATCTTCTTTAGCATTTGAAAAACATAAGACATTTCTTTGGCATTATTTTATTTTCCTCCATGTTTCAATAAATCTTGACTTTGAGGGGATCACAGGCATATGGGTAATATGTCAAAAATATCCCCAAAGGATTTCCGAATGTCACTGAGAAGTGCTAAGGGTTAACAACTTCTTTAACCTCCATTACTCTTTATACACTGGTACACACACAGGAGTCATATTATATCTGGTTGGTTATATACTGATGAGAGATGCAGGTAGATGTAGGATTTTCTCCCGGCTTCCCAGTCTGGCTGGCTGAGGTTGGACCCGTGGTCCTGTGCTGTAGCTAACAAGGTCTAGTGAGAGTGCTGATGTTGCTGCGATGTTCTTTTTCTACATATTTGTTGAAAGATAAAGAAAGATTTAGATGCAATTTTTTGTGGCAATGCAAAACTAGATTTTGCTACGGCATGCAAGATGCTTACTTAAACAGTAACTCCAACAAGTCTGCCAGGATCAGCACCTTTGGTTAGTATTTATGGGCAAGCAGTGGTGATAATAGTTGAACCTGCTTGTGTACTAGTTGGTTATTCTCCCTGTTGCCTCACTGGCAACTTTTGTTCAAGAATGTACTGCTCTCTGAGCTTGGATTTTCAGCTCCCTCTCTGTACATCTGTTAACTGGATACAAGTATATGTTCTAGTGCCCTTTCATATGTTCTTGGCAAAGATGCATTTCGTTGGCATGAGCATTAGGCTGAGTTTGTTGGCATTTTAAGAAGTGAATCTGATTAAAAATGCAAACAGAAGAACAAGCAGATTAAAACAAACAAGTAAACAAGCACACCAGAGGAGTGTTCCTACAGCGGAAGCTGTTCATGGCCCACACTTTACACATACAGGCTTAGCCTTCCTGCCCTGTCTCCCAGATTTACTCATCCCATTGGGAGCAAATATGGAGTTTCAAGTGAGTAGCATTTCACTGCTTAGATGACAGATGCTCTCTGTCTAAATGAATTCTGACTGATGAGGAGCTGGAGGTTTTGTCTTCTACACTTCCCGCAGCATGCCCAAGGACTTAAACAGGCCACAAAAAGCCAGTAGTCAAAAAGAGTTTTCTAAAGTCTGAGGCATTTGATCTTTCTCTAGGTGAATCACTGAACAGATTTTCTTATGCACTTTTAAAAAAATAAAATAAATCATTGAATATATATATATATATATAAGTGCAAAAATATGTATGTGTTTAAAAGTAAACAACAGCCCATCTCCTTAGTTTCTTACTTACTACTGAATTTATTTTCCTGTGTGGGAAAACTTTGACGTACGGTTTGAAATGTTTGCCTTGATGATGTTGGTTTAGAAGGATTGCCCGAGTCCCGTATTTTAACATCAGAATGATAGTGTGCCGAAATGACTAATTCAGCTAGTGCAGGATTTCATGAAATTACATGTCAGACAGGTACTATTAAACATAAAGGACATGCTCTAGGGTTCTGTTGTATTGCAACGAGTAATGAAAGTAACTCAAGTACAACTGTAGATGGGATCTTGAGTAAGAGCACCTTGAGGAGAATAAAGATTTTTATATTACAAAGCCTAACAAATGAGTTCTGCTATGCGGAAGGACAACAGGTCATGTTCAAATGGGAGAATATGTATTAGGTGAGAGAAAATCTCACAGTATATAGGCCTAAATATTCTAAAATTTCAGTCTTTTCAGAAATCACTGAGTCCATTTGTCACCTTAACATAGCTCAGACTGTCAAACCTGAAACACTTATATTCACACATTTATTGCTTATTTGCTATCTTGATGCTCAACTGGTCATACAGAGATGGTTTTACAGGTAAGAGGTTTTGAGACAACATTTTGATACAGAAAATAATAGCAAATGTTCAAAGAACTTCTAATCAAAATTTTATCACTTCTTACCATTCCTACTCTTTAAAGGTTTCTTTTTTCAGTCTTGGTTACAATACAGAAAATGCAGTAATGCTATTTATGGTGCAACAGAGAAATATTGACTGTGAGAAAAGTTAAAATTCCCAAAATACAATATTTGGAACCTGATTTGGGCCTCTGATTTTTTTCCTATTGACTTCAATTATTTTTAATTTCAAGTTCTTTTTACTATGTTATTAAAATCAGAACATACATAGAATAAAGTTTGCTGTCTGCTCTATTTCAGAAAAAAAATGAAAGCACAGCCTGTACTGAATGATAGAGTTGTGCTTTAATGTCCAGCCATGTGGTTTCCCCATGGAAAACTAATGAGTTAAAGATGAAATTCCTCTTCTAGTTTGCATATATCTTCTTGCAAGGATTCTGCTAAGCAGAAGTATAATTGGGGACTCTATAGAATTTGGTCTTGTACTTTTCAATCCTAACATCATAAGCTATGGAACATCTTTTTTCCACAAAAAACACAATGTTTTCAGTCCTAGACATACTCAGTTATGGGCATTTTTGAAATAAAGTAAACATTCTCAAAAATACTGGGGCCATTCCCCCAGTATCTGGAAATAGAGTAGGATAAAAAACAAAGGAACAAAAAATGTAAACCTAATGTCTTAAAGCTCAGAGCTGTCACAAGTTTCTATATTAGGGGCTTATTCAGCTTTTCTTGAATCAAAAGAAAAATACAAGCAGAAAGCAGAGAGAATGTTTCCATTCATGCTTCTCTTGCTGTTTCCACTTATTAAAATGTGTTCTGATTTTTCCACATAAACTGTGTCTGAAACAGTATAAAATATATTTAGAGGTAAACTGCAGGTGTACAGAGGCATTTAATTTTATTCCAGTATATGAATCTGTTTTTGAAACCCCTTATATGATACAGTGGCATCACTATACATGTGATGAATAAAAAAGTGTTAAAAACTTTTTTAAAAAGACCCTCAGTTGTCCTATTTGGTTGCAGGTTAACCAAGCGGTCAGGAGAAATTCCCGTTCTCAAAACATTTCTACACAGACAATGTAGAATCACAGAATCATAGAATCACCAGGTTGGAAGAGACTCACCGGATCATGGAGTCCAACCATTCCTATCAAACACTAAACCATGTCCCTCAGCACCTCGTCTACCTGTGCCTTAAACACCTCCAGAGAAGGTGAATCAACCACCTCCCTGGGCAGCCTGTTCAAAAGCCCAATGACCCTTTCTGTGAAAAACTTCCTCCTAATTTCCAGCCTAAATCTCCCCTGGCAGACCTTGAGACCATTCCCTCTTGTCCTGTCCCCTGTCACTTGGGAGAAGAGGCCAGTTCCCTCCTCTCTACAACCTCCTTTCAGGTAGTTGTAGAGAGCAATGAGGTCTCCTCTCAGCCTCCTCTTCTCCAGGCTAAACAACCCCAGCTCTCTCAGACGCTCCTCATAGGGCCTGTTCTCCAGCCCCTTCACCAGCTTTGTTGCTCTTCTCTGGACTCGCTCCAGATCCTGCAACGAATGTAAATAAAAAATCTGCCCCAAAGGTTAGGAAGGTTGGTTTGTTTTGAGTTTTTAAATTAATTTGAACACTGTTATCATCTCATGTATCTCCTGATGAAGACTCTTTTTTTCCAGAATAAGAATGTTTTTTCTTACTTGTGTATCTTTTTTTGGAAAGAGGCTGTCATGCCCAGGAGTGGGCTTGTTATCATTACAATATTGTTATCCACATCTAATCATATTTGTCAAATTTCTGACGTAGAGAAGCCATCTATGTTTAGAGATCATCTTTTGACATTAATTGAACTGTATCAAGAATTATCAGCATGTCGACAGCAGCAGTGAAATCTAAGAAACAACTGGAATAGGGAACAAAATATAAATACACTTTTTTAAAAAAAAATGAGGAGAAAGCAGGAGTGTACAGCAAATTTTAGCTGGGGGGAGCCATGTTGTAGTCCAAACTGAGAAGCAACACTATTCAGAGTTGAGATGCTTATATGCAAAATGAAAACTCGGGTTATTGATATGTCACAACAATCCTGTGTGACCTTAGCAAGTCAAAGGCCCAGCTTTTTAAAGAATGTGAGGTAGATAACTCCTACTTTTCATATATAATTAGGTATAAAACTAATATAGTGTGTAGCTATTCCCATAGCATGGTAAATTATCTTTATTCATGACTGCTTTTCAAGTATGAGTTTCAAGTGTTAGCATTAAATACACCTTAATTTTAAGTCCTAATCCCGCAAATATTTATTAGTGCTTGCTGTTATGAGTAAGTCATTGACTAAAAGAAAACATTAGCTTCAGTAGAATTACTCATGGCACTGAGTGGTATCATAGTCAAAAAATGTTTTCAGACTTTTTACTTTAAAAATATACATATGTATGCCATTACACATGTTTTTATATATATAGATAGATATAGATATACATATACACTTTCATAAGATGAATTTATAAAAACATTTTTTCTCTCTACATTCCTTGCTAGCTTTTATAAGTTTGATTTTTTCCCCACTAATGCATCATCTTAATTCTCACTTTCTTTAAGGTACAACTAGCAAATACAAACAACGTGTATTCTCTTATGAGTTTGGTTGATGAAGAACAGTAGCTCAGGACTCATGGGTTTGGAACAAGCTGAGTACAAGTACAGTACTTTGTGTTTTTTCTCCCTCTTTCTTTCTCTTTAAAAAAAAAAAAATCTGCATTTTTAAATTCAGCAATGCCATTTCCCAAAGCTGAAATGCAACCCAGGGGCCAGTTGAGACACGGTGTGATGCAGGCTAGTTGAATTGGCTGGTGGTTCTGCTGTGGATGAGTTAAAGAAGGAATCACCCGAAGCAATGGTAGCTCTCAGAAGGGGGCCTGCCCTTCAACATTCTAAAGCCTTTGAAGAGAGATTTCCTTTGAGCAATGTGAAGTCTTTGTGGTGATGGGAAACATACATTTATAATTACAGAAGAACAGAGTGTACAGTAGGAATAGTATAAAAGCATGCGATTTACAGTGTCTGAGGAGAAGCTTTGATGTAGAGGGCCCCACTGACCTATTTTGCTGCTGAAAACCCAAGAAACATAAGGCTGATTGACTACGGTTACAGGGATGTAGGCTGTGAACAACATCCTTCTGACTCCGCACTGCTACTCTACACTAAATGAATATTCTGTTGCAATATTGATTGTATAGAAATACTATCTGAACACAAACTAACTGTGCTTATAACAAAGTTTGCTGTACTCCTCTGAGGAAAATGTGCTAAAAAAGAGCCATTGTAAATCAACAGAGGAGTTGGGCAAAAGATTTATCTGGACTGAACATTTATGGAAAAAACATTTAAAACTTCATTCCAGAACAGTCACCCGGGGCGTGGGGCAGAAAAATAGGATGCTAATCTCTGTTAGCAAGGGACAGAATGTAAATCACAAGAAGTGATAATGATTCAATATAGTTATGATATCAGGACCCATAACAAAAAATGTATTCAACAATAGCCAAATGCCTGGCAAGACTGTACTATTACCTCTGGGATATACATTTCTACAAACAGATCTGATATAACATCCAAGACTATATATTCCCCACCATGGGAAAAATAGGAATGGTGAAAGAGAATTAAAAGAAACATGGGCTACTGCGTTCCCAACCATCCCCAAACCAGCCATGCGAAGAGGGCAGCACCAGGGATTCAGCAGCATTTACCAAGTGTCCACCAAGAGAAGAGTTGTAATTCATGGCTCATCTGACATAGATGGCAAAAAACTTGGGCAATCACACAGGTGAGAGAATGAAAAGTGTTACATGGTAATCCCTGTAGTACTTTAGAAGTAAAAAATAAAGTACTTCTTATCCCATGCATTCAGCCTTAGATTTTTAATGAATCTAGCTCCAGTTTGGGTATGACTATATTTGGATGGTTACTTTCGGACTATTTCATGATTATTTTTCTTAAGCTTCAGAACTGAATTTGGATGCTGCGTTGAGCTCAAGTGGGTACATGGGATTTGGTTAATGACCACATCTAAATATTATTACGCTGAGGTAGCAGTGTCTGCCTTATAATCACTTTGCCTGTGGGAGAAGGCCAATCTGAGGGAGGTCACTGAAATTAAAATGAAAAACTTAATTACATAAATATAGTACGGGTGTGTTGGGTGCTTTGATGGACAAGGATGATGTAGGAAAAGAAAAATACAGAAGTTCAGCAAGAGCTATTTATAAATCTTACCTAGTGGGAGTAATAGACAACAAAGGATAAATCAGTGACTACTAAGCAATGTTTGTGCCAACAAAGATACAAACTCCTTAAAGTTCAACTTGAGACCAAGCGAACACAAGCTACTCCATGAGTTATGAGAGAGACTCTGGGCATATTACTGTCTGTAATTCAGTTGCTGGCTAAGCCTTCTGTAGTCACCTACAATTCATCAGTCACTGACCTAATCTTAGGGTAGAAGAGGCCTTAGGCTTTTCTAGGTTTGCAAACAGCACCCAAACGTCACAGTGCCCCAGCCACCCTCTGTAGCATTACTGCAGTACCTTTAGTGACTGCACATTATGTCTACTCTGCCACTATAAATAACTCCTCAGCAAAAAAGTAAAACTCAAATCAACTTTTCCAGTTGATTTTTTTTATTATTATTTTGAGTGTGGCAGCCTTGTACCCTTGGGCTAAACATACTTCAAATTTGGGTCTGTTTCAGGGCAAGAAGTTACTCCCCAGAAAACATTTCCAACCCATGGCCATTTCCCAGTCCATGCCCTTTCCAACTGTTCTCCTCAGACCTGTCCATACCTCCGTTCACCTTCAACTACATCCAGAGGAGTTTGTCGTCTGTTGTCAACACCACCACTGTCACCATTCCAATCAAATATTTGCCATTCATTTCCAGCTAATATCGAGATGTTGATGGTTGCTATCTGACCTACCTAGGTTAGACAGCATCCTTGACCCTTTTGTTGTTAGGAAATGATACAATCTAAAAATGTAGAGACTAAAGTAACTTCAGTAAACATAAAAACACACAAACCCATGTTTGTCTATCTGTCTCATTCTCCTCCTTTAGAAGGAGGTTTACCTCAGAGTAGATGGAAGGCTGAGTTTTAGTTCTGAGCCAGCACATAAGCAAAGGATACTATGGAAATCATGACCATAAGTAAAATTTCATGTTATGGTTCTTAAACACACAAGATTTTTTTTTCCTAGACTATTGGCAGTTCTGAAGGTTGCAATCCTCATGTTCTTGTCCCTGAGTACTCCAGGTTTCTTACTCCCCATTTCAAAGTCCTGTCCTGGTTAAAATACTAGTAAGTGAATCTATATTTCTAGGGAAAAGTGGTATTGGACTGGAACAAAACAGCAATTACAGAAAGAGATCCTATAACTTGATATCACAAACCGATCTCTGTGACATTATAGCACTTCTGGCCATACTCTAGGCCAAATACACCTTCATTGAGATGTGGTTCAAGATATGGTTTGCTCATATCTGTGCAATATATAGTCCCTCTACCTTGGTGGACATATCGCCATTAATGCCAAACAGTGAAGTCAGCCTGAGGGGCTATCAAAGGAAGACCCAGATGTTTCACAGTGGTTGCACAGGTACAGTCTTGCTGGGAATTATGAAGCCACATATCCCTTAAGGTGTGTCTTCATCCCTAGAGGCATGCACTAGGGCCATGGTTCCTGAAATTCTGGAGCTGGGTCAGAAAAATACATTTTATTTTAACTTATTTCATGGCCTAAGCAGTATGGGGCTGCATTCTCAGTGAAATACAGGACTACGGAGACTATAGACTGATCAACTAATTTGAAGACTTTACTCTTCCTCTGCCAAAATATCTCACACTGCCATGTCACTCACCTGAGATTTAACACATCAATCTTCAGAAACAAGTATGCAACACTAGGATCCTGTCTGTCTTTGCAAGGTTCTAATGTTAAGCATACATAATTACTTAATAAGCCTGTTCCTCCACAAACACAAAAGTGCATTTTACAGGAAACCATCAAACCAATTAAGAGAGACACAACATGTCTTGCATACTGACTCAGCAATAGGGAGAGTTGGAGGTGTGTGAATCGCTCAGAAACAGGTGTGAAGAGCATAGTAAGACTCAGTAAAGAAGAATCTAGCCTTTATAACAAAATCTGGCCAATGCATGACACAATGGCAATTTCAAGGGAACACCCTTTAAAGAGTCAGTGATTGTACCAAGGAATGGCATGTCTGTCCGTCTGTCCATCTTCCCATACATTTTGAAATGAGTGTAAGGGAAGAGAAACTTCCCTACGGCCCACTGTGATGTGTTATTTTATACTATGCATTTTCTCTGTATCATTTTAAGTAGTATTTTTAGCAAAGTGAAGCATTGATCTTTGTCGCTAAGCGTCAGAAATTCTCCAAGTGTGACCACATATAATGCTAGTGGATTATGGTACATTTTAAGAGGCAAGTATTACCTTCTCCGTCTTACATCTGAGAAAGCTGAGGCAGGAAAAGATAAGGGAGCTCCAAAATCTTGAAATACCTGTTCTGTAATAAAGGATTTGTGGGTTATAAACTGAAGTCGTTGAAAGGATGCTCGAGGAACACTTTATTTAAACCATATACATTTATATATATAAACCCATAATTCATTACTTTAAAAAACAAAACAATAAAAACTCAGCGGGCCAAGATTTTTAAGCTGATCAGCAGTATCAGCAGTACCAGTTACACTGCTCAATCTCAGCTGAAAATGCCCAGCTTGAAGTATCTTGCTAGCTGACCTTCAGAAAAGAAACCCTAGAGATGTCTCAATCTGCATAGCCAAAATGCCAATGCACTCAAGTCTTTTGAAAATCTGGACCTATTATATAAATCAATATACCTCTTCTCAGAGGTGTACTCTATTCACAAATTCTAGCTCTATCTGCTTTCCCAGCCTTCCTAGTACAGGATATCCTTCACCTGTTTAGACTTTACATTACCTCAATATTTTCCTAGCTGCCACCAGGAACAGCTTCACATTGCACAGCTCTATGCAAGGTAGTTATTGAAACATCTTCAAGGCATAACAGAGGGCAAAAAGGGTAACCGGCAACCTTGAGCAGTTAAGGAAGGCATGCACAGCTCCAGCCCTCATTTAGTGTCAGCGCAGAGCCATAGTGACCAGACATATTGCTGCTGGGTCTAGAGCTAACGCACTGACAGTTAACTAGCACTTCTGCTCAACTCAGCATGGTACGAATGTAACTTGTGTAGTTGTAGTCATATGGTACTGTTTGAGGTTAGTAGTTGCTTTTCTTTGGAGCTTGGTTGTAAGATAGGGCTGCAAACCTCTGCTACCACTGCTGAAGCAGTGAGTCCAGGATGCTCTCCCCTTCGTAACAGTAAAATGCTCCTTCTAAAGAATTTTCTTTTTACAAAGTGTGGAGACAGGACACCCTCTCCACTGTAGTTTTCTCTTTCTATATCTTTTCCTTTGGGAATTTACATAAGATTTTACGGAAGGGGTTTAATTTTATTGGGATATTTTCTGAGCTACCCTTAAGTAACTCATATGAGCTTATTCATGTTCTCTGTGGCAGGGTGTTATGTTGAATTATAGGCATACAACAAACCAATGAAGAGCTGAAAATAGAATGTACAAGTCTCTTCTCTCTCTACAACTCAGAAGAGAAGGAACAGTCTGTGGTTACCCCAGCAAACCAGGACAAGGGTTTATAATGCTATTGTGATAATGACTGGAGGCCCCAAATAAAATCAAAGCCTTATTTTATTTGTAAAATCAAAGCTTCTACTATGAAGATGGGGCTTTTTCCTTCCTTGATTTTCTCTCCTCACAGAGGCCCATCACCAAAAGCAGGAAAATTCTTCCAGGTCTTTCATACCTTCTACAAATGGCACAGAAATTGTTAACCTCAGAAACACGTGCCTCATAAACACTTGTCAGATGCAAAGGACCACCTGGTAGCCCAAAAACCCTGGTAGCCCTTTTTTTGCCCATAGGGTAGACCAGGTTCAGCATATAATGGAGGTACTCTGCTGTCACCCCTTGCCAAAATACATACATCAAAATTACCCAGATTTGCTCGGCTTTGTATCCAGTTGACCTTGTTTCCAAAGATTGAGATGTTGCAGCTTCTCTGGGCCTCTGCTTCAAGTGTTTCACCCACCCAGTGAGAAGCATTTCTAATGTCTTTACTGCAACTTGTGCCTGGTGCCCTTTAAGCTTTGCTGTGCATTACCAAGAGTCATCTCACTCCGTAACTCTCTGTAACTACCCACTAGGTAGTTAAAAACTGCAGTTAGATGCTTCCTTAACTTTCTCTTTCCTAAGTTAAACAAAACCTACTCCTGATATACTGTACCCTTGCATGTCTACAGTTCCTCCATATACTCAGTCCCCTCAACCATCTTGTTCGTCCTCCACTGGTCTTTGTTCAATTTGCCTTCTTGTATTGAGAGCCCAGAAGTGGACTTGAGGTTTCAAAGGTGGTGTAGGACTAAGCATTTACCTATATACATGATTGAGAGTTGCCTTAGAAACAAAGGGCAGTCATAGAAAAAAATTAGCATTAGGTAAGCTGTGAGGACACATCCTTGGTCTTTGGAGAAATAGGAGACATCTGGTTTAAGACAGAAGCTGAAGTTCACTCTGGAAACGTGTATTGGACATATACTTGAGCTAATCCTGTGATCTCACATGGAATCATTTGGATTCAGTCAGATTTGACCAAGTTGCTGAAAAACATTTGAGAGACCTGAGACTCAACAGAAACCTGAACTAATGTGACAGCATAGCAAGTAGGCTTAAAACTCCTGGTGAGATGCTGTTGCCTCTCAGTCACTGAGGCAATCAGCATAACTTCCTGATAGTTTCATTGCTTCTCCAGGATTCTTAGCAGTGTTCCAGACATGTGTCCCAGTAGCACACAGCAGATGCATCCTTTCACTTGAGCAGTTAAAAAGTTATTTTGCAGGCCTCTTGTTATTCAAGCCCAGTGAGTATGCACCCTAGTTTTTACAAGCTTTGCTGCTTCTGTTCCCATTAAGTCATATATTTATTGTAAAATCAGTTTCTATGTGTTTTGGTATTCTCGTTCTTGAATGGTGATGAGTAACATCTATATTCATTGCATATTCATTGTGGTTGAGAAAAAGTCTTTTTAAAAGATGAGTTAAAATGCCTTTTAAAGGGTTCTTTCCAGAACTACCAAAATTCACAGAAATGGGAAATAATTATCTACATTGCTCAGTTCTCAACATCTTTGTACACTTGTTGTTCTAATCATTACTACAGCTAATGGATTTCTAGGAATTCAGGCTCTGCAGGTCTCTGTTCATAAGAAGAAAAACTGAAAGTTTCCTTTATTTTCCCCTCACTTGAACATCCCTGTGCTTCCTGTCTAAGGGCTTGTATTCACTGTTGAAGAAGGTTGTATTTTCTCCCTCTAGAAAACAAACACAATAAATCTGCCCAGGTCAGCTCTGATTTTCGAGTGTTTGGCTTATGATAAAAACAGATGCTGTGATTATAAAAAGCAAGAAGAAAAAATAGGAAGCTGCTATTTTAGCATCCCATACAATATGCTGTTAAGAATGGCTCAGCGTAGCAAAGTGAATGAAAATGTGACTTTATTAATGCTTAGTCTTAAATTCTGCTTCAACTACCAGTGCTTAGTTGAAGTATTGGAAAACTCATGTTCCTGGTGCTATTGGTCAAAATGAGGACACCCATCAATGTCCATATTCAGTATCCAATAAGGCATAACTGCATTACAGAATCTTCAGCTAAATCTCACTTTGTCCATGGCTATGCTTAAATCATACCCATGTTCAAATGCACAATGTTTATCCTTTTATAGTTTGGTGTATACAAATTGTCCACATGTGATCCTTTCAGGTG
Organism: Coccyzus lansbergi; assembly: GCA_033558105.1. Taxonomy (NCBI): domain Eukaryota; kingdom Metazoa; phylum Chordata; class Aves; order Cuculiformes; family Coccyzidae; genus Coccyzus; species Coccyzus lansbergi. The sequence continues at coordinate 3,052,102 of JAUMJK010000232.1, read as the reverse complement.
CCTGACTTCACTGGTGTGGCTCTGATAGACTGTATAATTGAGGAATAATTGTACTGATTGAGTAAGTATTGTGTACTTAGCTCTGCAGACAGGGCCTAATTGTTCTTCACTGATAGACTTACCTGAAGAGATATCATAGTATTCCTAGTAACTGAAAATCAATAGTATTTCTAGTCACTGCAAGCTCATTGTAAATGTGTTGGATTCTGAGCTGCTAAATCCTTAAAGAAAATAAAAAATACTACCTCTCTAATATGTAAATTCAGAATTGTACAAAAGTACAATTTTGTACAATTTTGTACAAAGTACAAAAAGTACAAAAATCATTGTTTCTATGTAAAATAGGTGCTCAATAGGTGCTTTGGTTCCAGTGCAAAACTTTTTTAATATATGTGCAAATTTTATAAATTCTTTTATGCACATATGTGTGTCTTTATACTTTACCACAAGTTGAAACATTCCTGGAAAGTTTTTGCATTAAGACTTAATCTGATAAAGGGCTTTTTACCATTCTCTGTTCTTGTAGAAAAGGATCCAAATGCAGTAATTGAATTTGACACAATGAAAGTATTTGTAAGTAGAACAGGTGAAAACATAACTGGCAACAATTAAAAGCTAATTACCTGCAGCCATCAAGTGGTCACCAGCTGTTCTTAACCATATAAAGAAGCTTACACTAGAGGGGAACAGCATGTGTTATGGAGGGAGGTGCTTTGTAAAGACTACAAAATTTGGAGGAGATGCATTAGATTCAATTCTTCTAATCCAAGCCTTATCCTAGAATTTCTCCTGTGCATAGCTATATTCTTCATGTTCTCGCATCAGGACATAGCTATGATTCTTTTCCTGGTTGCACCAGATTTTAGTCATTGTGAACTGCTAAGTTTAGAAATGCTTAGGGCTGTTCTGCTTCGCTCTGGCTTTGGTTGAATTGCTCACGTTAACAAGCTGCTAATCTTAGACTTCCTTGTTGGGCTCGTGTGTGCTCAACTGAGGAACAGAACCAGCAAACCAGTGAGGCTGTGAGTGGAGACTGAAGGGGATGTTCTTTGTATGTTTCCCATTGGCACCAGAATGAAAGCAAAGTGAGCTTCCAAGTACCTTCTTGGTTCTCTTCTTTTGTCTGGTTGCCTTTTATCCGACGTTAATTAATGTAACTGCTACAATTTCATAGTCCAGTGGAGACTAACTAATGATACTGGAACTGAGTGTTCTGTTTCTGCAATAAATCAAGAAAGCAGTTCATATAATACAACCTTCTACTTCTTCCCACCACATCAAATTAAAGAAGATAAATATTTCTTTTTCATGGCTTAGAGTCTGCTTGTTGGATCACTCCCTCATGATTTCATGAGAAGGTCTGATGCAATAACTTCTGCCTGGGAGGAGTTAAAATCCAATACTTCAGCCATTTGAAAGAGTACCACTGCTCAAGTGTTGGAAGTAACAATCTTTGTAGCTTCCATTGAATCTGTTCCTCACTCTAGAAACCAGCACAATGGTTATGGGTCCAGAAGAAAAGAGGGAACATAAATAAGTGGTTAGGAAATCTTCCTAGCATGCAGTTGATCTTTTCCAGAACTGTTTCTTATAAACAGGTTTTGGTTGACAAGAAACAAGTCAAGTTACTATCCTAGCAATGGAGACAGGCTGGGTTTCAAATGCTAGTACGTGTTAACCATACTTTGATAACATATTCCACATGCCCTAGGGAACTAGGGTGTGGTTGGGACAATTGAAGAAGACCTGATTTTGGATCTCAGATTGACTTAAACAAGAGTTAAGTACTAAGCTTTTCATTTCTCTCAAGGCAAAGAGTTTGTGGTACATATGGGGTGCCACAGCTGGAGAAACACAAAATATTTAAGAAATTAGGGACCTTAGGTGATTTTCTGGGATGTATAATAGTTGGCTTCAGAGTCACAATTTTGGATGTAAGTGCTTAGATGTCTTTCAGATCTATTTAGCTCAGCTACGGTGGATCCATTTTAAGTGAGAGGTAGGTCACACCTCGGACTGACAAGAGAGATTCACCTGCAACCTTTATGCAATGAATGGTCCTCCTTGAACTATCCATCACTTACTAGTTACGTACTTGAAAAAGTATTTAAATTAGATATCATGAAATATTATGATGGACTAGATCAAACTGGTTTCACTTAAATTTATTTTTGGTTTACCAAGTACAATTCACTTACTTAAACTTTAAAGCTTTAACTTTTGAGAATAGAATTGTCTTTTGAGAATGGAATTTGTCTATTAATGACAAGATCCAAACCCACTTTATCTGAAGTTTATTGACTCACTCTTCTTCTTCTATAACATCTATTTCTTCTAATATTCATAATGAAATTTTGTGCTTCGGAAGTGAAAGATCTCACTCCTTTTGTTCAAACTAGTCTGCTTTGTGAATTCTGCATAGATGCAGACACATTTCCATCTGCTTTAAGCTTTTTTGTTGTCAGTCACGCACACTGAGACATCTTATATTTTAACAGCATACTTCACAGAATCACAGAATCACAGAACAACCAGGTTGAAAGGGACCCATCGGATCTTCTAGTCCAACCATTCCTATCTAACACTAAACCAAGTCCCTCAATACCTCATCCACCCGTGCCTTAAACACCTCCAGGGAAGGTGACTCAACCACCTCCCTGGGCAGCCTGTTCCAATGCCCAATGACCCTCTGCGTGAAAACTTGATCAGATAATTCAGAGTGAATAATTCATCTGAACAAATTTAAACTTTTCTGTTTGTTAGTTTTCCTTAAGCCGCTTTTGTTTTTTCTCAGTTTATTCAATATTCAGAAACATTTACTTAATAACTCCTGTGAATAGCTTAATGAGTAAAGTTCTTTTTGTGGACTGTTTGCAAGCAGTTTGTCATGAGTACTACCAGCCACGTGTTGTTGCTTGTGGTTTTTTAGATAGTGAGGCTATATAGCATTTTATTATTTCTTGATTGGTGAATAAATTGAAGTTGTCTTATTTGGATACTTGCATTCAAAAGTTAAAGATTTGCTTTTCATAACCAGTAATAGTAACTTATAATGTGCTGCAACTGACACATCCCTAAGCTAAACCTTTCATTTCCATACTTCCAAGACTGCCCATAGGCAATGCTTATCTCCCTTTGTATTCCTTTAGAAATGTAATTTATACAGCACGGAAATGCTGTTTTATTAAGACTGCTGCATATTTGACATATAACTGACAGATGTTGTCTAAGCATTATGCAAGGCTATTAAAGAGGGCATAGAATGCACAAATGAAGCACTATATGAGGGAGAAAGCTTGTGAAATTTTGGAAAAAATCAAATATCAGTGGGTGAAAGTCATAAGGGGAGATGTGTTAATCAAATAAAGGAGAGAAGATGCATCAGTAAAAAGCAGAAAAGCAAAGCTCTATGAGGTAGTGTATTATCAGGCCTGCAGCAATAAAATAAAATAGGAAAAAAAATCCCAGCCGATTAATATGAGACTGCAGTGCATGACATTCTATTTCATATGCTTGTGCAGGCTTGATTCTAATCTGAGAGGAACAGATTTTTTTGGAGGTTTTAACATTCAAGTGAGATTTAAGAGAGAATTTGGGTCACCTTTGTGCATGAGGGTTTTCTCATTTACTATCTCTTGCTGGACAGATCACGAACTTCAGACTCCTAGAAATTTCCACTGAAAGTGTAAATCCCTACGTAAGAAATTTAAGTCTTTAGATAAGTGAGTTGTTAGTTTTCCTTAAGTATATGTGTAAGATCTCTTAAAAACAATTCACAAAGCCTCTTTTCCCTTCCAGGACTTCATGGACCATGAGGTGGTAACTACCTTGTCATAATTGCTAGAAGACACTTTTTTTTTTTAAACAGAGGATAATCTCAACTCTTATTGTGAAGTTTACTCAAGTGAGTAAAATGAAACAAGGCATTAAAATAGCTAGTTAGAGGCAAAAAAGAGACCCAATGATTGAATATGATTGAGACTCAGCACAAAATGAGGAAAAGCTTATCTAGCTGGTAGTATCTGTGTGTTCACACTTTTTTACGTACTGGAATTGATGGAAGTGTCTGGAATGTGAGAGAAAGATTTGCCTAGATGGTGTAATAATTTACCGGCTATTTGTGTTCTTGGGTCTTTCTTTTGACTCTCTGTATTACAGAAACATTTGTCCTTGCTTGTGCTTTCTGTTAGTCTGAAGTTGTCCGCTCTGAAACAGAGCCTAAATATGATTTTTGGGAACAGTTCACTCCAGGAACCCTTTCCATTAATAGATACATGTCTTAGTGCCTTCTGGTCTAGCCTGCCTCAGTAAGCTTTCCCTCCCAATGAGTATTAATGCCCCATGTATACCCAGTCATGTGCCATTAAAGAACTCCTTTGGTATGTAGACGTCACTTTCCTTCTAACATCCTCATTTAAAATCAATCATATTAACCCCATTATGTATTATAGCCAAAGGGATGTTGTACAGGACCTAGCACAGTCTCAGAACAGAATGTGAGTAGATACTGGCAGAGTGGAGTTGTGACCACCTCTGCCACATAGCCCGAGGACTGGATGCCACTCCCAAGAATTAATTCATTTATCCATGTGGTTACAACACTCAGACCACAGCCTGCTGGCTGTTGATCTCCTACTCTTGCTAGGCATTTAATTGAGCATGTAAGTGCTTGAGCTTGGGTTGGAGATTTGAAGCTACATTTGATAGCTACTGAGCTGTTTTTCTTGACCATATCTAAATCTGTTTTGGGGTAACTGGCCTTGCCCAAGCACGTTGCAGAGATATGGAGAATGAGTCAAGAATTAAACCTGAATAGTGCAAGTTGCAATATAAAACTCCAGCTGTAGGACACCTTCTTAAACTTCAAAAATTGTTACATATTAGAATGAACTTACAGGCAAATTTACACCCCAGTGCACTTTGATCAGTGGAGCTGCTCAGCTGCAGCTCAGATCATCTGGCCCATGTCCTTGACCCAATATTTTCAATTCAATAGGTTTTACTCCTTCAGCAGTGAGCAAGGAGTGAGAAATGAAAGGATGTGACGTTCATTACTACAGCTACTGTGGAGAATTCAGAGCTACTTTAGGAAACCAGTTACAAGCAGGTTTCCCCAGGGCTCAATGCTGTGTCCAACCCTGTTCAATGTCTTCATCAATGACCTGGATGAAGGCATTGAGTGCACCCTTAGCAAGTTTGCAGATGACACTAAGCTGGGTGGAAGTGTGGATCTGCTGGAGGGTAGGGAGGCTCTGCAAAGAGATCTAAACAGGCTGGACCATAGAGCAGAGATTAATGGGATGAGGTTTAACACGGCCAAATACTGGGTCCTGCACTTGGGGCACAACAACCCTATGCAGGGCTACAGACTAGGAGAAGTCTGGCTGGAAAGTTGCCTGGAGGAGAGGGATCTGGGGGTGTTGGTCGACAGCTGACTGAACATGAGCCAGCAGTGTGCCCAGGTGGCCAAGAAGGCCAATGGCATCTCGGTCTGTATCAGAAACAGTGTGACCAGTAGGTCCAGGGAGGTTATTCTCCCTCTGTACTCGACACTGGTGAGACCACTCCTTGAATCCTGTGTTCAGTTCTGGGACCCTCACCACAAGAAGGATGTTGAGGCTCTGGAGCAAGTCCAGAGAAGAACAACAAAGCTGGTGAAGGGGCTGGAGAACAGGCCTTACGAGGAGCGACTGATATAGCTGTGGTTGTTTAGCCTGGAGAAGAGGAGGCTGAGAGGAGACCTCATTGCTCTCTACAACTACCTGAAAGGAAGTTGTGGAGAGGAGGAAGCTGGCCTCTTCTCCCAAGTGACAGGGGACAGGACAAAAGGGAATGGCCTCAAGCTCCACCAGGGGAGATTTAGGCTGGACATTAGGAAAAATGTTTTCATGGAAAGGGTAATTGGTCACTGGCAGAGGCTGCCCAGGGAGGTAGTTGATTCACCTTCCCTGGAGGTGTTTAAGGCACAGGTGGACAAGGTGCTAAGGGGCATGGTTTAGTGTTTGATAGGAATGGTTGGACTTGATGATCCTGTGGGTCTTTTCCAACCTGGCGAGTCTATATGATTCTATTAAACTGTAGTAGTGTTCAAATGCTTTGCATAGTGATTTGGTACTGCAGTACACTATTCTGTTGCAATTACATACTGAAAGCAGTGGGAGTTATGCAGTGGTACATGTTTGAAAATTCTAATAAATGTCTCTTTTGTATATGTGTATATATATGTATATTTATGTAAATATTTCTTTAAATCTCTATGCATTGATGACTCATCATTAATAAAACAAATGGCTCTACCCTACTTCATAGGTGCTGTGAGGACATTTATGAGAGTATGAAAGTTTAGGTACTTATGACCTCAGCTTCTTAAGTGATTGTCTGAGAAGATGAAGTCTCATTCCTCCCTGTTTAGGTCCACTTTTCTAATATGAATAATGCTATTGCAAAGGCCACGAGACTAAGCGGGTTTTTTTTCTACAGTTATCCAGGTGTATAGTTGGTGCTATGGGCTTCTTTATTTCCTGTATGGTCTTCCCCAGTGAAGATAATGTCACATACAATGAATCCTGTGGTTTGAATTTTTCTTGATTTCAGTCCATTGTGTCCATGTTCTAGTGGCTGCTGCAGACCTCATGGTGGAACAACTCTACCCTGTGGAGTCACAACAATCCTTCTTACCTTAGATTCACATCTCTTAGTTCATGTATGTTCTGCACCGTTACGTACAAATTTCACTCTCAGGGCTGTATTATCAATGTATCTGTTCTAGTGGTTATCCTCATCTAAGACTGGTCTTTTCAACATTTTGCAATTAACTCATGTTGGAGAACATGTCTTGCAGAAGGACATGACTGAGAGAGAACTATGTGAGCAGAGAGGATGGTGATAAACACTGTGTTCAATCATATGCATGTGTATATGAAAGCAACAAATGAGTTAATCTCTCAAGTTGGATTTCTGATATTTCACCCAGGTTTTAGTTTGAATGTTAGTATAACTTCCAATAACACTTATATTCTTCTTTTGTGATCTCATCTGCTTGGTTATGCATTGATTCATTTTGTTTTGCTTTCAGATTTATATTCCTCCGCACCTCCCCTCCCAACTGACTTTGGTTTTGTTTTTCTTGTGGTATTATAGCAGTAGCACAGTAAAGCCCCACAAAGATCTTCTTACTTCAATTCAATTTGGCTCACATGTATTGCTCTGTTTCTTCCTGAAATTGTATTGCCATTTCCAGAAATGACATGGCAATATTTCACTTGAGTTCACTTGGCATTTTAAGTGGACCTTCATGGATTTGCATTAATGATATGAAACCATGCCTAATAGAACTACAGTGTGGAGAAAGGTAAAATGAAATTAGTTTAGCTCATTGTCTGATGTGCACTGAACTGACAGAGCAAATAAAATTGTAGATTGCTGTAACATCTACAAAAATCCTGCAAGATTAATCCTACACTGTCGTCAAAAACTCTGCATGCTGATATGCAGACTACAAATACAAATTTACTCTTATCTCTGAGGAAAAAATAAACTTAGTGAAAAGAGCAAAAAAAAATACCTGCAAAGATTTCAAAACTATTTTGTGTTTTTCTCAAAACATAGTTTGTTCAGTTTTTCTTCAGTAAACAACAAAAGGACTTTTGGCTAAACCATTTTGCAATGCTTTAAACATTTCAAAAACCGGTATATTGAAATGAGATACAAACAGAAAATCCCATCAACGATTCATATTTCTGAGCAGACAGCAGAATTGCACAACAGCTTGAGATTGGAAATGAGAGGGATCCTACATCCAGATGAAACTTCATGAGGATTTCAGGCAGAATATAATTATTTCATATAATTATATTATATAAAAGAAGAATATAATTATACTAAGCTGGAATTTTGTCAGGACACTGTGGTGAGCACCTATTCTTTGTGAAAAGCTTGTGGGGATTTTTAATTACAATAAGTGGTCAGAATCTTAGTTTGATGTCTCAGCCAAGAGATGAATTGATACTGAGCTAGTAGACTCTCAGTACATGCCTGGGTAGTATGAGAATAACAGAGCCATTAGACAGCTTGACTCACCTTGTAGTGATGGCAGAATGGGCTGTATCTGAAATCTGGAGCACTGATTAAAAAATACTGTTGCTGTTCCACAGAAGACCAGTGATTATGAGGGATACAATGCTATATTCATGATTCTTTCATTCTGGGGAAAGATATGCATCTGCTAAACATGCAGATATGTTATCTGTTCACTTCAGAAGCACTTAAACAACTGAGTATATATCCTTAAAAATTACCACAGAATGGAATAACTTTTATGAAGTTATCATGCTATGGAATGAGTCTTATGATAGGAACTCATTATGAGTTGTAGAGTCTTCAATCAGCAGAGTGGATATTACATTGGATAGCTGAATACCCAAAAGTTTCTTAACTGGTTCAGTCCTATCTGTCTAATCTATCTTCTCATGTCACACCCAGCTCTACTGTATCTGAATGTCTTCCAAGTCTCTCTGGGGCAACAATATTTTTTTTCATTACTTTTGGTAATGTAATATAAACTGGAGGCTACAGTATCATTATTTTATTGCTACCCCTGAGATATTTTTGTCAGATGTTAATTCGTAATATTGCAAATTTCTTTCAGAAGAACAGAAATTAGAGACAATACTTTGGGGCGAAAAAAGGATTTGCAATGTTTATTAGTAGCTTTTTAACTTTTGCATATGGGTTCTATTAGATATTTCCAAAACACTCAGAATTTCTATCAGGTTTGTTTTTTTAATCTCGGCGATGCTTAATTTCTTGACTGAGATCCTGAATGAAGAAAAGGATATCTGATTCAAAGTTCTGATTACTGAAGATTTCATTTTTTTAAGAGCTCATATGGTAATATTGTTCAGAGTTTGCACTAAGTTTGTAAAGTGATAATTGTCTGTCTCATAGATTAAAGCGCACACAGTGCTGCCAGAATGGTGCCTAAATAAGATGATGAATTGGAGTGGCTTGCATAATTTTGAAGTGTTAGAAGGAGAAAGAACAAGGTAACTAGAACTGACTGAATTGCTGTTCTGATTTTACTGTAGCTAGCATACACAGATGCACATAATAGGTAATAAAATGCATTTGTCCATAGGCTCTCAACGTGAGACACCCTGAATGCCAGAAACTTAAACCCATGCGAAAATACAATCCATATACAAAAAGTCAACTTAACTTTAGCAGAGCTGCTACTGGCTTCACTGTAATTAAGTGCTAATCGTAGGGGTGTGCTGTTTTGCAAGGCAGTAAACTGGTTTCCTGAGCGGATAAACTAGGAGGTCAAAGGCTGGGGAGTTGGCTCCATCAGGGGACCGGGATCACTGCTGAGAAAAGCAGCACACCTGTCCTGTTATTGTGATTATGAGACAAATGTGAATAAAACCAGTAAAACAAAGTAACTTGAAAGTCTGGAAAATTTATTGACATAATTGTAAAGAGTGGCGTATCATATGCACAATGAGCAGGGAACCAGGCTCTGCTGGGTCCCACGGGACAGTGCTCAGCTCTCCAACGTCAAGCACATGAAGGAGAGCTACTCAGCAGGGCTGCACAACCACTACTTCTCAGCACAATACAGGGTAAGCCACTCGGGCTTTCTGAGGTTATGTTTTCCAAGCTATATAATGAGGATATTAGTTAGTAAACTGCACAGAGGAGTTTCCAAATAGAAATAACAACTTACATATAGGTTTTCAGTATAACAGGATGGAAAGTTTAATATACAGTAAATAAAAATGGCATCTGTTCCATATGTTTCAGCAAATAACACTGTGCATAAGGATTTAAAAAAATAGATGTACTTAAAATCAAGGAAAAAGACCATAAAGTTTCATGATGGAGGGGAAAACCCCCTTTGAAAATAAGTCAAAATTATTGTGCTTTATTCGTTGGTTTGGAAAGAAGGGAGAAGAGAGAGGTGTGATTTTTTTTTTTTAACACCAGAACAGCATATTTACCATTGAATAATTCAAATGTCAGTAAGTACTGGTAAGGAACATCCATCATAGCATGAAATGCTGGGACCCAACATAGTGAGAAGTATGGAGGTATTGGTTTTGCCATATGAAATCCAAATTTCTGAGGCACGTTTCTATGGCAGGTAGGCTCATGTAGTTTTAAAACTAGGTCATTTTTTGATCCAGCAAGAATTTTATATGAGAACAGAAAAAGTAGCTTAGTCATCAAACACCAAAAGCAAGGGGAAATAAAGCCCAAATCCAAGAGCTGATATTTTAACGCAATTATATTAACATTCTAAACACTCCTGACATATGGAGAAATGAGATTGTGGTACTTCCTGTCACAGGGATAAGTGAAACAACAAACTTAGTTATTTTGCAAAGGCTGAGATACTTCTAATCATAAGTAAAAATATGCATAAGCACAATTTCATGTGCAGATGTTTGTCCCAGCAGCACATACTGTTAAAGCCTTTAGAGATGTTTCTGAAGAAATAATAAACATAGAATGGTTTGGGATCTAAATGAAGGTAGTTCTCCTCCATTAACTCTTGCGCTTGTCATGAGACACTTCACAAGATGAAACCACTTTCTCACATCCCTATGACATAAAGCTCTTCCAGCCAACCATTGAGTAAATTGGAAAAGGAGAGAAAACCCTTCCTGCCTGCACAGCTTATTCAAAAAGTGAAATTTCCCCAGCTTCCGACACTGGAGAATTTGATTCCAATGACATTATTGAAATGTTGTCACAGAAGCTGGGTCTAAGGTCTGATCCCACATTACAGGCCCTGTGCTTTACATAAATTATGACCATTAGCCTGCAGTGCTCACCATCTCTGTCTTTGAGGTGACGAAATTATTACTTTTCTCATATGTATGGCATGAATCTTACCAACATGTAAATACCTGATGAGGGGATTAAAGAAGACAGAGATAGGCTTTTCTCAGTGGTGTTCCTGATAGGACAAGAGTCAATGGGAACAAGCAGAAATATTCTGTTTAAACATAGGAGACTTTTTTACAGTGAGGTAGAAATCCTGAAACAGGAAAGGTATTCGAAGGATATTTTGAGGCTGCATTCCAACTTCCACTGTTCTATGAGTTGGTCAAAATAATCATCAACCTTATGACCATCATAAGAATTGTTCTGTTTCAGTAAATTACCAGTATCTTCACAGAAGAAGACAATAAGCTCTATGAATTTCACATCTCCTAGAAAGAGTGTACAGTATTAATGGAAGATAGCAGAATTGACTTGTAATTGGATTTTTAAAAATCAGAATGTTACTGATTTTCAGTGCTGCAGAACTAATTTATGTACAATGACTCTCCAGTCACATGCATCACTGCAGTAATACTATATGATTATTACAGAAGGGTTTTTATTTTAAGATCTCCAGGGATGTTGCAGATGTACTGTGTAGTTACACCTGATTTCATACAATCCTGGAAAAATCACACTGGAAAGGACTTTAATCCCAAAGCAAATTAACCTAATGTGCCTGATAAATCTCTTAAGGATCTTCAAAATGGAGACTCCAAGACTTCCCCAATCTGCTACCATACTTGGAGGAAGTTTTCCCTTACAGCAAAAGTGAATCCCCCTTCCTATAATTCTTACTTTATCTACCCTAGACATGAAAAATAGACTGTTTCAACAGCATTTTATACACTTGAAATGTTGATATCACTTTTCTTGACTGAACAAGGCTATGTTTTCAAGATCTGAAATCACTCTTACTGATCATGCCTAGACTCTTTCCTCCTAGTCCACATCCTTCTTTGATTTATGCAAATGACAAAAGAGAAAGGTCTGGCTTCATAGGTGGAGTACTTGCACATACAGGGGTTGAGGAGCAAGGTGGAATAAAACAGAAACGATGTTGGCTTTTGGAACAAAACCAAACTTTAATAATATTTTAAAGAATGTCTTAGAGGGGAAAACAAATATCCTAGAATATCCTAAACATCTCCAAACCTTGTTCTCAGAGCAAGTGTTTCTAATGTTTTAAGATGCTGCTACTCTTCTGCCAGAGATTTTTGCATGAGTAGCAGTGCTGAATCTATTCACAGAAAATAAGTCTACATCATGATGAGCTTCTAATTTAACCTGTTGCATAAAACCCCTGCATCAAGCCCAAGACTTGTTAGCTGAGCTAGGCATATCATTCAGAAAGGCAGCCAACCTTGATTTGAAGACTGCCAATGATAGATCCCTATTCCAATGGTTAATTACCTGACTTAATTGGGGATTTGAATTTGTCCAGGTAAAGCTTCCAGTTATGGGATACTGTTATGCTTTTGTTTACTAAAGATCCCTCTAATATGAGAAATATTTCTTCAGCTGTTTACTGTAATGCATTTGTCTCAGATATTGGCTTACTACTATAGCCCTGTTCAGTAGCCTGTCTAATATGTCAGTATTTTATTTAGCATGTTTAGTGTTTGTTTATTTATTTAGGATACCAGAACACCTGGAGTTCAATAAACATCTAGTAGCACATGTAAAGGTAACTACAATTGCCAAAGCTTTTAAAGTTATGTCATAGCGATCCAGATCAGATCTTTATTGCTTGGAACACACTGTATACAGGCTTCTTCTATCTCTTCTATCAGGCAGAATGTCCCTTGGACTAACATCTTCTGTTTTCATCCAGTAGCATAGCAGGTGAGAGGGTTGAGCAAGTGACTTGAACTGAAGCAACTTGGTTAACTTAAGAGAGCTTGTTTTTTTGAATGAGTTAGCTGCTGCTTAAAATGGTGATTTGCACTTTTAAGGATCTCGAAAATTGTCCATATAGTATCATCAATAAGAAAGGTAAACAGAACTGTATTCATTTGTCCTGTCCATGGTGTGGGGAGGTTCCATTAAAAATGCACAGCTACAGTTTGTCCTCTGATACAGTTACTGAGTTGTCTTCTCAAAGAGATTGTTTTCTGTCTGGTTTCCCTGGAAAATCTGAGCATAAGCAGATGATGTGGCTCTCTCTTCTACTGAGAATTTCTTGATGTTTGGCAGATTGGACAAGTACCTACTGCACATATGCAGACCGATTCAAACATGCATGTGTAGTGAAATGGATTTATGCTTGATATGTTAAATTTAACAGAACAGACAGTGGAAGTGTGGTACTTACCAGATACATCTAGTCTATCTGTGTTGTAGAGTCAGTCCACTTATGCACAGTTAATTTGCCATGCCTAGAATATATTTAACGTATTGCATATTTGTATAGGACATTAAGGTCACTTGAGTACTGCATGTCATGTGTATCCTGAGCACAGCCAGCACTGGTATTGTGCAGATGAGCACAGCTCTCTCTTTGTTCAGTGGGTGTATTGACAGCCACTGCATTGGGGCATATGCATTAATCAAAAATTTATCCATTCAATATTGTTGTAATTCCTTAAAGAAGAAATAAGTGTATCGTGCCTTGTGATTTTAATTCAAACTGATTGATCTAGAACATATTTTATCTCCAAGGTACTAGTGTCCTCCTTTTGATTAATTTTTCAGTATTTTAATATAATATCTTAGTGAAACTCTTTAGTGTAAGTGCTGAAATTCTTTCTAAAATCAGAGGAAATCTATTAATGTTGGCTAATTAACAGCACATTCCACAGACCCTGAATAGTTTAATTGCACGAGTTCCATACCATTGCACCTAAAACAGAACATAGACATTTAAATTGCTGCTTTCTCAGACACTTTTTATTGCTTTTTTACTGTTTGTAGGTATTAAAAGTCAAAGTGAGAAAAGTAGAAGATAAGATCGCCTTGTTCTCTTTTTGTTATTATGGTTCTTTAAAGCAATGCTAGACAGCACTTCCTTCTAGCAAAGAGAAAAGAATGGGACCATCATTACAAATCCTATCACATAAAACAAGGAAAGGAAACAATCCAAGTGATGCTGAGAGCAGGCAATATGATGATAAGTATCTTCACTATCTGTGCCATACATAGTTTGCCTCAAAAATTACTTTGATCTAATGCACAGTCTTTGATCTAAAGAAATTAACCATCTTCCCCTCTCTTGGTGAGGTGAAGGTGAGACCATATAGCCAGCTTTAGTCATAGGATACTTTGTTATCTTAGTTGACTTTCTTTTTCCTTTCCAGAAAGTCAATGTGTGTGTGCTCTTGATTGGTTCTGGGGCTGCCAAATGTCTGCTTTCCAGAGAAACATCCAGTTCACTCCAGGATCTGCTCCAGGTGCAGTATTCAAACCACACTAAATCTTGGTCCCTTGCCTCCAGTGGTGTAGAAGTTTCTAATGTCTTTCTTTATCCGTGTCCTGCATCATGTGTCCTTGGTATCAAAACTAACATGTGAATGGCTACAGCACAAGTTGGTCATTATTCCAGGCCCACAGAATTATCAACGGTATTTCAAGACCTGGGAGGATTATATATTTTATAGTTCCAGTACTTAGCAATGTGGATATGAGCCAGAGCACACCAGCTGAGTGGGAAGTCAGGACTCAGCATACAAACATAGTTAGCTGCCAGAACCAGCAGTGGCCAACACCAATTACTTCAAAACAAACAAGTAAAAAATTAAATCCACCCATATGTATCGTAGAATAGTTTGCATTGGAAGGGACCTTAAAAATCATCTAGTTCCACCCCCCTGCCATGGCCAGGGACATGTCCCATTAGATAAGGCTGCTCAAGGCCCATCCAACTTGGCCTTGAACACTTCCAGGGATGGGGCATCCACAACTTCCCTGGGCAACCAGTTCCAGTGCCTCACCACTCTCACCATGAAGGAATTCCTTCTTATGTCTAGTCTAAATCTGCCTCTCTCCAATTTATAGCCATTGCCCCTAGTCCTATCACTACATTTCTTCTTAAAAAGTCCCTCCCTAGCTTTATATATAGAATCATAGAATCACCAGGTTGGAAGAGACCCACCGGATCATTGAGTCCAACCATTCCTATCAAAGAATATATACATATATATACATATACTCATATATACATTTGAGTGGATTTATATAGTAGTATACACATATGTGACTTCTAGGGTAGGTTTTTTTCATTTAAAAGATCTTTACCTCACTAGCTGTGACATTTGGAGTAAGATAGTACCACCACAACATTGAACAGCATTAATGCTTGTGTAGAGATCTTGACTCACAGTGTGTGTTTCCTTCTTTCTTCTATGTGGAGATTATTCAGCTGTTGAGCTGATAAGTACTGTTTGTTTGGCTCAAAGAGTAAAAACTTACATTTTTTGCATTTTCTAGTCTCTCCCTGCCTTCTGGCTCACAATGACTATTCTCTCATATAGTCTCTTCTACTTGAAGTGTAAGTACAGAAAACCAGATACATTTGGCTACAAAGTAACACAATGGTTCAGTCCCAGGATGTGTAACTCTAATTAGGTAGCAATCAATCTTAATATATTCAATATATTTTCTCATCATTGTAGTCTTTGTAGGAGCCAGAGTGTTATCCGGCTTGTTGTCATTTCCAATTTCAAAGTGAATAGGAGATCACAGGAAATACTATAGCTGACCATTTTAAACCAGATCTCAGACAGAAAGGAGGATCTTATAAAGATAATTATGTCATTGCTCTCTGAGAATAAGTGAAAGTTTATTAGCAATCACATATAACCAAATTTTCTGAATCAGGGTTGTTTGTGTTCACTGGCTTGGGTATGGATTCTATCAGATGATTTGAGGCTGTTTGTAATCAGATGTCCAGATGACATGCAGAGTTCTAGGTAAGTTACACGCTCAAGTACTAGAATATGGACTTGCTTATTTTTTACTGCCCTTCTGAAGAGAAAAAAGTTAAATGTGAAAATCAGTCCTGAAACCCCTTCTATCAAAGAAAGAGTATATTTTTTTTTAATTACATTTTTATATGAACTAGAAAGAAAAATTAAACAGGCATGAACAGGTTCTTAAATAGAGCAGCTAATGAAATGAAGAGAAAGTAGTCATTATTCTAAGCTCTATTACTTATTTTAACACTGTATAGGCATAAATGTTTGCTCACTTAGTTAACTTCATTATCTGGTATATCTAATCAATCCATGAATGTTTTCAGTTTTCTGTTAGGTGATCAAAACAATGCCCAAATAAAATCCCACTGAAGTCCATAATGGTTTTGTCAAAACAAAAACTGCAGAATTTGCCAAAAGAATAAGTATAAAGGATTTTTTTTTTTATCTTTCTGGTTTTTAAGGTAGAAAGATGGAGGGGTTAATGGATTTTAAGTATGTGCTTTATAGAATAATTCTATTTATGTATTTTGAAAATGGACTTCATTAACAAGCAGCTGCTTTCCAGACAAATAATTAAATAGTAATACTAAAGCATACTGACAGGACCTCATCTAGAATGCCTTCACAGTTTTGATTTTCTCTCTGTAGAATTAATAAATCAAAACAGGACATGGTGCAGGAGGAGTTTTTTTCAGTCCTCCTCTGATCCTCCCTGTAACTTTTAGGAAGATAGTACTATGAAAGTTTTGGGGTTTTTTTTGCAAAGTTTAAAAAATGGCTATGAAGAGATCAAAAGTATAATACCAGACCTCATAAAAGATTGTTCCAACCATGAATAAACTGAGAAAGTTAGTTAGAATATGGTTTCAGCTCAGAAAAACAGTAAGGTTTCCACTCCCCTTTCCAATGAAAGCGGCAGGACATGACCAGGCCTCCTGCTGACACTGCACATGGGCAACACGAGTGGAGCGGTGTGTTTCTTCCACACTATCTAACTTGCGCTCTCTTAAACGAATATGATAGATCAGTCTTCGGTTCCAGAAACACTGAAAAGCTTGACATTTTCTTTGGCTATTCACAGAATATCTTTGTTTGAAACAGAACATCATGAATAAAATAGTAGTACCCAAAACTTAGCTTGCATTTGCATATATGTGGAGTTAGTCTACAGGTCTGGTGGTGATATCTGTATTGATCTTAAATGGCCACTGTCACCTAAACCTCCACCAAATTTCACTAAATTCTCAGTGTTTCCTATGTTCACATAAAAAAATATACCAAATTTTAGCAACTGGAAGATGTGATGCAAGCATGTTCTTTTTCATTTTTTTGTTTTGCCAAACATATTTGGTTTTCATTTTTATAAAGACTTCATTGTAGTCTGCTTAGTTGTCTTTGATTACTTTCAGTTCTTGACCAAGCCTAGATACCTTTATCAACCTTCAGGTCTGAAAAAGTACCATAAAACAGTCTGTCTCTTGTATAATCACAACATCAAATATATTTTTATCCTTAATATAAGGAAATTATGTGTTGAAAGGTAAAGCAACATATAATTAATAGCAAATCTGGCTAATGACAGCTAAAGTACATCAAAGCATCTCCCAGCCCATTGGCTAGTATTCATGCTTTTGGCAAACTACTAAATTCTAAGCAAATTAACTTCTTTTCTAACTAGGGATTTTTTCTAAGTTTTATAGTGGGAGATGTTGATTGAAGCTTTGATTCCTTTATAAATGATAGATACATGTCAGCAACTCATGCAATTGATGTATAAGTTGATGCATGATTTTCCTGTAATATTTTGCTTTATGAGTGCTGAACATATGGTACTCCCACATATGTCCAAAGACAACTATCATTATGGCAGTTGTGTTTGTGTCAAATACTTGGGACTTTGGTCAATGCAATAAAAAGAGATGCTTCGGGGGAATTACCTTGTGTATTGATTTTGTTGATGCTGTTTTGATCAGTCTGTTTTACTTATCTATCAGCAACAAAATGAAGGCTTAGATGCTTCACACATAATTTTTATAGATTTGTGGATGTTTATGGCCAAAAGACAACTCAAGGGCTATTTGTACTTTCTGCATAATATATTACATTGACTTCCTTCACTGAAGAGAATCATTAAGGTCTGTTACCTAAATTCTATCAAGAGAAGCCATATGGAGATGAATTACAGATTATCCAGAATAGAGTTAGATTGGGATCTTCAAAGAAATCACAGGGAGTTCATAGTACAAAAAGTCTGGTCATCTTCCTACTTTTAAAACTTCCACTGTTGAGTTGACTTTGTAGAGCTGAATCTGCATGAGAAAATTGTATCAAGAAAATAATTACTGGCATAGATGGTATAAATGCCTCAAGAAAAACTTTGTACGTGTTTTTATTTGTTTATAAGGTTCTGTCCTAATTCCTTTTTCAGTATTGTGGTTAATTGCTAAGTGAATCATCAGGAGGAAACTGCCACTTTTTGTACTATTATCAAATGTTTTGAGGATGTCTATGCCATCCCCTTTAACTCACTGGGTCTTTCTTGAATATTGTTTGCCTCATGAGGGTTCAATGACACAATGCAGCCTTGCCCTTAAGGGTTGAGCCTAAACTGAGCACAGAAGAATTACAAGGTTTCAAGAAGCCCTCTGTTCAAAGTGTCCTCACAGCTGTGAGTCAACTTTCCTTCATTGATGCTGTATTTTCAGAGCATTGTTCAGCTCTGATGATGAGAAGCCAGTTGCACAATTAAGATAGATGCAGACTTGTTTCTCTGCTTACTAATCTCAAGAAGCTGTTGTGCTTTATGTTTCATCTAACAAGTGTAAGGTGGAGCTTTGAGAACATAAGAACATGTTCTAACCCATTTTTCTGATGGAGTTTTTTCAGACAACTCTGAAATCATGTATGGCCATCACCCATCATTAATAGCTGGTTTGACTGTTATAGCAACTCAGTTCTTCATCAGCTGAGTAGCATTCTGGTTTTGTGCTTACGCTGAAGTGCAGATAAAAAAAGAGGGAAAGTAGTAGAGAAAAAACTGAGAAAGATGACATGTTTGATTAAAAATTCTAGTTCAAAATGAAGAAACTATACACAACATTCACATCTGTTGCTCAGAAAATACTCTCAACCCCCTGATTATAGAATTATTCCTTTGTATGCCCCTTATGCATCACTATCATAATGCCCTACTAAAGCTTCATTACATTAAAAACAACCTATTTTTTTAAATCTAAAGAGAATTAAAAAGTTAAAATGCAAGTAAGAAAATAAGCAGATAAGCAGGTGACCAGATGAAGAAACTGGTTTCTCAAAAACCGTGCCAGGCCATAACAAAAACCCATTTACTGTCAGAGATTTCCACAAAACTAATATGTCTCACTAACTATTTAAATCCCAAAAAAGTAACACTTTCTGACTGTAAACGAGACTATGGGTAAATCCTCTCAATAAGTTGAGAGTATGCACATATATGCAAGTGTGGGTTTGTATGTATATCTGCACAAAGTTGTCAGTTACTTATGTCCACTCCTACTGAATCTGTCAGCTAGTGGAATATGTGACATTGATATTGGATAATCATCACTGGTACTAATACTATAAAATAAAAAAAGACATGTCAAACAAAAAATTGAATTGCACTATTGTTACTAGGGTCAATATTTTCATAAACTCCATGTACAGGGGCACTATCCTGACCCTCCTCCCTTTCTTAAGTCCACATCTTTCCTGAAAGTGGAGTTAAAAATATTTGCTTGAGAAATGGATTGTGCCCACATACCCTTGCTGCATCTACTGCCAGATGGCAGATTTTAGTTGCATCTAAAGACTTGTATCCTGTGAGCTTTCTGAGCCCTTTAAATTTAGAAGGAAATCAATAAAGTATCTGAAAACTACATAAGAATGTGCAACAGACCTCCCAAGTAATCCAGGTGCTAAGTGAAAAACTTCACTTGTCAGAACAAGATTTTTTCAGTTTTGGTTATGATGGTTACTCTGGTCATTAGAGTCACTACTGCACAAAGCCTGTGCTAATTAGCCACACAAGGAAACAATTTGATTTATCCATTTGCCCCCAAAGTCTGTGGGATACCTTCCTTGAGCTTCCACATGAGCTACACCTGACTTTTTATAAATTGCTGCCTCCAACTATTCAACTACGCCTGTGCTGAGTGACTGAATTACCCACGTAAAAGGGTTTTTTGCTAGGATTATAAATTCATTCCTACTACCCACTATGCCACAAGCTGGAGAGCATGATTATTAAGTATCAAAGATAGAGATTCTTGTAGACAAGAATGAGTCACAGAAGCAATATCTTCTTTTATTTCTCACTAAACAAAAGAAGAAAGTGTTGATTAAAATCAAACCATCCCTCCTTCTTAACAATAACATCTATAGGTGCTAACCTAGTCAAAAATTTATTTCTGTATGTTCTTTCACTGTCAATGTATTAACACTGCAGTGGCAGGAATCACAAACGTGACACTTTGTAATAATATTCATCTATTTTAAAGGGCTAAACATTTGGAAAACAAGACTGAATACCTTCTGTTGTTAATTTACATAAGATTGGGATATCTTCCACTTATTAGCATTCTCGTGATATTTCCTCTTTCCTGTAAAAAAGTGATTTTCTTGTATGTGCATGTTTATCAGAAGTGAAATATTTCTTCTGTATCTGATAACCTCAAAAATAATGTACAGCGATCCGTGAAGATTTGCTCAAAGTTTGCATATATACTTTTATCATATCAGAGCATGTGAAAATCCAGAAAAGGGTTTGAAATTATACATGCCAATAGGCACAGTGCTATAAAACTAAGATGAAAACACCTATCAGAAATTATAAGACTTGTAGACTCACACCATGCTGAGATGGTGTTGGCAGACCATGAATATATTTTTGTGATACTAAACAAAGCTGATCACCAAAACTACATTTTGGACACTATTTAGGCATTATTATGATTATCCAGCTCTTTAAGAAGGCCCAGACTGGAGAAATGTTTGTTCTTTCTGCTTCAAACAGCTACTTACCCTCAAAGCTTCTAAATGATTATGTGTAACAACTTACTTTTTCCAAGTCTACAATGGACATTGGTTCAACCCTTCATTTTTGTTGTTTACTACAGCAATGTATAGCCTATTGCTACCCTGTTTGTTGATCTAAAACTGTAGAGAGCAGTCATACGTCACTGTTCCATTTTCTGAATATCAGTTCTAAAGCAGACACATAAATATAGAAGGGTTTAAAAGACACCTCACCCTGCATGTGTGTGCATACATATATAGAATTTTATATATTATATAAATATATATTATATATATATTGCCTGGAGAAGAGGAGGCTGAGAGGAGACCTCATTGCTCTCTATAACTACCTGAAAGGAGGTTGTAGAGAGGAGGAAGCTGGCCTCTTCTCCCAAGTGACAGAGGACAGGACAAGAAGGAATGGCCTCATGCTCTGCCAGGGGAGATTTAGACTAGACATTAGGAAATTTTTCATAGAAAGGTTCATTGGGCATTGGAATAGGCTGCCCAGGGAGGTGGTTGATTCACCTTCCTTGGAGGTGTTTAAGACATGTGTGGACGAGGTGCTGAGGGACATGGTTTAATGTTTGATGGGAATGGTTGGACTCAATGATCTGGTGGGTCTCTTCCAACCTGGTGATTCTATGATTCTAAATGTATATGTACACACATCCCACAATATTTGTAATGCCATTTCACAGGGGATGTAGCATAGGCAGATTACAGAATGACAATATAAACCAAGGCATTTTTAAATTACCTAAGGGTCCCAGAGAAATCATTTGACTGACTGCCCTGTAGGCAAAGAACATGACTCAGCAAGAGACCACCTTCCCAAATACCTTTCCCATTAAGAATGGAGTGTGGCAAGAGGAGTCACATCTGATTGCTCTGGTATAAAGAAGTTAGCCCCAGGAGTTTGGGATGGCTGTATATTTTTGGTGACAAAGCAGATGAGTTAGTTATGTTGGTCATCCTGGATATGTATCAGCATGGCATTTGTACCACATCACACAGGCACTTCTATATTGTTCAAAATTAAGTAGAAAACCCAGGCCATTATTTTTTTAAAAAACAAATTATTTTAAAATTCTTTATTAGCACAGGTTTTCTCATATAAAAATTGTTTCGCAACATACATAGTGGGGGGAAAAGATGAGGTAAGATATAGATATTATAATATTAACCATTGGTACAATATCCTTTTCATAATTCTCCTGTTTGTTTGTTAAGCTAGTGATAATGAAAATGCCATTTTTACTAGTAATGATAATATGAGATATAAGAAATCAAAATTTGTTTCTAAATTCTAGCATTAGCATATGTAGACTAGTGATTCCGGGAGGAAATAAATTATTGTATATTAACAGAATGAATAGTGTAGGAAGTCCTGTGAAGAAATAAAATAGATAGTTCATAATGTATCCTTTCACAATTCAGAGACTGTTTTTGAGCAGGAGCACTCTAAGATATAACACTGTACTACAGGCATAACAAAGCTGTTCACAACATAAGTCAAGTTCTTCTGCACAGGAGGAAGTCCAGTCAGTCCCTAGTAGTGGAGCTCACAAGCCATGAGAATTGCTTTTTTCCTTTAAAAAGTTTAGTGGATTTCTCTCTCCTTATTTTTTGTAAGCATTTAACATGAGAGATGGAAAATATCCTTAGGAAAAGGGAAGAAAACTTTTGTTCGTTATGGCTGACCAGCAGCCAGTGTGTTCCTGGAAGCAATTCTGTGGTTAAGTAAGGTAGCAGAATATGATTCTTCCTTTGAAAATGGACAGATTTTGAACTTTGTAAATACCTGTGCTGATTTATTAGGTTGTCTTAGTGATGATTTACTTGAATGAACAGTTCCTGTTTTATTCATGATTGTGAACTTCCTCACTTCTGCATACTACTTTTCCCTGTCTTCTGCATGTTTTTTTAATAGACTTTACAGTGGGAACTCCATGCGTGGAGTAGCTGCAAGGTGGGAGCCAAGAATAAAAAGAATTAATTATATTTCATATATTTTTTTACTTTTGAGGACTTTTCAACTCAAAGAAGTAATGAATGTTGCTCTTTTTCCCCCCTTTTCTTCCTTTAATTTGTCTTCTTATAATGCTTAGGGGCAGGAAGAAAGCAGACTCCTTCCTATTTTGATGATAGGAATAAAAGTACAGAGTCCTGCACAGGAGTCTTGCATATGGAAGGACTAATGACCCTGAGGAGCAATGGGCTGTTATAGGCTGAAGAAAGCCAAGGTCAGCAATTCCTGTGAAGTCAGACAGCAAGAGAAGCCACTTTCTCAGAAAGGGAACCAGTTAGGATGCACTGTCTGCACTCAGGAGTGTTCCTGAGACTCAGCAAACCCCAGGCCTGGTCTCAGTACACATGATATATGCACTATGGTCTTGAAAATCTTAGACTTTATAGCAACGCCCCCCCACCTCCTTTCTCACCAACTCATTGGAAAAAAAATAAAGGACCTCTTTCTAGTGAAGTCTGACTTCCATAGGAGTGGATCAATACTGACAATTTTTCTACAAGACTTTAAAACTTTGATTACAAAAAATGACTTTCTTAAAATGGGAATTCTCCCCATTTTCAAATCTCTGTGTTTCCATCTTGAGCATCTTCAGCAGAGCTCATGTCAAGATCCAATCAGCTAGATGTGAATAAATGTACAGAAGATACAAAGTTGTACAAGTGTCACAGAGAACTTCTATTGCTCTGGTGATATGTCCTTGTTTGTGCTGTACAACCGGCAATTCTTGTATAATAGTCTTCCAGACTTACATGGCAGAGGTATCCAGACCACAGTCCTCTCCCTGGCAGGTGTCTCGTAAGCTTCTCTGTATAGATGTGTAGTACCTCAGGAAGAGATGATACTAGGAATTTTTTGAATGGAAGTTCTCATACATGAAGAACAGATTTCTAAATAAGGAATATATAAATTTTATTAAGAATTTGTCAGACAAAGCAATGTCTTCAGAGCTTTCAGATCAACATTGAAAGAAGTTCACCCAGTACTAGTCAGCAACCCGATGCTCAGGATACTGGGAAAGTCTAGTAGATGCAAATTCAAATATTTTCTCTGCTGATTTCACTGCATGAAGAAAATGCATGAACAAAATCTTTTCACAGCATTTTTACAAATTCCAGGTGAGTAGTTTTGCTACCAGACATTTTTACATAGGTGTTTCACAGTTTCATATGTTGTACAAAGCAAACCAATTTTAAAAATTCATCAGTCTTGAAGAGAAGGTGTGACATGTTAATTGGGGTGCTCTGCTTTGTTTCATAACAGCCCTTACACGAGCTGAGTTCTGATGTTGGCCCTGTGATAAAACTCGGAAGTACCTGTGCAGTACTAGAACTGTTTCTCCACCAGCCTTTGCTCAGGACTAACTTTAAGCCATTTCACTGTGTCCTAACTGATTACAAAGTAAGAGGACATGATACCCATATGACCAGCCAGATCGTGTTTCTCAGATGTAGATTACACATTCACAGGATAATAGAGCAGTTTAATTAACCTTTTGGAAACTGCTGTAAATTAGTTGACTGACCGTTTTACCTCTGCAGGCAGCTAAATTGTAAATCTGTTATTTTGTGATTGTATTTGCGATTGTCCGTAATGGGCAATATTCACCTTCAACATACAGGAGTGCAGACAGGTAGAGTAAACAGCAATCTTCCCCTAACAGTTGCTCTCTAATCCATCTTCCATAATCCATGCTCCCCTTTGTTATGTGATATCTACTTTGCTGATACTGCTGTACTTCTCAGTATCCACTTAACCAAAAGAAAGTTGATTAATTTCCTAAGGATATAATTATCATATGATATGTAAATGTCAAATAATACAGACAATAGAGACCTTTAGTGTTTCCTGATGAAAACATAAATTTTGAATGGAAAAGGAGTCTGGCTCCTCTTCCTTCAGAGATGCCCATATACTTGTCAAGTCACTGGTCCTTAGTAACTCCAAACTGTACTTCTCTTTGTGGTAGGTTATCTCTATGTGGATGCCAGTGTCCCTCAAAGTCACTCTGTCACTTCTCCTCCTCAGCTGGGTAAGTAAGAGAAAATATAATAAAAGGCTCATGGGTGGAGATAAGGACAGGGAGACTTCACTCACCAGTTACTATAGTAGGCAAACCAGACTTAACTTGGGGCAATTTATTTAATTTATTGCCAATCAAATCCGACTAGGGCAATAAAAAATAAAACCAAATCTTAAAACACCTTTCACCAGTTTCTCCCTTATTCCTGGGCTCAACTTCTTCCCTGGCAGTGGAACTGGGATATGGGAAACAGCAGTTGCAGTCATTTCATTACATTGCCTCTGCTAACATTTCCTCCTTGCACGCTTCCTCTGCTTCAGTGCTGGGTCTTTCCCACAGGAGACAGTCATCCACAAACTTCTTCAATGTGAGTCCTTTCCGTGGACTACATTTCTTCATAACCTGCTCCAGAATGGGTCCTTTCCATGTGGTGTAGATCTTCAGGAACTGATTGTTCCAGTGTGGGTTCCTCAGGTTCCCAGGTCCTTCTGAGTCTGTGCTCCAGTGTGGAGTTTCAGCGGGGTCACAATCTCCTTCACATGCATCCACCTGCTCTGGTGTAGTGTTGTCTGTGGGCTGCAGGTGTATAAATGCTCTACAGTTAACCCCTATGAACTGCTAGGGCACTCACCTCAGATTTCACCATGGGCTGCGGGGAAATTTTTGATCTGGTACCTGGAGCACCTTCTCCTTCTTCACTAACCTTGGTGTCTAAAGAGTTGTTCCTTTCACATATTCTCACTCCTTTCTCCCAGTTACTGTTCTGCAGCATTTTTTCCCCCTTCTTAAATGTGTTATCATAGAAGCACTGTCAATGTCACCAGTTGACTTGACCTTGGCCAGTAGTGGGTCCATTCTTGGTTCTATGAGACATAGCAGGAACTTCCAGCAGCTTCTCACAGAAGCCGCCACTGTAGCCCCCCACTACCAAAACCTTGCTATGCAAACCAAATGCACTCTTAATTTTAATCAGATTCCCTTTCATCTTTTTTTCCAACATTTATTTATAAAAAAAATGTATCTTCAGGTGAGGGGGGTTGCTCCGCAGCTGCCATGATGCCTCACAGTACCCTCAGTTTCAAACACGGAGGTCTGTCAAAACAGACCTGTTCCTTTAAACAATTTCTTTTTCTCTACTCTCTCTTCCTCAGTGTGAATAGGACTTACCTGAAGATTCCTCTTAATTGTTAACTTCCTCCAGCATCCTACTGCATTGACTGAAGGAGGATGAGCCTGTTACCCTGTTAATGGTCTTGTCTCTGGTTACTTAGTCTAAATGCTTCTTTAAAGGGCTTATATTTCCAGGGTGACGTTTTGGCAATTTAAAGCTCATGCTACAACTTTCCAGGAGTCACACAAAAAATTTAATATATCAGTAGAGAGAACAGCTCCATCGTATACCAGACTTGGCTCTAGATGAGTGATACTACCAGTTCCTGGACCACCATGCCAAACTATGTATTCCTGTTTTCCCTACACATTTTCCTGGGAATCCTTAATTGCCTCATCATGCCAGTGGAAATAATCTCCTTTTCCTTTCAGTTTTTGCAAGGAGTAAATGCATGTTACATCAGTTTCACCAAACTTTTTTTTTTTTTTTTTTTTTTTGTAAAGCAATAAAGAAGAGTAAGTAGATTTGGCAATCAATTAAGATAGCTAGAAGAAACCTCTCAATTTTAGCCTTTTCATCTGTCTCTTGAGAAAAAGAAGACGTCCAGATGACCATCACGCTTAAGCTATCCTTCTTCTCGCATGTAAAACCATAAGGTCTATATTATGTTCTTGGTGGAAAAAAATTTAGTTATAATCCTAGGCTAATATGTGCAGTGAATTAGGTCTGTCCTTCCCAAAGCTTTAATTTGTACGTTTGTTTTCTGGAAACTTTACAAAGTCAACTAAGAAAATATTCCAGATTCTGCTCGTGTGAATGAATATACAAGTAAATGCCTCTTGGACCACAAAATTACTCCTGTAAGCCAAAGTTACCCCTATTAGAAGCCCTACCCCTGATTCTGCTCTCATACCACTGTTAGACTAAACCAACTGAGAGATCAGAAACAAGAACAAGAAATTAGAAATTTCTTGTATTTTGACAGTAAATATCTCTTTTAAAAAGAATTCCACAAGTCTCAATGGAAATTATTTGATGGACAAGTTATTTATTGGAAAACTGCATTATTTTATGGCCCTGATCCAGTAGAGGACTTAAGCATGGGCTTCATTTTTAGCATGAGGGTATTCTTACTGGTTTCAGTACAGCTTTGCATATTTAAAGCGAAACTGTGTTTAAGTGCTTTGCTGGATTGTAGCCTGTTTCTTCTGTCTATAACAGGAAGTTAATGAAGATTATAGCTACTATGGAGAGATTATATAAATTTAAACAACTGAAAAAAATCAGACTGTATCAGACTGTTGAGTTCTGTCAACCTTGTATATATTTCAGATCACAGTTCACTGACTCGTCATAGAAATTACAGTTTTCTTACTGCCTTTATTTACTTCTTTGTCATGAGTAAAGTGAATGGTCTTTTTATTTATAAAGCACATGCAATCTGAACATGTGACCACTGCTGTTGCAGAATAGCTGTTCCCTGACTGATCTTGTAACTGATGAGGACTGAAAGATTCAGAATCACAGAATCACAGAATCACAGAATAACCAGGTTGGAAGGGACCCATCGGATCTTCTAGTCCAACCATTCCTATCTAACACTAAACCAAGTCCCTCAAGATCTCATCCACCCGTGTCTTAAACACCTCCAGGGAAGGTGACTCAACCACCTCCCTGGGCAGCCTGTTCCAATGCCCAATGACCCTCTGCGTGAAAAACCTCCTCCTAATCTCCAGCCTAAATCTACCCTGGCAGAGCTTGAGGCCATTCCCTCTCGTCCTGTCCCCTGTCACTTGGGAGAAGAGGCCAGCTCCCTCCTCTCCACAACCACCTTTCAGGTACTTGTAGAGAGTAATGAGGTCTCCTCTCATGAGAAGAATGGATTTATTTTGGTAACTCTTTGCATTACAAAGTGATGATTTTCTAGCTTCTCGTATATCTCTACCACACACTAGTTTTCTGATATGTCTTTCAAGTAAAGGAATATTTCTTGAGAAGTTTTTTTTCTTTGTGACTTTTCTAGTACAGATTTAATAAGTGAGCTACTCAGCTGTCTTTCATGTAGTGATGAGTGCTTTAGGCACTTAGGTTGAGATTTGTAGCTTCAGATTGGCAGCTAGTGGCTGTGCTGTTGGGTGACTTTATTCTTATGGTCATGGTGTTACCTCCTCTGAAGAAAGTCTTGGAGGTGGACTATGGTAATACTGTCATTATATTCTTTATTATAATATGCTTTAAGATTCTTAGGTAAGGCAACACAAATTCATTTAGACTTACTACTTCATCTTATCTATATTACCTCCCAGGGACATTATGAATTCACACAGAATCACCAGGTTGGAAAAGACCCATAGTATCATCCAACCATAATTTGAATTGAAGTTGCACAGTACAACTGTCTATAAAGTTATAAAAATTATCAGGTAATATTTTTTGGCATAACTAAGTCATGCTAAAACTAAGCTACTGAAAAGACACATTCTTTTAATGATCATATTAATGAAATCTCAGAAAGATCATTGGATTCCTACACCAAGAAGTGCTTTATAGATAAGTAAAAAAATGCAAGTATTATTTCTGGAGGCTCCAGTGAATTTGTAAAATGATGCTACATTCTGTATTCATGATGCAGGATGCACAAGCCCATGCAAAGTGAATTTTCATCACTGCTATTCTGTTCTCTATACTGACTAACTATGCATAGAAATATATTTTATTGGGAAGCTTTTCCCTATAGTCACCTGAATGCTGTCATACTTCACAGTACAGTATACTTGGAAATTATGTGCAATGGAAAGGCAGCTACAGATATCTTATGCCTAATGAAAAAAACTTTCTGTTTAGAGACATACAACACTGGGTGTGCCCAAAAATTAGGCCACTGAATAGTCTACCCAAACTGCTGGCTACTGAACATCTTGTGTCACATTTTTATCACTGTGTCATCAACTCTGGTGATGATTTTTCAGGCTTTGACATCCATATGACCATTCTGCAAAGTCATACCTCTGCTATTCTCTCAGTCTAAGTGTGGCATTCATCTATACATTTTAACAAGAAACTCATTTGTTCTTTCAATATGTCCTTGTTTATAAGATGAAACCATTGCTAAAATAATGTTTGGTGAATAGAAAAAGTAGTAACAAATATCTGAGTCTATCAAATACCTGTGGCAAATATCTGAATGTTGTGAAATTAAACAAAACCTTAATTCCTGAGTTCTCTAGGGAAACTGCCCCACTGGGCAGCCAGGTCATCTGGCGAACATTGGCCCTCAAGGTTTTTTTTAATACTGAAAGCTATAACTATGCAAGATCTCTTTGTCAACAAGGACAAAACGGAGATTCAGTGCTGGATTTTATAGACTTTTCAACTAGGTGTGCTCCTGCTCCACAAATCAAGCTGATGGTTTGATGAAAAATGTATTTCTGGTGTCTATAAATCTTATCTCACAAAGCTGTTGATAGAGGTATAATTTAGGGATGAAACAAGAAATCTGGTAATTGAGAAGTCCTTCTGACCTTCAGTATTTAAATATCATATCTTTTCATCATTCATATGAAACAATTCTTCTTTTGATATGACATATAATGGATGAAATTAATTTTAAAATACATACATTATGGATTATTCGTAAGAAGGCTAAAGCAATACAGCTGTATGCTGTAAAACTACCTATAGAGTTTAACAACAAAGCAGTGTTTAGAACTACAATAACTGTCTTCAAGTATCATCGTAACTTGATGGTTCAGATATAATACACAGAATAAATATTGCCATATCACAGCTTGATAATAAAGGCAGTGAGAAAACAACTTGACCAGCTTTGTCTATACTGAAGAAAAAAGAGAACCAAATTGCAAAACACAGACCAAGATTTTCTATACTTAAGCAAGAACAATTTTCTTACGTGGAGCATATTCCATGCACGCCAGTATCAAGTGAGAATAAAGGTGCTGTCTGAAAAGAAACTGTAAGAGAAAAAGACAAGGCAAAATACAATTTAGTTTTCTAGAAATGTTCATGGCATTTATGACAAGCAAAGGAAAAGAAATGATTTGCAAAAAGGGAATGAGTGTCTAAGTCACTTATGTACAAGTTGCTGATTCAAAAATAAATTTACTCAACTCTCGAGGAAATAAACTTTTAACAAAGCAATGCTGAATTCTGAATAGCAACAAACACAGATCTTAATGACTTTCCAGTCTATCGTTATCAAGGAGCCAAGATTACATACAAATGTAATAAAAGAATTCTTAGACATCTTGCCAAAATTGTTTTGAGCAGTCATTGGATAAAATCCAAGAGCAGAGAGGATTCATTCAAGACACTGCTGAATTCTCCTGTTGGGAGCATAACCTACATATGTTTGATAAACCAATGTAATGTACAAAGTACTGGAGGACTGATTTGTACTAGTGTAAATGATTAATAAATCCTAAAGATTTAATAGGTCATTGTAAAATATTACAGATGAGAAAGAACCAGTGACTCTACATTCCACATGTATCCTACTGCCTGAAGATACTTTAACTTTTTTTCTTGTTTCTGTTTTTGTTTTGACTAGTTGCTGATAAAGGCAGAGGTCTGGCTCATGAGTAGCTTTTTGCAATGACTGCATGCTAAAATGCAAGGTTTTGCAGAAAATCTACACATATTTTATGCTGGTGTCAGAAGGCTGTATGAGAATACCAGCTTTTCAGGCTCATGGCAGAGCTAAGCTGTGAGGTTTTCAGATATCTTGTTTCCTTGGATGCTTGGCCTACCATCTTGAAGTTTTCATATACAGACTAAGACACATTTGTAAAATTGCTAAGATGCTTTTAATAAACATGATTTTCCTTATTATTATTCTTGGTTGGTCAACCATACCTTTCTACTGCTTGATGAGAGAATTTTCTTCAAACTTTTCCTTATGTGCTGTTAAGTGCTATTAGGCATGAGGTAGGAGAGAATGACTTTTTGTTCATTATTATTTAAGTGTTAAATGGAACAGTATATATCTTATATCGCAGACTTTTAAGGTAACTGGTCTGTGATGTAAATTCTCTCTTCCCCTTTTAAAAATGAAACAGGGTAGTTACTCAAAATAGTAAGGTAATTAAGTGTTTCTTAAGAATATGTGACCAAATGATTGAAAAATTCAGTTTTTTTGTTTGTTTGTTTGTTTTCTAGCATTCATCAAATAACTAAACGTAACTTCAAAAAATCATAATAGTCATTCTCCATACCTTTTCATAACATAGTCCTCTCTGTGCCTACAGGCAAAACATGTTGCAATTATGTTTGAGCATTCCTTGAAAGTTATACAAAAAGAATTACTGGAATAATGAAATACACAAAAAGAAAATTCTTGAGAATAAATAGTAACCCTATATCCTTAGGAGAACTCAGAGACATCCATGGTAGGATTAATCTCACTGATTTTTACACGTGTGGATTGTAGAGGTTTGTGTTTGAGCGAGTTTACTAGACTACCCTCAGCATCAATAGCAAGAAATGGGCATTTGAGTCAAGCAGTTAACTCACCATGAAAGAAATACTCAAAATCAGCTAGAAGAGCTATGCTCATAACTGTTACTTTTCTTTGTTGATTGGAGCAATAAGACCTTGTAAAGTAAGACTAGGTATTTAGACCGAATGTATGCCTCTGCTTTTCTCCAAATTAATTCCACCCCCTTGTCTCTTTAAGTTCATGATTAAGGTAACTTGTAATCATAGACCTTAGTAATCAAATCACTTGATTTTCTTTTTTTTTATTCTTAGAATATTTGTTGTGCTACTTTTGTTTGCTATTCCCTCTAACTTTTCTCAATTGCTGGGAGATACTTGGGCATATTGTTTCTAGAGCATCTCAAAGGCTTTACATCCTGAACTTTGCATTTATTATTTCTAGTTGGATGCTAGGTTGTCAAGATGTATTCTCTCTTTCTGTTCTCTTCACCATGGAAGCACATGCAGGAGAAAAGAGAGGAACTAAGTGTAGAGATCATACCCTCTGAATGGGTAACCATGAGTCAGGCATGTTTTGTGCAGAGTCTGCTGTTTATTTTATGATAACCTTATGACAGGAAAACAATTCCTCATGTATATACAACTCAATTATAGTAATTCTATGTTTA
Organism: Coccyzus lansbergi; assembly: GCA_033558105.1. Classification (NCBI taxonomy): domain Eukaryota; kingdom Metazoa; phylum Chordata; class Aves; order Cuculiformes; family Coccyzidae; genus Coccyzus; species Coccyzus lansbergi. The sequence continues at coordinate 3,020,043 of JAUMJK010000232.1, read as the reverse complement.
AATAATTCCTTTCAACCCAGTGGATATGGGAGTAGTTTACACTTGAATAGCCTGTGTGAACAAGGAGCGGCAAATGGTTGAGTATAGTTCAAGCATACTTAAATATCTAAAGAGCATTTTATCCTGCTGTGCTCTCACACAGGATAAATAGAAACAGTAGAACTCACAGTGCTTAGTGAAACTTTTCCAGACCACTTTTATGTTTTCTCATTTAGGAACTACTTTCAAAATATATCTCTTCTCCTAGCTGTACCTGGAGGGGATGGAGAGGTGAGAAAGCAAATGATGCTGGCTGAAGTGTTAGTCTCACAAAAAGAAAAGAGAATAATAAAATTTTTTTCTCATTATAAAACATTATATTGAATATCACACAACCTCTTTGGTTTATCAAAGCAGAAGAACCTGCAGCGTACTATGACAGTCTTCATAGGTAGGGAAATATTAGTATCTGCTACAAGCTGAAGAGTCAACTAGATGGTTGACTTGAGCATACCTAAGGAGCCTGTACATCTCTCTATTCACTGTCTTGGTTGCAGTCCCAGTATCTTCTGGTATCAGAATAACCACAGGGTTCCTTGTAAGATCGAAAACCAGTACGGGATTGTGGACTAGAGTGGGTTCATCTCTTGAGTAAAAATTCCAACATGAGATTATAACATCAAATTTCTTTAAATCTCTCCCAGACATACTCTGTTTTAAGAAGAGGCTTGTGATAAACTGACTCTCTGTATGCACATTTAACCTCTCTAGAGTCCTAATTCCAATGATGTAGAGTAATATTTGAGAACATTTGAAAGATGAGTTACTAATGAGGTACAAGGTCCTGTATGACAAGAATGTTTCTGTAGACCATGTTAGGAGTCTGTTGCCATCTCTAGGTTTCTGTGTATCTTAGTAAAGCTATCCAGTGAGCAGTAATACTAAACACAAGTGGTGATACTGTTATATTCTTCTTTCTTCAGAGGTGCAAAAGGAGTCTTTTCCTCAGTTTTACACATAAGTAGTGATGCCAGTAAAATTTGAAAATAAAAATGCATAGCAATTTCCTGCCATCAAAAAGCCTGTAACCTTGTTGAGCTTTAGAAAGCCATTAAAAAGAAGGGCTGTCTTCGGGTTTGTGGGTTTTGCTTAAGATAGCCAAAGTTGACATTAATCATTTGATTTTTCAGGTTACATCTACAAGGACATGGGACTCACAAGAGTACTACCATCTCTCTTCTCTGTAGTCAGCTGCTCCAGAAACCATTCATTATTACTTTATGATATGGATCTAAATACTGCTGTTCTGTGTGCATAAAAAACAACTCCATGAGGAGTTTCCAAATCTATCCTGCCATTTTTTCAGCCCTGAGCACAAATATATTCATGCTCCTAAAATGCCTTCCGCTCCTCTCTCTGGAGAGACAGAATTGCTGCTTTCATTATTAGCTCTGAGAAAAACGTCAAAACTACAGCAAGTCCTGAATGCAGCATCATATTCACTCACAGGATTGAGCAGCCATGCTCATATTACACCCCTCTGAGCCGTTCACATTGGCTGCCTATAAACTAAGTGATTTATTTTAAGCAGTCCCTGCTGGTTTTCAAAGCTCTTAATGTTAAGGGACCTGGCTTTTGCAAGACTTCCTTCTTGAGCTTCCTCTCTGCGCATATCCACAAGCTGACACCACATACTTCTGGGCTGCGCCACTTAGACTCGCTCACAACGTTAGTATGAGCTTTACCTCCTGCTGTGAGAGCTCAGAGAGCATGCAGTTCACTTCTCCAGACTCTCAGTCTTATCCCATGTGATCAATAGTTGTCTCCATTTTCAGTTGTCCACTTAATGTATCTCACTATGAAATTAGATCCCCTAGAAAGAATCTCAGGCTAGGTATCTCAGTCTCTGAGATACTTTAAATAGGTACTTAATTTTGGAAGTTAAGCAAATGATATTTTATAGTTTGTAACAGCAGTGTTCCTATAATTTTATATGACAACAAAAAGGTAAGCAGGCACATATACTCATGTGTGTATATGTGTGTGTGTGTGTGTGTGTGTGTATATATATATATATATATATGCATATTTGTTTATATATATATGTAAACACCAAAAATACTGGGGGGGGGGTGTCGGGGGTAGGGGGGTGTTCAAGAGAAAATATACCAGTGTCCAATCTCCTGTCACTGACAATGGGGAAAAAAAAAAAAAAAAAATAAACCATCCCTGAACACTCCCCAAAAGCTGATATATAGAGAAGAGTAATGTTTGGATAATGATCTTGGTGAAGCATTTGGATTTACATTTTACTATCTATGATTTAATCAGAAGAGGCATACCTGAGGGAGAGTGCCTAGAAAGTCCTGCAGATCTTACAGGTTTCTCTCGCATTTACTCCACATGGTAAAACTTGATAAACTCTTGCAGTCAAACCATGGACTTGCTGAGTAGTTTCCAAATCAGAATGTATTAGCACAGCTACAGAAGAGTGCAAGTCCCTCCTGTTTTCTCTTCATGTTCATGCTGATAGTCCCAAGCTTTAGGCTCTGGTCTTTTTTTTACCACAGATTTCCTTCATTGGTGGAAATGGCCTTGGGGACAGTTACCCAAGAGGAGTCACATCTCACTGTCATGTCCAGACTCTGGTATATTAACAAATCTCTCACATCACTGCTAATGTCTGCTGTCCCTGATTGTTATATACAATGTTCACTCTGTGCCTGTTTCAAAATCCAAATGAAATTTGCTGTTGAATTTTTGGGGAACAGAATCAGGCTCCCAAGCCTTTTAACTCACAGCCTGTCTGGGCTGCACTGAAGCTGCCTGCGTTCAAATAGCCTGGCAGCACTCCATCCTAGGATCCCTGAAGCTTAAGATCACTTCATTTTTCCTCTCTTTGTGGATCAGAAGTAATTGGTTTTGAATGTGTTTTTGGTAGGAAACTTTCCATAATATATTTTAAATTTATGTATATCCATATATTTTTCTGCTGTATTTCCTTATGCTGTAATACTCCTGATGAAGCTGTCGAGTCCAAATTTCCTTTGGCTCTTCTTCTTTGTCATTTTTTCCTTTTCCCCATTTCTTTAGCCTTTTCCCTTTATGTCCCCCACCTTCCCTGATCTTGGTGCAAAATGTTTAAATAGGTGGTTTGGTTTTTAGGGGAAAAAAATCAACCTTGCTTAGTTTCTCAGTAATTGATTAAGCTCAACAACAAAAAGCCTGCTCAGCACACACACACACAAAAAAGAGATAAATTTTGGAGAACTCAGTTTAGATGGCCTCAAAGCAAAGAATAAGTAGAGATATGCCAGGCTTGGATTACCCACTGCTACGTCTACCCACAGACTACACAGACAAAAAGGCCTTCTTGTGCTTGCAGGTCACAGTATTAACCCACAAGGTTCACTCAGCAAACACATGTCCTTTTCAAAAGCTGCCCTTTTCTCAGGGCTGTGGTTTCTCTATCTGTGGTTTTGCGCAAAGTAAGCAGAGCTCTCCGCCAGCATTTCAGGCTACCCATCACACTAAGACATCTTGTCAGAATTCAGTCATCTCTGTGGATCTGGCGAGTACCTTGCTGATTTTCACAGAAGGAGGTACTTTCTCTTTTTTTTTTTTTTTTTTAACTAATTCATAGATCACATCCCTGTTAGGGAGTTGGGACAAAACTTTCCTGGTTACTGCGTTTCTTTTTGCAAAGGGAAAGGATTTTAAATGGAACCTCCTGCCAGGTCTCCTACTTACAACTCTGTCCAGAAGCCAGAAGCAGTACAATATCTGCTGCTAATCCAGAAGCAATATGCTGCAGTCATTAAGGTAGTTACTTACTACTGCACTGATGAACGCACAAAAAAGGAGAGAAAGGAAATTTGGCAGAGCAGATGGTGGATAATGATAGCGACAATGAACAAAACTACTGTTGAGTATTGTTGAGAAGCCCATTCCCCAATGTAAATATAAAGTAAACATGACACAGGTATTAGGTAATTTTACAATCTACTGGTTTTGGCAGCTAGTTTGGCACTAGTCATTGTGTCTATTTTGGGGATCCGCTGTATGGTCCCAGATTGCCATTTTTCCTCTGCCTTTCTTTCTCTTAAATTTCCTACAGTATATTATCACTTCATTTTAGTTTCACTTATTTCCTATGATGGCAGAACAGGCCAGGCACTGACTGCAGAGTCACTTCCTCCCTAAAACTTAATCTCTCTGAATGTCGCAAAAACTTTTCAAGCAAAGTGCTTTAGTAAAACATGCGTATACAGCAGTTCACCTTCTCAAACGTTGTTTTCCTCTGGGTGCTGCACACACAGAGGATGCCTGCTCTGCTCCGAGGTGGAAGATCTTTCTCTCTTAACAGGTGCCCTGCCTGGCACAAGACAAAACTGTGACACTTGAAAGTGCAGTTTGGTATTCAAAAAGAGCTGAATACAAACCTTTTTTGTGGATTTCTAGGAACTTCTTTTTTTTTTTTTCTTACCTTAATTCCAGCCTGTTTGGAAACATGTGCTTTTCTGACAAGTATCAGTGGAGTTTTTGAACTAGATTAGGTCACACGGGTGAATGAAATTAACTTGACATCAAAGATTATCTGCTCTCTTTGTTTCTCACACATTTCCCTCTCCTTTTTTTTTTTAGTGCAAATTTTCTAAAGTTTGTTAAAGATAAAAAGACAAATATCAGGAACAAGTTTACTGAAGGTGCACACACCCACCATTCAGGGAATGCCTGCTTGTAACAAATTTTTTTCAAGCTATTTTGCACATCCCTAATTACAGTCTATTAGGGATCAAATTAACTAGGTCAATTAATGAATCCTAGAACTGAGTGATAATGCATTCATATGTGGGGGTAGTATTTGGGATTAATTAAGTGATTTTGTACTAAAAGCATCTGCAATTAGTATTTTATTTGGAGGCAGGAGACTGAGGGGAGAATTCAAAAAACTTAATAGTTCTGCTACTTGCTTGATGATTTAAAGCAGAGGAGTCTGTACATAAAATTTAACGATTCTCTTATAAAAGGTAAAAGGATGTGTCAGCTTTTCTCTGAATTTGCATAGATATGCATATTTATATGTGACTGTGAGTGCAAAGTCATTTTATTCAATGGAATAGCCAGTCTTTTATATTATCTTAGCTGATTGTTGTGGAAGTTTTTTAACAACTGACGTGATTTAAAGGAAATTTTAAGAGAGAAAAGAATAGTGTCCTCATTCCTTCTCAGCCCATGAGCGAGATCCATACATCAATCCCTGAATTATTTTCAGATTATTTAGTTTACTCCTAGGTTCAGATTGTGAAGAAGAAGTGTAGAAGTGGAGGCCTTGTGCAGCAGAAATGATCCGTGGCCTCATGGGCACATTAGGCCATCTAAGTTCATGGGTCTGGCTTGCACACCTGGCTGAGCTATTCAGCAGCAACCCACGCTGGGCAGAACAACCATTTCCTCTGTGTTTCTTCTGATGTATGGGGTGACTATGAAGGCTGATGTGCAACAAGAGATTAGCAAATACTTTCTTGTAAATCTCCTATGATGATCAAACCCACCCAGATATGAACAGAAAAATGCCAGCTGTCTTTGGTTTCCTGTAATATTTTTTGTGGCAAGGTTTTAGACCTAGATAGTTTGGTAAACCAGACTCCCTCTTCTTGGAAACGGAGTGGAAATGGGCATTTCATCACTACGCAGCAAGCTTTGCTAAAGCATGCCTATTTTTTCTAGCATGATACTTGTTTTGAGAGAGTCTTCACGGAATCGGTATTTCCCATGATATTTATTAATAGGAAATAATTTTCTTAAGAAATGAGAAATTTCTTTAAGAAATTGTAATAACAGCTATTTCATACAGATATAGTTCCCTGAAACTAGAATTGTGATCATATGTGGTGAAATGAAATATGTTGTCTCAGATCTGGTGTTGAGTCACATGCCAAGAATACATATTACATCTATTTAGGTTGTTTAAACCTTTACTTCAGCGTTTCGTGACTGAAAATTTAACTGCATTTTTCATCGTTTTCTCATTCTTTTCCCCTGAAATTTCCCAAGATACTTAGATAGGAGATGGAAGAAATGAATAAAAATCACAAAACTGATTGCCTATAAAACATCACTGGATTACTTATTCATGTGTACCATAATTGCTCTTTCAAAACAGCGTATAAAACTAGTAATCCTTTGGAGTGGCTCTTCCTTATTCTGCAGCTGATGAAAGATGCATGTTCTCCAGTTGTGACTCTACAGAATTCCTAGAAATGCATCTGAATTTAGACCACAGATAGACATCCAGACTTCAGTTTATTCATCTCCACAACCACACAGTTTTTGTGTAGCCCAGATTACCTTGCAAAAGTGTGTAGATATTACTGGTTAGATCACAGACAAGTTATTATTACTACTCAGTGACTATTGTTAGTCTTACTAAGCACAAAGATTTGAGGGGAACTGCAAGCAATGTTTTTTCAAAGTAAAAATCACAGATGACAAAACCAGATGTTATAGCTGCATTTCCAGCTATGTCAGAAAGAAGTTTTTTAATAATTTCACACAATTCAATTTATTCAATCTCCTTGGTTAATTAGAGAAGAAAGGAAATGGGCAGTAGTGGTGATGAAAAGGAAATTTCCTGTAGAAAACATCCTTCACTTCTCAAAGGTCAGTCAGTTGTTCAGTGCCACTATGCTGGACAAATGCTTCGGCTGTTTAGGGACAGATGATGCTACAGACCCAGGGAGGTTTTTGCCTTCAACTTTGCTGACTTTCTCTACTTCATTTTCCATACTGGGATTTATTCACCTCACCATATATATCTCTCTTTGGTCAGAGAGTACTTATTTTCTCACGTTTTTGAGTGAGATGCTCAGTTCAGCTCTCCATGTCTGCATCCAATGTTTTCTGTCAGTGATGAACCTCATTACCGTACCACTTGTCCTGTTTAGCATTTTCAGCCAGTATAATTTTGTGACTGGAATTTTCTTTTTTACAGTGGCCAATGCAATTTCCACAGCCTGGCTCTTCTCTGTTCTTGTACGGTCACAAATCAGAATACAAGGTCCTGGAAAATACAGAAAAAAATCTCTGCAAAAAAAATAGAGGTGCAACTCCAAAATAGATGGTAGTTGATCACATGCACATAATCTAATTGACTAATTATTTTATTTCTAGTTAGAGGATGCTGCAACTTTTAAGTGTTCGTAAATATCATATCGGAGGATATAAAAAATTCAAACTATTCAATACAAAATAAACTAAGAATAAAATCTTTTACTTTATGAAAACTATCTTCTTTTGCTTTTTTTTTTTTTTTAGTTTTAGTTTTCAGGGATTTTTTAGGCTTATTTACAAAATTTCTACTAATATTAAAAGCTTTTAGAGGAAACATTATTTTTTCCTGATAATTACTTTGCCAACTTGTACAATTTATTTGTCACTGTAGAAAATGACAGAAGATAAAATTCTAAGTGCAGTATAGTAATGAGACTAAGTGGGTGACTGGAATAGGAAATGTTGAAATTTTGGAATTACCTGTTTAAGCCATGAAATATAGGACACATAACTCTTGATTCCAGTCTATAGACTGGAATTTCAAGGAAAATAAAGTTAGGATTTTTCCATTTTATAACTGTTTCCAGACTATTCCCTCTTAAAATTACAGATTACAATTCTGACAAAAAGTGATATGTGGAAGCCTGAAAATAATGCAGCACTGTGTTAGCAAATTGTACTATTATGGTATAAGATTTTATCTAAGTATCAGTTACAAACTTGTTTTCTGCCAGATGAAATAAATCTAGAAAGTTCTCAACCCACCTACAAAATTCCAGGGTGAAGAGAAGGTGCAAACAGTCTATTCAGGAGAGTGATGGGCAGATGTTATCAATTTGTTTTGGTAAAAATAAGGGATGTGTGGTATAAGATGAGGGAAAGCGTTCAGATGATCTGGGGATCAAACAGCCTGAACTAAGAGAGTACTGTGAGAAAGATGATGTACTTGTGAATGTACTTACTGAAGTGAACCAAAAGAGGTGTGACTTTTTTACTTCTTGTCTTTCTTCTTAAATATGAAATTGTTTAGTTTTCTGGAAGTTCTTGGCAAATCTCCCCTTCTTCTTTCTGAAAGTTTACATCTCAAGAATTCCAGTCTGTGAAATTTCCATACAAGTCTAATGGTATTTAGACAATTATGTGAACTTTAGGTTTGCAAATTTGGATGATGTTTTAATAAAAGCCAAAGAAGAAGTTTCTCAATGAGACACAAGACACTCATCTAGGAAGAAGATAAATGAAATGAAGACTAGGGATACTGTAATTCAGACTTGTGAATTACAATATTTAGCATATTTATGTTCATTTAGGAATACAGAATCAGCAAGAATTATGGAGTCCAGTCATTACTATCACTGGTACTGTGTAAAAGAATTTATTGCCTGAGAACATTGAAGTTCTTGCTATAAACACAAAGTTGGTGATTTTGCTTTCTCTGTCAACAGAAATCTGATAAATTCCATAACAACCTTATCTTTAGTCAGTTTATTCCCGTTGTGTCAACTCTCTTCAAAACCATCAGAATAAAGAATCTCATGTTTCCTGATGTTTAATGTATCTGTATTTACAGATGTGAAGTACAACACCTTTCGGTTTTATTTTTGTTAACTTGGAAGTGCTCTTTCAGACTCCACAATGCACGTGTCCAACTAGTGTGATCTTTTAGTATGTCTTCTCTGCAGCTATTTAAAGTTTAATTCATAGCTCTTGAATGTGTATAAGGGGAGGTCTGAAGTGTCCAGGCTCTCATAGAAATAAATCTGACAAAACCATAGAATGTGGGAATCTTCATTCTACTAGCAACTCGTATAATACTGTAATTAGCTAGTCCACTCAGGTCATTCTGCATCTTTTTTGGCTGATGAGCTCTCACTTTATAGCAGAACTTTTTGTTATGAGTAGTTATCCTGTTACTCCTCAAGAATATCCTGTGTTTTTCTATGATAACCTATTTGCCCTTTACTAATAAAAGTACAGAATTGAGAGGTATAAGCAAATTATCATTTCATTCTGTTGAAAAATCAGGCATAATCATCATTTGTCTCAAGACTGAGTGCTGAAAAACTCTACTAGTAACTCATCTCGAGCTCCTCTACCAATATCGCCTGACAGTTTTGTGCTTAATTTACCGAGTCTTCATTCCTTTCTCTGATTTTAAATGACAGTTCTTATTTGACACCATTTCCTGAAGTCTTGATATATGAAATCCAGTACAATTCCTTTGTCTAGAAAATCTGTCTAGGATGATCTACATTTCATTAAATCCCTGTTGTTTTACATCATAGTAAATTGTCTTTAAATATCTTTTCCTTCAAAATCTGTCCTAGAGCAATATACTGAGTTACAGGCTTACAAATGTCTGATTTCTTTCTCATATTTTAACTGTAGGCACAGCATTTGGTGTTCTACCTTCATATCAAATTTGACTCAAAGGGTGTGTTTAAAAATACTGCTTATAAATCCTGCAGGGGAGACCACCTAATCCCTGTGACTTGAGTACACGAAGCCTCATAACTTCTGTTTCCATTGCAGTTGAGATAACAAGGGTGTGGAAATGAAAGCTGCCATTAAACATTCTACTTTTCCTCCCAATTCAATATAATTGTCCTTTTTGAAACCTGAGGCAAAGCTTGTTCCATTTTTTGGCCACACCTAGATTATCTTTAATCTCTGTTTTATCCTTACTGCAAAGCTGTCCTACTTCTTTCCTTATGTCTTTTTGTTTCAATTTATACAGCTCATAAGGAAATACCCTATGGTCCAATATCTTCTTCAAGGCCAAACTGAGATTTTATTTTGACAATTAAGTTTCATCTTTCATTTCTTCATCTGTAACTTTTTTCCTGCTCAAACCTTTTATTTGGCCTCCTCTACTTATTTCTAATCGCCTTCTTGAAGTGGTTATTCTTGCAGGTCATTTGAGAGTTGCTTCAAAATTTTCTGTAGTTTGAGGCACTATGTTCTGTAAGACTCAATACTTCTGACACTGAAATTCCATGCTTCTTCCACAACCACATCCCTTAGGTTTCTCATCTTAATGAACTTTATCAAACAGTTCCATTCATTTATCAGAGCTTGTCCTTTTGAATTGTAAATGCTAGGCTGTATATCTGCTTTTTTATTGGTTTATCTTAAATGGAATCTGTTCCTATTTACTTAATTCAACTTCCTTCTCTATGACCAGCTTGCGTACAAAAATCTGAGTCTAATAAAAAATATTTTCAACTAGGTTCTGATTTTTACATAAGTTTCTGATTTTTGCAGATTTATTTTACCATTACTCCACAAAAATATCCCAACCCAGGCAAGTTATTTCATTACTGGTCTCCTTTATTTCTTTAATTTCTCACACTGAATTTAGAGCTCCTATTTTCCTTATTTTTCATTTTTTTCCCCTTGAAGACTGATTCTCCTTGAATATCTATGTTCCATTTGTAATTGGTCTCCTCGGATATTCTTATTTCTATAGCATTTGACTTCATCTCTAATAAATGTAGCCCCAAATCCTCCCTCTCTCTGAGGAACACAAAATTAACTGTAAGCATTCAGTAGCTTCATAACATTGCAATGGTGGAAAGTCCAAGTGCATTGCATGTTGAGAAGGCTGAATGTAGAAACACAAAAATTCCATGGACAAGTCCATCCTTGTTCTACAGAGGTTCTTTTATTATGTGTATCACCACAATATCTCAACAGCTTCAAAGGTGTTGTAAGCAATATGACTAACATCTGACATTGCACTTTGGTTTTGTCTTTCTTTTACCTTTCTGCTCAGTGTTTAAGAATTTTAGGTTTTATTTTTAGTATTTTCATGCCTCTCTCTTTCCTGTTTATTGGGTTGAATGAGCCATAAAGACTGTCACCTGTTACCTGTGCAAAAGACAGAAGGTTTTAGTGACTGTGCTAGGCCAGTTCCGGAGTCTATTGAGCTTTAGTATCTTCTTAGACCACAGATATTCAGCGAAGTTTCTTATTTTGATTCTGATCCTAACAGAGGTATTGCAGCAGGGAAACTCATTTGCTGTTCAAGGACACTATCCTAACTTTGATTGGCAGGTAAAAACTGGAGATTAATTCCTTGTTGTGTTTCTTCTGCAGCAACCCTAGGATCTTGCCAGCCTGTACAGGAGAAGAAAGTCTTGTGACCTGGAGATGTCTTTCATAGTAAGGGTTGGCAATATGCCAAAGTTCCTCATATAATGATTCCATATTCACTTATTGCCAAAATTGCCCCTATATTTATACTTTACTACACAAAGAGATCAGGCTCTTGGCCATTTCATTGTGATGATGACTGGAAGGAGAGAGATGAATAATGATACCCATGTCCTTTGGTGTCATTCCAGTGCAGCTTTAGGAAAACAGCTTCCTGAGTTAATCAGTGTCCCAGTTGGCTCTGTAAGGTTAGGTACAAATCAATTTGATTTTGTCGTCATAAGGCAAGCAGAAGACGTTAAGAGATGCAAAGCAGAAATCAGGCTGGACAGTCTGAGACACCCTTAGGAGTTATCATTGGAAGTTTTTTGCTTTCATCTGACACTTGACAGTTTACAGTGAGTACAACCTCATTAAAGGGAAGGAACAGACAACCTTTTGAGAGGTTGATGCCTTCATGTAAAGTGCCTGTAGAGCTGAAAGTGCAGGCTTGGATTCTGGCTGGTGTGTACCCTGACTCTTCCCTCCCAAACCTTTGCTACAATTTTGCAGTGCTACTTCTATCACCTTGAAAAACTCTTAACATGAAGCTGTAAATAGAAATCACCTTACCTCGTGGCCATAAGGGACTCTTGAGATTTCTGGTAATATTTCTAGTAAAGTGAGCATCAAAATGAAAGCTGGAGGTGTGATGAAGGCTTTTAGGCATCTCATCTCTTAAAGAGAGATAATTATACTCACTTGCCAAGAATAAGAGATCTGTTATAGAATGAACTGCTATTGTATGAATAAGCAGATGTATTTATAATTGGAGAATGTCTCGTTGCCACTGCATAGGACTAGAAAATCACCATTTTTTTAGTGTTTAATATAGCCCAATACCATCATGAAAGCATTACAGCTTGTAAGTAGTATCACCATTACCACTCTTGTCTTCTCCACTTTGTCATGGTCTTTTTCTTTGATGCTAACTTGCAGGACAGAATTTGGAGGATTTTTAGCTTCCTGAGGCTTGCATTTTTCAGTGTACTGAAATAAGTGAGCTACTTCTTGATTTATGATCATGTACACAGACAGCTTTTGTTTGCTTGTTCTTGTTTTGCATGTCACAGGAGCACTATGTAGAACACCCTGTGATTAGACAGAAGAGCTGAAGAACTTCCAGGGTGGCAAAGTAAGAGACAAAAATACACTGAGTACAGAAAGAAGTATCTCAAAATTACCTTCCTGTAGATAAAAACTCAAAGGCTGGAACATGCCAGTTTGAAAAGGAAGATGGAATTTTTAGTGTATATGCAAAAAGCAACAGCCCCAAATGTTCTTTCAATGTAAAACTTCAAAAATCATCTACCTGATTTAGGGCCACAAACCTAATTGGAATCTGAGTATTTAAAATATCATGCCAAAGTTACTTTAGAATAAGAATATGCTGCAGACTTAAAGAGTAGTATTTAAAATACGGCCTTTTTTGTGCCCATAGTCCACATCTGCAAGTAATTATGGGCGCAAATGTGGATACGTCAACGTCTACGTACATTAATGTACCTGTTAATCTGATAGTTAAATGTCTGTGTGTTATCAAATAATATACTCTACAAAACTGTGTCCACAGTCATTTGTAAGCGTAAGAAGGGAAGTCAAGCCAAGATTTGACCCTTACAATTATAACATTGATCTTTTTATCATGCTTGAATGGAAATCACATTAATATTAAAGATAAATATACATATTTAGGGGAGACATTAACACCTGTTCTCATTCCTGTTTTATTGAGAACTGTATTTTCCATCTATGGTAGGAAATATCAGTCTTCTTTTTCTATCAGTTCTCTTTTCTTAGTGACAAGTAAATGAGGTACATGAACTTGCATGAACGTTATTGTCATTACTTATTTTTTAAATACTTCCCAGTTTAAGAGGATAGGAAATGTTCTTCTGGAATTTCGAAAACCATCATTTCAATAATCTTTTATTCACAGAAGTGAAATTTAGATTTAAAAAATACGGTTGTGAACCCTTCTACAAAAGGCCTTGCCCAGTGAAAATGCAGGCTTGTATAGCTACTGCCCACGCTAAGAGTAGGTATTTAACTTTTAATTTTTTTCTCTCACAGAGATATATTAGGTAGCTGCTGTTCGTATATGATAAATTGTCCTGACTACATAGTCATCAAAACTGTTGTCTTCTGCTAAAAAAAACAAATATGGTTAGTGTGAACTGACTTTCTAATAAGATTATGTTGCTGTGTTGAATGACAGCCATTCTAATTACGACCTACTTGCTTTCAGCTAGCTTTGTAGCTTTTAGGGTGGAGTTTTTCATTTCAGATGTCTGGCATGCTTGTGAAGTTTTTTTCCTGGAAAACTCCAGCCATCTTTGGGGCGATGATTAAGAGGCTATATTGTTTTGCTGATTATTAAATTGTAAACTACCAGCTACTCTATTCTGGTCTGGCACATTCAAAGTCTGGCTCAAAAACTTGCTGGCTGAGAAAAGCTTAGCCTCAGTGCTGAAGAGATGCTTAATAATATCCTTCTAAAAATCTTATCAAACTGGTTGTAAACCTCCAAAAAGTCACCTTTTTGTTTTGTCAAGAAGTTTGTCACAGCCTGGAAGCAAGATCCTTTTAATAGCCCTTCTCCACCTCTAGAGAGCTCCTTAGAGATCTTGCAATCTACAGCTAAGAGGATTTCTCTGATAGGTTTCTCCCATTGAAATCTGCCATGGCTCTCAGTAATCACTTATCAAGGACACAAACTTTCATTTTTGCCTCTTGCCAGTTATGGAATTCAGTATTGTCCATACTTGGGCATTTCTGGCTTTGCCTTTGTTTATACAGACAAGCATAACTCGTCCAAGCCACTACATTTGAAGATAACACATAACATTAGCCTGAATTCTTGCCTCGACCAGCCCTTTATATAAGCATTATTATGCAGTATTTAATTACCTCTATATATTCAATACTTTTTTCCCCCCATCAATGTCCTTACCTCACTCGCTACACAGGAAGGTCTGAGTTTGGAACTCAGTCAGAATGTTATAATGAATGGAGGTTTATTGTAAACATAGCTTCATAGGCCTCTTCCCCTACTCCTTGCAGGAGTTCAAGGTGTGTGGTCAAAACAAAACCACTGTGGGATTGAAAAAAACAAAACAGATGGTTACCCAAGAAGATAGGTGCTGCTACAGTCTTTGACACTATGGGTATGTTTACATTGCAGTGTATCATGTGGAGGTAACCGAAAAACTCAGATGTCAAGAAGAGTTCTACAGCAGCAAAAAAAGTAATTCACTTTTTTCAATTAATCTGAGGGCTAGCTGAAGCTTCTACAGCCAGTTTTGTTTGATGCAACTCTGTTAGCCTGAGTAGAAAACGGACTGCAGATACAAAATACCCAGAGCTTTTCTGCGTTGTTTGGTTGCACACATCAAATTTTGCTGGGATGGTCAGTCAGTCATTTTGCATTCCTTATTCCCTAACTTTAAATCCTTTTGCAAATGGGCTCAGGGCACATAACTGCAAGCAGAATGGATGGGAGACATGTACTGAACTGAGTTGTTATAAACACTAAGTTATTAGCATGTAAATTAAATCTACTGCTTTTTTAGACATACATTAAACTAAGACAATTTGCACATTAGTTGTGTCTCTGTGTCTTTCAATGCCATCCTTCAACTTCAAAGCAGCAGTATAACAATCATACTCTACTTCATACCTGTGGAATAAACTAAAATCATTTTGAAAAGAACCATGACAAACAAATAAACCAAATGAATATAGTAACATATTTAAATATCTCAGAAATTAGGAATGGGACCCTGAACCCAAGATTAAGTGAAGATTTACATGTTACACATACATATAGTGAGACATTTTGAGACAAAGATTCTGTTTGCTCTGTACTGTGAGGCTGCAATCAGGCTACAGAGCCAGTTGCCATTTAAAGGCTTCCTAGAGACTAAATGTTGGACTTCACAGTGTTGGTGGGGGGTTGGGTTTTGCTTTTTTTTTTAATTTGTTTTCATTTTTAACATGGATACTTTTAAAATGCAAGCAACATCTGCATGATGAAAATGAGAAGTAGCTGCACTCTCCTTTTTATTTTTCTAGCAGAGGTGATTTTCATTCATATCCTTTCTTCTTCCTTTTAAGTTTTCCTAGCCTGCAGTCTATTTGGGGGCTCTTGCAGAACTACCCAGAAACTTTACTGCCTTGCATACTGAAATCATGAAGCACTCCGTATCTCTCTCTCGAAAGGAAAACTAAATACCAGAGTGTTCTTACTGAGGTCATATTTTCTCCATGTCTAGACATCATTGGTAATCTCTCTCTTTTATAATACTGCTGTGCTTTCCATGTACTCAGCTGTGAAGAAAATGCTTTGAGCTTAAATACATAAAATACACAGAATTTCCAGGCAACTTTCAGTATAGCATCTCAGATTGTTTGGGTTGTTGTGTGTGATCTTTTCCAAAACCAGATTTTTTTCCTCTGGATGAGCTTTGCTTAGTAAACTAATAGTAAATTTGGAATAAAACTATTACTGATGTGGCTTCTTAATGCCTGGTTTGTTAAGCTAATGCTGTTGAATCCAGTTTCCAGTAAACAAGACAAACTTCATGTTCCACTGGAAAAATATTTTACTAAGAATCTTTGTAGATCATTCTTTACACAAAAAATATTGTCTCAAGTGATGGTTTTGAGCAGAATAAAGCAAACATTTAATAAATGAAAACATATACTGAATCACTGTTTGCCCTTATAGTTCCATTTTTTAAATATTAATACTCTTTTCTAACTCTTTGTACATAAATAACCTTTTAAGAGAGTAACAATGAAATATAGACAGTCCACATCAAATGAATAATAACTTTTGATGTCATTATCAAAGGTCTGTTGGATTCTGTTTAATTTTAATTAGTCTTGGAATCTAACCAGCAAATTCAGGTCTCATGTGGATTTTTAAAATCCAAACATTATGCCCCTTTGCATGAAGGGTTTTAGCTTAATTTGGCCCATTATAAAGGCACCAGTTATGCTGAAGCTCAGATTTTGAAAACTAACAAAATAAGGATTTGCTTTAACATGGAACAATGAACTAATCAGTCCAACCACTAATTGTATCTCCTATAAAGACTTTTGGGTCTGATTTTTTATATTTCTTTCAATATTAGCTGTTAGGTGAATACTTGAACATTTAAATAGAATATTGTAACCTGAAATTCTTCCTGATCTATAAAATCTTAACCTAAATACATACACGAACCTCTCATGACTTTCACTATCTTGGAGAGATTAAGCATGGAGGTACTGACTGCTGCAAATAACTATTGTATTGTACAGGATTTGTGCTTTTACTGATTCCAGTCCTTTTTTCTCTGGGGAACCTCAAAGCCCACTTGCACAGGAAAAGAAACTCAAAATTAATCAGACTAAAATTATCAGGCCTTACAGAGGTATTTGAGTTTTGCTAAGAGATTATAAATCAGCTGCTTTTTTTTTCCCCCCCACTCTAGACCTTTAACCAAAGAAGACCTCTCAGCCAGGCAGTGTGGAATGATTCATGAGCTCTGCAGCCAGAAATGACCATGATTACCAATGAATCTCTCATCATAGGACCTACATTTTTTGTTTCCCCTATAAGGTCTTCAGAGAGGGGGAGGCCAATGCCCAAGTAGTGGCAGCTGTGCCCTTAGAGTGGCTGCCAGACCTCTCATCTGCCCCAGCTGCTGTGGGGCAACGAGCAGACAGCAGCTGCAGGAAGGGAGAAGGATGGACTTCTCCCTGAGTAGTCATGGTCAGGCACCTGAATCATGAGGAATGGGTTTGAGGGTGATGGACAGGGGTGGTCTGACACCAGGAACTGCATCTCAGCAGTGTCCACCTTCCTGTCTTGATCCCTTTCCAACCTCCTCTCCCTAGAGACCTTCTGACCCCTGATAACTTACTACAGGCTACACGTAAACCCCAAGCCCTATTCATTACTCTGCTCCAGGGCTTCCTCTGGGACCAGCTTCACATCCATACAACCTTATATCGCTTTGCCCAATGTGAAAGCTGAATTTTCTCTCCTTCATCAATTTGGGATGAGTTTTCATTCATTCAAAGACACAAAAGTCCTTTTGCCTGGGGACATCGGCTAGCAGCTCTGCTCTACAACCTTCATGGCATTTGAGCGCATTCAAACTCTTGCCCTCAATTCAAGTCACCTACTCAGATGACTCAACACTCTCCATAAAAGATAACTGCTGATTACTTTTCACAACATCAACTTTTCGTCATCTGCAAACTGCACCCGTGGTTCAGATTGTTTCTAAAGAAAGGTTTAAAATGGTTTAGGGTGAAGGGTTTTGCAGTGCCTTGTTAGCAATGGTCCAGTTAATTAATGCCTTTACATTAATGCATACATTTTGAGAGATATCAGCTTTGTAATGTGCTCTATTAATTACATGTAATGCAGGATTTTAAAACAGTGTCATCTGCAGCATGTCAAATGCTTTAGAGAAATTTAATTATACTGTAAAAACACAGATACCTTTATCAACCAGACCTATAATCTTGTAAAAACCCCTAAAGAAGATATTATGACAAGAACTACTTTCTGTGAAACTGTGCTAAATGAATATAGCTTTATTTTTAGCATGTAATTCCCTGTTGATGGAACGCTGAATTTGTCTGGCTTTCTGTTTTTCCCCCTAAGATTTGTATCAGGATAACTGATCTATCATTTCCATTTTCTTTAAACACTACAATTACTTTGGCAAGTCAGCAATTCTTTGAAATATCACTTCTTTCCTAAGATTCAGGAAAGAAAATTAACTCTAGTTGTCTGAAGAGCTTCTTGACTAATTCTTTTAAATTTCTCAGGTGAGAAACATGGGAGTTTGAAGGTTTGAAATATTTTGTTTTAGCAGAAGATATGAACTATTCAGATAGACTAAGTGTTTGGCTTAATTCCTTTTAGTCTTTTATTCCAGTTACTAGTTAGCTTTATTTTTATGAGGAATGAGCTGGCCAATATTGACATTTGTTTATTTCTGAAAGGAAGAATTGTAGATACCAGGATCCCAGTGGGACCACAAGACAGACACATGGTTGATGCTCAGGTCTTGTTCTGACCTAAGTCATGAGAGTGCAGGGAGCCCTCTGCAAGAGACAAGGACAGCAGATGACCACAGAATCATAGAGTCATAGAATCAAAAGGTTGGAAAAGACCTCTTGGATCATCCAGTCCAAACATTCCTACCACTCCTAGAAGTACATGAACTTGCAGATGAGTGTTCATCTCACCCTGAGCTGATTAGGTAGCTGGATGACTTATCTCTGGTAAGCATACCAGGAAAGTCTTGAGGGAGTGCTTTAATGAAAAGGATGATGAATCTACACGTGTGCCAGTTCTTTGTTTGCCAATTTCACTCAAAGTATTTTGTTGTCTACCCTTTCCTCATAATTATGACCTGTTGTGACACTTACCAAACCTTACCATACCAAGGAATTTCTCTTTTCCTTTCTACTAGTGCCGTAACTTCATTTAATATGGGAAGTCTTGAAGCACAGCAAGAACTGTGGATCTACCCACAACAAGAGTTGTCTGTATAGTTATACACCTGGACAAAGTATTGCCTGTGGTGAACATCAAAGTAACTATGAAGAATTGCCTGCCCTAGAAAATACCACAGATTTCTTGTATCTGGTTTACTGAGCACAGCAAGAAGAGTGGGTGACTTGTTGCTTTGCTGTTTGTTTGTTTGTGTTTTCATCTGAGATTTTCACACACTCAGAACATGTGTTTGTCCTCCCAGTCATTGAAAACTCTTGAAAATGTGCACCCTGGGGTTTAAAACCCTAGAAACAAATACAGAAGTTGAAATTTCTTTGCCTGCGAAATTGTTCTACTAACCTGGTGACTTTCTGGGACTTACTGCCTTACGACTCTGGGTCTGGCACAACTGTCAAGTTCCATATAATGACTGTAGGATTATTCCAGATCTATTGTTTCCAGAAAACTATGAGTAGATATCTAGGGAATGCTCACACTGTTTGTGCTGGTTTTCATGATCTTTCCAGCTCCAGCCCCAGTCAAAAGTCAGGTACTGTGCTGCACAGCATTGTGGTGTGGACTAGGGCAATGGATCTTAGTAAGAAGACGTTACAAGAATTATACACAGAGAATTACTCATTGGTTACAAGGAAAGATCTAACAACAAGAAATGAATGTAATAATTGTATTTGTAGAAGTATGAAGACCAGAACTGATGCTGTTGCTTATTGGTGATCCTGAATGCCAGAACAAATAAAATTTTCTCTAAAGTTATTGAAATAGTTCAGTGGGGTTTGTTCAGTCTTTGATGGAGTTGTTTTTTTAAAATGTTATTCATTATTTCAATGTTTCTGGTTTAGCTTAACTTATCGTTAAGGACACTCAGTCACTGCTTAATTACAGTAACAGCTTCAATGAAATCCAGGCACTGGTATCTAAATCTCTATCCATTGCTCTTCTGCACATACCATCCCTATAAAAATGCAGGGTGTAAAAATAAATAAAATAACAGAACAGCCATGTTAAAAAATGAGTTAATTAACCTACATAATGAACAGCATTTTGAAAAACTATAGCTCCAACTCCATGTATCTATATTCTTTACAGTGCAGGGGGCATTTATTGTCTTTATTTAAACATATCTTTGACCACAGCTCAGAAGTCAATATTCTGTTGTCACATGCAGTCTTGCACATGATGAATAGGTAGGGATCTTAACTGGGAATCTTCATGAATATGGAATTGATTTTGCATCTAACTCACTAAGCATACATGTTTACATGACCTTTAAAAAGGCAATTAAAGCAGTTTGATCATGAGCTCTAGGCAATCTTACTTACTAAGGCGATTGAATTAAGGGGCTCTGGTACTTCTTACAAGAGAGCTGAACTGAAAGAGAATGATTTTAATTTATATTTAATTTCATATGAAATTCATAGTTGTGTTAGCAATGTGAAATATATATGGAAGCATTGCAAATGACTGCATAGAAGCTTCTAAGGTAGCAGCAAATAGACTGAGGCTGTAAGTTCAGCTGGATGCCTTCTAACTACCACATAGAAATAGTATTGTGGAGATTTGGTGTCAGAAGGTAGTAACAATTAGGTGCTTTATTACCTAATTTACTCCACCATTGGGAAAGGCAGACTATACCATGAACAAAAGCACAAAACATTTGTTAACATTTATTAACATTTTTAATGTATTATTCATAGCATTATATATTTATTTACACTTGTTAATGGCACCCTCACACAGAAACATTTGGGCAAATATCTAATGTTTAGTAAAATATATCATAACGTCAAATTCTCAGAGAAACTCAAAGACTAGTTTAAATTATGTAGGAACATTTAATTTCTAGATATCTAAACTTTCATTAGACAATAATTATGTGAAACACAATTTTGATTACATTATCTGTTCCATGTCTAAGAACCAAGAACCTCTGGTTCCATGCAAGGACTATGTGCCTCTATGGATTTATGGCATTGGGTTTTGAAATATGCACAGGAAAAAACCCAACTTTTCAAAATGGACAATCACACTAGAGTTTCTTATTTACTCTCCTAATGCTAAAAAATGTGCTTTTATTTCCAGAAACATGTCAAAACTTTGGGTTTCCTCAGCCTACACGGGTGCAGAAGGTGGGTGCCTCAGCACACCTTACGATTCCAAGCAGGATAATACCAAGGATAAAGAGAGGGTAATAAAAGCAGAGTATCTACAGAGTGTCTACACAATCTCTGCCAGAAAACTATGAGCTTATTCTGCTTGCTCTTCAAGCTGATTAGAAACTTCGTGTGTGTGTGTGTATGTGTGTGTGTGTGTTTGTGTGTGCGACCACGCACATGTGTGTCTGTGGTCAGTGATTCTGATTTTCAGAATCCAAACACTTATTCTGATTGCAAAACTTCATTTTTCCACTGATGATTCCAGTGATTCTTCTGTTTCTTTACATATATTGCATTTCTGTGAAAACTTTTTTCACAGTTTTTTGCATTTCACAAACATTTTTTTGCATTTTCCAAACAACAATGTGCAGAACATTTGCATGCCAGTACTTTCCTGAGTCTCTGACAATTTATATCTGTTAACTTCTGCATTAAGAGCCACTGCCATCTGTTTGATCATAATTACATTTCAATGTATTGGTCTTCACTTGAAACTTAAAGATTAAGTCTCTGACACATCTAAAAACTTATCTCATTAGTGAAGGAGTATATATATATGGGGGATAGATTTCAGGTCTGGTCCCCATCAGCCATAGTGACTGACAGGACATACAGAAATGTTCTGATGCGTGGAAGTTATAGTGAGAACATACAGACATTATACAATGTTCATGACTGGGACAAGCAGCATTCTGAATAACTGAAAGGCAGATTTACTAATTTTTAACATTTTTGATCTTTTTTTTCTATTAAAACCTTCACAGTCCTGAGATTTTACAAGAAAACTTTGTCATGCAAAATAATCTGAAATTAACATCTTCACTTTGTCACAATCACATGCTGCTTCTGTATGCACTCAGTGGTTATTTGCTTTGCATGAATCAGTAAGGCATACTGTCAGGATCACATCTTTTCTTAAAAGAAATGTATTAGAAATTATGACAGTGGTGGTCGTGTCCAAATCTATTGCTGTTGCATTGTATAAATATTTTCATTTATAACTCTGCAATGTTCAGAGACCTTACCAAGTTGCTCTCTTCCCATCTGGTATAATGAACATTCTGTACTCCTGTGGAAAATGGTTGAGTCTACATGATCTGTGATGGATCCCAGCCTGCTTAGGGAGATAACAGAAAGTCACATGCTCCTCCTGTCTTTTCTCTGACGAACCGTGTGAGCATTGCTCAACACTAGTCCTCAGTCTTCTTCTCCAAACCATTTATCAGACAGCCAAAATGCTCCACAGAGTAGGAAGAATGAAAGATTCCGAACTCCTTCATTCTTTTTCTATTTCTCCACAGTCACAGGGACTATTATCTCTAGCTTTGAGTGCTTGCAGGTGTTCCTGACTCTGTCAAAAGGGAAGTTTCTTTACCACTATGTCCCCTGCAAGGACAAGATGACTTTTCTATCACATCTAGGAAAAGCCATACTTCCTAAACAGCAGCTAACTTATTGTAAGCAGTCATCAATAATGGCAGATTACTTTTCTCTATCAGTTTCCCACACAGTAAAAACACAATAAAGGGTCTTTAACAGATTTCAATCTCCTTCTTTGTTGAATTTTTCATTTATGATGCAACAAACCCTGGCAGATATCTTGAGCAAACTTCTAATCACTTTAACTGAGCCATTTCTTGGTCTCATTTAGGGTAAAGTCTGATGCTGGTTGTTGAAATTTTTCCTCAAGCTATTTTATTTTGGACAGCCACTCACTGTTTCTCTGATTCAGTGAAGATAAAACCTAATCCATCTATCAAGATGAGTCAGCAGACTAGGTCTGCTCACACCCCTCTCCCCACACACATACACAGCATTAAAATGCCAACAAGCTGCATGTTAAACATACATAAAGAACAGCTATGATAAGTTAGAACAATTGTTAACTTATTCACAGTGCAATTCAAGTACATCTTGTACATGAGTTTCCAAAACTGTTTTCATAACAATCATCTTTGACTACACAGTTGAAGATAGTTGGATCACTTCCTGAAGGCACGTTCCCACAGTAATATCCATGGCACATCCATTACAGACTGTGCTGCTAGTTCTCATTAGCTAGGACAAACAAGGCAGTGAGTCACAATCTCCCTACATAAAGGAACCCATTGTTTTAAACTGATAAACCAGAGATTCTGTTCTACACGGGTGTAAACCTGACATTGATTAAAGTTTTCTGGGATGTTATAAAGGCAGCCTTTGAATGGAAGTGGACCTGAGGTGTCAGGGAGACAAATCTGTTACAACAATACAGTCGGTTTGTATCAGTTCCAGCAAAAGGGACTTGACTTCTCTCATTGTTAGGAGAAACTATTATATTTGCTCCAAGTACTTTTCCAAACTCCCATAAGAAAATTAGGCTAAAAGTAAATAGGTTGTACCAAATGTTTCCGAAGTGTACCCAGGAAAATAAGTTGCGTATTTATACACTTTTCACTTAATAGCCTGTTTGTAGTAGGCAGCAATTGTTTCCAAAGTATTCTGAAGTGTATCTAATTTACTCTACTATGAGAAAGTATTCTTCCTCTTAAGCTTTGGCTCTCATTTTGTTGTTTGGTTTTGTAAAATCTTAGAGCTAATGGTGAAAGTCAAACACAGAAATATTTTTAACTGCACTTTGCCAGTAACATCAAAAGAGGTGCTATTATCTCAACAGTAATTTGGACTGGTTATCAAATGATAATCTTGGAATAAGTGAGTATGATTTGTGATGGTACTTACCTTTTGTAGGTGTGGTTGGCATTTTTGTAAATGCTTTTTTTCCCTACTGGATAGCATGCCAAGGACTTCAGGCAATAGGTAATTATTCCATGTAAAATATTTATTCTCTGCCAGTCATGTGTCTTTCTCAAAGATCTGACTTTGCAGCACCCATTTAAAACTATGTAAAAGCTTAAATACAGGGACAGAATGAGAGCTGATGTAAGAAACTACGACAAAAATATGTGTTGTGTGTGTACTCAGTAGCTCTAATGAATACAGATGAGTTGGAATTATTTCCTGCATTTATTTGGAAATTTAGGATTACATTATCCAATATTGGGCATTCAATTCTAGTTCCAGTCACGAAACCTATGGTCCTACAAGGAACTCACTTAAGGTTTCTGATGACTATTTTTGTGGTTTGAAACTGCAAAATGAAACTTCTTTTCTTTTTCATTCCTTTACAGGCTGTAGGCTATTCCCTTCCTGAGAATGCTTTCTGTGTGTGAAGGGAAATCTCCAGAATACATGTGTTATACGAAATTAGATTGACCACAGCAGTTTCTAGCAGAGGCTCCCCTTTAGAATCATAATGATGACCATGAACTCCTCTGCAGTCGCAACAGCTCATTCCACACAGGAAAGTGTACCGCACACCATCATGGACTAAAACAGCGAAAATGAATACATAGTAATAAATTGCACTAGTCTGAACTTGCACTAATTTATTTACAGCTTTATTTTCTCAAATCTACTGCTAAGAGCTGAACTCATAACCTAAGACCTACTTCATCCTTCCAAAATCATACAAGAGACACAATCAAGAGAGCAAATAGGGTAATAAATGTGCATGTACTGTCTGTATTATCTGCCTTCTAAAAGAAAAAAAAATAACTTCAATATTTACATGTCTACAGTATTTGCATTCTTTTTTTCCTGTCTCTGACTTAGGCACCTAGATACAAAGCTGATATTTTTTTTTCTCTAATTCCTGGAGAGAGTATGTAGTCGGTTGCTGCTGGATTGGTGCTTGCCTGCAGGACTGGCAGGGGGTTGTGCTTCTGAGAGATTTTGGGGCACGCCTGCCTCTGAGAAATGTTGTACCTCTCCTGAAATGCAGCAAAAAAATCAAAGAAACAGGTTGCAGGATGTAAAACAAACTCCTGTAAGAGACAAAACTGTGAAGTAAACCACAATTGGAGTAGCAGCAGACATTACTGTTTGCTGTTGTATCTCTTCAGTAAGCTATTCTCAATAAATAATTGCATTTAAAATCATTTTCTATTTATTTAAATTGTGTATTAGGAAGCAACTTTCTGTTAATGCTAGTGTAATTCCAGCTACTTTCAAGAATTAACTCGGAAATATGTCAGTGTGACAGATAATTCAGAACCTTGGACATAACTTCCATGGTTTTTTGTCTCCTCTGTAGTGTTTATGAAGGACAGTCACCAGCAACGAAATCTCTAGATAATTAGAAGCCAATCCCTGTCCTTATTGCGCAGCTAATCTCTTGCTAAACATTTAATATGCTATTGCATTTCAGCAAAGTCTTTCTTCCAATACTGAAAAACATTCTGCATAAGTAATTCCCAGTTGTCACAATATATTGGTACCAATCATTTACAAAATCCTTCTTCTTTGTAAACACAGTTACATGGTTAAAAATTTCACCTTTAACTTTTTCACTTTCTTAAATAGCCAGTGAATGTTTCTGGAAAGCATTGAACTAAAACAGTATCTCAGGTGTACAGTAACTTTGGCCATTCTTTGTCCTCTTGTAAGAGGCATCTTCAGATATTTTGCTGTAGAGAAGAGTCAGTATGAGCACTTGACAAGGCGGTAAAAGCTAGGGAGACGGTGTTTATATATGAAACTTGCTCTCAGTATCAGTATCTCCTGCAATATCAAACAGACAAAAGCTGTGTCTTTTTAAGATTTTGGTCATAAAATATTCAAATCAGAACAGCCAAAGAAGTTGAGGAGTGCAGCATACTCTCAAAACAGAGCAGAATTGCTTGATAACATCCCTACGAGTTTATAGTGCTCAGAATAAAAGTCATTGTTTATTCTTTAAATCTATCAGAAACTCAATATTTTTCGAGTGCAACACTAGTAAAAACTAAACTAGAAAATCAAGTTAGCAGAACGACTGATGTAGAAGCATTAATATGATATAAAAACATATTGGCTTTGCTTACTTGCATAATTTCACAGGCAAGTATTACACTGATTATCTTTTTTAATTAGTGTCTATCTGGGAGATTTCACTGCTGTTTTAACAGCAGGTTCTGAAGTTAAGTTGATAATGTCATTTATATATTGTCACAAAACTGATAGATTGACAAGGCCTAAATTCTGAATTGCACATAAATAACAGTGACAAAACACAACATGACTTTGAGGGAAACAGAAGGAGATGGAAACATGGTGAAACAGAGCAATGGCAGGAGACCAAACTGCATCCTTAGTCTTATTAGAAGGATTGCCTACTATCTTGTTGCCAAGCATGCAACATTTACATGAATGAAAATATTTAATTCTTGAACTTATTGCTTCTATATTACAGAACTGAACACTATTTTCTGCTGCTCAATTGCAGAGTTCCATTTTCAAACAACTCAAGCTACCCAGCTGCTCCAGATGCATTTTTGTCCATATGAATGTAACAGGCCCATGCTTGCTCAGGAACATAAAGGACCTCCTGGATTTGTTTCTACTAGGAGGTCATCCTGAATTTTTGTCTGTATATGTGACAACCATATTTTGATTGTCACTGCTATGTAACTCTACAAGGAAATGACATTTTCACAGATCAGTTTATATCTGATTTGGCCTGGAACCCCACTATTATCTCTCACTTCTGATCACTTGAATGTGCAAACATTTCTGGGCTCTGAACATTTTGAAAGGGATTACATATTAATACAAAAAGCAATATTCAAAGTGGAAAGTTTCAACCTGACTTTTGAAAGTGTTTGGCAAGGGACATTCAGTGAGTTAAAAGGGTTGGGAGTTCCAGACGGAAGGAACAGGGTATGCAAATATTCAATTACCAGCAGTAAGAGGGTGAGACTTTGGAAGAAACAGAACAATCTAGAGATGAATCTCTGGGAGAATTGGCAGGAAGGTAGGTGACAAGGAAGTCTTATAAATCATGTCATGAAAAAAACCATGGAATGTTTGATAGTAAGGAATGAAATGTCATATGAAAACAGTGCAGCACATTACCCAATTAGAAACAAATGCAATGAGAATATTCCAGGGTAATACAGGGATCGGCTTACTTCTAGGCAAGAGTCCAGCTCACATGTTTTAGAATGGCTACCGTGGAAGCAACTTGTGTATAGGAAAGTAGGCGTGAAGATGATTAAAACAACCAGGTCTGCTCATGATTGCATGGGATGAAGACAGTGTAATTAACTTGGCTAAAGGAGTGTCTTACCCTTGCGATATATGTAAACTGATAAGAGGCTAAACAAGTGGAGACAGCCAAAAATTGAATGAGATGGAACGGAGACTTCAAAACTGCTCCAAAAACTTGACTCATTGTGTTGCTGTAAAATATGTCCATTTGATCTGCAACATGGAAAGATCAGTCAGCTTGGCCTCTAGCTTGAAACAATTCGTATTATAGTGACATTTGGGTACAAGCAGGACTTTCATAATGTAGCTTTGCCTGTGCTCAGAGCCAGCTAAAGATTAATTTGCAACAGGTTACCATGGAGTATTTTTGGCAAAAATTTCTTGCAAAACCACTGATTTTCAAGCAGACAGATAAGCAACATGGAGACGGTAAAAGAGTGGTTAGAGGGGAAAAGAGATATGAAGTGTTACATGCAGATCCTGCTCTCTGAGCAGAAATGAAAATTCAACATTGATCCACTAATATGATTTTTAGAAAAGTTGTAAGATGCAGATGTAAAATAGTCAAATTTTACTTTTCCCTTCATCATTCCATTGTGTAATTTTGCGATTTCATTTGATGTTTCCAAGTGAAACATTACAAAATAAGAAAAAAAATTCTGAAGTTCAAGCTGACCCTTGAAATTTTGATATCCTGAAGAATAGAAAGAATTTGCAAAATAAAGAATAAAGATAATTGCCAAGAGTTTGAGGAAGAGCTGATGAAGAACTGACACCCTGAATAACTTTGCTGCTTGTCTGAGTATTCAGCTGAATAAAAAGAGTAAATCTAAACAAAAACTGATTCTTGCTTCATATTTTCTGTCTAAAATTGAAAAAAATCCCACTATCGAAGCATACACAAACAAACAAAACCAGATGAGTGTGTTTTACACTGAAAACTTTCATATAATCCAGAATTTAAGCTTTCCTCTGATCACTTGCAGTAAATATTAATTAAACTAGACATACAAAATTTATTAATGAAACTGACTTTCAAAGTCATTTAGGAATATTGACTCTACAACATGTTCTTAGCAGCTGAAGTATTCAAAATAAGTGTTTTGAGTTATGAAGACTTGGCTGTGGTAACATAACCTTTCTCATTCTTACTATGGTTCATAGCAATGCCTTGAATTTATCTGAGGAATTCTTTAAAACAGAATCAGACCAAACAAACACCACATTATGTCTATAAAAATGCCTATAAAAAAGTGTATTTTTATATCCTTAGACATTCAGTTAAAATTCCCGATTAACAGTAATCTAAAATTTTAAAAAGATATGGTTTTCAGTGAAAACTTTCTGCTCTTTGAACAATTACTTCACAGGGAATGAAAAAGTAAGAAGTGACTTCGTGTTTGTACAGACACATTAGATTATTCTTCCGATTTTTGTTCCCATCATTGGCTATTTTTTTTCTGTCGTGTAGATTTGATGATTTCTTTTCAGAAGGTTTATATCCAATGCAACATTGACCTATCAGGCTGAGACAGTGAAGTATGTTTCTTCTCAGAGCAAGCATGCAATTCAAATAGTAAGAGTGCTTTCATTTCATGACCTCACACAGCTGGTGCTGGGAGTTTTTAAGATTGCAGAAGTGAAAATGAAACTACAGGACTGATTTCTCTAAAGCCAATACATTCACTTTCTGGTTTTAAAACTGAAGAGTAGTATCCTTCCTTAGGATCACTATGCCAAAGAATTACAATCAAACTGGTATCTTTGTTCTGGTAGCAATGACATAGGTATTTTTCAGTAATAATGAGGTGTGCTGGTGAATGGATTGAAAACTGGGAAGCTCATACTACCTGTGCAAGATCAGCACAGGTAACCTTTCCAAAACCCTCTCTTCAAGACACCAGCACTATTTCAATAGCACTGCTCATGAGATACTCTGGCATTATAAACTACAGGAAGTTTCAACGTTTGTAAAGCTTCCTAAGCAGGAAAATCTACTGTGAGCTCTGAAAATTAATGTTTTTCTCTAGACATATAGATTAATTTTATTCAAGACTGTGCATCATCCCCTTTTCTTATTCTTTCTGGAAATGAAGCAAGGGGAGGTCAGGATCTTTGGGCTTTGTTTCAGAATTTTTATGGCAGCTACTGAATTACTTGGAACTTTAAAGGAGTCAGTTTTCCAAAACTGAAAACAAATAAAGCTAAATCTTCTGGGAGAAAGAATTTAAACAGAAAAATACAAATAATTAGGAACTGTTCAAGAATATTTTAGTAGATGTCCGAAAGCCACAATCAATGAAGAAGGACAACTTCTCTGGTAACAAGCCAATTTGGCTTAGAAAGGAAATGAAAGCCATTCTTGAAACTACACATGTATGCAATATTTTAATGACTGTGCGTATATGTACATGAACTGATCAATGCATATAAGGACTAAAACAGGGAAAAGGGAAAGAGTAGGTAATTGTTAAAGAAAGCAGAAGGGCAAATATGAAGTGAATATCCAGAAAAGTTCAGACATTTTCAGGGTGTTTCATAATATACAAGGAACGCTTTGCTTACTGAATAAAAATGACATAAACCTGGAGTACAGAGAAGATGTTGAGACAGTGATATAACATAATTTCACTGGCTCAGTGCATTGGTTGCAAATTAAAAATATGGGGTTTCATACAGTCAAATATTAAGACATTCATCTCTGAATAAATATCACAGGCTCTAAGGGTATCATCCTTTTGGGGACAGTAGCCTAGAGCAGAAGAACCCATTTCTAGCATTGACAATGACCCCTGTCATAATTAATGAAGTTATTAATTATATCTACTTATTACTATATTACTATGGTATCAGGCATTATTGTGGCTTGAAACATGTCCAAGCCTGGCACTCATAATTTAAAAGACGTATTTACACATTGGAAAGGGTTCTAAAAAGATCTATAGGGAAGATTAAAAGATTAGAAAATGGGGCAATGCTGAAAAAATAGAGTTCCGTTTCTTTAGTTGAAAAGTGAAGAGGTTAATGGACAAACCCCCTCCAGTATACATATAGACATAGTTTTACGCATGTGGTAGGTTAACTTGTTCATTACTAGTTCCCATTCCATCTGCTCTTCCCCTTCCTCCAAAGAACGTACAGGATACCCTATACTCTACTATGAATATAATACACTGATTCACTTAGAGAAGTCAGGAAGAAGACAAGCACAGTGGTTTATTCCAGCTTTAAATCTGTGGCTGTAAGATAAGTTCTCCCTGGTCTTGAGAATCATACAGAGAGAGAGAAGAATATCTCATCTGTAGGAGAGCAAGGGAAATCCTAGCCAAGTATTGAAGCTATTTATTGTCACCAGGTCTTTCATCTAAAAATGGATCATGTCAGGAATTTGTACATATGCACTGTGAATAAGATCATATAATGAATCAAGTTTAAAAAAAATCTGGGTGGAGAAAATAAGATTTTTGTCAATTTCCAAAAAAACCGTGCTTGGTGTGAAGATACAGGACAGCACAGGGTGCTAATAAGGAGTCAGTGTCAAGGGGGGCCAGAGTGCTGGCAATGCTTGTTACTTTCACAGTCAAGACATAAAAAAATTATGTGGATGGTGTGTTCATGAATCATTGTTGGTTAGGAAGAAGATCTCTACACAGATACATTTGTCTTTTGTCAGAGATCCCCAAAAATTCATATTAGCTTCCTGAAGCCGCAACCTCCAAGCTGAAAAACCTAATATATATATTGGAGAGACATAGATTTGACACAGGGACCACTTAGTGGATGGGGAATTGGCTGGATGGTCACACTCAAAGGGCTGTGGTCCATGGTGTAATGTCCAAGTGGACATCAGTGACAAGTGGCATTCCTCAGGGGTTGGTATCGCAACCAGTGTTGTTCAACAGCTTTGTCACAGACATGGACAGCAGGATTGAAGGTACCTTCAACAAATTTGCCAATGACACCAAGCTGGATGATATCATCAACATGCTGGAAGGAAGGGATGCCATCCAGAGGACGCTGAATAGGCATAAGAGGTGAGCCTGTGTGAGCTCCATTAAGATCAATAAGGCCAAGTGCAAGGTCATACACCTGGGTCAGGGCAATCCCAAGAACAATAACAGGCTGGGCAGAGAGTGGCCTGAGAGTAGCCCAGAAGGGAAGGACCTGGGGATGCTGGTGGATGAAAAGTTCAACAAGAGCTGACAATATGAACTTGCAGCCCAGAAAGCCAAATGTATTCTGGAATGCATCAAAAGAAGCATGACCAGCAGGCCGAGGGAGGTGATTCTACATCTCTACTCTGCTCTTGTTGAGACCTCGTCTGGAGTATTTTGTTTAGTTCTGGAGTCCTCAGCACAGGAAGGACAAGGATCTGCTAGCGAGAGTCCAAAGAAGGGCCACAAAGTTGATTGGAGGTAAGGGGCACTTTTGCTGTGAGGAAAACTAGACACACACAAGTCTATGGGGTCAGACAGGATTCACCCAAGGGTATTGAGGGAGCTGGTGGATGTACTGGCCAAACCCCTTTCCATCATCTTCCAACAGTCCTGGAAGAATGGGGAAATTCCATTGGACTGGAGACTGATGTTGTGCCCATCTACAAGAAGGGTTGCAGAGAGGATCCAGGGAACTACAGGCCTGTCAGTCTGACCTCAGTACCAGGGAAAGTCATGGAACAGGTGATCTTGAGTGCTATTACAAAGCACATGCAAGAGAACTGGGTAATCAGGCCCAGTCAACACAGGTTCACAAAAGGCAGGTCTTGCCAAACTAACCTGATCACCTTCTATGACAAAGTGACTCAGCTACTGGACAAGGGAAAGGCTGTGGATGTGGTCTTCCTGGACTTCAGTAAAGCCTTTGACACAGTTTCTCACAGCATTCTGCTACAGAAACTGTCAGCCTCTGGCCTGGACAGGCACACGCTCTCCTGGGTGGAAAACTGGTTGGCTGGCCAGGCCCAGAGAGTGGTGGGAAATGGAGTTAACTCCAGCTGGGGGCCAGTGACAAGTCCCCCAGGGCTCAGTACTGGGTCCAGCCCTGTTCAATATCTTCATCAATGACCTGGATGAAGGCATTGAGTGCACCCTTAGCAAGTTTGTAGATGACACTAAGCTGGGTGGAAGTGTGGATCTGCTGGAGGGTAGGGAGGCTCTACAAAGGGATCTGAATAGGCTGGACTGCTGGGCTGAGTCTAATGGCATGAGGTTTAACAAGGCCAAATGCTGGGTCCTGCACTTGGGGCACAACAACCCTATGCAGAGCTACAGACTGGGAGAAGCCTGTCTAGAAAGCTGCCTGGAGGAGAGAGACCTGGGGGTGTTGTTTGACAGCTGACTGAACATGAGCCAGCAGTGTGCCCAGGTGGCCAAGAAAGCCAATGGCATCCTGGCTTGTATCAGAAATGGTATGACCAGCAGGTCCAGGGAGGTTATTCTCCCTCTGTACTCAGCACTGGTGAGACTGCTCTGTGAATACCGTGTTCAGTTCTGGGCCTCTCACCGCAAGAAGGATGTTGAGGCTCTGGAGCGAGTCCAGAGAAGAGCAACAAAGCTGGTGAAGGGTCTGGAGAACAGGCCTTATGAGGAACGGCTGAGATAGCTGGGGTTGTTTAGCCTGGAGAAGAGGAGGCTAAGGGGAGACCTCATTGCTCTCTACAACTTCTTCTCCCAAGTGACAGGTGACAGGACAAGAGGAAATGGCCTCAAGATCTGACAGGGTTGATTTCTGCTACACATTAGGAAAAAATTTTCACAGAAAGGGTCATTGGGCATTGGAACAGGCTGCCCAGGGAAGTGGTTGATTCACCTTCCCTGGAGATGTTTAAGGCACAGGTGGACGAGGTGCTGAGGGGCATGGTTTAGTGTTTGATAGGAATGGTTGGACTCAATGATCCGGTGAGTCTCTTCCAACTTGTTTGTTCTATGATTCTATGATTATATAACAGGCTGATAGAGTTGGGCTTGTTCAGCCTGGAGAAGAGAAAGCTCTCAGGAGACCTCATAGCAGCCTTCCAATACGTAAAGTGATCCTGAAGGTAAGATGAGGAGGGGTTCTTTATCAGGGAGTGTTGTCACAGGATGAGGGGTAGTGGTTTTAAGCTCAAAGAGGGGAGATTTATATTAGGAAGACTTTTTTTCCTGTGAAGGTTATGAGGCACTGGAACAGAAAAATTAAGGAAGGAGGTGTTTAAGGCCAGGTTGAATGAGGCCTTGAGCAAACTGACCTAATGGAAGGTGTCCCTGCCCATGGCAGGGCTGGTGGAGCTAGATGATCTTTCAGGTCCCTTCCAACCCAAGCCATTCTATGATTCCACAATTCTATGATGTTGTTGTTATACAAAGGACATTACATTTTAATGAGAATTTTTTTCAGTATGAAATTAATTCTGCAATACATTTCAGTTTCATAAAAAGAACATTTGAATGTAAAATTGTTTCATAGGGAATTAATTAATCATCCCTGACTCTCTCATGAAATGGTTATGCCACTTAAGTCAGCTTTGACTACATCTTAAGAATTGTCATATTCCATGAATACTACAATGGTACAAAACTGGTACAAATTAGAATAAAATGCTAGTAAGCTATTTAAATTAAAATCTTCAGTAATTGTTCAGTGTACTGGCCCACATTTAAATGTTTAATTTTATTTTACTATTATCATTTTACTTTTTCCATCTGAACAGATGCTATATGCCATTTGCACAGTAGAATGCAATTGAGAAGAAAGTAACTTTGAAGTTAATTCACACAAGAGAATTGTTGGTCTAATTATCTTGTATGAAAGTGATTTATAGATGCTCTGTGTTAGAAGAGAGTCTATTTCGATACTAAGAAAGATACTGCTGATGAATCTGATTTTGTAACTTTTCTTACAGTCATTACAGGATGCAGAACTTCAGGACTACCTTGATACAGACAGCTTAGTAGGTCAACGATATTGTCTGTTGCATTTCTTCTTATGCTTAAGTCTGAAAACCCCCTGTGATTATCACTTTTACTGTAACTGAAGCAAAAGAAGAATGACTGACTTGCAGTTGAATATCATAAGCAATTTGTAATTTAGAAGGTATATTTATAATTGTTGTTAATATTGTTTATTATCCAATACTCTGATTGTAAGCACTTGAAAGTTAGTTGCATTTTACAACCAGTAAAACATGTATGCATTCAAACAAGATGCATTAGTACAGGTGATCATGATAACTTTCTTGTTTACAAGAATAACTGACTTGATACAAGGATAAAAGCGGATCAGTCCTCAGAAATATCTTTAGAACCAGAACCTGAATCAGAAAGCAACATTTTCTGCCCTTCTGAGTAAGGCAAAAGAAAGCTAACTAGAGCCATGGCAATTGCATTCAGCAGCTTTTACTTTAAACGCTTTCTACATGAATCCTTCATACATAAACAGTATGTATACATAAACATATAATCTGAGATGCTGAGGTATCAGCATCAGAACATCAGCAGTTCCTTACAACTCCCTCCTAGCTGTACTGCTGCTTCCTTCCAAACTGACATCATTTCTATTCATCCCAAAGTCTCAGCTATGCACACTCAGAGCTATTTCTTCATATCTGCTAGAAGGCATCACCATGGCTCTAAGAAAGGGATAGAACAGCTTAGCGTGAGGTTTGTGAGTTGCAAAGAGCAGAGAATGAAACTGAAAGAAAAAAATTAAATCGATGGAGACTTCCATAATAAAAATAAAGGTTAATTCTTGACCCTTGGATTTATTTTAAAAATAAAGGAAGTCTTGAGGATATACTTATGTATCCTATAATTTTT
Source organism: Coccyzus lansbergi (assembly GCA_033558105.1). Taxonomy (NCBI): domain Eukaryota; kingdom Metazoa; phylum Chordata; class Aves; order Cuculiformes; family Coccyzidae; genus Coccyzus; species Coccyzus lansbergi. The sequence continues at coordinate 2,985,277 of JAUMJK010000232.1, read as the reverse complement.
TTCCGGTCTCTATCCTACAAACCTAGGACCTGGGACTTTATTTATCTGTTATGTATTATTGGAGCCAGGCTAAATGGTCTTGGAGGTGGCTTTCAAGTATCCCTGGGTCTTTCACAACATCCTGGACACAGGAGTTGGTAGCTGAAAACCTACCTGATACTGACCTGCCGTTCAGTCCTCATGGCTTTGAAACGCAAGAGACCAACTAACCTGTAAGCTATTAAACACCAGAAGCAATGCTCCTGATAAGGAGACTTTCAGGTGAACTGGTAAGAATCTGAGGAGTTAGCTGTCAAGAAACTTACCTCTTGGAAAAGTTTCTCAATCAAAATCTATGTAGGGTCATAAATCTGTCAAAGTCAAAGCTTTCTGACAAATTAATTTCCTGATGGAAAACATTTTAATCAAGAACTTTTCTAACTCTTTCTAATATTGTACACATTCAACTTACTCTTACATAGTTTTCATATAAGTTATGCAATGATCCTTCAACATGCAGACCTCCCAAACATTCTGATCCAAACCAGGTATTTTTAGCAGATGCAAGTCAGTGTGTAACTACTGAGACAATTCTTCTGGTACACCTTTTTCATCCATGCTCTTCTTCAGGTGATAGATTAGATGTATTACCAGAACTTAATGAATAGTACAGCAGTTTACTCCCAACTATAATATTTTCTGGGAGTCCAGCAACCTTCTCCATCATATGATAGATTCATAACTGCAAGGTTACAGGGTATGACACTTCCAGTATCAACATGTTAATGAAACTGAGCAATGTGATGGGATATTTTTGGCTACCTTTCAATTCATTTAGTTTTCTTAAAATGAAAATCAAAAGGCTTGCCTTTAAAGTGCTATTTCTTATATTAAAATCATACTGAAGTAAAGAGGATTCCACTGAATCACATTATTTGTAATACTTACCTAGTTTGACAACCTTTCTTCTTTTTGCATAACTCAGCATAAATCCAAAAGATAAGTGGCTGAGATCATAGCTTCTCATAATCTCCTATTGTTTATTACTTAGGACAGACTTTTTGATGTATTAGTCTATAACCCACATCCCTGGAATACACTTGCAAGTCAGGCTCTAGTAGTTAAAACTTCTCTTGGAAGATTATGCTCTTCCAAAAGAGTCTAGGAGAAGGGAGTAGAAGATTTAACACTAGAGCACACTCTTTCTGGGCAAACTGCTAGATAATGTTAACTGTTAATCTATGTTGGAGCCTGAATGAAAGTGTAATAAGTAAGGGAAATCCAACAGAAAGTTGGAGAAGTCTCGGCAGAGAATATTTTAATGTCTTTCTTAAAATATGAAACAAAATGTGAACAAAAATAGGAATAAAACTATCAATTTTAATTCTACTGATAAAAAATACTGTGAAATGACTAGCATATACACGAAATTACAACAACTAAATATGTTTAAACCCAAGTAGAAAAACATTTGGAATTGTCAGTGGTTTACTTAGTCTTACCACATAAGTAAAAGTGAAGCTCAGATGAAAAGGTATTTTCCTCATTTCTTGAAATTAGTATTTAATATCCCATGAATTTGCCTTTAACTCAAGGGTGACATCCTTCTTACATGGACTGCTGAGATCTAGACAACTAGGCAATACAGACAGTAAATAATTGGGACAATCTTATTGATATTTTCCATATTTCCCTCATTCTACTATGATATACTTCATCATAGCAAATTATTCCCTACAAGCAGCAATCATTACAAAACTTAGTGCTAGGTAGATAGTTACCCTAGAGCTCACTCTGTCATGAATTGTCTAAGCAGAGAAGAGTTATTTCTCCAAGGGGGCAAGTTATGTGGATTCCAGTAAAGATAATCAATCTTCATCAAAGGGCTGTATCTTTCAGAAAACTAACCCAAACCTACTCAGGAACAGATGGCCTGGAACAAGGGTACTAAGTAATTTTTTATTCTTATGATAAGATTTGGAAGGCCATCCAGTCCTCAGGAATAGGTGATGAAGTCATATATAAATAATGGGAATTGTTATCATATTGTGTAGCACACAAAATCAGTGTGTTAAGCTGGAAACAGGGTGATCACATAAACTTATTCAGATTGCTGTCTTCAGTAGTTACATTTCATGCTAGTTGGATGAAATATTAAGTGACTATTTGCAAAAATTACCACCCAAGGACCTTGAGTGGATACAAACCTGCTCAAGGACTAAAAGATATGTGGGGATTATGGTAATAGAGGCAGGGATGCAAGATTAACTTATCTGTGTTTGTATGTCTTCTGCAGAAAAACAGCAGCAAGACTTAACAGCACTGGGCAAAGAAGTTGTTACATGAAAATATGTGATGGCTGAAGCACTTTTATGGGAATAGTTAAGAAGATCATGGACACTACCTGGAAACACAGCACTCTGAGCATTCTTTCTACTTCCAGTGAAATTGGGAAGTATATGTTTTCCTTTAACTGAAAACGATCTCATCAAAGAAGTATCTAACCCCATCATTAAGCTTCTTTTCATGAGACATAATTATTATCATTAACAGTAATATTTTTGCAATAATATTCTGCTTTCTGTATACTTCCCACTAGTCCCAGGACATCCTTGCCCAGCTCTGTACATTCCCAGAGCTCAACAAAATCAAGGGTATTCAGCATATCTGCCTTTCCCATGGCAGCTGGTGAGTGACATAGCTTTTCTCCCACTACAGTGCAATTTATTTCATTATATCATGCCTTTCAGACTGGAAAAAGGAGCTCAGGAAAATAAGGCTTCCTTAAGTAACTAGACTCCAGATGTCTAGCACTTACATGCAATGCAGGTTCATAACCTATGCAAGTGCCAAAAGCAGTCAGCAAAAACATCACAATCTGAGCTTGATGCAGAGCAATGCCAGATCTGACAACAATAAACCGCAAGCAATATATAACCTTATCAGCAGTAAAGCATTCAATAGGGCCTACATCATCGAGAGCTAGTTGAGTGAAGCTATAAGAAAGAAGCCTAGTATTTTAGCAAATTTGAGTCACTGTTAATTTTTTCTTTTTTTCATTTCATTTTCATTCATTGCTCTTTCTTTGCTTTCTGTGCCTTATTCTTAACATCTCTGAATTTGCTGATAATCCTGTGCAATTCCCTGCAGTCCTCTCAAATGTGACATCATGGCTCCCTTAGGAGTTATGATTAGCTATCTATCTGTTTATATAATTTAGCCCTTAATGTGGCAAGTAGAGAAGGCTTGGAGCAGAAACCTGTAAAAAACCTTACACTAATCCAATCAACACTGACCGTACTGTTTTACACAAGGAATAAGGGGCGCTGAAGGAGACAGTGCTGAGCAGGTTGCAGGGATTCCTCTGCCCATGGTACCTGATCATTGGTCATGTTTCTGCCATCCTTGGCAAGAATGAGTCACTTTTAGCTATCTACCCTTTAAAAATTGTAGATTTTACTTCTATTTATACATTTTGCATTTCTTTTCTTTACATAGCTTTAAGTTGCTGAGTTCCTTAGAAAAAGTGCTAGGTATAGAAGGACTATTACTAGTATTTCAGCACTGTTGATTGTTCTACTGTAGGCAGGAGAAAAACACCCAAAATAAAACAAGTACCATTTGCCAGATTTACAGTTCTTCCTTAGTTACAATATATTCAAAACATAAAATGCATTAAAATTTAAATAGGACAGAAGCAAAACTTTACTAACTATTGGACAAATGACATATTAACTCCCATGTGGGTGGATCAGCTCAGATCTTTGAGTTTCAGTTATTTTACACCTTCTCTGAGTATCCAGTATGTGAGATGTCAAGTTTTATTTTGTCAAATAACTTCTGTTTGGAAGACATTGTGTTAATACTACGATACACCTTTAGAAAGAGCTTGAAAGAGCTCGGGTCATTTCTCATGGACAAAACTGAACTAGTAACTCCATCCTCCCATCTGCAAATCCCATGTCTTGATTCTCAGTACATTTACGCCTCGAGACTATGAATCAATACGCATCACAGGGGCAGTCAGAATCAAAACTGATTTTATATCTCCTCATTATGAAATACAAAAAGCAGTTTCCCCTGTACTCCTGGAAGTGAACTAGATAAGCACCTTGCTAAAGGATAGATGTAAATCAAATACAGGAAGATGCATACCTTGTCTAAATGGGAAGGGAGGAAAACTGTTTTAATGTTGGACTACTGGGATGCATTTGCGAGAAATCTCATGGATAGATTTTTTTTTTTCATGAATAGACATCACATGTATTTCTATGACTCAGGCTGGCAAAGCTGATAAGTATAAGTTAGCACTGCACTGTATAATAGTCTGCCGATGTGATCATCCTTTACAGAAGACTGATGAAGTAGATTTTAGTAGACAATTCTCAGGGGCAAAGTTGTCAAGCTGTTACATAGGAAACAGAAAGGCACGCTCATCCAGAACTTTACCCCTTCCTGGTTAAAGCAGTCTGTGGAGTTGAGGGCTGGAATTCCCATGAGCCTGGAGAGCCAAAACTGCAAGCTGGGACACTGTTGTCTAAAATATCTTGAGAGAAAAATCCACAAGAAAAAAAAAATTAACTGCAAGGAAAATATAAATTAATGCTTGATGTGATAAGAAAGTTTCTAGGCATCAGATCTTCAAATGAAAAATAGAGACAAAAGGTTTGGTTTTATTTTCAGAGTTTTCCTCCTCATAGCAGCTCTCCCTGCCTATTCCTCTGTCTTCCCCAGTGAGATACTAATTTTACTGCAACAGTGAATTTGGTGGTCAAGAAGCATTCAGAATATTTTTTTCCCGAAATCAAAACACTTTATAAACTGCTTCTTTCTCGGGAGTCTTGCTTTTAAAAGATTCTCTTTCCAAACTTTCACTTTGCATGAAATTTATCCCACAAATTTTCTGTGGTATTAACTAAATGCAGGAAGTAAACAGCATGTGAAAAGGGTCTAGCCACTTTCACCTGATAATGATAAATTACTTCAGCATTAGAAGAAATTGTTGAGATAACAGTCATTTCAGTCTCTGTTGGCATTCCCAAAGAAGAGAAACGAAGCTGGTGGAGGGGCTGGAGAACAGGCTTTATGAGGAACAGCTGAGAGAGCTGGGGGTGTTTAGCCTGGAGAAGAGGAGGCTGAGGGGAGACCTCATTGCTCTCTACAACTACCTGAAAGGAGGCTGTGGAGAGCAGGGCGCTGGCCTCCTCTCCCAAGTGACAGAGGACAGGACAAGAGGGAATGGCCCAAGCTCCAGCAGGGAGGCTGGACATTAGGAAAAAAATTCTTCACAGAAAGGGTCATTGGGGATTGGAATAGGCTGCCCAGGGAGGTGGTTGATTCACCTTCTCTGGAGGTGTTTAGGGGATGGGTGGACGAGGTGCTAAGGGGCATGGTTTAGTGTTTGATAGGAACGGTTGGACTCGATGATCTGGTGGGTCTTTTCAAACCTGGTGATTCTATGATTCTATGACTCCATGATTAACAAAGCAGCTTGTACAAGGGACTAGCTTGAAACAGATTCAAATAAACATGATAAAAAATTAATCCCACTAAAAATAATGTTCCAAGTTACTGACACACCTTCAGATTTGGGGTATAATTTACCTAAATGTTCCCTTAGAGATCCTTTCTTCTCTTCAAGACACATGAAAAATCATGGTGTCACTTAATGTTCTTTTTTACCTATAAAATATTTTATTGTTAGTTATGAACCATGTAATATATACTGTAATTCAGTTCACATGGTAGTGAACATTCTGTTCTTTTCAAATTGCAAAGACTCATTGCTATGAAACTAATAAAAAGTAAGCAGCTAGACCAGACTCCAAAACTGATAGATCCATATTCTCTCCTATTCTGGAGTCAATAGGAGTTTTTCTCGGCAACATTAGCAAGAAGCAGATAGTCGGTGATCAGATTTTCCATGAGATTAGATGGCTGTTATGGCAAGGATGAACTTGTTCTGAAAGAGGATCTCAGAGAATATGTGAGCAAAAGTGGAAATTTTGGTGTGTGTGTGGGATATTTCACTTATCTCCAGCATAGAATGTATTAGCATGATTCCTCAAGTGCACACTATCTAAGATATCTGTGTGCTATTTGTTATTAGTTAAACAAGTTATTTGGCATCCAGCATCAAATGCAGTTCTTGAAAAGGGTACTGACAGTAGAAAACATTGTTAACTAGAGACATGCCTTAACTTTGCCAAGAGAAATACTGGGCTAAATGTACACACACTGAAGGAGAAAGTAGAATTTTTACCTTGAAGTCATTGTTTATAAATTTCCCTTTTTGATCTTGTCATATTTCTCTAAATTTAGATTGATTATAGTAGCAATATGGATAAAGTAAATTAGACTAAAGAAGGTGTTTTTACCTGTTGCACTATTCAAAGCTTTTCTCCTTCTGCAGCCTTTTCTTCATATTGCTATAGACCACCCTTGTGATGCACTAAAAATTTGACCTGTTTATATTTTGTTCATTTCTTTAGTATAATGAGAAGATCAATAGATAAGCTTCTCAAGGAAAAAGGGACTGTGAGTGCTAGAAACTGAAGTGCGATGTTATGTCCAGCTATGTATGCCGACAGCACTGTGTCAGTAATCACACACTTGGCTGTAGGGGGCAAGACTGATAATCATAGACTTGTAAAAGACCAGGTCGTAATGGACTTCAAGTCCAGCCTTTCCCAGCAAAAATACAGCTTGGACAAGGTGATCCATATACCCTGTCCATCTAACTCCTAAACCTGTCTGGTGTTGGGGAATCTACCAGTTTCCTGGGGAGATAAATCCAATGAGTGATTGTTAGCATGGTGAAACTTTTTATTGAAAGTGGTGGTTATTAATGAAACACCTTGCTGCTTCACATTTGGGACCCTTTCGTAAGCTGAGATGGTCTATGCTATCAACTCATGGTCAAATATGTGGAATCCAGACAGTTGAATCTAAGATAAAGAGTAACAAGTAGACTGTTCTCTCACAAAGCTCATTTACTTCTCTTTTCTAATGCATTTTCCATATGAAATTAAAAAAAGTGAAATCTGATATCTACAACATAGTAATTCATATAAAACTTATGGTATGGTAGAATCACTCAGGCAGAACAGTCTCTGGAGAACCCTGAGCAGAGGCACGCTGCACTGCTATTTAGAACCTCTCCTTTTGGCTGCCTCTCAGACAGACAGGTTCTCAATCAACCTGTAGGCTATTTGTCTGGGTATACTTGGTATGGAATTAATCTACCTGGCGTGCTTAGACATGCAAAGTTCCATGTGCTCTTAAGGGTATCCTCCAGTATGTCTGAGCCCATGCTTCCAAATCTAGTCTTGATGGTTTTGACTCCTGGAACGGCGATTAAACAGCAGCACAGAGGGTCTTTTGGAGTCCGTCTCTTCTGAAGGACCTTGAAAGTATTCCTGCTAACAAACTAGCAGGTGATCAAGAATCTTGAAATTTTTGTGTGAGTGAATGCAATTATCAAGATGTATTATGTATAATACAAAAAGGAAGAACAATATACCCAAGAAGTTTCACAAGATTTATCCTGGCTTCTAGACGCTGGGAAAATGCTTTAAAAATTCTGAAGTACCATCACAGATATCAAAGATCAATATTTTCGAATGATAGTCATAGCAATTGACATAATTTTTTTTGAAGTTAATTTGGCAACTCTACTGACAGTAGGTTGCATTTCACTTGCAACTACTCTTTTGATGGTGAAGAAAGGGCATCCAGATTAAGAGGAATTCTGCATGCATACACACATTCACACAGAGAAATGTTTCCTTTACATATCTGTGTAAGTATTTTTTTATTCCTTAAAGATCGGCAGTTATCATAGCTGTGTATAAAACAAAAAAATTAAGTACTGATGAAAATTTGGTTTTGTTTTATTTTAAATTTTAAAATTAAAAAAAAAGAAATATTGGAAATTTGGACAATTGCAGTCACACAGCCATTTTTCCAGGACTGGGCATAGACATGCTACTCAGGACATTGCTAAGGCATTACAAGGGAGAAAAGCAGACAAAATCCTAATTACATCTTTTAATATAAAGATGTAACTCAACCCTGTTTTATTCTGCAAACACTATAATTTACAGTGGCAATTTTCTACTAATCAGGTGTTGTTATTGTAGAGTTCTTTTTTACCAGGACATTTCAGTGTTAAAAATTATAAAAGATGTCCGTCAGTTTAGAGTGTAGTGCAATTATTTTTATGACTGATAAACTGAATTAATAACTCCTTGTGTGCAACATAATCAGAGCAGGTTTGAACAGCCCTTGGTCTGCTTTTGATTTACAAGTCTATACAAAGATGTGCAGCTTTTAAAAAACACAGTGTTAGAGTATTTTTAATGTAGGTTGCAGAGTATAAAACAATAGGATCAAAAGCAATCCTACTAAATTTTTTGCTGTCTTTCACATAACATTGCAGTTGCAAAAATGCATACATGCATTAGGCCAAACCTTGTGTGCACAAACCCATGGCTATTAAGGTTTGTTTTTTTTTTTTTTTTTAAGATAAGTGGATGAGATTGCAAAGATTTTTGGAAAGATAACAAAAAGAAGGTAGTCATTATTGGTCTTGATGTCATTAAAAACAATGTTAGCAGATAAATTTAGTTGGCACCTGAACTACAAAAAGTAAAGATAAAGAAACCTTGAATGACAAGGGGAAACTTCTCCTTTCCTGAACCAGGATTATCCTACAGAGCCTCAAGAAAACCCCAGGGTAAAGGTAAGGAAGAAACAGTTTTGTGCAACATCCCTTAATTATATACAGATGTTTACTAAGAAACATAGCTATATCATCTCCACAGCAGAGAAAAACAGGGATTTTATTCTTCTGTCTGTTATCAATTAAATCATCAAAACAAAATTATTATTCAAATTACAATGTATCATTTCACTTTTAGAATGTATGGGGAGGAGGCAATCTATGAAGCAGAAATCTGTTAACCATCAAAGCAACAAAGAAACATAAAAGTTCAATGGACAGTTTGTTCATGCATGTTTTAATCTATGGAAACCATGTTCACGTGGCCAAAATAACACTTGCGTCAAAGAAGCCTTTGAGGTTGAAGCCAACGAGACAGTAAATTCTTTTTTCTTTCTTTCTTTCTGTTTTTTTTAGTTTTGTTTTTTTTTTTTTCAAAACCCCAAAATATTTTCGAGAGGGGAATATGATCCCCAGAAATCCCAAGGTGGCATTGCTAGAGTTTCTTTGTGGGAAAATGCCTGCTGTGAGGCAAGTTTGGCATAAGCATAAGATATCAGCTGCTTAACTTCTATCTGCATTCCCTTAGAAAATGGTTGCAACCAGGAACTAGTTTCTATTAATATTACATTCTATTGTATTCCACCATACATGTGTTTTACTTGCTCAGTGTTGCAGTTTATGCTATCTATATTTTAAAGTATTCATCTGACTTTAGAAAAGAGATGCACTCCAACCTTTATTTTTTAGTGTACGTACACCATGCGTAATTTAATTAAATGCTAGGTAGGTAGTTTCCTTATTGTTTTTAAGGTGGAGAAAATGAAACAGTAATGACACACATTTTTAAGAAAACAGATATCTGTTTTTTCCTATGGGAACAGGTATGGTGGTAGAAAAAATTAAAATCCTTAACTAATAATCTACTTGGCATGTTAGATACTCTCCCTGGCTTCTGCTGTATTTTTCACTAACAGTGATTTACAGAAACTATTCCTTACAAAGATACCAATATTTTCTCTTGCTGTGAAATTTAAAACCTTTTTTCCTTCTAAAATTAAGCAACAGGTATGCCAATGTATTCCCTGACGCAATACTTGCTGTGCACAATGGGTCATATTCATAAAAAAACTTTCTGTGGTCAGGGCTCCTTAATACTTTCCTTTTAAAGCTGAAAATTAAGTCATAGATTATTTTATTAGAGATACACAAGAAGTCATAATTAAATAGTCACAGACATTAGTTTCTCCTTAAAATAACCTTTAAGCAAATATGGATTTTTCTATCAAATTCAAACACAGGGACTGGAAAGAACTCTATGCCTATCCCCTGCACATGTGCACTGATAACCTGTCTAGTTGTACAATTTGCATCTGAATTTAAACTGAGCTTTATTTAAGCTACTATTTATACCTATCATTTTTGGCACTCTGTACAGAAGGACAAAATGGCCTAGAAAGGAGAATCATTCTCTAGTATGCAAAGGCAATCTCCCCACTGTCAACTGTCCTCTTCCATCAGATTAGACTGCTTTTTCCATGTTTAGAGGTCTAGTTCGAATGTTTTACATGGGCCTAACAAATACAGGGCAAGTGATATGCTTAGAAAATAACTACCTCGGGACTTACTTATTATTACATTTTCTCTCAAAACTTAAGTGCATACCACATTAAGTGTAATTTAGGTTGTATGCATGTATTTGCTGTCTCCACACTGCATGTAAACATGTATTTGTGAATGCAAAAAGCTATAATTTCATGGCAGTATCTAAGTGCCGGGTACTAACAGCAGAGATAAACTTTTATTTTCAAATTGCTGTTCCCTTCCAGACACGTTGGTATTGCAAAGAAAAAAAAATTAGAACAAACAAAAAAAAACAACCAAAACCAAGCCCGTAGGAAAAGGCTAAGAACTCTCAGAATTTGGGAGTTCATTTGCCTTGAGTGCTTACAGCTTTCCATTCGTATTGCTTAGCTGAGCAGTGGATTATGACAGGCAATGTCAGTAAATAACTGTAGGATCATTTTAATTCAGGACCGGCTTTCTGGTACAGCAGGTACCTTGTACACACACGTACTGGACACCCCAAAAAGTGACAATCGTTTGTCACTAAGCAAGTATTAATTGCCTGGTCTACTTTGCTCAATAAAATGGTTCAGAAGAGTTGCCACAAGAGATTAAAAGGAACTTATTGTTTTACTGATTTGGAAACAGTGCATATGTGGATTGTGGAGGTACTGTGCTGCTGAGACAAGTGCGTATTCCAGCTGGCTCCAAGGCTAGACATGCCTCCTAGCTTTTATTTTCCTCAACACTTAAATGTGCCAAGAGAAGCTCCTGGGCATCCTCAAGAGCAGGCCCAGTCCTTTACCTACTGACAGCATGTCTAAACCTGAACCTGGTCCTATTTCGAACACACAGGGAGCTTGAGAGTACACCTTGAGACTTAGCTTTTAAATCCAGCTTTCTACAGATCGTCATCGGCAAAGCCCTGGATGATAAGTTTTCTGGTGAGGTTTGTGTTTCTTTGCTGAACTCAAAGCCTCAGGGCAGTATGGATTCTTGGCCTATTAAGTGATCTTCAAGTACCTTGTGGAAGATATGCCATTATAGCTCCACAAAGGGTCATTAAAAATACTGCTTGTATTACCTTATAGATCTATGCATTTTTCTGTGAGACAATGTGAGTCCCAGCTTTTTAAAACAAAGATTTAATTTCTATCTACTTCAGTTAATTTTGCCTATTGCACTCTTTGCAGGTTACACATGAAAGCAGATAATTGCTTTCTCTTAAATGTATTTAATATTCAAACTCTGAATAGCTGCTTCATTTGTATACTCAGTAGAAGTAATTTTATAAGAAGCACCAAGTTACTGGAACTGTTTTCACTGAAAATACACAGTAGTCAAACCATCACAGAGCTTAAAATCAGTCTCATGGGGTAAAAAGTCATAATTATGAAAACAAAGTTTTCCTTTCTGTACATGCTCTGCATTGATGACTTGCAATGTACTGATAAATATACCCACTATAAAGTCAGTCCCTAGAATATCTAAAAAGTATATTTTGCAAGAGACAAACAGTGCTTTATAAACTAAGAAAATGCCTTTGGTGTCACTCCACAACAAGGACACAGTAAAGTTCAGATTTTGGAAAACTGGGAAGCGAATTGTTAAATGACACGGCCCTGCAGCCTAATTGTGCCCTCTGGATTTGGTATATAGCTGCTGGGGGTTTCCAAGGGCTTTTCTGCTGCTTTCAGTATATGAACTGTATGCGCAGAGACAGATGGATAGGATGGAGCAGTGCAACACAATGGTGACTGTGGTAAGAAATGATTAGGGAGAAGTTGTGTCCTCTGAGTGTACTATGTGAATCCCTGTCAGTGACCCCTGCTTTCGCAATCAAAGGGTGCTGGTGCACCTAGAAGAACTTATGTATGTACCTCATTCCCACACTGTCACGTGTATGTTACATTAGTGGTGGGGTACTGAGATCGTCAGCAGATAGATGGAAGATGTGTGTGTTCTGTGGGTTTACAGACTAGTAAGTGTTAGACTGAGTCATCAGCAGAAGGATGAAGGCACTGTAAATAATTAATTTTAAAAAAAGTTTTGATGTGATCCTGTTTCAATGGAGCTGAGTAAGTGTAGGGCAGATGGAGGTAAACTAAAACTTGAATTCCCCAGATTTCAGAAATTTAAACTAGGAGATCTGCCCATGCATTCCCTGCTTTTCATACCTTTATGTTTCGGTATACGTGATCCTCAGAAAAGGTACAAAATACCCTTAAGCAAATCTGAATCAGTTTTAAGAAAGATTTTTTTTTGTTTGATTTGTTTTTCTTACTGGAGTTACTTAGGCTGAGTTACTTTTTGTTGTTTCGAAATGTAAGAGCAATCTTTCCCTCAGGGATGCATGATGATTTTGTGTAATTTTTCTTCTGAATTTTCTTACATGAAGATAGTTTTAGTCACTTGAATAATTTAATGCTTTTGTCTTGTCCTCTGGGCACTCCAGCCCACCCCACACAATTTTACCTCTTATCATCATTTTACCTTCCTCTCTATCTTTCTTCTTTTTCCTCTTATTACAGCATTTTGCAATATATACGCTCCAAAAAGAAAGATATTCCTAAATGTCTCTTGTACTCTGTTGTATAGATATAGGTTGAAGCACACCCAGCTTCACATATGTACAGAGAAATATGTGAAGTTCTCCACTCCCCTGAGATCTCACCTCCTTGAATAGGATGACCTGTGCCAATGATTTTCCTATCTAGCTAGTGCTAGGCCATGTCCTGCTTCCCTACCCCTAAGTAATTATTTCTCAGTATGCAGAGTAGTTCATTTTTCACTGAAATTGTCTGAAGGAAGAAAAGAGTTGCCAGCTTCTTCATTAATCCTTTTGGCCACCCCTCCTGAGTGGAAATCACTCATACCTATGCAAGATAATCCTTCCCAAACATGCTGCTTTGCCAAAAACTCAACTCTAACAAAACTCAAATCTTTCTTCCTTGAAAAAAAAAAAATGGGGAACCACATACTGATAGAGAAAAACACTGAGTGACTGAGGTCACTTAAGCCATAATTGTAGCCTCTGTGCGACCTTCACATCTACATACACCAAAAAGCCATCTTGAAAGTTTCTCTTTTTTTTTTATGAATAAGAAAATGTATTCTTTTCTTTTCCCTTGAGGACAAAGACAGCTAATTCATTAGAAATTCTGACTCAAGTAGAGCTATGCTTGAAGTGTCTAACTGGATACTAGTATCCACTGTATACAGGGTCTACTGGATACAGGATACTACCTATTAGGCTTGTCTGAAGTTCGGTCTGTTTGGAAAACATGCATAAGATTTAATAATACACATATTAAGTTAAAGGAAAAAGCATTTAGAGTTCTAGCTCTAGCATAATTATGCATTTATAAAGAGTGAAACAACTATAAAAATGAAAAAAAAACCCCTTACAGCTGAAAGTATTGCATTTCTAATTTGTAATACATCATGTCATAATCACATGGGATGCTCAGCAGGACAAATAAAGACAGATTACTAGCCAGAAAAGCTTATAAAGTCCTGATATTTTAAACACTTTCATAGGGTGTGGTGTTTATACTATGAAGAGTGCCATTAACTGCAGTGTAACTGCTCCTGGAAGAAAGAAGTTGACTTCAGTGCAACTACACATGGTAATAAGTACCATGCCCACTGGTAAGTGTCTGGAGACTATTATTACTAGTTACGTGTTCTCCTTGTTGCAGTATCCTCTAGAAGGTAAGTTATGGACCTGGGTTCCACTAGGTTAATGAGCACAGGGTCCAAAGTTAAGAATGAGAATAACAAGGATAGAGAAGAGGATAAACCTAAGATAAAAGTAAGAACACTAGGAAACAAGTGACACGACATTGTTACTTGGTAAGTTTCTGCATATATTTCAGACTTACAGTTTTAAAGAGCTAATAATAATGGCTTTGTTTAATCAGAGTCACATTCATTGCCAAAGTTATTTACATCTTTAACAGACTCTGAAGGGCTCCTCCTATCCTAGCTCACTTAACCCTTTTCCTGCCCTTTATCCCCACTGAATTTTGCAAGCAGGATCCACAGCAATCTGGACTTTCTAAAGGAATAAAAAATAAAAGACACACATTTTGTTGTGGTGGTGGTGAGAAACTGTATATAGAATTTTAACTTTGACTCCATTGCTGAAACTTTGCTAGTTCCCTTTTTTTCTCACTTCCTCTTACTTGTGTTTGTAGTGTCTGAAAGAGGTTAAATGGTTTCTGTGTCTATGTTTCATACAAGTGTAGTTTCGTGACTATGTGCATATGAATGTGTGAATAAGTGCATGTGAGTAATCGCTGAGAATGTAAAAGTGTGATGTGGTAATTCCTTTTTATTCATTCATGGACTTTTCAAAGGAGAAAGCATTGAATTGATCTAAGTGAAACTAAAGTCTATAATCAAAATATCCTTAAAAATTGCAATTTCTTAAACCAAATACAGACCATAATATGGGGGGGGGGGTGGTAACAGTAGCAGTTAAAAAAATGAAAAAAAGTCATAGTATTGGAGGAGCTAACTGTCACAGTTACAAAATTGAAAAAAAGCATAATTCTTTACAAATACATGAAGTGTGGGAGGAAGGAAGGACTTGTGGTTTTGGCACTTGACTGGCGCTCACAAGAGCTAGATTCTGTTTCCAGCTCTGCAACAGACTGCTCATAGATACTATCACAGTGCAAATAATAAATAATAATAGTTACATACACTTCTGCAAATTATTATCATCTCTCTCTGCTTGTAAGAAGGGAATAAGAACAGTGCTTTCCACTTGGTGCATCTTTTTTTAAGGTACTGGTATTGAAAGAAGACTAAAGATGTACAAAGCAGTGCTGTGAAGGGATTGTCTAATGAGCTCAGATACCTGAAGCAACATGTAGCATGTGAGTCCTGGTGCTTTTCCCAGTCCCAGTAGCCGTGTCTGAAGGATGTTTCACTTGGCTGTACCTGTAAGGCATAATGTTATGGCAGATCAATATTGGTTAAATGATTAAACAGGGCATATCACAGTGGAAATTAATTTCTGAGAGGTTTCAAGTAATAATACATCTTTTTGAAATTTTAAAGGATCATGAAAAGAGTAATAGATATCAAATTGTATGTTAAAGTGTTCACTTCAGTGTGTTTAGTTTAAAACATTTTCTGTGCTACTAAATAAATGGAGGATTTGAAGCCCTATATCTCTTTCAGCTATGTTGCTAGACCTATTTCCCCTGATTCAAAGTGAAGATATGAGCTAAGGAGGAAGAAAATTCCTTCTTATTGAAGGGAAAGGTAGGGATTTATAATAATTATCACAAAGAAAAGCTTTGGGAGTGATGATAGTCATCTCCCACTACACCATTAAACTTGAAAACTTTTTGGGCAGCTGACACAAAAGGTTTAATTACATAAACGGTTCTCCCTGGACTACCTTTACTTCCATTAAAGAACATTATTTCAAAAAAAGCACTCAGTTTTTCCACTGGTTTCAGTGAGAATAACATTGGGCCAACAATGACTGCCTTTGAAATTTCTGCCCCAAAGCTTTCCATCTACACCTCTATGGACTGCTACATCCTACGTTATCTTCAGTAGTTTGTTCTAGAAATTTTCCTGCTTTCACTTCATAGCAGATCATCTCCATTATGAAAACATTGGTTTGGAAATGACAGTGATGAAAAAAGTGCCAATTGGATTTTCTAGTGAATTATAATCTCTGAAGAAACACTAAATTGTAATTAAAAGGATCTTCATTACTTTCCTGAAATTGGAGTTGATTTTTCTTTCCTTTGCCCACAACTGCTTCCTCAGCATCTGGAGCTTGAAATTCCCTCGCAATCATCAGTTAAGTCCCCTTATTCATCAGTTTTGTTTGATTTATTTTCTCTTTGTTTGATTGTTTGTTTTCTGAGAGATTGATGTAGAATAACTCCCTTTTTTGATTTCTGTCCACAGAGTCCACTAAAAGGTATTTGACTCTAGTAACCCTAAAAAGCAAGTGTTTAAATAACAGTCTAACTCTGAACTCTTGTGTCTAACTACTTAAATAGCTATAATGCTATTTTTTACCATAACTATTATTTTTCATAGATGCTAAGTTCACACAAAATCACTATATCTGCTTTCCTGCATGTTAGACCATACAGCTCTAGTCAGCTTATTCCTGCGTTATGCTTAAGGAATTATAACAGAATTGGAATATTACTCTTGAAAAGATAAGCAGTCTTGACTCAAAAGTTCCCTAATTATGGAAAATTCACCACGTCCCTTGGAAATCTGATTCACAGTGTGATTTCTCTCACTGTCATAAAAGCGCCAGTTTGAACTTTTGGCATTTTTTATTTATTATTCTAAGACCAGAGTCTAATACTCTAATGCATCTTGAAAGAGTGAAATATGAAGAAGTTGTCTTAGTGCTGAGTCTGGTATTTGTTGAAGAAGGTGATGTTCTGCAATAGGACTGGAATCCAAATGTAGCCTTATTGTGTATTTTAGATTATGGATGAACCTATTTCCAACAGATAAATGAAGTGTACATCTATTGTCTTGTGGCCAGAGAAAAGATATAATATGACATGATATTTGGCAGAGTAGAAGTAGGTGAGGGACTGAGATGGGGAAGAGGAGTGATCTCATGTTTGTTTCTGAAATTAAAATACTATTGACTGCATGCTCATTTGGCATTTTATTTGTATAGTTTAACTTCAGTTGGCACGGGAATGGTTGTCAGGGCTGAAGAGAGAGTGGAACTGATTCATATTCATCATAGATCTAACATGCTGAGCAGCGTCTGGTCTTTAACTTTGTAAAGACTCCTCGTGATATTTGATATTAGGTTACAAGTCACGGAATGTACTGTTGTAACTTGTACAACATCCTAAATAATCTTGAATTGGCTTGTGTTCAGTTCTTATGATTTTTTGGGCTTCCTTTTTTCTAATGCACATAAATTATTCTTCCCAATCCCATTAATGTTAAATATGCTTGCTGAGTTGTCTTCCAAGAATATTTTCTTTAAACAGAGTCTACTGGAGATAAACGACTTTTTTTTTTTAAGCTTACACCTGAATAAAAGACCTTTGGGGCTTGCTGTCAGTGTATTATGATTTATTTGTTGATGTAAAAAGATCGCACAATGTAACAGGTCTTCTCTTCTCCCTCATGCACTAATACAGCTGCTATTATCTGGGTACATACTGATAAATCCTGCCCCAAACAATTGAAAGCAGAACCCTCATCAGTTCTCTGTCCACCTCTTCAGATCCTGATGTCAGTCATAACACCTTGCAAAGACTCAGCTTCAGCTGGGATAACTTTTAAGAAATGAGGGCATTGGTAGCAGTAACTGGAATCAGAAACACACCAGCTCTCCATCCATCCATCCATCCATCCATCCATCCATCCACACACCTCTTATCCTTAGCAGTTTCCAGGGAACTTACCTCTGCAAAAAGCACCTTGGTCCTGTCTCTGTATACTTATGGTGTTTTGTCAACACTTACAGACAGTAAGAGCATCCATCAGTTGTTGGCCAATGCCAGCCGCTTCATACCCTGCAGAGTGGCAGTGCTGGTGATGGGGAATACCAGCGGCCCACAGTGTAAAGGACTGGTGGAATTTGAAGTTGCAAGCTTTCTTCTCTATATACATGAAGCAAACCTACTCCTTCCACAAAGAGAAACAATTCTTTCACTGGAACTGTCCCCTGGATCTTCACTCGTATCTCCTTTGTTCCCAGAGGAAGTAAATATAAATGAATTGTTTTCTAGTCAGTATTCTACTTTATGCTTTCAAAACTAATTCTGTATTATGCATGTATGCCTCAATGAGGATACTGTGTGAGCTTTGGAATTCAGGTTTTTGCAACTATAATTATTTTAAGACCACATTTATTCAGCTCCATGTTGAAGACGACAACAGGGACAGAGTTTCTTAATACGGAGCTTCTGTGATAGACAGACCTTAAATATAGACTATGCATATGGTGATCTGAATATATGTTAATCTCAGAACTGAGCAGGTTTGTTTTTTAATAAATCTGAATTAACATGATGTGCACTTTTTATATAGATCAGAGATGCTACACTGTGAAAGAAGGTGGATTTAAGAAATGCTTTTAGCAAATAGGGAATCAGTTACAAGTAAAGCATGTATGGCAAAATTTTGTTATGTATAGCTGCATAATTAAATGATACAGAATGGAAAGAGTACAAAGAACCCAGGAGAGAGCTACAAAGATGATAAGGGGATTGGAGCAGCTCTCTTAGGAGGAAAGGCTGAGACCTGGGTCTGTTCAACCCGGAGAAGAGAAGACTGAGAGGGGATCTATCAATGCTTATAAATGTCTAAAGGGTACATGTCAGTACAACGGGGTCAAATTCTTTTCAGTGGTGTCCAGTGATAGGACAAGGGGCACAAACTGGAACACAGGAAGTTCTACTACAACTGAGGAAAAACTCCTTTACAGTGATGGTGATAGAGTATTGGAACAGGCTGCCTGAAGAGGCTGTGGAGTCTCCTTCTTTGGAGATACTCAAAACCTGTCTGGACGTGTTCCTGTGCAACCTGCTCTAGGTGAACCTGCTTTAGCAGGGAGGTTGGACTAAATGATTGCCAGAAGTCCTTTCCAACCCTTACCATTCTGTGAATATTTGTGATTCTGTGAAAGCTCGTAAACTAAAGAAATTATAATAACATGGAATTCGACAAAATAAAAGACTTTCAAGCCAAGTTTCTTACGTTCAGCAGTAAATCTGGACATGACCTGAACTCAGACAGGCACAATCCCATGCCAAATTTGCCACTGGTGATACACAAGCCAGTTCAAAGTACTATGTTGCACAACACACAACTGAGAAATGCCATTATGTCCCACCACTATGGCCATTACTGAGGTTGAAAGTTACTGGAAGGTGGGAAAAAAAGTCTGTGAACCCATAAAGCAACTTTGCCCACCAGTTAGAACAAGATTATTCATTACTTCATAAATATTATTTTCCTGTCTGTGATAGTTTTAAACAGCTCAAACAAGAAGTTATGTAAATATAACTCTTATTCTTCTGTAATGCATTGTAGATGGCAACCCAACCTATAACATCCATTGTATACAGAGCTTTCACACATTCAAATATGACTCTGTGCAAGTTTCTTCTGGCTTTCTTCATAGTGGTTTTAGTACCATGGGGCCTCCTGAGTAACCTGAATCCTCTCTGATGAAAAAGTGAGCTGAGACTGACACCAGTAAATCACCTTTGGACCCTACACTAAACTGAGTTACTCTGATCCTGGGCTCCTTGGGAAATGATTGCCATCTGGTCCCTGACACAGGCACTAAACGTCTTGTGGCTCTGAGCTACATGAAGGTTTTATAATGTATCTTATCAGATGAGGAAGACTGGCCACATCTGATTGAGTATAGTCTTTTGAAAGAGTTACATCAGGTATTAGTTAGGAATATATTTAATACTCAAAAGGAATTTGTCTCTACCTGAAGTGGCTGGTATCAAAGAACTTGTTACGAGGAAACAATTCTCTTTAAGAATGTGTAAGTTGTTTCACGCTAAGGCTATATAACTTCATAAAATAAGAATCTCTTACAGAACTAGGAAGGGAGGAAAGAGTGAGACAGAAAAATTGAGCTGACTGTATCTTGTTAATTTTTAGGAGATACTTTTTGTGCTGTCCTCACCCATCCAAAATAATGTAGATGAGGAGAACTAAAGACTCTTTCACCTAGATTAGATTAGAAGTTAAATCCTTAAATTGTAACTGAAAATGTATATATTTCTCTACAAGATGTAGAAGCAGTACAAAAGCAGTAAACTATAATCCTGTCCATTTCTAATGCAGCTATTAATGTACAGTTGGACTCTTTTTTTTTTACTTTTTCTCTCAAGTGACTGTAAAAATTACCCAGCAGCAAAGGTATTGTCTTGATTTTTTTAAATTTTATTGTACGTGAATCTCCATTAAATGTTCTTTCCTTAGCTACAGGAAGAAGCTTGGCTGCCTCTTTCTGTTAGCTCCACCAATAGCGTCTGCAATTCTTTTATCAGTTGAAGTTTCTTCATCTCACTACATTCTCTCTGCTGATACATGATGAGAGCAAAGACAACGTCTAAAGCGACAGGGAGGTTCTGGATGAAGAGGGTGAAGGAACAGTTTTTTCTTTTTTCATTTTGGTCACTGGTAAATCTTCTACAATTAATTACAGAAGAGATGGAAAAAATGTAATAGATCATAGAGCCTGACTCCTCCTCAGCGCAAGATGATTCCCTTTGCTACACTTCATAATTTTACTCAGAAAAAAAATGTAAAGGGTTTGTGTTAGTTCCCATATGAACTTATTTCATAGCACTGTTTCATGCTGTAATTTCCATTCAGGGAGTCCTAAATAATTTCTGACCATCCTTTCCATTTTACCTGCCAGATATTTGTAGGGTGTTATGTTTTCCCTTAAGCCATTGCGTCACCAGTTTTTCTCTCAATGGTAAAGGTAGGGGCTGTTAGACCCATCTATGGCTGCCCATCACTTCTTGTTTTAAAGTCTTGCTTCATGCTGCTAAGTCTAACTTTGATCATCCAAACAGAATTTTTAGTCTCTATATGAATTTCTTGAGCTTATTTCTTTGGAGAGTATTAAACAGCACAAGTCAGACTTCTCTAAGACTGGGATTAAGGGGAGAAAATCTGCTACAAAGGAAAAAAATTGCAATCCTTTCTTTTGAGAAGCTGTAACAGACACATGCCTTGTAGCACACTCTTAACTTTTGCTTTCAGGGTAGAATGACCCCTAGCACTAGGCCTGTACTTTTTTGCCATCCCATGATACCCCTGTCAAATTATGCAATTCCAGGGGGGAAAAAAAATCCACTAGTCACATAGGTTTAACAGCCCCTTGTTATGCTGATTAGATTCTTCAAAATTTCTACCTAAATTCCACAAGTTCAACAACAGCAGAGCGTTGGCACAACTATGCAGCCCTTTGAGTGACTGAACTTGATTTAGGAGGGCTGAAAGGGTAGAAACAGCATTTATACTATTTGTCCCAGTGGTTCATGCCTTTGTGGGCTTGAATGTCATGCTTGAGAGCAGGAAAATGGGCTTTCTGTGATCTCAGAGTTCCCCTTGTTAAGAGGTTTGTAAGAAGTAAGGAAGAATGAGAGATGAGGAAGGTGGGAAGTGCTAGAGAAGACTAGAAAAGAGGAATGAGTAAAAAGAGGCTCAAGTGTCAAGGATTAGGGGCAAACAGAAGTCTGATGCAGAGGATAGGGGAAGAGGATAAAAGACAGAGAAGGGAGGAGCTGTGGCAGAAATAAAAAACATACCAGAGAAGAGGAGGTAAACAGGAGCCAAGATGTGAGTACTGAAAAATACATTGTTGATGGATCATATGGCTACAGGCTTATCATCATGAATATACATGAAGAGACTATATTAAAACTGCACAGGCATTTCCTACCACTTGAATGCTTGATTTTGCAACCTGAACATGCTTTTAACATAAATTTTTTAAGTGTAACTCTGTATATGTAGAGAGAGACCAGAATTATGTATTTAGATTGTGTTGTATACATATAATCACACTCAGCTTCTTTGTATGGAGATGCAATTATACAACTTGCTCCAGGCCCAAGCCTTAAGGTCTTCTCACGTGTCCATAGCCTCAGTCTTATTTGATCAGTATGTAATCACTTTTGTCACTCTTGTCTGAATTCCTTCTAAACTACTAAGGAGGTGCCTAAGATTGAATATAATAATTTGTCTGCGGTTGGACCAGGTAAATAAGCTTGCACTATACATCCCCTTGCATAGTTAATACTTCCGCCAGTTACACTCTTTTGCTACCATACTACAATACATATTCACATCTAATTATACGTTCAGTATCATACCTCTGTTTCATTACTACTTCCCTTGGTTTATCCCTGCTGCCATGTGTGTTTCTACATGGAAAACAATGCTCTGTGTATACAAGTGGGGTGAGGGTGGAGGTAAACAGAATACAAATAATAATTCAGAAGAAGCGGTTGAAGTTGATACGCTGTTCCAGAAGTTGTTTTACTGGTTGAATCTACTAGTGGTTCCACCACTCTCCAAGTCAAAAAGAAAGTCCATAAGATTAGAAAAACAGTCTGGCTTAATGGGAAATTTAATCCTCTGTGAAGATTATGATTTTAAAAAATGCTCCTCTTTTTTTAATTCAGTGTGCATGTATCTAAAACTGTCTTATCTTCTTATACAAGGAAACAGAAGGATTATAGTAGTGAGAAATCTGACATGGAGAGCAAAGGAACTCAGGATGAAAATGGATCAGCACAATTAAAATATAACAAAAAGAATACCTTAAGAGTATTGAGGGAAAACAGAGTCAAAATGACAGTTTTGATTGATTACTAACAAAATCTGACCACTGAAGAAAGAGCAAAAGAACTAAATAATTGTGTATGGTTTATGCTTGAAGAAAAAATATTAAAGAATATTATATATTAATGTACTTTAATACATAGAGGAACTATATTAAAGTATATTAATAAATTAAAAGAATGCTTTCTACTTTAAAAGTGAGGAGAATGATGATAAACAGAGCTACTAGAATTAAACATTTTAAAATCAGCAAATCCAAACAACATGTATGTAATAATTTTTAGAGAGTTTGCTGAAGAATTCTGCGAAAAAAGTGAAGGCTGAAATAAAGCTAATAGTGTAATAACAATTGAGGCAACTCTGATTCTACTGAGTCTTCACAACCATAAGTTATCTTGGTCTGCTGCTTATAATGCTTTTAGCAATTTCCTGGGTGCAATATCAAAAAGTTATACATTTTAGATGGTGCATAGATTGGAAGGAAGATAAATAACACTGAAGACAGGCCATTGGTACAGAATGATCTAGTGAGCTAGTTGTGGTGAACCAAAATGTGTCAGGATGGGAAAATGCAATGTTGTGAACACAAGAGCAAGGAAAGTAATCCATGAAGAATTGAGGTCATGGTCTGGAAAAGTCTTAGATGGTTGAGCTGGTTAGTCAGCGTAATATGACTTGGGACAGCAATATTGTAGTCAAAAAGCCATTTTGGAAATCTTCATTTGCCAAGGTTAACTTATCACTGCACTGGAATTACTATGTCCAGTTTTGCTGCTTACAATTTTGTGGAGAGAAGAAGAGCTCACAGTTCCTAGCTTATTAAGATATATGGGAGGACAGAAAAGAACTAATTTGATATATACACATATACATATATATATAAATAGGAATAAAATAATAAAAGGTTTCTCAGGCTAGCAGACATAACACAATCTAATGGCTGGAAAGAGAGGTAAAACAAATTCCATGAGAAATATGGAACATGTTTTTAACATTAGGACAAAATGCCAAGTGTTGTGGTATAGCTTCTATCACAGGAATTACTTTTATTGTGGTTGGACGCTTTACCAAACCACAGCTTTTGGAGGTGAAGCAAGAACTAAATCAGAAAAAAATACTTAAGACCATGTTGCCATTGCATAGTAGATAATCACTTGTTTAATGCTGTTCTTAAATTCTAGGAATATTTTAGTTTAGATGCACAAACTTGAATGTTTCCAGATTTAACATTTATAGATGATTTCTGCTTTTGTGTCTCTCACTCCAAAAGTAGCAACAGAGAATATTTGTATTTGTATTCTTGTGACAACTCTGAGATGTAATAATTCAAAAATCCTAAAGCAGGTATGATTCAGGCATATATCAGGAGGACTTTCTCATTCCTTAGGAGGTCAGGTAGAGCTAAAAGTTTGAAATCAAGTCAAGTTATTTTAATTTTTTTTCTGTGTGCCTCTAGAGTTTCTGAGTTTCAAGCCCTGATTGTTACCCCGAGTAGTTGCATGATTGCTTTTCCCCTATCTAAATTATTTTTCTTTCCCACATATGAAAAAAAAGTACTGGCTGGACTTCCAGTAGTTCAGTAAAACTGATAAGACCAAACTTATCTGTAAATTTAAACTCATATGTATTCCCAGGATGAAAATGTTCATAATTATACAGGAATTGCATTCACATAAACAAAGTAAATACATCGAAAATGTATTGAGAAATGTTTACATTTCCTCTTTGAGGTATAATATTAGCTACCATGATTATAGGCAAACTCATATATTATTCTCTTAATAAGCATATATGCATAATTTGATACCTGCTAAACAGCATCAGGAACCAACCCTTTCAAAAATCTCTTTAATACAGGGTCACGTATGTCACAGGCACATTACAGTGTTCTTCTGTGAAATCTTGATCAACAATTTCTTTTTGTGAGATGAAAAGCTGGACATGAACCAACAATGTGCACTCATAGCCCAGAAAGCTCAACAGTATCACAGGCTGCATCAAAAGAAGCATTGCCAGCAGGTTGAGGGAGGTGATTCTGCCCCCTCTACTCCACTCTTACGAGACTCCACCTGAAGTACTGCATTCAGCTCTAGAACACTCAGTGCAGGAAAGACGTGGACCTGTTGGAGTGGGTCCAGAGGAGAATCATGAAAGCGACGAAAGCTATGGAAAATCTCTCATATTAAGACAGGCAGAGAAAAATGGAGTTGTTCATCCTGGATAAGAGAAGGATCCAGAGAGAATATACTGCATCCTTTTAGGACTTAAAGGGAGCTTATAAGAAAGTTGAGAACAAACTTTTTAGCAGGGCCTGTTGCGTTATGACAAGGGTTAAAGGTTTTAAACTAAAGGAGGGTAGATTTAGACTAGATGTAAGGAAGAAATCTTTTTCCAATGAGGGTGATGAAACACTGGAACATGTTGCCCTGAGAGGTGATAGATGCCTCATCCCTGGAAGCATTCAACGTCAGTTTAGACGGAGTTCTGAGCTACCTGATCCCTCTGAACATGTCGTTGCTCATTGCAGAGTGCGTTAGACTTTTAAAGATGACTTCCAATCCGAATTATTCTGTGATGCTATGATTCCATCCTGAACATTCATGAGTATGGATATCTCTTCCTCCCCTCTGAAAGACTATATGCAAATCCTGTTGGGGTGGGACAACAGAGATAAAGATGTTACAACTTGAAAATGGTGATAGCTGCTGAACTGGCATTACACACTTGAGACGTGTATCCAAAAGCAATTTATCAACCCTTTGCTCTTCATACTTAAAAATATTTTAAGATAGTTTTTAGACACGATTGTATGCCCCAGATCTTTCAGGCTCGTGGTTGTAAAACAGTTCTTAAGCACATTCAAGCATCGCTAATTTATAAGGATAAAAGCTGGGGAACACCAGCTGCTGAGCTGCTGTTTTAATTTGTAGAGGCATATTGTGATGTGATTGTGCTGAGGTTTATGCTTTTCTCCCAGTCTTCAGAAGAATGTGGCACATGGTCACTGACCAAGGGATTTGCAAGTCTGAGCCTTCCTGCACTAACAGCCACTCACCAGTTTCCTGTAAACCCTGAATAGAACAGAATCAGCATCTCGTAACTTTATCTTTTGTGAAGGCCTTTACAAATTAATCTCAGTATCTCATGGAGGTGGTGAGATCCAACCTTGGTCTGTGAGGAAGCCAAGGCAGAAATCTAAATTTAGCCCTTTCACTCCCAGACCTGCGTTATTGCCATCCAAGCATGGAGCCAAGTCCACACACACAATTGAAGCCTTCCCCAGTTCCTACTCAGAAGCCCATGACTGCTGGGAGGAACTGGCCACACAGCGGGTGCGGCCAAGGCACCGACACAAAAGAAGCTGATTCAGCTCATTCCCAGATAATTTTCACTGTCTTTCCCTGCTGGAATTCGTGGGAGGGTTGCAGCAGCAAGGGCAGCAGCACCAGATCTTCCTGCAGCTTGCTGGGCTGCAGTGAGTAGCAAAGGCAGACTGGTAACTTCGCACCAATGGGAGTGGTTTGGGGAGCTCGGTAGGAAGGATTAAGTGTTAGAGCTGTGCCGGGAATGCTGATCTCCCTCCACACCCCTATCTCCCACCCCTAATCCCCCTACATCCCCACTCTGTGGTTACTCAGCTGTTTCACAATGCTCCTAATGGTCTCCTTCCCTGAGGTTGAAGCAAGGCTTGCAGCTAGTGTCCAGTCTAAACAGCAGTCCTATGCAGCTACAAATCAGTTTAGAGGTGGCTCTGAAATGCTGACAGATCTGTACCTTTGGTCTCCAAGTTTGGCCCTGACCATTCAGGGAATAAGGTCTGGGAAAAATCAGTGCCAGAATTCCTACTGTTCATCTCCTGTCAAGCAACCAGGTTTCAAGTTCTCTTCTATCCAAGTCTCACAAAAATCTGTGGGTAGCGCCAATGCCTGAGACTCATCTGTGGAAAGGAAAGCCAAAATCAAGGTTGAAGTTAGAGCTAGATGGTACACAGCATGCATATAACAATGTATTTGAGTAGTTAATAAAGATTAAGTTGAAAAGAACAAGGTTATAAGGAGTCATTGATTATGATAGCTTCGTACTCTAAGTGTTGACTACAGAATGTCTGACAAGCTCTGAATCCAAACTGTTATTGTGAGTTGAGAGAAGATGCATCAACAATGCAGATAAAGCAAGTAAAAATGTGGCATAAAAATAGATATTAAAAGGAAATGTAGACAAGTGCAAGTGCAAAGTCCAGTATTTTATGAGTCAGCTTTCTGAGGCAGGTAACAGGGATCACAATTTATGCAGTTCTTGTTTCTTTTCTTCTGGTTCTTTTGTACTTCCATGCAACAGAGGTTATCGCACTGTGCTTACAGACTAAGTTGCTTTGTTTCTTTTTTAATTCTAATTGGCAAACTGCATTAAGAACACCAGATAATAATATGTCTTTTATTTTGTATAACTTTTCCATGTAAGCAACCATTACATTTGCTAAGAGATTGTTATATGACTTTGAATGGGAGATTTACATACTCATAATCAGGAGAAGTAGGTCTAAAGTTATATTATTTTTATTAAAGGTTGATCTGTATGACAGCAACATTCAGTAATACTATGTTAGATCTGTATGCTCCTTGTAGAATCATAGAATGATTTTTAAAGATCATGCAGCTCCAACCTCCCTGCCATGGGCAGGGACACCTTCCGCTAGACCAGGCTGCTCAAGGCCCCATCCAGCCTGGTCTTGAACACTTTCAGGGATGGGGAATCCTCAGCTTCCCTGAGCAACCTGTGCCAGTGTCTCACCACCCTCATGATGAAGAATTTCTTCCTTATGTCTAACTTAAATCTCCCTTCCAGCTTAAACCTGTTCCCCTCATCCTATCACTATATGGCCTTGTAGAAAATCCTACAGCGACTGTGCAGACTTTTTTAGTTCACAACTTTCTCAGTTCAAAAAGTTTGCAATTATCAAAGAAGCAAAGCTTCAGCATATGGAAGACCTGTCAGTCCAGTCTAACAGGAGTAAATGCATTAAATTATTTACGAGTAAACTCTGCTTCCTTCTAAAACAGGGGTGTGAGAATTGTTACCAGAGGGAGTTTGTTTTCTAATTCCATTGCTTCAGTTAACATTAGTATATTGTCTCACATAAAACAGCAATTTACTCTATTTATTGCCTTCATTGTTTGCAAGGAGTTGTAACTTAGCTTTTTGTTTTGCTTCGAGCAGGTTGTGAGACAAAATATGCTTTTTGCCTTTTTAATGCCAAAAAGCTGGTTGAAACATACACATTGTTTAAAATTATTCACATTTTATATTTGACATATAAACAATTCTTTTTTTTTGTTAAAGTTCTTAAGATATTGATGCAGACAAACAAGCAAAAGCATGAAAACATGGAAATTAATGTCCTACATAGTATGCCACTGTGCCACCCTTTTCAGTGATCAGGTGCCTGCATCTCTTCACTGAAAGTGTTTCCTATTTTGTCCTTTGTGTTTGTGATCTCTCTCCAATGCCTGCATGCACAAATGCTTTTTGGGCTGATGTACTCCATAGAAAACACCCAGAATATCGAATGCCCAGCCGTCCCAGGAACTTGACATGAGCCTGCAGTGTGCACTTGCAGCCCAAATGGCCAACCATATCCTGGGCTGATCAAAAGAATCGTGACCAGCAGGTCGAGGGAAGTGATTCTGCCCCTCTGTTCCTCTCTTGTGAGACTTCATCTGTAGTACTGCGTCCAGTTCTGGAATCCTCAACATAAGAAGGATATAGAGATGTTGGAACGGGTCCAGAGGAGGGCTACAAAGATGATCCGAGGGCTGGAGCATCTCCCATATGAGGACAGGCTGAGAGAGTTGGGCTTGTTCAGCCTGGGGAACAGAAGGGTCCAAGGATATCTCATAGCGACCTTCCAATATGTGAAAGGAGCCTACAAGAAAGCTGGAGAGGGACTATTCATAAAGGCTAGTGGTGATACGATGAGGCGAAATGGGTATGAACTGGAGAAGTGTAGATTTAGACCAGACATAAGGAAGAATTTCTTCACCATGAGAGTGATGAGACACTGGAACAGGTTGCCCAGGGAAACTGTGGGTGTCTCATCCCTGGAGATGTTTAAGGCCAGATTGGATGGGACCTTGGGTAACCTGATGTAGTGGGATGTCCCTGCCCATGGCAGGGTGGCTGGAACTAGATGATCTTCAAGGTCTCTTCCAACCCTAACTATTCTATGATTCTATGATTCCACGAACATTGTCCTCAACAAGGACTAAGGTGCCAAATACCTTCAGTTTCAAGTGGCTTCAAGTTGGAGCAAAATTAGCTACTGTATTATCTGGGAAACCACAAGCAACTAGAAACAGGAATTCAGTCAGCACCATCCAAGCCCCTTTTCTTGAGCACAGGTCTAAGACTGACTGATTAATATCTACTGTAGAGAAGGCAGAGGCCTAGAATGAGACCTGGTGGCACAGTGATGTGCTTGTGGGTTTTGTGCCATCCACAGCTGAAGTTTAATGCTGCGGCACATTTCTGTTCACAGTCAAGTGTTGGAAGCCTGCAAGAGGCCAGTCTGTTAGCCATGGGAATGTCTGGGAAGCTGTCCTCCTAGCACCTTGGTCATCTGTGTCAGGTCTTCAGCAGAGTGGGCACGTCACAAATCCTGTCCGCTAGCACAGGAAAGGGTAACAATCTGCTGGCACCATTGTGCAAAATGGGCACTCACATGTGAAACACCTCACATTCACGTGTGAGAGGAGTATGTTCTAACTCCATCAAACAGGCACTGCCCCACAATGCCACACACAGTGCCCTTTGAGGGCCTTGGGCAACTGCAAACCTGTACTCTGCAGCAAAGGGATGCATGGGCTGATTTCTCATTTCTTCCTTGCTTAGTTTTCCTACTATGAGCCTGCTTGAAGCAGGTGTCCTGAGTTTGAGGCTCTCACTGGGGGAAAAGCTGTGCAAACCTCACCTTTGGCTCTTCGCTCAGCTTGCTTTGGCTTGAGTGCAAACAAAGAAGTTCAACATGTTGTCAGAGGTTTATTACCATCCTTGAGGAATGGTTTCTCTTGCTGTTCAAATCTTCCTCCCAGTCTCACTCCCACCTGCCTATCTATCATATTCAAGATTAAATACATAGGGTAATAGCCACTAACCTAGTTAGTGCCTGCAGATTTGTCTTGCCCTGGGAATAGCTATTAGCTTGGCTTCATTTGAAAGATTATAACTTAGTGTCTCAGCAAGAAGAATCCTCCTTAGGATCTTCTCGTTAAAGCCCAAGCAATAATAGCCAGTAAAAAATGTGACTTTGTACAATTTAGTGACATTGCTGCCCAGGCTTATGACAGAAACTACAACTAATGACTGATTATTTCTTACCATTAGAAAGGAAATCCTTTATTTTTAGGACCTCTAGTAAATTAGACTAGAGTGACTTTTGCCATGAGAAGTCCGAGGATGAAGTATGCTGTGCTTACTTCAGTAATTTTCCATGTCTTGAAAGATTTTTCTCCCAGTTTCAACACATAAATCAAAAAGAACAAATCACAAAAAGCTTCTTATTGCTTTAACAAAAAGGGGCAAAAAAAAGAGAGAAAAAGCTGGAAGCATGTATCAGTTCTCCACAAAGATAAGAAGTGATTTTGAAACTTTAATTGTTGATTGGCATGTATGTCTAAATTAAAAATAAAATAATCCCTGGATACTTGCTTAGAAAGATATCTTATGTTTGTATCAATGATATGTGAACCTCAAATATTTGTGACATATAGATAAGCACTAAAGTTTGAAAGCTAACAGAGTAGCTCTAACCTTTGACCAATTGTAGTGTCTCTACTTCAAAAAGTTTTTAAATGAATGATGAAAGACTCAGAAAAAGTAACTGAAATTATCCAGGATGAGAGATGAAAGAAACTTCATCTGCTTGCTTTATCAGAAAGAAGGGTAACTGGTGTTGAAACTACGGTCTGCAAGTTTATATGTGGAGGAGAGAGTCTCATTTGGATAAAATAAAATAATAAAAAAATAAAATAAAACAAAAAATGGAAGCCGAAGTTATACCAAATCAGGTTGGGGCCATTATAAAAATTATGGTAATTAAACACTGGAGCAACTTACCTATGACTGCAGTGAATCCTTCAACACTGGAAGTCTTTAAATCAAGACAGACATCTTCAGAAAAGTATAATGTCTTCACACTGCAGTCATAGCCCTGGCACGGCCAGTATTGAGTATACTTGTGTCTAGAATTATGCAGGAAGGCAAAGCAGAGCTTGTAAAGGTTTCTTCTGTCTGTAAGCATTACCTTTGTGAGACGTACTTTCTCTATTTTTAACATTTATTTAGCAAGTGTCATTACAGGTACACGGCATATTAAGGCAAAGGTCAAACTGAATTTTTAAAGCAGAAAGGTGGGGAGAGTGTGATTAATCATGTAGCTCTGGGTGAGTATTCATAACACATAAATAACATCCCCGGATGCTTGAAATAGAAGATTGGGCTTCATTGGTAGTTAGGGATGAAGAGAGGGCTGTTGATGGTAGTCATCACTCTCTCCATTGCCAGCACAGATAGCTCTGGAGACTTGCCTCCAAAGGTTGACTGTTTTTTCATGACAAAGTCCCTGTCAACAAGGAAGTTCCATCATTTTCCCTGTCCCAGATTCTGTATTCTAGAACTGGCAATTAAAAAAAGAGTTTTTTTAAAAAAGGTCATTTTCTACTGGATTAGTTCCCTTTTATAGCTTTCAGTGGGGCTGCATGAATTTTTGCACAGTACGAGTAAAGGGATATGGATGTGCGGCCAGAAGGAGAAGGACATCAGGCAGGTCTAGCCTTCGGGCATCAGTCCAGAGTCTGATGATCACATGAGGTCCAGAAACTTCAATCTAAGGGGCTAACACCGGGAGGTATGATCGTAATTTCTCTGTATATTTTAAAGATTATGAAGAGATATAGAGCCATGCTCTTCCCACTAAATGATGGGAGTTTTATCAGACCATGTAAAAGTTTAACCTGCAGCTTCATTTTCTGGTGGTCACCAGAGAATATCTTGTTTTGCTTTTTGAATTTCCTAAGGTAGCCTGTGATCTGGGAACTTCCTGTAGTTCAAAAGAGCTGGATGGGTGAAAAGGAGGCGAGAGATGAATGCAGCCTCCATTGTTATTATATCATTTCCTGTGCTTAAGATGTACCTTCATTGGGAATTAAAATAAAATCCCCGCTGCTCTAAAGATGCTGATAGCAATATTTGTCTGGGAGTTTTGGAACAGATAAGATTCTTGAGGTTTCTGTGTCTTCTATGTCCATAAAGAGATGTAAATGCCATCTCTCAATTGAAATTAATGAGAATTAAGCACCCAAATATCTTTGTGGATTTGAGCCCTCATGTTCTAATTACTGTGGCAATTAAATATGCTGAAAAACAGGTTCAGCTGCAGGAACCTCGTCTACACTCAGTCTTGGTGAAATGTTTATGGAAATTTTCTTTCTAGATATGGTTTGAGTATGCACTGATGACTGTGCAAAACCTCTGGTTGTAGAATATGGAAGGCCCTGAAAATAAACCTGTGCACTTGGCCTAGAAAAGGTTATAAGATACATATTCATGGACTGTGTGTCTTGCTGAGTGAGACAAGACAGTTACAAGCAAAATAATACAAGATAAAAATAACCAACTCTTACATAATGCAAATAGCAGAATATGGAAGAAGCTGATTTATTCCTAAATCGTTCCTTTACCAGATCTTGGCAAATCAGCAGATCTGCTCATTGCACTGATTTCTGAAGGCCACGGGACTATACATCCAACATTTCATATAACAGCATATGCATCTAAATTATTTTTAATTTCTTTCATAGAGAAAGAACAAAATCAAAATGGCTGCCTTTTTAATTTGCAGACTCTTAACTGTTTGGGGCCAATATAATTACCAATATTATTTTTATGTATATACACACTACTGAAGCACTAATATTAAAGGAGACACATCCATTCTGAATTTTCTAACTTCAAAGTAGTGAAATCCTTAACTTCAATACCACAATAATGTACTTTTCAATGTTAAGTACCTAGTCCTAATGTCAGTGTATAGAACAACCTTTGCCAAAAAAAAGCCCAATTAGACCATGTAAATGAAGTGTGTTTTCAGCCAGTCCTACTGGGAAAACCAGCTTTGTTTGAATGGTTGTAATTACAGAGTTGATGGGGAAGGGGGAAAATAAATTTGCTATGCATGAGCCCTTCCCAAGTAGCCTTTTTTCTTCTAAGGCTTGCATATCTCCAACAATGGAATTAAGGAAGCAGGGGAAAAAGGACTTTTCTTCTTACACAGATTATGTTAAAATGCATCTCTTCAAGAGTCTGAATGATACCTGAAATTTGCTATAGGAGAGGTGCTACTTCCCCTGATGTGTCTTTTTGTTTACTTCTCTCTGCCTGTCAGTCTCATTGGGTTGCTTGTTGTAATTAGCAGCCTAGGTAAACACATCCCCCTAAAAGCTACACTTCATAGCTTATTTCAGGCAGGCGCTTCCATTTTCATACTTGGGTCTTTTTTTTTTTATTCACACCCTCAGGTAGGACTGTGAAAGTTAAATCAAAAAAACAATGTGCAGAATCAGAAAAAGTGTGTTTTTTCTAGACTTTCCAAGGCTTTACTCTATCTGCTCTGTTCCTGCTCCTGAGAATGCACACCCCATCGCTGGTTTGGATTCATTCTGTGTGTGCATCACCTTTAATCAAAAAAATAATAGTTCGTTTTTCAGTGCACTGAATTTACTCATCTGAATTTGCATCACACTGTGCGGCTTCCTTGCTGCATCTCTAGATTGCTAGTTGGGCTGTCTCTAGCTCCTGACAAGGAGAAATAGGGCACCAGTACAATTACCTCCAGGGAAGCTTCCTATGTGCAAGCCATTCTGGCTTCTAGGTCTAAGGGCTCATAAAGGTCACGTAGCCCTTTCTTAGATATATCTTTCAAAATCTCCGTATTTGTTTTTACTGCTTTGAATCCCAAATAGTTCAGACTATTTTCTGTCCATATCCTGCACATCAGTCATGCACAAAAGATGTCTCTTTCCACAAATATAAAACTATTAATCACAACTGTTGTATTTACAAGTCACTATATGAGTGACTCTTGCATATATTAGTCATAATGCAGTGCATAGCTTTATTTCCTTCATTTGAAAATAGCTAATCATCCTTAGTGCAATGTGTCAATGTCAATAATATCAGTCTATTTTGCAATGTGAAAGAACTGAGGGGGAAGGAATGGGTCAGGGATGAGTCGCCTGGCTTGAGTTGGGTTTGGGTTTTTTTGTTTGTTTTTGATTGCACACACTGAATGGAAAAAAATATAACGCATACAGCAAAATTTCCAAAATTATCCAGGTTTTTCAACAACCTATTTAAGGGTATTTCTGGCCATTGTTAAATAACAAGTTTAACACATAAATATTTGAATATGTCATAAGGTAACTGTCTGTTTTATGTGAGCAATGAAAGGAACTAAAAGCAGTGGAGTCAGGAAAGTGGGTGGGTGGAAATTGAAGTAGTAAAGACTATTTTTTTTTGCCCTCTGTGGGATCAGTTTATCCAGGCATTGAAGTAGACAAGGACACATGTTTTTTTCTGGGTCATGATCTGCACTTCACCACATCAAGATCCTAAGTGCAAATGAATGCTGACCCATCAGCATTATTTTTGCCTGATTCATGCTGTGCTTGGTAAAGCCTTGTGTAGAGGCATGTGATCCAGCTCCTGAAGACTGAAAGGTATGAACAGAAGTGAGGTTTCTGAGTGAGAGAGTAGAACCAAGTGACCTATGGCTGCTGTGACTTGTATAGGTTGATGTGCTCTTCCCAAAAGGAGCAACTATTTCCAAAGAAATCCTCCTTCAAGGCTGATAACCACTGAGGAAAATTAAGTAAGCTCTTGAATAAGTTTAAAGGATGTCTACAGTTGTTTCATGTTTTTCAACAAAGACAATGGCATTGCCATTTCACAACTTAATGACGTGGTTTATATTAAACTTGGAGTCAACAAGCCCTAAAGTTAACCAAGGTGGCATTCTTGTTGGGTTACTTGTTTCTAAAGACTAAACATTAAAAGAGGTATCACATTTATGTTTCAGAGTTGTGAATGTGTATTTATTCCTATGCAGAGGTCAGACAGAAAGCAGGTCAGGGTCAACTTCTCACTCAGATGAGAAAACATCAAGTTGTCTCAAGTCAGGAATGAGTTACAGCAGTCATGCAGACTATTGGAGAATTCTGAATTCTCCAAATGGAGGAACCTGGGCCCTGACAACTGGCTGTAAGTCACCTTTGCCTGAGCAAGGGGATTGGATAAGATGACACCCAGAGGTCTCTTCCAGCCTCAGCCATTCTGTGACACTGATTCTGTGAATAAACACATTAACCTTTCTTCCTTTTGTTTGAAAAATCCCACAGTTCAAGATCGGGAGAAGATGCAAGGCAAATTTCTGCTTATCAGTAATCACTCCTAGTATGCAGTAGTTCATCAGATCATGTGTTTGGAAGATCGAGGGTAAGGCTGTCCTTACACAAAGCATTGTATGCTTTGAGAGTTAGATGTGTTAGTTTGGTTGAACGTAGTTATTTGCCTGTCCTTGTGTGTGTGCTTGAAAGAGATTCTTAGGGGACTGGTAGAGACAACTAAAGCTCATGTGTTACATTCCCATGTTTACCTTCACAGCGTGACTTTCCCTACAGTTGTAATTGGAAATAGTGACAGCGTCTCAGTAATTTTACCGACGCATTGTGTGCCTGAGAGTCCCAATAGCTATTACTGCACCTCCTGAGCCGTATATATTGGGGGCATGCATTTGATGTTTGCATTGGAACGGAAAGTGCACTTTTTTTGCAAAGTGAAATATATATGCATATATATAAAAGATATTTCCTTTTCCTAAACTTAATCTGAGACCTCACATCAGTATCCATGTAAATAAATCTTTTCTGCAATAAAAACATGTTTCTTGTAGTCTGTCACATTAAAATAAAGATTTGGACACAGTGAAAAGTCATAAGTGGAAAAGAAAAAGCTATTTACAAGAAATCAAATGAAAGAAAACTTCTTTTGAGCAAAACATCTCAATTGTATAGAATTGTTGCTTTGTATTAGAAGACACTCTAGTGAGTTTTAATATTGTTATGTCCAGAACACAGCAATTTCATAGCAATTACTCATATTATTACTTTCATAACAGGAATAACACTGAAAAATACTTGCATATAGGACTTCATGTAAAGATTACTAAACTTTATAACTTTTTTTCTCCATTGGCTTCAATGCACTTTGAACTGATCCGGATTAACCTTCCCAGAAACGCTGGAAATGCTGGAAGGAAGATGAATATGGAACTGAGGCAGGGGGAGCTAGAGGTAGAGGCATGTTCTGACAGGGGATGATGACAGGACAGGGGGCTCAGGTTGGTTTGATTTGCTGAACTTCTGGTTTAAATGTGGGAGAAAATGCTGCCATCTCTTTTTTTGTTGTTGTTGAGAGACACTCATTATATATTACTCTATATGTATGTGTATGTGCATGTGGGGTTTTTCAGAACTTTGGATGAATGCCTTTTACATAACATTTTTAAGATCAAAATCTATACAATTATGTGGATTCCTGCATGTAAATGATTTCAGAGAGTCTAGTGGTTTAGCATTTTTAATTTTTGAGTAGATTTTATGATAGCATAAAGTGATAAATTATCTTTTGTGGCTGCCAGAGTTATTTAACTATCTGTAGACACGGTATTAGCAGGAGCAGCCGATGCCCTGTCAGTGTTGCTTAGCCCTCCCTGGGATACTGTTCACAGGGAAATGTGTTTCCCAGCACTTCTGTGCAAGGCCTTTTTGCTGGCAGTGCCACCAGGTTGCTGAGGAGTCCCAACCAGCCATGGTGCGCTACAGTGGGAAGGGCATTTTTCTGCCACACAGTGAAGAAAGCTACCAAACAAAAACAGGATATTATTTACTTTCCATCCCTACTGGCCTGTGTTAAAACCAATGACATAGAAGAGAAAGGTTCCATTTCCCATTACCAGATATCCAATCCCCCTAGAAAACATCTGTTGAATCTGGGATGATGCCACGGTATTAGCTCTTCTGTTGCATGCTGTTTCATTGGCTGTTCTCAGCACTGCCCTGTCTATTGCAAGGCATAGTATCTTTTCAGAGAAGTTTTGACCACATTGTTAGGGTCCCCAGTCCCATTTCTTTGAAAATCAGTGGTAGTTTTTTGCCTTTGGCGCATAACTTGAAGTTTAGAAACTTAACTGTGTGCAGGGTGTGTTCCTGTGAACAGGAACAAAAGTTTCTTGTTGATTTCATATGACAAAAGTTGTGCAAGGAAAAGAAGTGGGTCTGCAGAAATTCTGCAAGTTGCTGTGTTTATATTCCCAAGAAACTCACACTGGAGTGCCTCAGACACATAAGTAAATGCTCCTCAAAATGCTCATTATTGAAGACAGTATAAGAAAACGGTCCTTAGAATTCATGTGATATACTACCAGCTAGAGGGAGAATAATACAGAAATACTTTTTTGATGATGTGTGCTAAAGCAGCAGGCATTTAAGAGCAATGGATGTCAATCTCTACCTTTTTTTTGTAAAGAATTGCAATTTATCATGTGCTAGGGTACACAGTTGGATTATATTTCTGAAATGCATG
Organism: Coccyzus lansbergi; assembly: GCA_033558105.1. Taxonomy (NCBI): domain Eukaryota; kingdom Metazoa; phylum Chordata; class Aves; order Cuculiformes; family Coccyzidae; genus Coccyzus; species Coccyzus lansbergi. The sequence goes on along the minus strand of JAUMJK010000232.1, from coordinate 2,947,965 downwards.
TTCCATCAGGTAAAATCATTGTGATTATAGGCTCTAGTACTTTAAGTAAGTTAGTTATGCACTAAAAGGCTGAAATTGTAAAACAAGTATGCTTATGCTTAACTGTTAATCCCTCTTTGTATCTACACTGAGTAAGCTACAAGAAAAGAGAAACTGCATTAAACAATAAAGGCATAAATGGCATGTTATGTCATCTTGATAAACAATGACTGTTACACTGTTTTCCTTCAAGAAGCAACTGTGGCTGGCCTCTGTATTCTCCCTCAATGGAGAATGTGACTGAGAGTGAAAAAAAAAAAAATGGAAGATTATTTAGGAGTTACTTTGTTCATGCCTCTCAGGGAGAGTAGCGCTATGCTGCATCGTCTTGCTTTGCTGCTTTTCCTTCATGTCCTCAGCTCTTACCTATTACAGAAAGCTGGAACTGCTATTTCAACAACTTACTATCATACAAACTATGAGTTTCAAATAAAGTGAAAAAACCCAACCCCTTGCTTTAAGTGCTTTTGCAAAGGTTTGACAGCAGAAGATAATAAATGAAAATAAATATCCAGTATTTCTCCTAATGCAATTTGAGGCATGTCAACGTCAAAGAATTTTCACAACAAATCAACAAATATTTGAATGAAAACAATATACATTAGTTATTTTTCTATATTAGAAACAACTGTCAAACAATTACTATATGACTTCATGAATTAGTTGGTTGTTTTGAAATATTCGTGCTGGGATAAAAAAAAAGAAAGAAAAAAAGAAGAAAAAAGGAAGAAAAAAAAAGGCAATATGGGCCTTTGAGCCTGAACATATTGTGTCAATCACAAGCATATGCAATGTATCTAAGCCATGAGGTAAAAATTTTCTTTGTAAATTATTTCATAAATAAATAATTTGCCTGAAAAAGTTTATGAAAATATTTTTGCCTTTATTAGGTCCTCTATAGTTCTTTTGTGGTGAATATAAACAGATTGATACTGACGTCTTCTTGATCTGCCTTATTTTAGCTTGAAATGCAGAATGTATTATGCAAGCACTTTTTACAAAGATACGGTAACAAACTTTTTCTGAGAGATACAGTATTTCATTGGAGTTGCCTACTTGAAACTATAAAGACATATTTTGTCCTTCTTATCTTTGCTTACGAACAGCTTTTGCGGTTTAATTTTAAAAGTATTATGCACAGAGAGGCTTGTGTCTTTTAGAAAATACATCTTTCTGGTGTTTGTTCTACAGGTGAAAAAAAGGTGTGAGTGTTATCAAAGTTTACATGTGTTGCAACCTGCGCTTTCATTGTTACCAATATCCATGGTTCGTCTGTCATAATGTGAATAAAAGCTGTGAAAGGTGCAGCCATACACACAAACATGCCTGGATGTAAGGTGTGGGGGCATCATTTCCTGGTTTAAAGTAAAAAGACATGAATAAGTCTCACTAGAGCAGAGAAGGGGAATAACCCTTGCTAAAATATTTTCCATCAAGTCCTGCTTTTAAGATGCTTAGCCAAGGCATTGGACAAAATACTTGCTGATTTTAAACCTTCACATGCAAGACATCTACCAAGTCACCCAGGGATGACACACTCAGCCATAATAATAAAATCTAAACTACAGCAAGAAACACGTTCAAATTAGTGCAAATGGGACAAAAATACTTGCTTTTCAGAATTCTGCACTCACTGATCTTTGTGAAAGCGGTTTGCCTCTTAGACTGTGATTCAAATGTAGCAATTGTAGCTTGAGTAAAAGTAAGTAAAGGTTTACAAGTTCGTAAAGGTTTACAAAGTTAGGAAAGGCTGTCTGTGTTCATATTAGTGAGGTGCTGCTGAGCACGGCCTCAGTACTAAAGTATCGAGGCAGACTTTGTAACAAACATTAAATTCTGATATTACTTTCCTTGACATTCCATATATAAACCTTTCCACTGCTCTGAACTGGTTTTCTGCTGATGGTTATAGAGGCAGTCCCACACATAATCTGTCAGTTTTGCTCTCCCTGTCTCGAGGATCCTACTGTGCCTCATCGCGCAACTATATTTTACCTTCCATTTTCAAAATGACAAGTTCACCTCTTGTATGTGAATTATTGCTTTTCTGTTTATAAAGTGTTTTATCAGACAATCCTAGAAGAGAACTTAAGGGGAAAATGTGTTACTGGGTGATTTACATGAGCAATTACTTTACAAATCTGCCAGCGGATTATACTACACATATATGAAGAACGTTTAAATTTGGAGCGAGGGCTGCGAACGCCATACGTTTTACAGTAGGGTTTCATTTGCGTCAGCATGTATCTCTGAAGATTTTACGCTTTACATTTCACCATGTATTTGAGAATAAAATAGTAAGGAAAAAGTTATGTCATTTCAAACATTTGGGGGGAAGCAGTTTCATCTCTCGCACTGTACCGATTTAACTCTTTTCCAGCTTCTGCCTCGATTAGCGTGTTAGTAGTTGCACGAAACCAGAATGCATCTATTTCAATATGAAATCGGTTTAAAACGACTCGTGCGGGAGTTAAAAAACACGCCATATAAAGTCACCTAACTGCAGAAAAATTGCGTCCAAATGCCCAACAAATGTTTACATAGTTTTTAACGCCTACTATATTTGGGACTTTAAAGCCCTTTCGCAGGAACGTTTTATGTACTGCTGCTCCTCAGAGAGCGTTTTCACATCGACACACAGACTTCTGGCAATTTGTAGTATGGAAGAAATCAGAGTATTTCAAACCGAAGAGGTTCTGCGCGGGCAGGAAAAAGTTTTGAGGGTTTCCTCGGAGCGGCTCGCGACCGACTCTCAGTCAGTGTCAAAGGGCAGGCGGTAACAGGGAGCATCCCTCCCCGGCCGCGGGAAGCGCCCGTCCCCGCGCCCCAGCGGCCGCCCGGCCCCGGCGGGGGCAGCGAGGTGACACCGGCCGGCGATTCCCCGCGCGGCGCCGGCTCTCCCGGGGGCGGGAGGGCACCTATCGCCGCCGCCGCCGCCCCCCCGCCGGGTTCTGGGCCCGCGGGCCGCTCGTGCCCCGGCCGGGGCGGCGGGAGAGGCGGCGGAGGCCTCGTCGCGGCGCGGCGGGCGGAGGCGGCGGCGGGGGGCGGCGCGGGCCGGGCCGCCTGCGCTGTCTCTTTAAGGGCGCTCCGTCTGGGGTGGCGCTTTCCTCCGCGAAGGCTCCTTTGATATTAATAGTGTCGGTGTCTCGAAACTGACGTAATGCGGGGAGACGGAGGTCCTGACAAGCGATAACAGTCCTGATAACGCGCCGGCCGCCCCGCCGCTCCCAGGCCGCCGCCTCGCCACCGGCGGGGCCGCCGCGCCGTGCCCCGGGCCGAGACCGCCGCCCCCTCCCCGCCGAGCGGGGCCGAGGGGGGAGCGGCGGCGCCGCGGCCCCCCGCGACCCCCCCCCCCCCCCCCCCCGCCCCCTCCCCGGCCACATAATCCGCGGCCAACTCCGCCGGCGGCAGGAGACGGTTCATGGCTCGCGCCGCGGCTCCACCATCTTCCAGGCTGCCGGGGCTGCCGCTGGCGGTTAATCAACAGGTAAAGGCGCGGGGGGGGGGGGGGGGGGCCGCGGGCGGCGGGCAGGGCGCCGGGGGCGGGGGCTCAGCGCGGGGGGGGGGCCCTCCCCAGAAATGCAACGACCCCCCCCCCCCAAAAGAAAAAATAAAGCGAGGGGGTGGGGGCGTCATCGCGATGGGGGGAGGGAGGGGGAGCGAGGGGGCTTGGATTGCACAGGGTTTGTTTTTTTTCTTTTTTTTGGTGCATCTTCCCCCGCGCCCCCCCCCGCCGGCGGGTCAAAGCCATGTGTGATGGCTGGAAAGTGGCGACTTCAAAACGGCGGTAGCCCCGGCGGAGGCGGGAGGGTCAAGTTCAGCGTCGGGCAGGGGGCCGGGGCGGCTCTGCCCTCCCGTGTGTGCGGCGGGTCCCGGCCCGGGGCGCCCCGGGGGGAGGGGAGGCGCGGGGGTGGGAGCGCGGGGCGAGCACAGCGGCTTCGCATCCCGGGAGCTGCAGTCGCGCGCTCCTGCCGCTCCTGCCGCTGCTGCAAGTTTTAATGGGGATCATGACAAGCGGGGCGCACAGGCACCAGCATGAAGAGTAGTAAGTTTGGGAAAAACTTTTTTTTTTTCTTCCTTTCTGGTTTTTTTTTCTTTTTTTTTTTTTTTAATTTTATTTTATTTCCTCCCTTCCCCTTCTCCTCCTCGCCACCCCGGGGCAGGCCGGGTGCGGAGCCGCGCTGCGCCGGGAGGGGGGCTCGGGGTCCCTCCCGGTCACACTGGGGGAAAAGGCGACACGATGGTGATGATTTTTTGTTGTTTTGTTTTGGTTTGTTTTTTTTTTTTTTTTTTTTCTTTTTGAAATCAGAGCGCGGAGAGACGTAAAAGTTTCCCCTGTTAAAGGCGAAGCTGTGCTCTCAGCGCTGCGTCCCCGCGCTCGGCTCTCCCCTGCCTGCTGCAACTTTGTGGAGCGTCTCGCTTCTCCACCCCCAGCCCCCCAAACTTCTCTCGGCCTCGGGGGCTGCCGGCGGGCAGGGTGCTGCTCCTCGCTGGGGCTCCCCGCGTCTTTGCGTTTAGAGAGTGGAATGAATGGAGCCGGGGTGGAGGGTTGCGGGGATGCCCGGGGGGGAGCGGGGCCGCGCTGCCCTGGGACTAGCGGCTCCCCAAGAGGGCTTGACATTTCGTGGGCTTTGTTTATCTGCCTCCCTGCTGCAAATCAAGGCGCTCAGACATCCCGGCACTCCTACGCGGTTTCTGGTGGGGCCCGCTAGCCTCCTTTATGGTCTGTGTGTCCCCCCCCCCACCAAGTCGGTTGTGTTTCCAGTCTGCAAATGGCAAACTTCTCGAGTGCACTGAGTGAGTTGTGGGCATAAGTGATGGGTTGAAGCGGAGAAATGTCTCCTCGCCATCACTCCTTCCTCTGCCAGTGCCAGTACTTTGCCTGGTACTGGAAGGGCTGGAGCCAGGGGCACCTCAGCACACTTGGGGGAACAGGGCGACAGATCCTCTCTGAGGGGAAAGAGTTTCTAGTAAAAAGAGTGAAGTGTTATGCGGACCATGCTCCATTCACTGTCTTTACAGCATGGAGTGCATTCTGAATGTTGATTGAAACAAACAATAATGCACTTCAGGTTTTACGTAACCAAATTCACTAAAGCTCTCAAGGAACCATCAAACTTCTTCAGCTGTGCAATTGACTCCTATGGATGTTCATGGCATCATGTTACTTTCCTGTTGGTTTTAGGAAAAGTTGAACATTTAGGAAAGATTGCCAGAGTTGAAAATGCAAGGGGCAGCAAAGGAAAGTAGTGGTAAGAGCCAGTTCCTGACGTGGACAAAATGGGAATAAAAGTTACAGTAGTATTCTGAACTGCAGTTTATGTTTGCCTCATGTTCACAATATGTGTGTTAGGTTAGACAGCTCTCTCAGATATTCCACCAGAGTGACATTTAAAAAAAGTCCTCCAAAGAGTGTGGAATTTTTTTTTTAAGTACTCTGAGTCTATGAGTAAATACAGGGTTTGTTTGAGAACATCAACTATTTCCTGTAAATTGTGATGGTGACAAGACTGTCTGGAAATGATATCAACACTTTGAAAGATTTTCTTTTTTTTTTCTTTTTTAACCACTGAATGAAAGTTTGGTAATAACACAGTCAAACCAAACAAGTGGAACTTTAATCTGTAGGAGGGAGAGCAAGAGGCTTTTTCATTTTTTCTGTCTTGAAAAAATGTGTACCTGCTTGAAGTTTGCCACATTCAATCAGTATCGCTGGAGTTCAGTAGTGCATCAGTGCCTATATACAAGTTAATTCTCGGACTGTTTGTGACAACAGAAGTCTGCTTCGCTTTCAAGAGAAATTAGATGAGAAGTGTAGTCAGTTCACAGTCTTCTGTCTGATTATGGCATTTTTTTCTTACATATCATAACTTTTCTCTGTTTGAGTCTTTGCATATATGTAGTCACAACAAAGTAAGTAAAGTGCAAAGTTGCATCAGCTTTTAAGTTTACATGTTTTCCCTGTGATCCTCTAAGACAGACTCTAAGTAACACTGAGCAATCTTTGCATATGAGAGTATGGCTTTATTTTTTTCTGTATTTCCTAGTAATGCTAATAAAGAAAAATGTAAATGATAACTTCAGAGATCTGAGACTTCTTTGGGCATCAAACAGTTACTATGCAACCAGGTTATTGTCTTATATTTTTAACGTAATTTATACAGTGAATTTGAGGATTGCCTTATGCTTTTATTGTTGATCCAGTAAATTCAGTATTATTTTGTGAATCCCTGGCAGGATTATTTTTCTGTCATACCTTGTCTGTCGTTTGTAGCAAACTTTTGTAGTACACACTGTTATCATGCATACTCTGGCTGAATATTATTATTTACATGTCATGATTGTGCATAAATAACAGCGTAGTACTAATTCTTGTGTGTGGATTCGAGTGTCTGTGAGATGCAATGGTTGCTTGTTAAATCTCTGCATTTCAGTCATATTATATTTTAATGCTAGTTGACACATAGGGTTTTATATTTTCAAAGCATTGTGCAAACAATGACTAATTACTTTCTGTTCATGCGAATTACCTCTTTTAGCACTTTATCAGGCAGTTGCTTTGAAACAAAACTGTTTTACATTACAGTGTGAAAGAGTTAAAAAATTAGCAAAGACGTTTAGGGAAAACCCAAAATTTTAATTACAAACCGGCAACTATGGGTATGTATTTAAATTTTTCTTTTTATGTGGAACTTTCCTTCTTAGTTTGGGGGGGGTGTATGTGTATGAATATTTATGACTCTTACAAACTCTTGACAATATTTTAATGTAATAATGTAATAATCTTAATAGAAACATTCTCAGAACTTAACTTCAGCCACACTGGCAGCATCACTTTAATAAAGGTCTGTGGGTAACACTTAATATAACATTGTGAGAAAGTTTATGGTTAAATATTTTTGAACATGATAGGCTGGGAATCTGACAGCCCTTTTTGTTAGGTGAAAGTAAAGTGGAAATAAATTACATTTTTAATACAGTTTCAGTTAAAACAAACTGCCACCCGGCAGTAAAAGTATTGGCCTTGAACAGAAATATATTCTGATTAAGAGATTCTAACTGGTGTGTAAAATGAAGCCATTCATTCAGTAAACTGACAACTTTCCAGTTGGTGTTTGCCCATGCTTAATTTAGTTTCCTCAACACAACTAGTGAGGTAGTCTGGGTCTGTTTTTGGCAATCCTGGGCGACTGTAAGCTCGGGCATTTTTGCCCCAAATATTACACCACACGAGTTAAAAAGCAAGTGGTTAAAAAGGAAAGCAGGCAGGTGTGAGGAAAAAAACCAAAGAAAAATGTTCTTTTTTTTGTTCCTGAAACTTTCTTAAGTTCTTACCTAGTAAGACAACAATGCTATTTTCAAATACTGGTGATTAATACTATAGCCAGCATCGTCTGCACCCATCTATTGTATAAATACCATTGCCTGTTGACCTTTGGATACATTAATTACAGCATATCTGGTCTAGATTCTACTATTTTTGTCTGTCCAGAAGATAAATAAAAGTGCCCTTTCAAGTCCTGACGAAGGAGAAGAACTTTTTTTTCCTTGGTACTGTTATGAATTATGCAGTTCTTTTTCCTACCCTGTGCCAACAAAGTTCTCTTTTGACTTGAAAAAGATAAGCCTGCATCCAAAGAGAGAATGTTGGATTACTTTAAGACTGCTTTTTCTTCGATTTTTTTGATAGATACAGACTTTATGGGCTCTCCTTTTTTGGATAGTGTGTTTGCTAATTGAAACAAAAACACATAATGAGTTATATCAGATGATGTGAAGGATTAAAGTACAATTATGCCATTAAATAGTAAATGTTTACAAGGGCAAGACACACAAGTACATTTTTCAGATTATGCTTATTTACTTCTTGATGTTGGTTTGCACCTAATCAATATAGAGCCTTCCAGAAGGCAGCTTCTTAGCCAGTTGTATACGTGCCCAGAACATAAGAAACACTGCTGGGGCAGAGGAGCGCGGCGGTGAGAGAAGTGGTGGCATATTTTTCTGACTTCTTGTCATGCAGACCAAAGCTCAAATGAAACAGGGAGCAATGGGAGGATAACTACTATTACCATGCTCTCAGTTTAAGTCCCCAGTGGACATTTTGTCACACCCCAAAAGCGTTGCACAACTGAACGCCATTCCACTTGATGTGTCGTCTGGAGTCAGAGGAGTCTCTGGTTTGGCATCACGGGATATAGAAGACTGTGAGTTAGGTGAACTGGCATTGCTGTGTTTAAGAAACTTTGTTTAATAGCTGTCTATGTTTTATTCATGTTCTCTGCTATCCATTTTGTATTTTCTAGTACCTTTAAAGTGGTTCTTTAAAATTTTATAATAGCAGCACCAGTGGCAATTACATCTAAAATTTAATAGAAATTACTAATATTTCTATCGGCGACTTTTATAACAGTCCTGCCACATTAACTAAGTAATCTTGCTCCTTCTGTGGATCTCTGTATGTGGATTTAGAAAAACTATAGAGAGAAAATTCTTCATTAAATTGCATAGTGGCCATGAGTGACATGTCGTAGGACGTTCCTACAGAACCCAGGTGATTCCATCCCGTAAAGTTCGGTGGAACTTCCCTGTGCTCGCAGGGGATTCGTGCGAGTACAGCAGCTACAGTAGGATTATTTCTGCCTTGCAAATAGAATTATTTTGAATTGAAAGATTTAGTCCTAATAGTAATTTCTAATTTTTTAACTGCAGTTCATGCATGTCTAATTTCTCGTAAGTCTGCTTGCTTTCCAGGCTCAGATCGATCGGCTTTCCTCTCCCCCACCCCCCAGGTTTATTTTAAAATATTTAATTTTTAAAATGTTACTAGCTCTTTAAAAACCTGTAATAAATGCTTTACAAGTGGCTAGACACCTTCCCTGGTGGTTTAATTTATACAAGCAGGAAACTTTCTCTCCTTCTTTCTCTCTCTCTTTCTTGTTTTCTTTAAACCAACTGACGTAATGCCAAACTTTGCTTTAAAAGAACAGACAGAAGTAATTGGTAGCTTTTAACTTTTAATAATGTTCTGGGTTGGTTTTAGTGGCCAAACTGCCATTTTTTTTAAATTCAAGTAAAAACGGGCTTGTGGCCTGAGGAAGAAAGGCCCTGTTGATGCAGTTATTTTTATTCTTGTTTTTCAATCTGTTATTAAAAATCTTTCCTGCTGAGCTCTGCTGGATTTCTCCAATTGCTCTTTGTGATGGCTGGTGCATTTCAGGTTATGGTAACTTTAAACTGTTTTCTGATTTTTATGTTTATTTTTTTCCCCATAGGCACTTTAAGATGTTTTATCCTCTTTCCTTTTTTTTTTTTTCTTTTTTTTTTCCTACCCCTTCTCTCTCACCCAGTACCCAAAGCCTTCTATTGGAGAAACAAATTATTTTGATTCGGAGAGCAATAAGATGTTAAACATACCTTTAGTGGCAGTTCAGTGAATATTATTTTCCTGGTATGAGTGTTTTACACCTGTTAGTGATGCTGATGGGAAGATATTCACTGCCCATTGCAGAAGATAGGATAGATCATATTTTGAAGAGTGACCACTATCTGAGTGCTCTCCACCCCGTATTTTAAAACTAAACCAGATTTAAAAATATGTTTAGTAATAGTCTCTAGTGATCTGTATCTGCTTGTGTTAAGCTAGTAGAAACAAGAAAACCCAACAAAAGGATTTTTTTTAATTAAATGTACTTAAGAAAATACAGTCTACTGTTTTTTCTTTCCTAATTTCTTTATTCTGTTTAGAGTTTTCTGGCATATTTCCTTAATTTCTCTCTGTGTCTGCTGGGGTTTTGAATACAAGCAAACTTTCTACGGTAAAAGACACAAGTTAGGCAATAGACTTTCTTGACGAAGTTGACGTCAGGACGACTTCATAAGTTGGCAAGTAGGGAAATCGTTCAAAGACCAAGTTGGCTTGTGCCAGTTTTCCCTTCCTTTAGGGGAGACACTCCACCCAGTAGGAGGTGACCCCACCCAATGTGGAGAGCTATAATTCAGTGGCAACACTTTAAATGTCAGTCCTCCCTAGGGTTTAAACCCCAGACTTGTCTTGCCTCAATCTTTCTATTTAATCTAACATTCAATCTGTTGAAGTAACATCTCATCTTCATAAGCACTTTTTGGGCCTGATCCTGCAATTCTCATTCTTGAAAAATACTCATTGACGTCAGGGGGAGTCTTGAATTCAGTAAAGGCTACAGGATTGGCCTCTGCAGAGTTGTGTGTGTCTGTGTCTGTCTATAAGTAAGAGTGTGTGTGCTTGAAGAATACTGTTTTATCTGTGTTGTTAAAAATGAAATTGTAAATTTCCTTTGTAGTCTTAAAATCTGAAGAAGTCCGAGAAGTGTAATGCTGTAAAGCAGATATTCCTTAATAAATGAAGTGTAGTTATTTTTATTTAGTGTTTTCTCAGATTAACACATGAGTTAAAAAAGTTCCAGTTCTGAAGAATTTAAGTAATTTCTGTCTCTTTTCTATGTTTCTATGTGTCATGCTCTCGATGTACTTTTGAATGCTGCTTTTGGCTATTTTTTTCATCTCTGATGGAAAATGAACGTCACAGCCTGTACCTTGGTGCCCACAACAACCTTCGGGTTCTTGTATAAGACTGAGAACTCCCAAGGAAAAATACAGTTTTGAGATATTCTCAAAGTGTACATGTAATTTCTATAGGTACATTTTACTTCACTGTGGCATCTGCTCACAAGCACCCTTTTCAGATCCCCCAGTACATTTAGCGAGGCTGGCAATGCAAGAGGGAATATATAATTCCATATTGTAAAAATGTTACAGAAAAAGCACTGATGTGCTCATCTCTCAACAGTCTGAAAATATGCCAGCATTTCTAGTTTACTAATATATATGCAAAAAAAAAAAAAAAATCTGTAAAAGTTGATGTTAAAAATCATCAATGCACTTATGTTTCTCAGAAAGATTTACTTAAACAGTATGCTTCAGTTTTGCCTCAAACCATTTCAAGCCACCTCTGATCCAAGAATGTACCAGTTCTTGGTTCCTGGAAGATTAAGCATGACATTTTCTATTATATAATGAACAGCAGTATTGTTTGAACAAAGGTAACATATTTTGATTTGTGTACTTTTTTTTTGGCAGCTGGCACTAGTGTAGGTCTAAAATGAGTGGTGATCTAACAGTGTAAATATCTGAATGTTCTTGAAACACACAGTATGGATGTAATGTGTTTAAATCATTGAATCTATCTATCTGTATTATATAGAATGTGTACGTATGTGTATATACAAAGCCGTAAATGGTGTGTTCTGCTATCTGTAGCCTTCAAATGTGTATCCTTTGGGTATTCCTAACCTACTTTGCAAAGTCTGCAAATCTAAAGTACATACTGAAACTTAAAAAATTAAACATACAGCTTGGTGGTTCACCAAAAAAGCATGAGAGAATTTTTTTAGTAGTTAATTAAAAAAAAAAAACAAACCAAAAACCAAAACAAAAAACCCCCATAGCATAGCCTGCCTAAACAGATGCCTTGCAGACTGCTTGTAGAGGATATCCCAGTGACTTTACTGGGATTATTTTAAAAAACAAATTCTCAGTTGATCTAAAAAAAAGTTTAAAGTAGATACTGTTAAGTTAAGTATTGCCTCAAATTCCTATGTGAAAATGTGGTTTAATGTTTAATGGAAGTTCAATGAATTAGGATAAAGCAATTTTCTTTGGGGGTAGAAGGTTTTTAGTGTTTCCAAAGTATGACTCTTTTTAACTTTCTTACATGCTGCTCTTCGAGCAACGCTACGAGTTACATCGAATATCATCTGAAACTCACTATGCAGATGAAATGTTGCTTTATGAATTCAGTTAGTGAAAGAAAGATACCTACAATGTCAGTTTCCTAATCTGAACACAGTTTGCTTTTCTCTTTAGCATTCTTATTTTTAGGTGTATTAAATATACTCCTCAGATGTTGTCCAGCGACAGTTACAGAGTGTAAACAAAAAAATGCAATATACGCCAATTGTTGCCAAGCTTTCTCCTGCTGGATGCATAGATATGGGCACACGTATACAATTAATAAAGTAAACTTTGCCCCAAATACCTGAGTCAAAAGCTTGTGAAAATAGGTTAACCTTACTGTGTGTCTTGCAGCTAAACAGTATCTTAATCTGCTAGAGAAATGAGAGGGAAGAGCTCCTGAGCAGAGGTTGCCTGCCCACGCCACCCTGGCACCCAGCTCTGGATGCTCATGTCTGAGGGCTGTCAGTAAAAATCCCACATCTTCTTTCAGCTATCACAGTGGTAGAAAAGGAACAAGCAGTAACTCAGGTCTCCTTTCTACTGTAAACTGTTTTCTGTCTGTGGCCTGCTACAGACATCTGAAATTTATGCTAATAGTCTCCTTCCACGGTCTTCAGATCTGGAGTTTTCTTTAGTGTTGCACTTCTGTTTGCATGTTGCATCTGTCATGAAAAAAAATAATATAATGGATTAAATTAATCCACTATTAGTTGTCTGAGCATACTGTAGGAATGTAAATACTTCTGTGTCATTGAGCTTGTATTTCCAGTCTTATAGGGGGGTGAGATCAGAAGTTATCAACAACATATATCTGAGTCATTCAGCTACAATAAATCTTCTAACAAATACCCACCCTTTGCACACCCAAAGATACTCTCCAAGACTGTTGAAATTCTGCACACACCTGTATCTTACGTGTAAGTTCATCAGCATGAATAGTAGATGTATTTTCAACTGCAGTTGGATAGCATGATAAGCCACAGCAGCAGCTATCGAAGTAGTCCATGGCCAAAAAGTTTAATTGCCACTGGATTGCTGCTGGCTGTATGGCCCTCAAAGTTGTCTTCTCTTTGGGAAAAGTCTCAAGGAATAGTTAATTAAAAAGAAATGTGGGGTATGGCTCTGACTCCAGCTCTGCCACAATCCAAGATACAAAAGTGCTTCGTCTCTATCAGATCAGAAGTGATCATGCATAATCCACTTTTATCTAGGTATCATTCTGTCATATGTAAGGTATGCTCTACCCTGTTGTCTCTGTTCTGCCTCTCCAGTTCTCCCTCATGCCTCATGTCTCTCTTTGGCTGCTACATTCACATACATACTTACTAAAAATACATGAAAATGGAAGTCCATCTGTGTTGCATATTTTATTTTTCTTTTTTTACAAAAACACCAGTGTTTGTATTGTTCTTTCTCTGAGCCCTTAATGAGTTTAAAGAATTTAATATGACTTAATGAGGATTCTTATTCTGTTTCTGACACAGAGACTAATGAGGGAGAAGTAGAACAAATTGAAAACCAACTTTTACTTGTGGTTAGTTTTGTGATGTCATCAAACACAGGATATTACAACTCCTGGAAAAGTTTACAAATCTAGGCAAAAATACATTTTGCATCACTGCCCTTCAGTTGTTTACAACATGAAGATTGCTAGCAAGAAAACAAAGTTTAGCAAAAGTTGTTATTTTTGTTAATGTTTGGGCTGGTCAGATTTTTAGGTGAATGATTTTTACAGAACTGAATCTAACTTGCTATGCCTGGCAGCCTGGGGAAACTTAGATATGACCAAAGATTAATTAAACCCTCAGATTATGGCATTAATCTCCCCTGTATTTGTGAGCTACAAAAGTCTGTGTAACTTCATCTAGAGTAAGACCTCATGCTCATCCGAAAAATTTTACTTATGTTGCAGCTTAGTGAAAGGGAACTGTGGGTTTTTTTGAGGATCCATGTTAAACTTTCTTACAATTTACCACTTCAAAAGCAGGGCTCAGGACACAGAAACAATATTTTGTAAGGCTCCATCTTGCATTTTTGCTGCCTTGTTCAGGATTGTCAGGTGGTAAAGCTGCCCTTCAAAGGGGCCATGGTTCAGTCTGTCACCATTAAAAATAATTCTTCTGGTTTGAAATCCGTTCACCTACAGAAAGGGAGGGAAAACAAAACGTAGATTTAGGTAATGCACCTGCTTCTGAGCCCTGCTGTTACCCACTGGCTTCATGGACTCGCTTGCTCCTCACCAACTGCCCTCTTCAAGGTTCGTAGACAGAGCAGTGAAGCTGGAGCTCCAGTATTACACATGTAAGTAGGCTAGAATGCCCTCATAAAGTTGTATGCCATGCTATGGGCATCAGGATATTTTTGACAGGCCACAGGAAGCAGTAACTTTTATCATCCACAGAATATGCTTCTAATATTATCAAACTGCAAAAAGTGTGACATAGCAAATAAAATGCTTTTCTATACCATCTGCTTTTTCTTTTTTGTTCAGCAATTGTTAGTATTTTTAACAATATGGGATAAATGGCACAGTGGTTGCTTAGGTTAACCCGTGGGTTTTCTGTTGTTGCTCAACATAGCGTGTCTGAACTGTGATGGATTTTATTGCTTTGTTTTATTTTTTGCAATTAGTTGTTAGTTTCATGTTGTTGACTGCAACATGAGATAGTTCAAATAATAAGAATCTGAATTGGAAATAGGAGCATTTTAAACCAACTTTCTTGAGCATTATCATGCAAACAGAAAAAAGTGAGTATGTTTTTGTGGTTTTTTTTCTCTCAATTAAGGTTTTCATAATTCAGTAGTTCAGCAATCTGAGTATGTTCTGAAAATATTTCTCACAGCAGGTCTGAGTTGATAGCTTCTAGGTAGACAGTTTTGTTATAACATGTGAACTCTAGAGCTGAAAACCTGTTTTCTGGAGTTCTAAAGCTATTGGAAAGTAAGATTTATTGGATCTTAAATATCCCAGTGGTGCAAATTTATTTGGTGTTCATGGCAGTCTCAGTTTAACTTTCCTCAGAGATTTGTTGTTGTACTGCATTATCTAAGGAACACTTACAGTGCATTTGTCTAGCTTGCCTTTCTTTCCCCCCTGCAGTAATTTCTCAATTTTTGTTTGTGCCTATTAAAGTCTTTTCTAACAAAGATGACCTGGCAGTTCTGCTGAACTTTCTGGTGCAAAACATTTTACCCGAATGGGACAAAATCGAGAATCTGAAAAACTGACATTTTTCAAGTTTTTGCACTTCAGTAGTGGAGTGTGACAGTGGCTCGTTGTCAGTGGGAAGGAGCTTAAAAGATCATCACAGGAGAAAGAAAAAGCAGCTTTGGAATTTATTTTACTGGGTGAAAGGAGACCCATAGTTAAGCAAGCTTTACCTTCTTGAGTTTTCAGAATTTATTGCCCAAAAGACACATGCTTGAATTGAAACAGAACTAGGATATTGTAAAATCCACTGTGACATGAAGTACTCTTGCTGCACATGAACGCAATTTATTTATTTTTTCTCTCCAGCAAACTGTGACTTCCTTTGTCTTGTCATAAGGAATTTCAGATGAAATCTTACTAGAGTAAAGCTGCCACAAACCCCACACTCCTCATCCGTAGCTGTGCGCAGTGCTATGTGTTTTTCATCAAGCTACCATGCTTCTTTCAGCCAGGAATGGTAATGCACTGGCTTTACTTTTGCAAAAAAAAGTACGTTTTCTTAGAAAATGTACTACATGAAAGAAGGGTGGACAAGCAGGAGAGCAGACCGAGTGCTCTGATATATGAGCTGAGATTATGGATGTTGTAATGCCATTTATTGTAGGATACTACAGAAAAATCACATTGGGACCAAAGTTCCCATGGATTACCATGCGATATTTATTACCATTTTCCTGAGTTTTCCCTGGTTAGGATCTAATTCTTCAGTGTGTAGCGCTGCATGAAATTAAGAATTTGTCCATTCACAGAGGAAAATCTTGCCAGCTGCGGGAATTCACTATTTCTTTACCTATATTTATTTATTCCTTCCTCTGAAGTTTCCCAGCGCGAGGGGATTGGGGATGGAAGGCAAAGATGGGGGATATGTAAGCTGGGGGAACAGCAGGGGCATGTTTCTGCTCAGTAAATAGTATTTAGTGATTACTGTTTACTGTCAAGCAGATTACTGCAGTTGTGTTTCTGTGAAGCAACCCGCATGCAGCCAGTACAAAGGAATGAAGCAAAGTTGTGTGCAATTCTGAGGTGACTAAAAGATTTGCTTGTGACATACTTCTAGCAAAAGCCATTTTTGGTTGCCCAGTACCCTCCCCAAACGCTATAATTTTGTGAGTGACACATTTGATTATGAGCAGCCATCAAAACACTTATAGGCGTCTTGTTTGGAAGAAGAATGTGCTTGAATTAAATATTAGCAGGTCAGAAAAATATGTTGATTCTTCAGCTTCCTGCCCTTTTAATGTTTGTTCGATAGTTATTCAATTTGGATTTTACTTAAAAGAGATGATAAATGATATGTTTTTTCATCCCTTACTTGGGTACAGCTTCTCTTTGCTTCCTAGGGAGCAGTGGTCTGAGTGAGAAATGTTTTTGCCTTGATGTGGAGTGGATGGGATATTGTCGGGGTTCTTCAAGGCTTTCTAACTGACATGAGTTCATTGGTTCCTGGGGAAGAGATTTGCAGTACTCTTTTCAATCCTATTTGCCAAGTTTTAGAAAATGGTATGAACTGTCTTATTAGAGCTGGTGGCAAGGAAAAATCTCACCTCTGTGTTAGGGGGAATAAGGCACGAAAACACTCTGCTGAGTTGTCTGGTGATTCTTAGGTTATCACCTTCTCATGATGTAATACGCACATATTAGAAACACAGAAATTAATGTTTGCTTTTTGGATGTTTTATTGTCAAACAGAGACAGTTTCATGGTTAAGTGCCTGAAGTTGCTTTTGGCTTTGCAGTTGTTGAATTAATCACTGGAAAACTAATTGTGTACCTTTTTAAGGTCCCCCTCCAGTTAAAGAAAGGGAGATGTTTTGGTCTTTCTGACTTTGGAGTCGGGTTATCCCATTAACTGCTAGCAGCAAGATCTTTTAAGTTTTGACTTTAGTGAGTTATCACAGGAATCATTCTTCTATTTGATGGTGAATTTACTTACTGATCCAATTATTTATGGCTTTCAGTGTCTATGCTATGAAATGGGTAGAGGCACTTTAAAATTGTGTAGAAAATGTGCTGGCTCCTCAGTTCTGAGTCTGCAGATGTTACTGCTCCCGTTTCGATTTGTGGCTTACTGAGATGATTCTTAGTGACCATTAGAGTTTCAAAGATTTTTTTTGTTTATTTTTTTTTCCTCTTTAAATGTTAGACCTGAGCAAAAAATGACATCTTTATAGTATGCTGTGCATCGAGGTTGATAGAACTGCAGGCTAGTTACTCCCTAGTTTTAAAGAAAGATTAAAAAGTCCTTATGAAGATTAACTTTATTTCTGGCAACATTTTCATAGCATTTTATTATGGCAAAGACAGAATCAAAGGATGAATGGACAAAGTTGGGATTTTTGCTATTTGGTTGTTTTTTTCTGAGGCTGTGTAAGTTTTTTTTATTAAAAAAATTATGTACTATGTAGAGTTTCCCACAAGAACACCTTGACAGATTTAGCATAAAGAAAGTACATTTTAATTCAAAGACATGGTATGTTTCTTAGGGCTTTGGAAAGAATAATCTAACAGGCATACAAGGCTGTAATGGTAAATACAATGATTATTTCTATCTAGTGTTGTTAAAATACGTTATTTTAGCGTGTGTTCAGATAAGCATTATTTATTTAAGATATCCAACTTCTGTATTTTAAATACAAATCCCTTTCTCAATTTGCTTTTTTTATGTCAGCTGGCTCATTTCAAGTCATAAACAAAAGGCTTCACTTCTACAACTTTTTATAATTTAAAAAAATCTCTAATTACATTTGGAATTTTTCTATATATATCTAAACTAAAAAGCCTGTGTATTGTATGGGAGAGGCTGTAGTGATGTTATTTATCTTAAGGTCCACTTTATTGAAAGCAGGACTAATGATAGTGAATCATGCACACTGTATATTAACGCCATCCACTTTCAGCTCTATATAAATAGTATTGTAAGTACACACCTGCAAAGTGTCTGTAGTTATATGGTCATCACACAAAGTCCCTCTGTGCTCTCCTAAGTACATATCTCTGCATGTATCACATCTTGCTAACCAAGGCAGCATACTGCAGCTACTGTTCCTCTTGAGGAGGTGTCTATAAAATGAATGCTGCAAAACCAAAGTTTTGGGATGGCTTTATGCAGAACACATGAGTGTACTGTTACTCAGACTTTTAGTGCCCGCCTGATCCTTTTCCCTGTGCAGGGCTAGCTACACAGTATGAGCTGAGTGTTGATGTGAAATGTAGGCTGGTCCTTGAAGTGAGGAAGAAGACAAGGTATGACTTAAATCAGCAGGCAGTTTTTTGGCTTTCCCAAAGTGGGATGTAGTGAAGGGCTAGTCAGAAAAAGCCATTAGTTCTATGAAAAATCTAAAACTGTGGCAATCACACTAGCAGCAGATTCTTTAATTTTCATCTGCTGCAGTAACAAGGCCCTCTTCCTAAATTTATTTCCGAAACTTCTTTATTTCAGCAGGCAGCCACGTCAGTGCTGTCCATTCCTCGGCTGTGTTTGCATGCACACATTCAGGGTAGCCCAAAATCTAAATACATGCTGCTGAGTGCCCACGGTAGCCAAAGCTCTTTCTTTGTGCTGCACCTTGGAGCCTGTTCAAACCCATGATAGCAAACCTGGGCTGCTTGCCTGATTCTTTTTGGGGCAAGAGAGGCTGCAGATTCAGAGGACAGCAGGGTGTCCCCAGGCCACCTGGTGATGGCTGGTTCAGGAAGGTGGATCTTAACCTGCCCTTCTGCAGCGGCTCTGCAGTGTGTCCTTTGAATTATTCAAGCTGGCTTCTACCCAGGAACGCTCCTTTGGGTTTGCTGGTGGCAGCTCCTGTGCATCCAGGAGTGCGTCTGGGAGCTGGATGTTCAGGCACCTGTTGGATGTGCAAAGTGGGGGTGATCACTGAATTTTCCCCCCCACCTCCCTTTACAGTAGGCAGTGCAGGTGAACCCGGTGTTTTGGGCTGCAGCCACTGTGGCAGTTCTGCAGTGTCCACGGTGAGGGAGAGAAGTCCCTGTTTAGCACCTGGAATGGTGGAGGACAGGAGAGACAGGGATCTCCTTTTTAAAAGTTTGGGGTTTTTTTCTCACCCTTATTCTTTATTCATAAATCTAACACAGTTCCACAATTCCCAGACAGGTAAGGCTGCAGGGCTTTTTTTGTTTTGTTTAAATCTTTCTGAACTAGCCAAATTTTTGGGGTTGGCATGAGGTGCAGCCAGTACCCATGGCCTTTCAGGGCTTGCTTGGTCTAGAAGTCTGCAGATGTTTTCTGCTGGATCTGACGCTTAATGAACAAAAAAGATTTTGGCGTGCTTATTTATTTATATTCAAGGGGAAAATGTGATTTAAAAGGTTGATAATTATGTTTTACATGAACTACTCAGACTTTATTCAACTGTATGGGAAAATGAAAGCTCATCAATTAAAAAGAATTTCTTTATTCATAAAGCATTCATATTTAAAGTGATCTTTTTTTTTCTCCCCTCTTTAATGAAAACAGGGTTTGAGAAGCATTACAAATAATTATTTTTTTTTAATTACATGTAGTTCTGCATCAGAGTTCTTGAAGATGGCCCACTGTGATCCTCTGGTGAAAATACCAGAGCTTTTCAAAAGCTTTTTAATTATGCATTCTCACTGCTCCTCTCTGCAATATACACATATAGCTGAAAAAAAGTAAAAAGAGAAATATTCCAGGATGGATCCACCTACAGATGTGCATAGGTCAAACACACGCTTCTCATTCAGAATGATTCTTTTTCTTTTCCAGCTGTCAGGTAGTACTTCTTACCTTCAAAAACCAGCTCGCGTGCTCGTTCAGAGGCAATACTTATCACAAAGGTTTGAAGGCCTGTGTGGCAGGATTTCTATTTAATTCTGAACTTTGTGTATTGCTGCTGCCTTCTGTGGCTCTGGTAGGCCATCAGATCATCCTCAGAATAACTCCTGTGTGTTTATTACCGATATATCAACTTGCCGTCAGTGACAAAAGAATTCCACTTTTCAGCACAACAGTTCACGCACTAAACGATTCCCCCAGCATATTTGCTGTCTTCTATTTAATTATCTCATAATTATCAAAGCGTTAATGAAGTTGTGCATAAGAAGTATATAGATCAATAAAAACAACTCAAAATTTTGAAGAAGCACTGACAGGCTATGAGCCCAGACATTCTTTGGACGTTCGTTTCCATTTTTCTGAAAAGGTTTTGCCATTTTTTTAAAAAAAAACAATGTCAGACAAAAGGATTTAAAGTTCTTATTGTTTATTCCTAACTGATGATCATACATACATTCTCAGTGCTTTGTGAGGGGCAGTTTAAGTGCTAATGAAGTTTTGTATTGGAGTGGCCCCTAAGAATATGGTCATTGTTACAAATTTATTAACACCATGAAAGATTTCCTGTCCTAAAAAGTCTGCCAGCAAACGTCATAATCCTGAGTGGGCAGAGCCATGTGGTAGGTTTGACTGAGCCCCTTTGACAATGATATCATTTATTTAACTGTCTATCTTTAGCAGTTGGGAAGCTAAGGTTTGGTTTCAGAGGCATGCCGAAACTCTCGTGCTACATGCACAGCAAGGGCAGTAGAATACTAGGGTGCTCGCTTGGGCTCTAACTACTAAATAATGTGGTTGCACATGACACAACAAGAAGAGAGGTATAATCCTGCCCTGTGAAGCAGGTCACATGTTTCAGGTTCTCTCTGTAATGCATGCAAAGTAGCTGCTTAAATCATTACGAGTGTGTAAATCATCTTCTTCATAAACAATACCGTCAAGGTACAGTCAGGCAACATGTCTCTTGTGGGTTGACTGGAGCTGGAATTTCTTTCAGACCTTGAGGAGGTTTATCAGTGCATGTGAAGGAGATTCATCTGTTGCTGCAGTGTGGTCTCTGCAATGTTTTGGATTTCCAGGATGAGTATTGCTAAGGCCGTCTTCTTGAGGTGCAGTGAAAGGAGAATGATGAGAATGAGGCAAACGCAGCCTATGTGATCTGAGACTTCCATCAAAAATTTGCTCCTTTTTCCTCTGGCTTTGCAAGTCATACAACAGATACCCATTTATTCCTCTGCATAAGTTTAGTAAGTATTCAGAGCTCATGTTACTATGTATGTTGTGTATTTGGGGAGAAAAAGATTTGCTGAACAGTATATTAGACTGGTCATTTCCCTATATAGATAACGATACTGTTTTTTCCCTCTTTCTCTAACATGCCGATGTACTTTCTTTAACATTCCACACCTCTGTGATGCAGTCCTCAAAGCTGACTAGTTCAGTGGTGAGTGAAACTGAAAGTAGGACCTAATCTTAAGAACCCTTCTGTACTTCTAGATAAAGTACAAGTATGTGTGATTATTATTACTACTACTACTAATTATTGGACTTTGTGATTTTTTTGAGGGGGAAGGGATGGGGAGGGATAGGTGCACTATATGGTCACCTCCCTACCCCCAAATGCTGTATATTGAATTACTTTAAATAGCTGTTTGGGATGTCTTTATTACAGTGATTAATGTTTTTAATGTCTGCTTTAAACACACATGGGAGTTCATACTAAGGCAATGTAAGTCCTCTTTCATTTGCTGTCATGTAATCATTCTGCAGTGCGTGCAGTGCCCCTGGTTTATAAAACAAATAGACCTCTGCAGAAAGCCTATCACTCAAATGCCTAAGGATAAGGTAGATTCAGTTAAAAAGTGAACGCAAAGATGGTGACTCCATAAATGCAGCATATACTCCTTTTGCTCAGAGATACTGGCTCGGAGTTACAATTAACCAACACCAATATTAGAAAAAATACCAGTGAAAAGACACTGGTTGACGCACTAGATGTAACTAAAGCTGCCGGGAGCGGCCATCTGGTCTATAGGTGCTACTGAAACGTGACTTCTCCTACTTCCTGTATCTGTGCCGTGTCCTTTAGCGGTGGGAAGAAAAACACGACCGGCACTCAGCAACTTCCAGCACATGTGGAAACAAAGCTAAAAGAGCAGGGGCATCCCCAGCGCGTTGGCAATTTGCTAAGCGCCCGAGGGCTGCATCTCATTTGCATTAAAAATGCGCAGATTGTTCCTGCCTTTATCTTGGCTACGGGGACGCGGCTAGGAAAGGCAGCAGTGCCCAACAGGGCTTGTTTTACCTGGATCCTAGCGGTTGGGGTCTGGCTGGAGCGCCGCACGCCGGGACACGCCGTGGCCCACGGGGCTGTTGAGGTGCCTGGGCTCTTCCCGCAGCGGCCGCTCCTGCTCCGCCCTGGCACCTCCAGACCTTCCCGGTGGGACTGGGTGACGGGTCCTACCGCTCGGAGTGATGGTGCTTGCTCCAAGCGAGACGGGCTGGTGGGTGCCAGGGCTTTTCCAGGCCTGGATGAAACGCTCCTCGGCGCTGCGAGGAGGCTGGGGAGCTCGGCGGAGGGCGGGGGGGAATCCGTGCCCTGCACAGAGACCCTTTTGTGTATTTTAACCGGTTTAGTAATGAAAGACAAATTAAAAGGAAGAAAAAAAAAAAAAAAGAAGAGGGAAAAAAAAGCCCCCAGCTTGTGCCTTTTCAATAGAGATAACTGTTATCTCTTATAAAAGTCTACATAAGTGTAAGTAATTGCCTGCACTTGGCACTGGTTACAGTGGAAAAGCTGTGATCAGCAAACTCGTATTGTACTGTGCGTGTAAGGGGAAGTTATCGGGTGATACAGGGACTTGTTGGCATTACTGCCTGTACTCCTGTCTCCTCTGCCTTATTCATACTTCTTTGTGAGTCTTTAAAGACTTGAGGAGTGCCTTGGGAGGGGGCACGGGAATAGCGAGTTGACTGTGAGAGAAGGAAGTTTTGCTGGGATTATCCTTTAAAACAAACAAACCACCACCAACAAAACCCCATAAGCCCAGCTGACCTGCTGTACCAGTCCGGCTGCCTTTGTCCAGCGTTTGAGGCCAGTCCTGGGTCTGTGTGGTGAAGGAGCATCCCGGATCAGTGCGGGATGGGGCACCGCGGTGGCTCCCCCAGCAGCACCTTTGGCTGGCGCTGAGGGGGCTCCGACTGTGTGACTCGGGGGTCACGTTCGCACTCGCACGGAGCTGCGTAGCTGCCTCTCGCGCATGTGTGTGTGTGTGTGTGTGTGTGTGTGTGTGCTGTGTGTCCGTGTCCCTGTGCCAGCCCTGGCTGCCTTATCGCAGGAAGTGTTGCGGAAAGCGGTTGCTCCCTCTCTCTCTGCCCGGCGCCCAGAACGCGGTGATTAACGACTCTTCCCTCCGCTCTGTCACTCAAGCGCTGGGCAGCAAACTGCAGTGCCGGCTGTCCCGCTCCAGCCTCGGGACAATCCTCTCTCTTTCACCCCCTCGCCTAAATAAACTTAGATTAAGCCCTTAGAATAGTCTTTTGGTTTTGCTTTTTCTTTTCCTTACCTTCCGAACGCGTTCATGTATATAGGCACATATATAGGAAACATAGATTTGTTATATATTGCAATTACATGTATTAAAAAGTCAATGTACATGCGTATATATAAAATCCCCAATTCTGCCCACATTCTACCTGAGCTGAAGCAGTTAAACCTTTTCCAGTTCATAGGTTAGTCTTTTCTAGAGTACCTTTGGAAGTCACACTGTTGACCTGACTTTATGGGTACATTGTAATAAAGAGAATGTAAATCTAGTCAGTTTGCCTGGAAAAAAAACCCAACCCAAACACAACAATTTAGATTGAGAGGGAGATATCAGGACAAAGTAATATTTTTTCATGCAGTCATCTTGGAATTATCTCATGACATTTCATGAAAAAAAAATTGTCTCACACGGGTATTTTTCACTTGTACTATCAAAAACTTGTGGAATGGAGGTCTTAAGATATTTGCATGCTAAGTCACTGTGTCTTATCTCAATATATAGAATGAGTATTCTCACAAGCCCAGAGACTAGCATACCTTTTGGAAAATTATTATGTCATATGTTTCCAAATTGTGATCTGCAGACACATATACACATAGTATGATACCGATCTGCAATATCGTATCACCCATGTAGGGGTTTTAATTAAAAGTTTGATGTAAAGCTGCACAGTGGTTCCCTGTTGTGTTTGAAGTTTGACAGTGGTCCATGATCCGAAAATTTAGGAACGCTCACTCAGGAGAGAATTGTAGTTCTAAGTCATTACATTTTGCTTTCATTTAATCCTGTGCTGTATTCTTGTCTCTTTTCAAACATGATTAAAACCAATGAGAAAGGAAATACTTGAAATTATTTGATGTGCTATATGAGCCAAATAGCAGACAAACTTTCAGTTCATAAATTAAGTACAGTTTTTTGTTCTGTTTTAAACCCATTGAGACGTCTGCAGTTAGGTTTTTCTCTTCTGTGATCATCATGCATAATAGTCTGATGTTGCAGATACTTGCAGGAGCATAGCGAAACTGGTAGCATCATGTATGTGGTTTGATTTTTAATATGTAGCATATTAAAGCATATTTTATATCCTGAAAGATGTTACATGAAACTACTGCAGTATATATTAAAACAGTCACTGGACTCCTAACTAATCTCATATGAATAACAAAGGTACATAATAACTAGTACTTAAGAAAAAAAATTTTAAAGTGGAAAACTCAGCATTTTAAAAAAGACTTAAATATTTACCTTTTGAAAATAAAGACTCCCAGATTTTGGTCTGTGTTAAAGTCTAAGTCTACGTTGCTTGATGTACTGTTTGTGTATACTTACCTGTTTGCTGCCAAAGTTTTAAGTAAAGTCACACCACAGTTCTGGTGGAAATGGGTAGCTAAACACCTGGACCCAGTTTGTGGAAGTGATTAAACTGGCTTTTGCTGGAGGCTTCCTCAGCTGCTGCAGTGACACAATTTTCTCCATTTTACATTCTGCTCAGTGATTCTCATTTTCAAAAATAAGATTACCAGAAACTGTGAGGAAAAAATGGCAACAGAAAGCTTAATTTCCTTTTCCATTCTATGGATGAGAATAGAGCGCAAGATGATGACATTTGTTACTTCTAGAATTTGATAAGCCAAAACAATTGGGTGAGCGATTGTACAATGAACAAATCACATGTGTAATTCTTTTTTGAAATTAGTTTTAAATGCAAACCAGGTTTTGTAAATGTCTTTTTTTCTTTCTTTCTTGCATACCTCAGGCATCATTGAACTGACGAGCAATACTTTAAAGAGGTTTTTAATTTAATTCCAACTTTCATAAATAATAAAACCCAATTATTATCTAGTAAATAGAAAGCATGGAATGAAATCTGTGATATGTATCAACATAAAAATGTGTAAACATAAAAGATGATGTTTAGCTGTGTAACTGCTTAATTAAGTGTATATAGGTATGATGTATACAAGTCACTGTCCAGAGGAAGACTCCTTCCTTCCATAAAACAACTACATTTAGTTACAGCTAGCATAGTTCCGTAGTTGTTTCCTAAGTTATCACTTTTCGGAAAGACAATGAAAACATAAATAAGTTCTTTCAACCTCATTGTATGTGTATGTTGATGGTTTTAGCCTGCCAATTTAAATCATGATTAAAACTGGTGATGATTGCCGTGATTAAAGTCTGTATCAGTGTAAATAACAATCAGTGCAAATAGTGTGATGAATGTGAAATATGCCATATACCTATTCCAC
The DNA here is from genome assembly GCA_033558105.1 of Coccyzus lansbergi. NCBI lineage: Eukaryota > Metazoa > Chordata > Aves > Cuculiformes > Coccyzidae > Coccyzus > Coccyzus lansbergi. The sequence goes on along the minus strand of JAUMJK010000232.1, from coordinate 2,922,331 downwards.
TTTACTTGTTGAGGGATTTCATATGTGTTGCATTTATTGGATGGTATGTGGGAGAAATACTAAGCACTACTATTTTCAGATTATCTGAATGTTTTTGTGTTTTCAAAATACGTCCTAGTTAGTGCACTATATTAAGATAAATCCATAGCATGTAGTTGACAGTATATTCTTCCCTTCTCATTCTGAAATCCTGAGCAGATTTTTGATCCTTTTCTTCAAATTCTGGACCCAGAGAGTCAGACACAAGTGAAAATGCTGGGAGTGATTGAGTCTGTGCTTTAGAGTTCTTAATATCTTAAGCAAAGGCTTCAGAAATAAGAATGCATATACTTATTCTTTAATTACAGAGCATTAAGAAAATGAATCCAAATCTAGAAGACCTCTTGTAATTAATCATGGGTTTGCCGGAACAGAATCTATGTCTGATTTCTCTAGTGCCTCTTGCAATAAAGGCTGGAAGATACTGTCGGACTGAATGACCAAAGCTTTATGCTCAGTCTAATGACAGGGTAAACTGGTGCTAGATGAAGACCGTGGACTACCAAGACCAAGTGTTCAGCTGAGAACTATTAAAAGAAAAAAAAAAAAAGGAGGTTGTCACAGCTGCATCCTTTTAAAGTCAGCACAAAAAAGAGTCTTGTCAAGTTGACAGAGGGAGATGACTTACTGATGTAACCGAGGGCAAAAGAGATAAGCAATAAAAATAGTGTTACGTTTCTGTTTGATAGAGTGACTTGTCCTGACAACTTACAGAGAGAACCAAGCAAAAAAAATGCACCAAGTTAGTTACTGTGACAGCGAAGCCGATAGATCACATGGAAATTTAATTGTTCCAATTCCATTGGGTTTTGGAGTCTGCATTTCAGTATTTTTAATAAGGAATTAAATAAATTGGTCAAAATACACCAGATCTTAATTTCACTGAAGCAAAACTCCTTGAGCTACTGGGTAAAAAAGTAAACAAACTGATAGTTCATTTCTAATAGTGTTGTTCTTTATTAGTAACATTCAGATGTGGATATGGGATTAAAATAAGATGGAAGTGGGATTTTGATGTTAGAGAGAAGTATGCTAAAGTTAGGATTCTCACTTGTAGAAGGAAGTTCATGTGTGGAAAGGCAATGCATCTCTTGGTGTGGACAAGTTCATCACCTTTACATCTGGTTTCTATATGGTATGGCCAGTTTTTGTCTGCATTTTAAACATGTTTATAGTCAACGTGAATTAATAACTGCTCTTCTAGTCTGAACTCCAGTGTAACACAGTACACCAGATTCTACTCAGAGTATAACTTCTGCCGTGTAATGAAAACGCTGAATATCATTAGCATATCTTACAGAAGTATAGTTTCAAAGCATTGTAATGACAAGGAAGGAATTATATTCCTCCCCTGCATGTTATTTAATGAATCAGTTTGCTTGCAATAATGATTTTACTTTTCTGAAGACAGCACTTACCTTTCCTGACATATAGAGATTCTTTTATCCTTAAATAATTTTTTAAATTTTCTGTCTTTTTTCTTTTTTTTCCTCTTTTTTTCTTCTTTTTTTCTTTTTTTTTTTTTCCCTAAAAAGTCTTTTTAACCACTCCTTCTTTTATGGTATGGCTTATTTTCATTCACCCACACCATTTCTGATGGTTTTACTTTCCCTGTGCACTGGCAAGGAAGGTTGCCGACGTGCAGGAGCCTGGTTGCAAGAGTGGGCGGTCGTGGTTGGACTGCATACAGCCTTTTCACAGTCAGGCAGACAAGATGTTTGGCATCTGGCCATGGACCTTCAGCATGGTGAACTGCCTAGTAGTGCTCCTATGGTGAGGAACAGGTAATAGTTTGATTTGGACTCTACTGGAAGTTTTTTCAGGTGTGACCCTTTCCTGGTTTAGATAGTGCAGTTGCAGCACGGGTTGAATTTGCAGAGGCAGATAAAGAGATGGGAGCTGGGCTTGAAATGTGCTAAGGAGTACATTTCTCCAAAGCAGAAGTGAACTTTTTTTAATCCAAGACTGAGCTGCCAATGGAAGAGACAGCCTGACCAGCCTCCTGCCAGATGAGGGCATTTTTGGCCAGAGCATGGGTGCAGGCACAGGGCAGGGCCAGGGTGCACAGGTGGAGGGTGAGGAGAAGGGCAAGGACTCCTTCAGGACTGACATGGCTAAAGTGCATGCTGAAATTGCACCTCGGATCCTTGTTACTCACCCTTGGCTTGACACAATGATAACTCTGGTCCAGCCAAGAAATGCCACCAGGCTTTCCTTTTAACTCTGTCAGGGTTACCCTCTCCTGACTGCTGTACCTACTTGGTGCATGAAACCTTGAATCTCCTCATTTTTTTTCAGAAGCAGAAGCAAAAACTCCAGTATATTACTAGGAGAAAAATCCTTCATGTGACATGTCAGGCCAAAATGGGAAGGACTGGAAAATCATGGATTATCAAAGACTCCTGGTTATAGCAAACACTATGTACAGTAAATAAATACATATTTAAATGCTTTTCAGCATAGCAGAAAGAAAAAAAGCAATAGTTCTATATTGTACTATTGTGTAAAAAAATAAGAGATTTAGAGCAAATGGGCTCATGTTTACAGAACTAAACCAAAATAATGTCTGAAGTTTGGTCAGGCTGAAATGAACCCCATAAAAAGCTTTTCAGGAATTGGGAGGGTTGTGTTGGTCAGTTTGACGACATAAGGCTTCTCTGCTTAGGCATGTGTTACTATCTTCATTTTTGCATTGTGAATTATGTGAAAACTGGGGTGTTGCAAGAACACCCCTGGGAGTTGGGGTAGTAGGGAGATGGGGTTGCTCCAAAATGAGCAGGGAGGCAGGTAGCTTTCTGTCCCTGTTGAATCAGAGGAAAACTTTCCATTTTCTTCATTAGAGAGTGCAGCAGGCGTCACCTTTTCTCTACTTGGTTTCATCCAAATAGGTTAAATTCAGTTGAAAACTGCAGTATTCAGAATTTTAATATGTATTTTGTCTTACCAAAACAACACAAACCAAATCAACAGTGATCTTTTTATTTTTCTTTGATGACTAGAAAGGTGTAATCTCAAACCACCTGAAGTCTTTTTAGATGCATCCTATCTGTAGACCTCTGCCCCATTCAGACTTCGTGTACAATTTACTGAAAGTAACTTTATCTGTCTTTTTCAACTGTTAAATGTGGCTCTGGTTAGGTTGTCGTGGCAAAGCAGTGTGGGGAACCCTGTGTATGTCTCTTGTGAACCTATGTAGATGACTCAAGAATTACCTTCTCATAGTCTTTATAATAATGAAACTGTCTTTTAAAATACAAAAAGGAACTGTGCAACACCTCTTTGGGGTGTAGCATTCATATAAATGACCAATAGGACAGATAGTAAGGATAGAAGTGACTTCTTTTTGAAAAAAACTTTGATACTGCTAAAGTTACGGTTCCTTCTGCCCAAGTAAGAAACATTACGTGTCTTGTGCTTTCTTTGGAGGTGGAAGATACTGCCTTTTTAATACTGTTGGCTGTAAGGGAAATTCAGAAAGTCACTATGAAAATAATTATATTATTTTATAAATAATATATATTTATATATATTTATATATTTATATATAATATTTAATTATATTATTTTTTAAAAAGGATAGAGACAAAGAACAGCTTGTTTTCCATGCCTACTTTTGAGGAAACAGTGCCCTTGGTGTGTACATTTTTAAGGTATACTAGTAAGGTTATACATACCCCGAAAAAGTAGCTTCGTATATGTTTTTCTGAAATTCTTTGGGGATTGTGAGCAGTGGGTAGCTCTTTGAACATCAACCACTGTATTTAATTCCTTTTATAAAGTCACGCACCTTCATCCTAAAATTAGGTGGGCTATTTTTTTGCTGTAACTGCGTCTAGTGGAAGGATCTTTCATAGTCTCACTGCTTTGTCAATTAAATCCCTTCCTTCTCATTTTCAGCCCAAAGTTAATCATGGCTAGTCTATTTGTTCTTATGCCAGCATGAGCTTTTCCCTCCCTAATGTTCACCTACTGCTAGCAATTGTGTTGCTATTCTAAATGAGCTGTGCCTCAGTTTTTCACATGAAGAAGAGTTCCATCTTCCAGATCTTCATTAATTTCAGAAAAAATATTTCTAGATCATTATAAATAGTTTTCTTGGTACTTTATGTATAAACTTACATGAGTATTTGTCTTGTTAGATCATCCATGATGCAGCTGTTTGCAGGACTAGTTCTAATGGAAATACGTGACTTGAAAATAAAATAGCAGAGTTTCAGTCTCTGCCTTGTCATTTGGCCTCAAGACCAGACTCACTTCTTGATGAGTGTTATGAAAACAGTGTAAACATAGCCATGATATGGCTCTTCTGGAGTGGGAGCAGTTAGTGGATGATGCTACTTCTCTGAGGACACAAAGGAAGTTATGGTAAGAGGCCTTTCCCACTCCTTGAGTACTTGTCTAACTAAGTACTGTTCCTCCTCTCTTTTAGTGATTTATTATTTTACACTGGGGGGAGAGGGAAGATGTAATAACAAAGAAAAAATGTTGTTCTAAACCAGACAGAAAGTATCTTTAATATTGCTGAAACGTGGAGTTCTTATAGGGAACATAACCTAGCAATGAGCAATTGCTATGTTTCTCTTGCAGGTCATGCACTGCAATCCTGATCTGCTGCATAGAGCATGTTGCACTTCATCTGTTCACTTGGGCTTCTGCAGACTAAGTCCAAAGTGCACAGGGGAATGGTGCCAAACCAGGTTCTGATATGTAGTCAAGATGTTGCCAGTGTGTGCGTTTGGAACTGGGAGCTGCAGAAGTGTATGCCACAGTTTAGATGTTCTCAAGATCTGGTGTTGGATTTTTCTCATGTAGCAAAGCAAGTAAATGCCATGCTGTCTATTTCAGAACTGCTCTGTTCCCACCGTATCTTAAACTGATTGACAGTTGCTGATTAATCTTTTGAGTATTCTTTGGAAATTCATTTTCTATCAGTGCATTTTAATCTTCTTCTCACTTTAACCCTTGTATATTTATAATTACAGGCAGCAGTGCAGTGAAGAGAAATCCCTGCCTAGTGCTTTCTTGTTGGTTCACTGTTTTCAGCTTGCACAGCACCACTGTGGCAGTGTGAGCTTACTCAATGGTTTTCAATTTGCTCATCTTGATGCCTAAACCATTGACATCTCACTTCGTGAATCTCAGATATGCTAGCATATCAGCTTCAGATCAGCCTAAGACATATTTCCTTTTTGCTCTGCGTGAGGACCAAGTTGACTTGTGGTGCTGTGAATTCAAGGCAAAATTCTGGGATTTACAGAAGGCAATGAACAGCTGGTCAAAGGGCACAAGTTAACTTGAGAAGCCTGCATGTACAATTAAATGTATGTAGTTGCCATGTAGTCTCAGACTTTGCATATTCCTGCTATACCCGAAATAAATAATAAATTTATTCATAAATAAATTTATTTATAAGTTTACCACTGGACTGGAGGGTGGCTGATATTGTGCCCATCTATAAGAAGGGTCACAAGGTGGATCCGGGGAACTAAAGCCTGTCAGTCTGACCTCAGTACCAGGGAAAGTCATGGAGCAGGTGATCTTGGGTGGTATCATGAAGCACTTGCAAGAGAGCCGGGTGATCAGGCCCAGTCAACACAGGTTCACAAAAGGCAGGTCTTGCCAAACTAACCTGATCACCTTCTATGACAAAGTGACTTGGCTGCTAGATGAGGGAAAGGCTGTGGATGTGTTCTTCCTGGACTTTAGTAAAGCCTTTGATACAGTTTCTCACAGCATTCTGCTACGGAAACTGTCAGCCTCTGGCCTGGACAGGCACGCTCTCCTGTGTGGAAAACTGGTTGGATGGCCGGGCCCAGAGAGTGGTGGTAAATGGGGTTAAATCCATCTGGAGGCCAGTTACAAGTGAGGTTCCCCAGGGCTCAGTGCTGGGTTCAGCCCTGTTCAATGTCTTTATCAATGACCTGGATGAAGGCATTGAGTGCAGCCTTAGCAAGTTTGCAGATAACACTAAGCTGAGTGGAAGTGTTGATCTACTGGAGGGTAGGGAGGCTCTGCAAAGGGCCCAAAACAGGCTGGACCGCTGGGCTGAGTCTAATGGCATGAGGTTTAACAAGGCCAAATGCCAGGTCGTGCACTTGGGGCACAACAACCCAATGCGGAGCTACAGACTGGAAGTCTGTCTAGAAAGCTTCTAGGAGGAGAGGGACCTGGAGGTGTTGGTTAACAGCCGACTGAACATGAGCCAGCAGTGTGCCCAGGTGGCCAAGAAGGCCAATGGCATCCTGGCTTGTATCAGAAATGGTATGACCAGCAGGTCCGGGGAGGTGATTCTCCCTCTGTACTTGACACTGGTGAGACCGCTCCTTGAATCCTGTGTTCATTTCTGGGCCCCTCAGCACAAGAAGGATGTTGAGGCTCTGGAGCAAGTCCAGAGAAGCGTGACGAAGCTGGTGAAGGGTCTGGAGAACAGGCCTTTTGAGGAATGGCTGAAAGAGCTCGGGTTGTTTAGCCTGGAGAAGAGGAGGCTAAGGGGAGACCTCATTACTCTCTACAACTACCTGAAAGGAGGTTGTAGAGAGGAGGGAGCTGGCCTCTTCTCCCAAGTGACAGGGGACAGGACAAGAGGGAATGGCCTCAAGCTCTGCCAGGGGAGATTTAGGCTGGACATTAGGAAAAAATTCTTCACTGAAAGGGTCATTAGGTAATGGAAGGATCTTCCCAGGGAGGTGGTTGATTCACCTTCCCTGGAGGTGTTTAAGGCGTGGGTGGATGAGGTCCTGAGGGGCATGGTTTAGAGACTGGTGGGAATGGTTGGACTCGATGATCCAGTGGGTCTCTTCCAACTTGGTGATTCTGTGATTCTGTGAAAAGGTGCTATCTTTTCTGTTTTCTCAAACATTTTATAGTGAATGGGAGCAAAATCAGTGGGTACAACTTTGTTCCTATTGCTTTTATTCCCAACACCTGCCTTTAAAGAAAAGAAAAGAAAAAAGAAAAAAAGGCTGTTTCTCTAAGTCCAAGCAAGTCTTAGTTTGGATTACCTGTGATGAGTGAACCACTTGGTCTGCAGCACATAATATTTATTCCACTACCTACTGTAGAGTTGCCATTTCTCAGAGTTTAGATCAAGTTTTTCTTGCTGATTTTAATGTTTTCAAGAAGTTTCTAAAGTCCAATCTCGCTATAATGTATTCTCTTTCCCCCAAAATCTTATGTCTCATTCTTCTTCTCTATTTCCAATGTTTTACAGTCACGATTGTAGCCAAAACATAACAACACATTAGGCATTGATATGTTAAGCTCTTAGAAAGATAAAAAGGTAAAATAGTAATATTCAGTAGTTTCTGAGTCTAATTAACTGTGCGTCTGTCGCCCAGATTACAGCGTACTTTTGAATTACCCAGTTACCTTTTAGTTCAGATGCCAGTAGTGTTCAAGGTAGACCAAGTTCAGTTTGGTCTAAAGAAGCCCTATTTTTTTTTCTTGTGGAATTTGCATTTTCCAAGCTCCCACTGCTTCCCACATTTCAGCTTGGCAAGCGAAAACCAGCTGGTCTCTGCGTACATGGCATTGCAGGTGCCACAGTACAAGCATACCTGCAGTACTGCCTGGGTTGTTGGTGGTGTGGGAGAGCGTTCCTCTGCTCATGAACAGTGCTACAACCTCTGTGCCCAACCTTTAATTATCCCTGATGGTGCGAGCATAATACAGACTTATTTGGGGGTTGAAGTGAGACAAGCATGCCATCTTGTGAGCAGGCAAAATGGGAACAATGGGAGGGTTCTGCTGTGTGTGGTCAAAGAGTGAGTGTTACAAATACAGGTGCTGGACATTTTTGTTTCAGTTTTGAGGGAGATCCAAGGCTGTAACAACATGGAGTGTAATAAGATGGGAAATCAAATAGATGCCTTGGATCTGGAAGTCATAAAGAGTAATTATTTTTCTATTAATGGACCAAGACTTATCAAGATGCTGTGGGATTCAATGATTTTAAAGTTTATTTTAAAAAAAGGAAGACTTGAGTCTATATTAATTATGACTACTGGGTTCTCATGCTGGAGAGGACCCAAGTACCAGCTACTTGAAAATCCATGACTTCTGTATATTGCAGTCTGTTCTTTATGTTAAGTATGCATGTATATGCTCACGTTGTTATCAGCATACAAAGGATTATACGAATATCTTATGACATTAAGATTTTTATCTGTGTAGTTTTGCACTGTTATCCTTACTCACAAGAAGAGAAACCATGGACAAGTTATGAATAAAGTTTCTAATTCATCTCATGTATTTTTTTCAATACGCACTGTTCCACAAATTTTTAAGAGATGCTTAAATTTAATAGGCTCTGATTTCATCTCTGTATTCTTGTAAAGCAAAGCATCTTTGCAGCATAAATCCAGTTGTACCATATTTCAAGGAATAAGAAATTTATAGCTAATACTAATTCCTAAAAATTGTCTATATCTATTGTGAAACATTCTCTACATAATTGTCACAGTTTTTGGGTCCTGTATCAGTTAATTAAGTAATTTTAGAAGTTGGATTCTCTCCTGCCTGCACATGGTACGAAGATTGCTTTTGCAGCCTTATGTCTTGTGGTTTATCAGATCAAACTGTTACAGAAGTAATTATTTACTCCTGACTAGCCCCATTTTGGGAAGAATCTGCATGCTGATGTGTGGATGAAACATTTATCTCTTGGGTTGTTTGAAATAACAATTGTGGATGTACTGAAGCTATTCCTAGATTGGAAAATTAGAAGCAACCCTAGATCAGGTTGATTGGTCTGAGGAGAGCAAACAGCAACAGATTATTGATTGGGCAGCAGCTAGCTGAGCAGGATGACATGGCCTGTACTCAGCCAACAGGCTTACATTTGGCAGTCCTTTTATTCAGTTGTGGTTATCTTGCTCCATCTGTGTTGGACTCTCAGCTTCTCCACCTAATTGGCTGCGTTAATTTTTAGCCCACACCTTTAGATCTCAGGTACATCCCAAATTCCTTTGCACAAGTTGCAACATTACTTCAAAGAAGGTGCTGTTGTAGCCTCTGCAAGTAATTTTGGACTTTTTTTTAGACTCCAAGATGCCAGTGAACCCAGAAGTTGCTTTAATAAGTTCCTTTCTTTATAAGTGAAAACACGGCAAAAGCTTTCCATTTTTGTGGGATATATCTCAGTGCAACAAATCAGCCCTGCATCATTGCCAGATTTTTCTTAAAACTGATGAGGTACTGGATTGGGAATTGAGGTGGCAAGAAGGCTGCTCTGAGGAGGAAGACAGGAGCAATGCGGTAAGGCTTGCTTGTGTATAGGGAATTCTTGAGAAATGAAGTATTAGCGTAATATGTGGTTATACCTCTGTACCTTTTTTTTTGGAGTTGTTCTAGATATTTTTTCAAAGGAATGTTTCTGCGTATTATTGATGGAAAAGAGATACAGTTCATGTCCGACTCATTTAAAAATGTATCGTCAGTAGGAAAAACAACTGTCTACTTCTGTTTGTTCTTTGCAAACTGCAGATTTCTACTTACCTCCTATCCATAGTTTTAGTGCCTCTCTATACATTGCAGCATGCAGATACTGCAAGCTGTTTGTGGAAATTACATATTTAGCTCTGAGGAAAAAAAAATTGAGCAAAATCTGAATAATTTTGTATGTGTTTTACAATCCTGGCAGATTGCCAAGGTTTAAATTAAATTTCCAGTGTCTGTATGGTCAAGGCTTATGCGAGGGCTTTTGACATTGCCCCTTCATGCAATAAAGAGTCAAAGACAGTAGAGTAAGAAATCTATCAAAAGCCGAAAGCTAGATTCATAAAATCACTTATGCAGGCATTATGAGATTTTCCCATGGAAAGTTTATGTGGGAGTTGGGCAAAAACTGATTTGAACTCAGCATTATTTGCACTATATATTCATCCATCAGTCAACTGGCTGATGCTGGCACCTCTTGGCAGTTTTAAAGGAATGCCAGTGCTTGCTTCATGGCACTACTGCAAGGCCACATCAGCAGAGTCTGAAGGAGTCTCCTTATTCTGTACCCTCCTTTCCCATTTCTGACCAACTGAAATGGATAAAACAGAAATCATATTCCTCGGTGAATACATGCATTTGATTCTTATGGCTATCTGAAAAATGTGTCTTTGTTTTAAAGAAGTTTCATAACAAATAATTATGGTGGAGGCATAATAAGAATAGCTTTCTTGTCGGCATTTCACTTCATTCCTCAGCTTAAAAAGAAACATAAATAAGAGATAAAAAGGGCAAAGAATAGACAAACTACTCACAGTGAATCAATTTGCATTCACTTTGGTATTTTTTTCCCTTTAACTTGGTTTTGTTTTAAGAAAGTGGCTTAGTGTTTCTGAGTCTGCATGAGGACCATATGATATGTGCTGCAACAGAAAGTCTTTCCTAGTTAATAGGGACGCTTCCAAAGGCAAGGTAATTCACCACTGCTTTGGCTGGAGCTAATATTGGACTCCAAAGTCAGTTTTCTAATTTCTGACAAGTGGCCAAGATTTCTTGAATAGGCACGGCTTTCTGTTTTGTGTAGGGAACACACAATCCACTCTTTTGTTGTGGTTGCCACTGCTGTTGTTTCTCCCCCATTTACAATGGAGAGTGGGGTTATTTGTGCTTAGTGGAAAATCAGTGCCAAAATTCCAACTTGCTTGTATTTAATGTGATGCTGATTTTTGTGATAACCATAAGGAGTATAAGAGATTCCGTAATACAGATCCCCCTGTATCCTGACCTCAAAGTCAAGAGGATGTATTGGTGATGAAAGTTTTATCTGTCACAGTCATATCAAGTTGAGAGTTTGCTGTATGATTCAACCCAAATGTACAGAAACTGTTTATATAGAGATTGCCAAACATTTTTCATTGCTTTTCTTTTTTATCTAAGTTCTTGAATATATTACTACATAAAATAGCCTGTGTTTGGAATGTATGGCTGTGGGATATATGGAAACTCACAGCATGTGGGGGGATGAGTTAGAATAGGGAAATATAATAGTTTTGTAAACTTCATGTGAATATAGGTACATCATATATAGACTCAAGATCCAATTTGCTGATCAAAGCGTCCACATAACTTTGGATTTAATAATGTCAGCAATGAATGCTAATATATGGAAATTGAAAAGCACGGAGCAACAATAGGTAGCCACGCTTACCAGTATTACCCTGCAGCATGTAGATTTACATTTTTTTGTTTTGTTTTGAAATCATGGTTTGGAAAATGTGTGTTCTTTTTCCCTTCTCCCATACTTCTGAATGTGGGTTCTCCTGAGCAAGCTTAGACAAGTTTCAAGCTAAACCATAGGACAACATCAGAACCTTTGAAGACTCAGTTTGGATAGGTACCCAAAGCCAAAGTCTGCTTTGATGTACATGGGCTCAACTCCTGTTGCCCTTGGTTGCCCTCTCTTACCTATGTAACTTGTGTCTGTAAACCCTTGCCAATTTTTTCTGGAAAAAAAAAAAAAAGGACATTTCTGCAAACTCATGTTCATCTTGGTTCTAGTCTGACTGGAAAAGTACTACAATAATTCCCTCACCAGCAATGATTTAATATTGCTGTTTCAGTTCTGGGTTGTAGATGTCTGCCTCCTTCCCACTTCTTAGTACTGACAGAGCTGAAATTTCAGCCTTATTTCAAGTTGTCTTTTTTTTTTTTTTTTTTGACTCTACTTTGCAACAAAATTACTTGAACTTCTCTGGAATACTAGCCAAAAACATTGTCTTTCTTCCTTCCGTCTGCTTCCCTTCTCCCAATTAATTTTTGGTTCCATTTGACTGAAGCTTCGGGCAAAGGAACTTTCATGTCTTTCTCTCCTATCACAGGTCTAACCTGACAGAAAAGAACAGTACATTTCAGTCTTGCTTCCCTCAAAGTCAGTGGGGCTTTTGCCATTAGCTTCAAGGGAAACAGGACCAGTCCATTGTATTCTTAATGCAAAAATCCAAATGATTCACTTCTTATATCCATACCTGATTGCTCTCGCCTGGGAGCCAGGAGGTGACCTTCATTCCTCACTCTTCATCTCAAGGTAGCGCTGTGCTTGCCTCTGCCAATACACTCAGCTCCAAATCAGTCCTGAGTCATTTGCAAACCCTAAATTCCCACTGTGTTCAAAGGATATTTAGATTACAAAGAGCATTGAGTTTACTCAGGCTGAAAAGAAATTGAAACAAGTGACATCATCACACCTACTGGAAGAGTTTGGAAAGACAATGGTTGTTTACCCTAAAGGCAAGATGACTAGGGGGGGCTGTGATAATTGTGCCCACAGCCTGGGAGATCTTGTACAAGATGGAGGGGAAACTACTCCATTGACAAGAAGCAAATTCAAAATGCATAAAACAATTGCTGCTTTTTCTGTGAAGTGAGAGCTATAGGATATCACTGATAACCAGGATTGTCATAGAATTCTGAAAGATACTGGACACTTATTGGAGGTAAGGGTATTTTTATTTAACAGCAAATTGAGAACATGAGAGATAATTAAGGGCTATAAACTCTCTTACTCTTCAGAACGTAAACCACTGTCTAAGTGTCAAGGATTAGGAGTGATTTATTTTTCACAGAGGTATTTGATTCTGTATCTGTCCAAAGGCAGTTGAGCCTTCTTTGAAGGATCTAGCATTGGCTGCTCTCCAAGGCAGAACACCAGATTAAATGGACCTCTGGTCTCTTCTAATAGGGAATGTTCTACAATCCCATAAAGTATAATGACAGCAAATTAATAGAATAACGAAAAGATTCAGTGAGGATGGCAGGGCTCTCATAGGAGGTGTCAGTCCTGGCAGGAGTCAGTTATTTTGTTGCAGTAAGCAAATAAGGCTGGATTCTCTCCGAGGTACAGTAACAACCGATTTGGGAGCATGCAAAGCAGCATCAATACATAAAAATTAAACTACTTTTAATAAACAAAGCTGAGTTTAGCTAGATGCAGAACAGGGAAGCAAAGGCACAATATTCTCTGGAAGTGTGACCTTTTAATGCTCTTTTGGACGCTAGTTTACGTACAAATAAAATGTCAACTTGTCCCATAACTGTCATGATAAATTGGAGCATTTAGACTTTTGCACAATGTGCTTTTTTGGTACCTTATTAAATTACAGGTTCTTGGCCTTTTGCCAAGTGCCGGGGTGATGCTCACAAGAGAGGGATATAGACCTGGATATCAAGAGAAACTAGGTTCAGTCACTAGCTAAGAGCCCTGCATACACGTCACCTTGAACACCTTGTGTTTTGCATGTAGATAATTTTATTTATTTGTAAAATGTCAGTGATAATAATTTTCCTGTTTCACAAGTTTTGGGGGTTCAACACCTTGTCATGCTTACAGAGTATTTTTAGATGCTTGATAGGAAGCCAGGGCAAAGCAATTCTTGCCTTCTCAGGCTGCCCCATCCTGGATGGATAACCATGGAGCTCTGGTAAGAGTAAGCTCTTTGCAGCAGGCTAGTAAGAAATGCAGAGTAGAAAACTGCCATGCTCAGGCATGTTTAAATACAAGCAGTTTTAGAATTCTTCGTTTCAGTTGCAAATAGTGTGATATTCCACCCTGTGTTGCCTCTTCAGAGGAATCACCTTTTGACTTCATTTTCTCCTGAAAGTGTCTGCATGAGCTTAAAATGAAATAAGTGCCTGAAAGCAGGTTCAAACAACCTATTTTGCAATGCCACTCCTAGATTCTGGAATGACCAAGAGTCTGTTTTATACCCATGGAAAAGATTAGACTTATTCCAGGCTACTAATATGTAATGTGAAAAGATAATTTTGAATTAATTTGATGTGAACTAATAAGAGATCTACTTGATGAGAGTTGTTTGAAGGTGATGATGCTTTGTAGCTGAACATGATGTAAGATGTCCAAAAGTGTACCTTTAGAGATTTGAGAATGATCGATGTTGACAAAGTAAGTGTAAATGGGAAAAAGGAAGCTTGGATAGACTGCAGCTTTTTTTCAGTTGTCTCTTTGTTGTAAACTTTGTGGAAAAAATATATCCAGGAAGTTCTTGGCAAATTGATGATCAAAGACCAAACTGAAGAGTTTGAAAATGCGGAAGAGGGGAGATGAAAAACCACGATGTGTTGCTATAATACTGATCTACTAGAATTAAAGTATAAGGCATGATTTTTCACCTTGCATTTTCTAGATAGACGAAGCTATCAGAATTTCAGTGGAGCATGTAGAATATCAAGCAGATACATTTTGACCAAATACAATGTTTGATCCTGCCAAATTCTGCTGATACAATGACGTGTGTTCTACTTTTTAAGTAATCTCAGCCAAGAAAGGGTGGGCATGCAGTTTTAGGGCTTGTAGAAAAATATGTGTCTTTAACAAAGTCCTTTGGCATTAGTTTGTCACTTGCTTAGTTCTTTGATGTCCCCTCTCTTGTATGATGTATTTGAAGACACTGATGCCAGAGAGAGAAGAGATGGTCTTGCTGAAAAGGGAGTTGCTTGTCATTAAGCTTATTCTGCCCTCCCATAGTTTGGGGCTTGATCATTGAGTTACATACACAAAAGGAGTTGGTCTTCCCTTTCCTTCTCAGCAAAGAAAGGTTAGGACAGAGTACTGGTTGGTTTTAGGCTTGCTCTGAGAATCACAAGCAAAACTAGAAGGGAAGCATCATCTCTTCCTGCCTCTGTGTCCTCACTGGAGATGGTAAGGATGTGAAGCTGTACATGTCTTCTCTGCCATTTCACTACTCAAGTATCTACAAAGGAAGGTTGAAAGATGGGAGCTTTAACCAGTTGTGTACGATTGTGTCTGAGGGTAGTTTACATCTAATGTAATCTGTTTTTTAGTGAAGGCAGCAGTTTCACCTGGTCTTTCTAGTGTATTTACAGATTTATGGTTGTTGGGGTGTTTTTTTTTTTTTTTTGAATGGCTGTATTAGAAAACAGACAGGTCTTTGAACTGCCCAGGTTAGCTTGTTGACTTTCTGGTTATGCTTGGCGTGGGTCTGGGCCAGCCTGGGGGGACAGGCTGAGGCAGAGACCTGGGTGCATGGTGGCTCCCTAGGGATGGAACCGGCCACAGAGGTGGTTTCCCAGAAGTTTGCTCTCACAGAACAGAACCTTTCTGGCTTCAGAGCTTGTGTGCTTTACAGCTGCTTGATTGTTACATGGAGAGTGGAGAGAAGGCTCTGGATGGGTTAAGACTTCATGTGCTTGATAGAAGCTGACACTTTGAACACTTCAGGTTTTTTTCATGTAAAGCACAGCAGACGGTCTTTGTAGCCCGTTTGTGTGTAAGCTGGGTTTTGTTTTGTGCCTTGTGTTTTTTTTTTTTATTCTTCCTTTTTTTTTTCTGTGTAAAAGGAGAGAAATTAAAACCACAGCAGTATTTTCCCATGCGGCTATAGTGAGTATCCTGTGCTCTCACATGATCGGCTGTCCTGGTAGGGTGGAGTGTGGGAAGGTGTCAAAATATGTCTCTCAATTTTTTTTTTTTTTCATAAAAGGGAAAGCCAGATCAGTGCCAAAAGCCTTGTTCTCTTCTCTAGCCCTCCAGTAACAAACTACATGAGTGTATGTTATTAAGATGATAAGATTAAATTTCTAGCTACTAACGTACTATCACAACAGCAAAGGAGGGAAAAAAGATCTTGAAAAAATTATGAAAATTAGTCTGACGGTCTCCTTTTAATAATAAGATCACTCCCAACCCCAACAGACAGTGTAGGCTGGAATTCCACGGGGCTTTTTTGTGGTCCTAATGATTTTAATAATACTTTGTGCTATGTAGCACCTTTCATTAGAGGATCACAAAGTGCTTTACAGTCACTAATTAATTAAGCCTCACAACACTCCTGTGAGATAGGTAAGTATTAGACATATATTAAGTTGAGACACCGAGTTAATGATTTTTTGCTGCATTATTCTAGCAAAATGATTGATGTTTAAGCGCCGTATGTGCATTATATGTCTGTGTGTGGGTGTGTAATATATATGAGTGTAAAAGTATTAATTTTATTATCCCTTACAAAGAGGCTCTATTTGAGCCTGTTGAATATAAATGCATATTTTCATTTAACTTTTTGTTACTGTAGCATATTGACTGATAATATCACAGTTTTCAGAGACCCTTGACTCAGTTTGCTCTTCATCTGCTTGTACATTTGCTTGTACAAAGATTAGTCAGTTGTATGTCATCAAATTCAGCCCTCTTTCTAACTGTATCATTCTGTAGAGAAGAGCATATGACTAAGACCTGACCTAAATCTGCAGTGCAAGCACAAGGCGACAGCCATACTGTTGCAACAGGTTTTGATGACAAGTGTCATGTTCAATAAAAGTAATGAGCAACAACAATGACCTGTTGAGAGCTGATGATCAGCAGGTAATTAGCCATCTTCTTCACCACACATAAGAAACTATTGATTATCAGAGTTAGCTTTTTCTTTTCTTTTTTTTTAATTTTTTTTTTTTAAAAGACGTACAGTTAGTCATCATGATAATAAATTATCCTGAATTACAAACTGATTTTAGCAGAAGTTTCCATTTTTTGCTTCCAGAGATAAACTAATGTGCATGACTGCTGAACAGAAAAGTGTGTATCTCAGATGCATGAACCATGTAGAGAAGCCTTGGCTGGTTTTAAGGGAAACTACTTATAACTGTTTTATTTCTGCTTTAAGGTAGCTGAAGGTGATCATATCAAGTGGAAAAAAAACAACCCAGGTGGTATACAAGTCATTTCTGCGTAATGAAAATAAGATACTACATACCCTGGATTAGAAAGCACAAGGAGAGGTTCTGCAACCTGGGCCTTATTCAAAGCTTCCTCAGTTTGAGAATTCTCCTTATCCACATCAGGCTTAGTAATTTTTTTTTTGTTTTGGGAAGATCACAATTTCCAGTGGTAAAAAGGTAGTTCAGTCCCAATATTGTTCATCACTTAGCCTCTTCACTACCAGCCAACAAGTGTACCTCTATTGTGATGGCATTTTTGAGATGTGGATAGTTACCCGTGTGAAGTATCACCACTAAATTTGTTTCAAGTGGGAAAGGAAGAAGTCAGCAGATGGTAGTTTTCAATTGCTGATGGCAGAGCCTGAATATGAACCAGTTCCCTGTATACCTTTAGCTGTCCCATTCGGACAGGCCCATTATTATGCACAATGCTTGCCAATATATGTGAATTCTTAAGGCACGCTTATTTTTTATAGCATTTTCCAGCTCATTTTCAACACTTTAAATTTGTTTGAAACTTGCCTTTTTTGTGAACATCACCTCTGAGATAAAAATTATCTCTCTCTCTGTGCATGTATATGTGTTTGTGTGTGTGTGTTTACAAAAGTGTGTGTGTGTGTTTGAGGAGAAGGCAGCTATGGAATTTTTTATGCTTCACAGAAATACAGGAAAGCAGCCACTGTTTGTGTAGTGCCCACTAATAGATGCATATGAATGTACAATAGGCATAATAATGTTTATAAGTAAAAAGAACATGTTTTGAATGCATAATTTAGGAAGGAAATTGTTTTTTTTTGTTTTGCAGATATTCAGATCAGCTCTCAAAATGTCTTCTGTGTCTTCCGTGCATCTTCTAAGACAATTGCATTAGCCCGCCTGCTAGTTGACTAATAGAATTAATAATTGTAAAAAGCACTCTAAAGCCACATGCCTTATGAAGTCAATGCTGGGTATGATTTTACAAGTATGTGATCCATTTTTTCAAGTGAAATTGTTAACTGAAAATGTTCTTGGCACACAATAAAACATTGTGCAATCTGTTATTTGTCTTAGAGATAATATTTTCAGAGAGGCTATACTCTTTCTATATGTAACTTATGACTTGCTAGGGGATGATTTCGTCAATTTAGGAGTATTGCAAATGCAGTTTTATTTACATAATATGTATCTTAAAAATGATAGTGATGGAATTTCAGTGACAAAAAATACCATGTCTTTTCTTACCATCCCCTTGAATATCAAACAAATAAATGACAGATAATTTTTCAAAAGCTAAAAGAAAGAAGAGGGGAAAATGCTTTTAAATTCAACTTAAGAAAATTTTTGCGTTGAAATAAATGTTATCTTTCCTTTCTTTCTCCCAGTGTAGAAAACTGCATGAGAAAGCTCCATTAGGCGAATATTTCTCTCCCCGTTACATACAGACTGACAGATATGTCAGGAAAATTTGAACCAAAGTATCTAGATCTGAAGTACTGTCATGTTAGCCTGTATACAGTCCAGATTTTTCTTTGCTTTGCTTTACAGGGATTTTTTTCTGTCCCTTTCTCTTGACTTTCTTCTGTGTGTTGCCACAAAGATAGCAAAATCTCTAAACTTCCTTATCTGCCAAAAATATCTGTAACAAAAACATTTTAAAACATTGCATTTAGCCTTGTTTAATTTTGACTGAGGTAACAGTCATTATGTTTACTTTCTCGCTTTCTGATTTCTCTTCACTGCATAGTCAGGACTCCTTTCTCTGTCCTTTAAGTGCCATAAATTGCATTTAAACAGAAGTTATTTTAAAAATGGTTTGGGATATGTAACCAGGAGGAAAATACAGACTTAGCTGAACACCTACCAGTATTTTTAGTGTGTGTTAACCAAGAACATTTGTGAAGTCCCACAGAGAAGTAGTAATGCTAAAAGGCAAAGGACTATCTTTATACCTTGAATTATGTATGTGCATATGTTGTTTTAGTAGACTGAGTCTGTATTGTAATTGTTCTCTTACCACAATGGGAAATCTTTCTTTTCTCTGAGTTCTGAGTGACTTTGTGGTTCAAAAGTTATTGGGGGAAAAAAAAAGCAAAATTTAGTGCATGCATATCCCAGTAGGTGTGGTTGACATTAAAAAGAAGACACTTAGTTCCCAAGCATGTGCCTCTTCTACAGTATGGAATCACAGTAGGCATTTAAGAAAATTATTAAGACCACACGGAGTGTCAAAATTTCTGTAACATGAGCTGGCATTCTCTGTGAAAACCGTTTTGCTGTAGCCCATGCTGCCTGTGGATCAGCCCAACCACAAAGACAACAGAGCCAGCCCAAGACACAAGTTGAACACTTCCCCTAAGAAGTTGTCTGTTTTTATCAACATATCATACAGTGTCCTTTCATGTGGAGCAGATGTAAATAAGAGGATGTACAGACACTTGTTCTTTTATTTTTAACCTCCATCCCCAGCCATACTTCTCAAAAGTACTGTTTTGAGAGAAGGTCATTTCTGGCTTTTAAAGGTTTGGATGCAGCACCTTTTGGAGCACATTGGGCTGGTCCCAGAATAGACAGATGGTCATTCCTTTGCAGAGCAATATATGTCTCCAGTACCTCTGTTGGCCCTTGGCTGTAGCTGGCCTGGGAATGGAGGCTCTGGCTTGAGTCTGCAGCTCACATCTCGTGTGTGGTACTGCAGGCTGCTGCCACCGGACCACACACAATTTGGCAAAGAGAAACATCCATCATTACATACAGCAGTGGCAAAGATAAGAGCACAGAAAAAGTTGTAGTTCATCTGTTTTCTGCCCCTAGCTAGCATGTGAACACAAATGGATCAAACCAGCTGGTGTTGAATATCAAATCCAGAACTACACAATGGAGAGTGCAGGGAAGTTTCACATATATATTTTCTCTGCGAAGGCTGGGGAAGGTGAAGATATGTAGTGGATGAGGAATTTACCTTCTATCTGCATAGTCTGATTATTTGTTCTTCCATGATTTCCCGTGTTCAGCTGGCAGCTAACCCACTGGTGGCAGACTCCTCTTTTCTCTCTGATCCTTATTGCTGTCCTTTCTGAGCTTTCTTAAATGGATCATGAAATTGTACTTGCATATTTAGTAACAGTGGCTACATTTGCAAGGTGACTGACTAGAGGAAGGTTGGGCTGCTTAGATCCATGTGGATTCCAGGTGTTTTCAGAGTAGATCTGATTGAGGCACAGAGCAATGTCATATGTCTGGATCTAGGCCTGTAAAATTTTATTGGCAACGGGTCTCCTAATAAAGGTAGTTTCTCTTCATTTGGCAAATAGAACTAATTACATGAATAGCGGACTGTAGGACCAGACTCAAGAATATCCATATAATCCTGTTTGAAGTTTATGGGCAGAAGTGGGGGGGATCTTTTGCTATAGAGAAACTGATACCTGCTTTAGAAAAATGTTTTCTCTGAAACTTGAAATTTACTTACTCTCCTGTATCTGTTTCCTTCCTAATAACTTGTTTAAATGCTCCTGATTATGTCTTTTAGGTGTATTTTTGCAAAACTACATTATATGGAGTTGTACAGTGTATGAACAGTGGAAGTTTATTTTTCCCCTTAGTTTTTAAAAATTATTTTAAAGGAAGCGTTCATTTAAAGTTTTTATTATCTGCCAGACCATTATCTACTGCAAAGATAATGAATGAAACCTGTAATTCACTCACTCTCTTGGCAGTGTTTTTTTACTTCAAAGTTTTCTTTTATTTAAGTTCCGTCTCTGTGTAACCATTTTTTTAAAAGTTCCAGTTTTCTGCATAGACTAAAAATCTGCTTGACCAAATATTTCTGAAAGGTTGATATATTCATATAGTTCAGAATGCTTTAAAAAGTGCCAGGGTTATAATCTGTTACTTATCTTGAATAATGCTATAGGTTTTTTTGGTTTTTTTTTTTCTTTTTTCTTTTTTTTTTTTTCCTGTGGTAGATATGGTCCGGAAAAAGAATCCCCCTCTAAGAAACGTTGCTAGTGAAGGTGAGGTACAGACCGTTGAGTCTACAGGTACTGAGAGTGAAGAGTCTGGAAGGAAAAAAGAATTTTCCACAGAGCAGATGCAAGAAAACGCTGACCAGGGTGATGCGGCAGAGTTAAATAACAAGGAGGAACTTTGCACGCATGTCCAAGAGCCATCTTCCAGCATTAAAAAGGACTTGAAAAGCTCAGTGCTGAGTGAAAAGGCTGGCTTCAATTATGAAAGCCACAATAAGGGAGGAAATGTTCCATCCTTCCCTCATGATGAGGTGACAGACAGAAATATGCTGGCTTTCTCATCTCCAGCTGCTGGGGGAATCTGTGAGCCCTTGAAGTCTCCTCAAAAATCAGATGCAGATGACACCCAAGATGTGGTCTGTACCCCGTCAGGAGATGCAGTGGAGACAAATGAGGAGCATCAGATGTCGCCAAAAGCTTCAGATGAAACAGTGCAAGTGCAAAGTGGTCAAACTGATGGCCAAGGCTCTAGCCCGGTCCCCATGGCCTCAAAAAACCCACAAGTGCCTTCAGATGGGGGTTTAAGGCTGAACAAATCTAAAACAGATTTGTTGGTAAATGATAACCCAGATACTGCGCCTCTGTCTCCAGAGCTTCAGGACTTCAAATGCAACATCTGTGGATACGGTTACTATGGGAATGACCCCACAGATCTCATCAAACACTTCCGCAAGTACCACCTAGGACTGCACAACCGCACCAGGCAGGATGCTGAGCTCGACACTAAAATTTTAGCTCTCCACAACATGGTGCAATTCAGCCACTCCAAAGACTTCCAGAAAGTCAACCGCACTGTGCTTTCAGGAGTGCTGCAGGACATCAATTCCCAGAGGCCTGTCTTATTAAATGGGACTTACGATGTACAGGTTTGTATTTTTCCAGCCTCCTCACTTCTGCTAACTGCAAAGTCATCTATTTGTAAAGCTTGTCCTACATATGTGATTAAAGTATTCCATATAACCTGCTTAAACCATATGAACTGTTTTGGTCTATTTTAGCCAGGCTGCCTGTAGGCATACTGAGCATCTTGTACAGTAGATGAGTGCTTGCCTTTTTGACCAGTGATATTTCTGTATGATTTAGTCATTGTGGTAATCAATAGCAAAAGATCTTATTCAGCAAACAGGCAAATAGCTGAATTGGTAATCATATCTGAATGATTCGCTGTCATGGAAAGAAAAGAACAAATAAGAATGAAAAATAATAGCCAGATAGATAAAAGACAGCAGCTGGAAATTAAAAATGTAATCCTAAATTGTCAGCTGCTGGGAGTCAAGATTTGGCTTATCGATTCTTTATTAAGATAAAATTAATGGCAAGTTTTGGCAACTGTAAAGTCACCTAGTGCCAGGAAAGCAGGATGCATAGTGGGTATTTAAAACATTTCAAAAAGTAACAGTAACCAATGCTGTCCTTTATGTTAGTGAACCTGCAAGGAGAATACTGTTTCCTCAGTCATTTTCTCATCTAGTTGGAATGGGGAAAAAACCTGCACATAATGCTTGGGGCCAGGGGATAAAATCTTATTTTTTCCATGGAAAAAGTAGACCCACAAAGTTTTCATGGAGTCTTTTATTATCAGCTAATATTTAATTAGTTAGGAAAAAATCCTCTCATGAGTGAACTGAGAGATGCAGTAGGAAACTTCAGTATTGTATTATATAAAAATTCAGATTTTAACAAAATAATACAAGTAACGAAGTTTCCATGCCAAATGAGTTCACATGTCCATTGAAGTATATGTTTGAACAGGACGTGAAGTCTGACCTGATAGTAATCACTGGACAAAACTCTGGGGTATGTTAAAATAAAAAAGTAGAACATGGAAAATATTTAGAAATGCTTGCAGAGACTGCAGTTAGAGGAAAGAAATTTTGCAAAACAGGTTAAGATGGCTAACATCTAACTTTAAGAAGCTGAAACTGGAACAAATGTCAGGAACTTGAAGGTTTTTTAAGTGATTTCAACTTTTCCTCTTCTTTTCAGAAACTTCACAACTTCTTTGTGAAGCAGCAAATCATACTAAGGTCATTATTATGCATAAAAGCTGCAATCTTTGAATTGCTGTCTTATTAAAAGATCACTTCAAATGTCTTGTGTCAGACACTCACTCCTGTCAAACTGTGATTAGAAAGCAAATACATGATTTAGTAAAAAGAGGTTAGAAGTGAATAATGTCAGAATGTGAAATGATGGTTTATAATTAGCACATAGTATGATGTTAATACCTGGATTTCCTGCTATAGTCTCAGTTTGCTGACTCTGGGGACAGCATCTTAGAGAAACTGATCCATGCTGTCAGGAAGGCATTCAAACTGGAACAGCTTAGGCATACAGTATAGAGGAATTTGAGTTTCTAAACACACTTTCATTTCCTCCAAACAATTGTTTCATTAGGTTCTTATTTATAGGAAAGTTAATGCTTGATTAGAATGAGCTGGACACTTTTCCTATGCAGTGCTTTCAGAAATAAAACAGATGTGTGAGCTATCTCAGTTTGAACTGATAGAAGTAGAAATAAAACAGCTGAAACTAGACTATACTTGTCTACTAAACCCTGGCAGTAAGATACTGCAGTAGAGACAAAAAGCGATAGGAAACAGCTATAGATAATCTACTTAAGATCAGTCTTTTCTCAGACAAAAAACATTTTCCAAAATAGAACAGACAGCCTATACAATGTTGGCAATTTATTTTAAAGGAAAAAAAATTGGATCTGGAAACTCAATTTTTAAGAGTGCTAATTTTCCCTGCCCAATTTGGGAAGAGAAGATTAAATAAGCTTTTGTGCCAAATGCCATACTTCATCACTTGCACATGCACCAGATGTTGATCCAGAACATGTCAGAAGATAAGTAACTGATTAATATTTTTATGCTTTCTCCTCCCCCACTCCTGATACAGAACAGCTTTGTGAGATTCACAAACACAGTAAAAGAACATTTGAAAATCCCCTTTGCACCCACACATATTTATATTGCTACTATGTCCATTTTGGAGGGTTTCTTTCTCAGGTATCTGAATGTCTGTCTTCTTCTTCAAGGAGGGATTCTATTGATTGAAGTTCTGGTTAGAATTGGTTCTGTCAGACTCTGCATAACATGGAGAGGGACCTGAACCAGAATAATTGATTCATCTAAACGCTATTAGTTTGTGTAGATACCCTGCTAAAGGAAAATAATCCCTTTGTAATTAACTTGAAATAGTAGTGGACTGAGCTTAAGGTCTGATTTATTGATCCCTTTGCACTTAAACTATTCTGTTGTAACTGGGGTGGAAGTTGTGGATGGATTTATGACCTCAGGCCACAGAGCTGTGTGTAGAAGCCAGAGGATGAAGGAGGCTGACTTTGATCTGGTTCACAGTGGTCAGTTGAAGACCACGATATATGAAGCTTGGTAGTAGTGAGGGATGCTACTGAATCCCCTAGTTCGCATACATAACAAAAGCAAACAAAAAACAATGGAGAAATGTCTGAGTGCAGAACAAAACCCAGTTTCTCCTATCCTATCTGCATGCAGGAAGGGATGTGGTCACTTCCCCTAGAAAGAGATCAAATGCATTTTGGGCTTATACCTCAGAAGTGAAGTGAAGAGAACTTAGTCACCAGCCCCCCTACCCATCTCCCTCCCTGCAAGCAGTCTCCCCTAACCCTAAACCTAGCTTTTAGGTTTGTTTGTTTGTTTTATTGTTGCGTTGCAGTCTGCAAAACAGTAGGGATATACATTTGGCTTCACATCCAGGTATGCAAATGTTAGGACTGTGTTTTGTAGTACCTAAAGAGGATTTGGCTGGGAACTGTGTAAATAATCCAAACTTTCTGGTCTCTTTTTTTCTTGATTTGAATATTTAATCCAGCAAGATAATTTTGTTGTCTTTGAAAATGTGATTTGGGTTTGAAAATCTCCTGTAATCTTTGTTGCTGTTTTCTTCCTCAGAGGTTTTTGGTTCATTGAGTTATAATAAATTCCATAGGAGTGGGTAAAATCACTGAGCTGTTTCTGGGAGATTAGCTGTCTTGCTAGTATAGATTTCAGAAGACATTTGCTAGCACATCTCTGAATTCCCAGAGAATGCATGATCAGCTTTATTGCTTTTATGAGAATAATATTTCAAATTAGTTTAATGGATGACTTTTGCTTGTTTCTCTCATTACCTTTTCTTTGTATTTAGTTAATTTATCAACAACTAGAAACTGTTTTGTCTTCCTGGATGTTTTAGCCTATGTATGCCTTTCTGGGTGTGCCTGAAGTAGTAGACTTTAGATATTGTATCTAAAGACTTCTCTTGAAGTAAAATTCAGGTGGCTGAATTAACAGCTATGATGCTGAAAACCACTGCTTTGTTACTCCACGATTAAGTCTCCTGTGGCTAGCAGGTAGGCAGGAGTGGGTTTTTTTATGATGCCCTCGATATTTTTTTTTTTTAAGTAGCGAGTGGGACAGCTTCAACAGAAAGATTGGAGAGTGTTGTCTTCCACATACCAAGTAATAGTCATGGGATTCAACATTGCCCATTGAGGGAGAAGTGGACTTGAATCGCCTCTGACAGAGCAAGGAGAGGAACCTACTTTTCCTGTTTCCTGAACAAGTGTTGAAGCCATTAGCCTATTGTATAAAAGGGAGCGTGATCCCATTTCCTGATACGTTTTAAAAGAAAACAGTATCCCTCAAAGAAAGGACAGAAATGTCAGCATTCAGGTGATGGTTTCAGATGGCATGTCCCAAGAGAGAAAGGCATTCTTGTAGCCACGAATAAAGACATACTGCAATGCTCAGCAGTTCTTACAGTTCTCTCCAGGCAGCTTCACATTGTGCGTGCTACCTTTGAGGAGCTTCCTGCTGAGCATGGTCCTGGTTTTGGAGCTTGTTGTCACAGATCTACCTCCTTTTATGTTCAGACATTAAAGAGGTTCAGACTCCTGTCTGAAAGTACTGGGAAGTGATTTTAAAATTTTCCTTATCCATCCCTCTCATTTTGATTGTTTCATGGTGTTAGATACTAGACTGCCATGTAAGATAAGTACATAATTTTTTGAAAAACCATAAACTGATAAAAGTAATTCAAATTTTTTTAATTGTGTTTCAATGAGCCCAGGAAAAAATAAAAAGTATTACGTTATCTGCCTGTCCCACAGACTGATAAAAGATTGTAGCAGATTTTTTTCTTTCATGCTTCTAGATATTCAGTGTTAAATCACTTAGCCTAATCTTTTGTCATATAGACTATGAGTAACAACTTTTCTAGGATTTTCGCAGCAACTGAGAACCCTTCTGGATGTCCAATTACCAGACTGCTCGGCATCCTAGAAACTGGCAGAAGTGCCCATACATGCAGAGTGTATAAAACTTTTTCTTTTGTCTCTTTTGTAAATCAGTGGTGAACTCCATATGCCTACACAAAGTTATATATGTATGTTTTTTAGTGCTCTGGATTTCAATATATCAAATCTGACAGGTTTTCTGTTCTCATGTTAGAAGTGTGTGACTAGTAATATAACTTTTTAATTAAAGTCTGGTCTAACTAGGATTCAGCTGAATGAGAACCAGTGGTTTTATTATTAGTAGCTTCTGCTTCTTATCCTTTACTCTTATATTAGCAGTTTGACTGAATATGAAGCTGCAAAGGTAAGACTAAAAAATCTGTCAGGGAGCTGTGGAGATACAGATGTAATCAGCATCCCTTCTGACTTTAAAGGGTTTCCTCTGTGTTTTTGGTGCTTTTGTTGAAGTGACTCTTACAGTCACTCTCACAAGAAACTAGGCTGAAGGCATAAACAAACAGAGTATTCACTTTTGTATCAGTGACAAATCAAACTTCTTAATGTTTACCTTTGTCATCTCGTGGGATTCCAGTACGGCTGCATGGATACATAATTTGTTGATGTGAGTAGAAGAAAACATTTTCATGAATGAATTTTCTTTTTCTCACATGCTGAGGCAATTTCATCCAAATTTTATATCATCAGTCTTACTGACTTTAGCTCAGTACAAAAATGTATATAAATGTTCATATGCTTGTGCTTGTGTGTGTATATACATACCTGTACTTCTTAGATGTATGTGCATACACACATACATAAATATTATGTGAAAAAGCACCTATAGCATTGTAGGCATCTAAATTCTGTATTGGCTGTAGCTCATAAGTAACAGTTTGTATTCTTACATGCCGTAGAAATTTTTCATATCCTTTTGCTGGAGACATTAGCAAGTTAACTCTTCAGAATGGTATGCAGTGATTTAAAGCATGTCAGCTGCTAAATACTTAGTGCCTGGAAATATTCACTTGCTCTGTGACAAAAATTAGCTATTTTAACTTACTTTCAGTGAGAAGTAGTCTATGCTCAAATTATTGCATTAGGATGGGCATTTTCTATGGAATTACTGACATGATTTATGTTCACAGCCTTCAGAACAAAGTTGTTTATATGTTAAGGTTTCTCATCTTTATTCCAGGGTTATGTGGTAGTGTTTGAAGACAGGTCAGTGAAGAAAGCTAGTGAAACTAGTAAGAGTCAGAGATATATTCAAACATATAAACTGCTAAGCTAGCCCACAGAAATGATGAGAGTTCCTAAAAATAAAGTTGCTGGGGAAAAAGGAAAGCAGCTAAGTTTTCTCCTGGTGTAAATTAGTGCAAGTTTGCCTCAAAGTCTGTGGGACTGTGTGAGTTTACAGTAGCCAAGGAACTGTCTGGTAATTTTATCTGTACATAGAGGGAATAGAAAGGATGGTGCTTCTTTTGGGTGCTAGATATTAGTCTAGTAGCATTAGCCAGCAAATGAAAGTCTTGATTCTGTGTTCCTTACTTTTGTTGGTTTTGCAGATCTGGTCTCCTGACCTTAACTTAAGTTCTGTTATTTTTCTGTCATAGTCTTTGTTTTAAAAACACCTTTTAAATTCTGATAAGTAAAAAAAAAAACCTAAAAGGCAGGAGTTTGCCCAGTCTTTACCTCACTTGTGCAACGTAGTTTTGCCTACCAAGAAATTGATCATATTATGGCAAATAGTTATAAGTATATAGTCTGAAGATTATCCTAGTTTTACATATAGAGTGAGAGGGAGTGAGTTCTCTGTAGTGGAGGTTAGACAACTGGGTGGTGTTACACAAACTTGCATAAAAGCCAGGAATCTGTTCTGGCCTGCACAACATGAAAAACTTCATAAATGTGGGATGGTTAAAATGTTCTGGATGCTATATTGCACAAAGCAAATGAATAAACAAGAGCATTAGAAAATATTTTAGGATTAGAAGATTAAGAGTAATTGGCAAAGGCAGACTGGATGGCTCAGGAGATTGGTAAGAGATCTGGAGCCTTTCACCTCCTGATTAGCCAAAGATGTAACTGAGGTAATAAAAAAAAGGTGGTTTGTTAACGTTTGATGTTCCAATGCAGATGGTTGGTCTAGTTTCTAATCAGTAGTTGCAGAAGAAGCCAGAGGTCAGAGACAGCTTTTTGCTGTGCATTTAAGCCTTGCAGTTGAACCTCTTATGTGGATATAGGCAGCTAGTTTCTACTGGTGGAATTTTCATTATGAAATGTATGATGACAGAATCTCACAGACTTTGTCTTCCTTGGTATGTTTTTTTATTTTTATTTTCTGTAAGCAGTACTTTGGAACTGCTTTGGAGAGGTAAAGTTTAGGACTGAACTTGGAAAAGGAGTGGGAGAACAGAATAGGGTAGCATTTAGATAAAAGGCAGGCTGAAGACATTAAAAAAAGAAAAAAAAGGAAAGTACCTCTCCTTGCCCAAGTTTATGTATTCCATGAAATCATTGTTTTTGGTTTGTCTAATTAAAGTAATACAGACATATCTGTTGGAAACATATAGTGAAATTACACAGCTTTGTTGAAGTACTTGCCAACATGCTTTAGAAAGTACAACTTGAAACACTGTCAATTATCGTGTTGTCTTTTCTCGTCTTTCTGGCTATTTTTGGAAATGTGTGTGGTGTGTGAGGAGACGGCTTAGTTGTATTAACACACAGACTTCAATCCTTGTAGTACATTCTTTACCAGATTTTGATAATTTTTCCCTTTAATGAATGAATTTAACAAGTAAAAGTGTTGAGTTTCTGGGAAATATATTTCCGTTTAATGCTAAACTAAGCCATGGCATTGGAGAGCAATCTTTGAAAAATATCAGTGCAACTATCTCCAGTGCAGTAAAGGAGAACTCATTCCAAGAGCCATCTTCCTCTATACAGCATAATTATATCAACTGTATTGCCATAATTGGGGTGCTGCAGGAGGGAGTGATAATCCCAAGGTCTCACAAGGAAGTGACAATGAAAGAAAGAACTGAATCAGGTTTCCCCACTCCAAATAGGTGGTTTGTATGTTAGGTTCCCTTTAAAATAAGAAATACAAGGGTGAATTTTCTTTTGTGCTTGTTGAAAGAACTGTTGGTCTATATAGGTGCTCTTCCATTTCCAGTGCAAGCTCTACCTGTATTTGTGATGTCACTACAGTCAGCATTTTTAGCATTGCTTTTGTTTAGGCTTTTCCTGCTTTATGTCGGGGAGAACATCTATTTAAGAAAATAGAACTGTGCCAGGGAAAAGCAGGGGACTATATTTTGTGGATATTAATCTCTATGGCATGTATATATTTCTTTCCCCCTTTCTCCTTCTCTTCATCCTTTTATTTTTCAGCTTTCTGGGGCAGGTCAGAGAGAGCAGGAGATTAAGAACAATTAAGTATCCAGTGGAGGAGTTTAGTGCCTGTATGTAGAAATAGAGCATGTAAATGAAAAATCTGATGCAAGCCAAGACTGAGCAGAGTGAAGGAATTCAACCTACATGATTCTGTGAATCCAACAATTCTGCAAATGTGTAAGCGCCTTCCAAATTTGCCTGGCTTGAAAGCTGGAACAGCTTCAGTTTATACTGTCACTTCAAATGCTTCTCCCAACCTCTTTGCATGGAAGGCAGTCTCTTTATCTGGTGACCCCCCAAGGAGGCTTTCAGTAGGTTTTGTTATGCATGAAAAATGGCTTTGGAGTGTAATAAGATGACACTGTGTTACCTTTGACGTACAAGCTCTCCTAATAGGTCATATTATTTCGATTTGTGGTAGGGTAGTCAAGGAAATGCTAGCTTGATAACTGGTAATCAGTTACATTCCAGTGCTATGTCCCCCTCCATTGAAACAAAGAAACACAAATGAGAACACTTACTTCTGTTTTATCTCCTTGTAATGCAGGGAAGGATGTATTAGCATGGGACGCAAACTGGGTATGTAGGCCACTTAGCAAGATTAGCACAAGTAACAGAAATGGTTTGATTTACAGTTCATTGTATAAAATGCTGGTACCAACACTATGTCTTCCAGTGTTCAGAAATGAAACTACTAAGCAATGAACAGCAGCTGAGATTATTGTCATTTGCAATTTCTAACTGGTGTCTACAGGGCTTCTGCAAAATAGATTCTTTATCTGTAGGCTCTGTGAATGGACAGCTGAGGGTAATGGATATATTTACTCATTAGAGCCACTTAGAGTAAAGCGTTTTGGCCAGTTTTCTGTGCATACTTAAAACAAACATAAGTATCTAATTAAATGAGCAAAACCAGATCACCTTGCAACTTATGTAATCACCCAGTGAGCTGCTGTTATTTTCTGTTTACCGTAATTCCATCAGTGCTTTAAGTTGTCTTTCAACACTGTTGAGGCTTTGAAAACTGAAAATGCAGTGGATGGGAGACCTGAAGTGCCAGATACTGTGGACCAGGCCCAGATCCTACTTTGTTAGTAGAACAGACTCAGCATGGCTTTGCCTCTAGTTCTTGCTCACCATGAGATATCTTTGGCCGTACAGAAAATCTACTAAGACCTCCCTCTTCCAAATAACTTCTTCAAAACCAAATTAATAACTCGATACCAGAACCTGGAGCCTCAGATTAAGTGAAAATGTTATTACAGTTAAGTCCTAGCTGTTTGGCAGCCTGACTCACTGTTGCCTAAAAAGATACATTTCCTAAACAAACAGAAAGCAGTTCTCAGTTTATTTAAGAAAATATTTTAATCAGCATATGGGAATTGTGCTTTCTTATTTAAAAAAAAATAAGGAAAACAGGAGATTGAATAGCAGCACCTCATTATATCATGGTTTAGCAACTTATTGACTCACTATATATGTTCCATTCTGATGGGGTATGAAGGATAGCATCTCATTCTCTGAGCTATATGGTTAAAAGTAATTTATTTTATATGCACTAAAAAATGTTTACATTTCATGCTGTCTGTATGTCTGAGTCTTTGTCTATGGTGTGATATTGAATGAGCAGTGAAGACATGCCTTTTTTTGTGGCACAGCTGTTGAGAAGAAAAATAATTATACCACTTGCCTAATGTATTATAACTAAATCCTGCAGAAATGTAGTATTATAATTACTAGTTGGGAGGATGGAAATCTAACCCTGTGTGGAAATTTTATATTCCCTGTAAGGCATCTCCTGGGTGTACAAATTGAGAATGTGGCACAAGGAGCCTTCCGCCAATCTGCTTGATGTAGTGATGTAGACTGGATGAATGGCAAAGGAGTAGATGGCTCTGGATTTTGGGCATAAAGCATTATCTTCTTGATGCTGTACACTGTTTACTCGTAAGAAAAAAAAAAGATGTAGGGCAGTGGTGACAATTTTGTCTGCAGATTCTTTCTTTGGCCTTCAAACCAGTTGCACAGGAGCAGCAAATCTCCCCCTGATGTCACAGCAGGTGTGGTGCACTCTTGGGAAGGGCAGGCCTCCCTGCTATGAGAACACAGGGTTTAATAGCATAAGCCCTGGAAGCCTTGTTTCCTTCCTGCAGACCATTTTGCTCAGAGATCATGAGAACAGTTAAGTAGGCCTACCTTTTTTTTCTTAATTAGTGATGTCATGGGCTTGGGTGTAGTAAGTTTCTTTGCCACATGCCATTTTTCTGCCGTATTTTTTCCATCCTAAACTGAGCCTTGTGCATGAGAGGAACAGAAGATTTCCTTGGAGAATGTCTGCACTGAGTAATCCTTGAGAAAACTGCCTTTTCTTTCAGACATCAGACATTATGACTGTGTTAGAAAGTGTCCTGGCGGATACTGGATGTTTCGGTAGGAATGGTCTTTATAAGACTTGGTCATATTCCGACCCAACAAACTGAATTCATAATTTCAAATTTAATTTTTGTTTGCTCATATTTAGAAAGCAATTCTCTTGGACTAGTAGGCATAAATATGATTAAAACATGTAAATGTATTGAAAGGAAAAGATTGAGAGCCTGTTCTTTTGGTCTACACCTCATATAGATTCCCAGCAAGTTTACCTGTGAAAGAGCTCAAGGATATGGGAACTGATGATTTAGTGAAGGAAGGAACATTCCTATCAGAGAACTCGGAATTCAGATCACATGGCATGTATGTGCCTTAGTTTCCCCAAATAGAGATATTTAGTATTCATATGGAATATATATTCAGCTATGTGAAACATTTAAAAATGTTCAGAAACAAATGCTAAGTACATGAGGTTATAGGTATAATATCTTTCTGCATTAGTAGAAATGAAAATGATGGTTATGATAGTTAATCAGAAAGGCTTTTGAATTGCTCTCCATTTCTCTTTTTTTTCTTCCTTACTGTTTGACTAAATCTCAGTGAAGCTAAAATGACCTTATTTTTTATTTACAGGTTACTTTAGGTGGAACTTTTATTGGAATTGGGCGGAAAACTCCAGATTGCCAAGGCAACACCAAGTACTTCCGCTGCAAATTCTGCAATTTCACCTACATGGGCAACTCCTCCACTGAACTAGAGCAACACTTCTTACAGACTCACCCAAACAAAATGAAAGCAGCCCTTCCCTCCTCTGATTCTGGTAAAACTTCAGAGAAAAACTCCAATAAATCCAGTCCTACTCTTCGACCATGTGATTCTGGAGACTTGGGGAAGTGGCAAGACAGAATCACTGTAAAAGCAGGAGATGATACACCAGTTGGATATTCGGTGCCCATCAAGCCAATAGATTCCGCTAGACAAAATGGTACCGATACAACCAGTTACTACTGGTGTAAATTTTGCAGTTTCAGCTGTGAATCGTCCAGCTCACTGAAACTATTAGAACATTACAGCAAACAGCATGGGGGAAGCCAGGCAGGAAGCCTTCACCCAGATCTGAATGATAAGCTTTCTAGGGGATCTGTCATTAACCAGAATGATTTAGCCAAAAATGCAGATGGGGAGTTAGTGACAAAGACAGAAAAGGGTGCGAGTGTGGCAAAAAAGAAAGACTTGACTAGCAAAGGAGCAGAGGACAGCATGGTGACAAGCTACAACTGTCAGTTTTGTGACTTTAGGTACTCAAAGAGCCATGGCCCAGATGTAATAGTGGTGGGCCCACTTCTCCGTCACTATCAGCAGCTACACAACATTCATAAGTGTACCATTAAGCACTGTCAGTTCTGTCCCCGAGGCCTCTGCAGTCCAGAAAAGCACCTTGGAGAAATTACTTATCCATTTGCTTGCAGAAAAAGTAATTGTTCCCACTGTGCTCTCTTGCTTTTGCACCTGTCTCCAGGGGTGACAGGAAGCTCTAGAGTCAAACACCAGTGCCATCAGTGCTCATTCTCCACTCCTGACGTGGACGTTCTCCTGCTTCACTATGAGAATGCACATGAAGCCCAAGCGTCTGACGTCAAACCAGAAACAAACGCCCTGCCAGGGGCAGAGGGGCCACTGATGCTGAAGGAGAACAAAGAACACTCATGTACCAAATGTGACTTTACCACCCAGGTGGAAGAAGAGATTTCCCGACACTACAGGTACGGTGAAGTTTGAAGTGATTCATGATAGGAACCCAAGCAAATATCCTTCCCTTAGTCCCTTAATTAAATGTCACCATTCCCCAAACATCTGAGGAGACTGGAAATCAAAATATGAATGCACACAGATATAAATCTTTACAGCCAGAGTCTAATCCAACATTTACTTTGTTTTGGAAAACCACCAGCTAAGTCAGTGGATTTAATTATACATTTAAACCTGTGCAAAGAAGAGGGAGATTTGGATTTTGTGTGCTGATGTTGAAGTTCCAGCATATTTGAGGTTTGGTCAACTAGTTTCCACCCAGAATCTTTTAGGTACTATTTTAGTTTAGGCTTTTTACCAGAAAGCTGGCATCTTCATTCAGCAAGGGAACACAAATGGCTTTACTTTCCAAGATAGACTATGAATCCTTTCATGCTCCATAACAGTGCTTCAATGTACTACCTTTTTGTAGTATTTTCCATGCCCAAGTCCAGCAACACAAGAATTAGTTTAAGAGCATTCCACTGCTGTTTTGGTGTTGGTTTCACACTGGGAGCAGACACTCTTTTGTCTGTTGATGTCATCCCCCAAGATCCTTTTGCAGATGCTTATTTTCGTGTTGCTGGTTTACAGTGTCATTCTATTTATTTTAAATGCTAATGTTCCTATTTGGAGGTGGATGTAGCCAGTCTCCTGACTCAGTCTGACACAATGTTAAAGTGGCAGCCAACTCCCTGCTAAACTTCTTGGGTCAGTTCCTGGGCTGTTGTAAACTGGCAGTCCAGTTTACATCAGATGAAGAGCTGGCTCTTAGGCTCTGTAAAGTGCAAAAGTTATGTGCTGCTGCAAAAGTGATGTTAAATATTAGAAAATCATGCTAAATATGTTAATAGTTAAGGCTAATGCGTCAACAACAACGGAAAACTTGGTATCTATCTCATCTAAAAAATCTTTGCATGGAAGCCAACTAGAATGAAGACAAAAGAAGATGCATTTTCAAAGCTAAAGCTTTGTTAAAAGCTTAAGAAACTGTGCCACGTTTAATAGATTCCAAGACATCCAAAATTAACAAAGGCAGACTAGGGCATGATAGTAATAGAGATTAAAGCTGGGGGCATCCAAATGTTGCCCAACAGAGGGCTGCATTGGCAATGTATCAGGAGTCTATTTAAAATAAAATAAAATTAAAAAAAAAAAGGGAGCAGATTGCTCGTCTTTAATTTGGATCTAGGGCCCATGGAGGATTCAGGTCCCAGCATGCAGTGCCCCATTTTTGATCCAAGTGGGCCTCAGGGATGTTGTGCGGATTAATTAGTTAATGTTTGTAAACTGCTTTGAAGATGAAAAGTGGTATCTAAGTTCCAAGCATTATTATAGCAGCTTTGAGCCATGCTGTAGAACTCCATAGGCAGCACTTTGTCTGCCGCTGGGGCATGGCACAGTCTTTTTTTAGTGGTTAAATAACTGGAAGATTGAAATGGGTCCTTGACTGAAAAAAACCTACTTATTTTGCTGCAGCTGGTAATTTAAGTTTTAACAAGCATGCCTGGTTAAAATCCTTTCTCCCAAGGAAAGGAGAAGCCATGACTTTCAAAATGGAGTGTTAAATCAGAGACAGTGTAGCAGTAGCTTGTCCTTTGGAGGGCTCAGCACCCTGCAGCTCTGGCAGTTGTCACAGGGAGCTACATTCTGGAAAATGAAGAGATGCACTTAAGCATTCAAATCTCAACTTTTCTAAAATTAGTCTGGTCTGTTTAAGAACCTCAAACAAAGTGTTTTTAGAGTCTTTTGTGGATTACATTGTTGCGTGCTCTGAGGATGTTGGGTAATTAAAAGAAAGTACAACATTTTTCCCTTTTTCCTGCCTCTCCCCCACCTTTAATTTGAGTTTTGTTTCTTTTCTACACATACTGCTGCTGTTTTTCCCACTGCGTGTCTTCTTTGAAATCACAGAAGTTAGTTCAGTTTATGGTAGGTGCTATGTAATGGCAAACACCATCAGGTTTTATTGTTTTTCTGTGCCTAACCTCATTTTCATAGTTACCATTTGTTTTAATTTGATAGAAGGAGACTTTTGGGGCATCATAGCTTCTCTTTTTATTATTACCATCAGGCCTTTTTTAATAGAAATTTTGCATGTCTGGAATATGTACTCTTTTTCTCTTTTTGCATTTTATGAACTAAAGATACTGAATAGTTCAGATTTTAGAAAGGAGAAATTCTATAAATAGTAGTGTTAGGGAGTTGTGACACACAGAAACATGCTGATGTGGGGTCAGCTCACATCCCGGCTGGCCTTCTCAGAGTTTATATCAAAAAAGTTGTAATGACACAGATTTTGTATATCTGATGTATTTAAAATGCTGTACAAGCACTCATATCTAAAACTTGTCAATTTATATAATATGGAGCTGAATGGATTCTAATACATGATACTAAGCATTAATGTGGTGGCAAGAAAGAGTTCTGCCATTCACATATTTAAGTTTGCCCTTGATAATCTCTGAGTATCAGGGCTGGTTTTAGGTGCTACTTGCATATTTTGGTTCATATATTTTTTATCTTAATTTCAAGTCATATGGATGAACAGCATACTTAATTTATTTTCTTTTCCATTTTGTTTCCTTTTGACTCTGTCTACAATTTCACTGTCTGCTAGGCAAAACATTTCCTGCATCCCGATATTATTACCTTTACAGCCATGTATTTGCAACAGTATTGGAATTTGCAAAAGTAGTTCTTTGTTAGTTTTCTGTCTACAGAAAAGTGTACTTACACTTAATTATCATTCTATATTTCTTGGCATGATTATTTGAGAGCTGTTCAGTTAAATTTGAAGTTAATGAATCGCATTGCACTTGAGTTTTCTTGTATTTAAACTTTACTAAAATGTGCTTACTCAAGTTAATCCCCAGAAGGTTTATTGGCCTCTATTTTCTACTAATTCTGCTACTACACATTATCCATTATACCTCTGAGGAATCAGGTACTCTTAGTGTTCATTGTGAAGCTTAATTTTTCCTCAAAACTGTCTGGTATTCCTATGAGCTAAATGATGCCAAGACTTGTAATTTAGATAAAAATCATAATGAGTATTTGGGGAAATTTTGCATGTTGGATGACTTAGCTTAGAGATTATTTCCTGCTTGCTCCAAAAGAATTAAATTAGAAATTTTCTTTTTTTTAAAAAAAATGAAAAAGGCTTCTTGCAGATTAGTTTGTTTTTTTAATTTTGCTAAAAGATGTGGGAAAACAATGCATTTTCTCATTTTTGCAAAAAATAGATTTTTGTAATGTAAATATTTATTTGTCAAGAAAGACTTTGACAGAAAGTATTTGATTAGTGCTATTAGTAAATAAATATGCTATGCTGAAAAATGTTCTAAACTCCTTTTTAAAAGGTAGATAAAGTAGTGATTCATCAAACAACTGCAAAAGATCAAAAGAAAATAGACTTATAAATGAAATATAAGTTTTGACAATGAAGAAGAATAATTTATGTAATAAACAAATGACTTTGAACATGTGGGTGACAGCAATTATATAGATTTCTCTTTTGAAATTAATTTTGAATTAAATTAAATTCCCTGCCTTTTAGAGGTAAATAGAGTAGAGATTTAAAAGGCAAAGGGGTGCAGGTCATGTTACAGGCATGAAACCAGAGCAGGGTCTTATACGTGCAGATTATGGAAATGGAGAGCCTTTGGGGCATTCCCCCAAGAAGCCCACTGAGGGCAAAAGTGTAAATTGAGGCCCACCAGCTCATGGGTTTTCTGCAAAGCAGGAGCCTTCACTTGTTGAACAATAGTAGCAGCTGTGAGGACCTTTTCCATCCTCCTGACACCTTAATTCACTGCTCTGAACTTGTTTGCTCTTGCCAATGGCTTTTGCTCTCCTTTCATCTCAGTCTTGCGCTCTGCTCTGCCTGTTCTCCTCCCCTTTCTGTCCATCTGCTGAATTTTCTGGCTTGCTTTACTTGTTGTCTTTTCCTTCTGAATAGTTTCTGCTCCCCACAAGTGTGAGTGCAGCACGCATCCCCAAAACAAACTTGCTTATAAACCGGTTTCTTCATGAGAAATACTAGTAATTGTTATATTTGTAATGAAATTCAAAACATGCAAAAAAATGGAAGTGATTCAACAGTCATACCTTCATTCAGCATATTTTCTATGCCCTAGAGCCCAGGAATGCCTTCAGGTAATTTAAAAAGAAGAAAAAAAACCTTGTTCTTTAGCGGATGGTGTAATACTTGAGACTAGTTAGAAGTATGTCAACAAGACGTAATTAATAATAGCTAGTGTCAGGAGTATCACAGCCTATTAGAAAGGTCAAGTAAAGAACACTAAATCCATCAACCCTCTATCCCTCCATCTAATTTCTCCAACTTCAAGATTTTATGAGGGAAAATCCTTATATATTATAGCACTGAATTCAAGTACATTTTGGTACAAATAAATAATGATAGGATTTTATTAAGTTGTCAGAATGTAGCAGTGTAGCAAAGGTTTGGCTTGAATTCCTTGACATTTAATCTTGGGATCAGGCCATAAATGTTTTAATGTCCATGAATAATCAGGCCTTTGATTTATTTTGTGATGAAAATAATAATGCTAAGGGACACCAACTGATGGGGTGACATTGCCATCCTAATGTCACGTTAAAATTAACATGAGTTTATGGCTTGAACCTGCTTGTCTGAGCAAGATCACAAAAGTAAGAATATTGTTCCTTCTTCGATTATATAACTTCCTTCCATGCTGAGATTTTCCTCAAATGTCATTCCTTTGATCATCTGTATATCAATACTCTGTGTTGCACCTGATGAGTTCAGAGTTTCTGATGATATAACTGCAGTTAGCTGTAAAGTGTAACTTTAAGGTAATGCATAAAGTAATGCAATAAGGAGTGTTTATTGTGTACTTAGCAAATTGTAATTTTTAGAATTTTGTTGTTTAGTTTTAGGAGCTTTGTGCACAAATGTAAGTGTAATTTGGGCCTTTAGAGAAACATGGGGAAGGCTTCAATTCTAGTATAAAAAATCAAACGTTGCCAACTTGTTTCCTTGATTTCTATCAGGGTGGGGTGAAAGCAGTCAGAGATGAAAACATTTTCTTTTATGCCTTGTTCTGGGAAAATATAAGATTCCAGCTTTCAAAAGTTAGCTAATAGCTGGTGATATTTATTTTATTATTTAAGACTGTGACTTATATCAGACAATTCCAAACTTTAACTTATTTTTCAGAGCTTAGAGATAGAATAGTATACAGGACAAACCCATGCGAAGTATGGAGATCTGTAATGTCAATGGCAGAGAATACTTTTTCATGCATGCTAGAAAAGTTATGTCCTGAAAAAAAGAAAAGACTGTTGGATTACTACCTACTTATATAGGTTCTTGTATTTTGCACATCACAGTGCATACTGCAGTTTTATGGAATAGCGGAGGGATTTTTATATATCTCTCTTTAAAGAAATCATAAATAGTTTAAATGAATGAATCTTTAATGTAATAAAGGTGATTGTAGCTGGGCCTCAGCCATGTAGTCACAACTGTCTAATAGTCAGCATTTATCTGTGGCCTCAGAAGTGTTGTACCACTCCTGTGGTGTGTACAATTCCTGATCAAAAACATTTAGCCAGCGTGAAAGGGGGTGGGAAAAATAGACAAGTTAAGCAGAAAAAGATCAGCTGTTTGGAGGTGTGATATCTGTAGATGACAGCCAAGTTAGGAAAGGGGGTTAGCCATTGAAATAGCCAAGTTAAACAAGAGACACTTAGGGCTAAGTAGCCTCCCAAAGGATTGATAAACTTTCACATGGAGAGTGTATGCAGCTGAGCCATTAGCCCCAAATGGTGTCTTGTTTAACTTGGCTTTTAAGATAACTAACCCCTGTCTAACTTGGATTTCCCTGATGGTATCCCACCTTTACTGGGCTGACTCTCTTTATAACTTGGCTTTTTGTATTTATAAAATGGTTTTGATCAGATAGCACTCTCATTTTTTTTGGTTCAGAAGAGAATTAAGCTCAGTTTAGAAAAGAACTAAGTTGCAAGAAAGAATATATTAATGTTGCATTGAGAGACAAGCTGATTTTAATAAAACACAATTGGAGAATGGAGAAAAATGAACACAGCCAGAACAAGATTTTAACCTACAGCTTGCTCTCCAACAAGCAGATTTTGTTGCCATAAGTCTATTTGGAGAAGAGCTGATTATTTTTTTGCAACTGAACGAGCCCACCTAGTCCCTTAAAATGAATAGAAATATGGAAAATTACAAAAAGAAAACTGATATTGCACAAGGGCAAAAAATCTTACATCTGAATGTGTACTCGTGTCTGTGCTGACACCACTGCAAGAAAATCAGACAATGTAAATAACATACGGTTTGTTTTTCCAACCAAAGGAAAGAAGGAAGACAAGGGGGTTTAATAAGTTTGGCAAGTTGTCCCTTCCAAACCATCATACTTTAAAAGGGACATTTTGTGTATATTCCAATTCTGCAGATGCACTGAGAGCCAAATCCTACTCTTACTGAAGTCAATGGGAGTTTTGCCATCAGCTTCACTAAGACCAGGATTTGGCCTCTAAAGAATTAATTCTAACAATTGGAGTTGTCAGGGCAGTAACAGATTTCTCATACAAGTTTTGTCCTGTGTGGATAGGGAAATGCTAATTTTTTAGCTTGGCCAAAGACACTTTTGTGACTCTGAATGTGTGGGATGTGGAAGTGTATCTGTAGGGAGAAGCCATTGCACCCAGCCAAGGAGAAGCATCTGATGAGCTCTCCTATAAACAGCTGGGGTTAATCTCTAGATTGATGCCTCTTGTTCTTGTGGAAAACTTCAATCTCCCTGATATCTACTGGAAGTACAATAGAGCAGAAATGAAGCAGTCTAGGAGGTTCCTGGAGTGTGTGGAAGACAACTGCCTTGCACAGATAGTGAATGAACCAATGAGGGAAGGTGCCCTCCTGGACTTGCTGTTTGTGAACAGAGAAGGTCTTGTGGGGGATGTGGCAGTAGGAGGACGCCTAGGACGCAGTGATCATGAGATGATAGGGTTTTCTGTTCTATGTGAAGTGAAGAGGGTGGTTAGCAGGACAGTAGCATTAAATTTCCAGAGACTTTGAACTCTTCAGAAGGCTGGTTGGCAAAGTCTCCTGGGAGACAGTACTTGAGAGCAAGGGAGCCCATGAGGGCTGGGAGCTCTTCAAAAAGGAGATCCTAGCAGCTCAGGAGAAAGCCATCCCCGTGTT
The DNA here is from genome assembly GCA_033558105.1 of Coccyzus lansbergi. Classification (NCBI taxonomy): domain Eukaryota; kingdom Metazoa; phylum Chordata; class Aves; order Cuculiformes; family Coccyzidae; genus Coccyzus; species Coccyzus lansbergi. The sequence goes on along the minus strand of JAUMJK010000232.1, from coordinate 2,881,560 downwards.
CCAGAAAAAAATGCCATCAGGGGGAAAAAAACAGCTGGGTTGAACAGAGAGATCTTGAGTGATATCAAGAAGAAGAGGAATGTTTATTGGCTCTTGAATAGCGGAGAGACCTCTTGGGTGGATTACAGGAGGGAAGCGAGATTGTGTAGAGGAAAAAAAACAAAAGGGCTAAGGCTCATCTAGAAATCATATTGGCAAAGTCTATGAAAGATACAAAAAATCTTTCTATAAATATATAAATAATAAAAGGAGGACTAGGGAGACCATACAGTCCCTATTGGATGCAGAAGGAACAACAGCGTCAGGGGGTGAGGAGAAGGCTGAGGTACTTAATGCCTTCTTTGCCTCAGTCTTTAATTCTAAAGAAATTTGTTCCCCCTATGTACAAACCCCAGAACTAGAGGAGCAAAATGAGGCTCCCATGGTCCAAGAGAAGGTGGTCAGAGCCTTGCTTGCCCAGCTAGACACCCACAAGTCTATGGGTCTAGATGGGATTCACCCAAGGGTATTGAGGGAGCTGGCGGATGTACTGACCAAAGCCCTTTCCATCGTCTTCCAGCAGTCCTGGAAGACTGGGGAAATTCCACTGGACTGGAGGCTGATGTTGTGCTCATCTACAGGAAGGGTTGCAGGGAGGATCCAGGGAACTACAGGCCTGTCAGTCTTACTTCAGTGCCAGGGAAAGTCATGGAACAGGTGATCTTGAATGCTATCATGAAGCACATGCAAGAGAACCGGGTGATCAGACCCAGTCAACACAGGTTCACAAAAGGCAGGTCTTGACAAATTAACCTGATCGCCTTTTATGACAGAGTGACTCGGCTGCTGGACGACGGAAAAGCTGTGCATGTGGTCTTCCTGGACTTCAGTAAAGCCTTTGACACAATTTCTCACAGCATTCTGCTAAAGAAACTGTCAGCCTCAGACCTGGACAGGCGCACACTCTCCTGTGTGGAAAACTGGTTGGATGGCCGGGCCCAGAGTGGTAAATGGTGTTAAGTCCAGCTGGAGGCCAGTGACAAGTGGTGTTCCCCAGGGCTCAGTGCTGGGTCCAGCCCTGTTCAATATCTTCATCAATGACCTGGATGAAAGCATTGAGTGCACCCTTAGCCAGTTTGCAGATGACACTAAGCTGGGTAGAAATGTGGATCTGCTGGAGGGTAGGGAGGCTCTGCAAAGGGATCTGAACAGGCTGGACTGCTGGGCAAAGTCCAGTGGCATGAGGTTTAACAGGGACAAATGCCAGGTCCTGCACTTGGGTCACAACAATCCTATGCAGAACTAGAGACTAGGAGAAGTCTGTCTAGAAAGCTGCCTGGAGGAGAGGGACCTGGGGGTGCTGGTCGACAGCCGACTGAATATGAGCCAGCAGTGTGCCCAGGTGGCCAAGAAGGCCAATGGCATCTTGGCTTGTATCAGAAACGGTGTGACCAGCAGGTCCAGGGAGGTTATTCTCCCTCTGTACTCGACACTGGTGAGACCGCTCCTTGAATACCGTGTTCAGTTCCAGGCCGCTCACCACCAGAAGGATGTTGAGGCTCTGGAGCGAGTCCAGAGAAGAGCAACAAAGCTGGTGAAGGGGCTGGAGAACAGGCCTTATGAGGAATGGCTGAAAGAGCTGGGGTTGTTTAGCCTGGAGAAGAGGAGGCTGAGAGGAGACCTCATTGCTCTTTACAACTACCTGAAAGGAGGTTCTAGAGATGAAGGAGCTGGCCTCTTCTCCCAAGTGACAGGGGACAGAACAAGAGGAAATGGCCTCAAGCTCTGCCGGGGGAGGTTTAAACTGGACATTAGGAAAAAAAAAATTCACCGAAAGGGTCATTGAGCACTGGAAGAGGCTGCCCAGGGAGGTGGTTGGTTCACCTTCCCTGGAGGTGTTTAAGGTGTGAGTGGACGAGGTGCTAAGGGGCATGGTTTAGTGTCTGATAGGAATGGTTGGACTCGATGATCTGGTGGGTCTCTTCCAATCTGGTTATTCTATGGTTCTATGATTTATGTATATTTTGATGAAGGACAAGGACAGTATTTGTGTGCTGGTACTGTGCTGGGTGCAGCATGGCCCAGAGCCTGATAGAGGGCTCTGACAGCTCCTGTGCTATAAACAGTTATTCATAATAGTGTTACAGAGCACATAAACAGTGTTCTGTTCCTATGATAAATACATTAAATGGGTAACATGTTGTTCTCATGTAGGAACATATGCTTTACATAATTTAGTAATGCAGTGCTTTATATAGGCTTTTAGAATAAAACCAGGAAGGTGTGTTATTCCACACTGCTCCCCAGCTTCTACTCAAGCATTGCTGTATTTAACAGGAAAACACATTTTGTAGTGACAGAGATAAGTATTTTGCCTTTTCTTTAGAGCAACAGCTTTTAAATTGTGCTAAAACATCCATAGAGAACAAATACGTACTGCCTGTTGTGTACAACCTTCTACCCTTTCGTGTATTCTTATATGTAAGGTAACCACAGTGCCGTTCAAAAACATCATTCTCAACTTGAAGCACATGGCACTGGTAGAAAGCAAAGGAATTTTTAAGTATTTGAACTTTCTGGCATATATATATAAGTGTGTGTGTGTGTGTATATTATATAAAGTGGTTTTTTTTATATAAAGAGAGCTATCTTTTTGAAACTATTTGATTTTCGTTGAAAAAAATCTTACTTCAGTGTTTCTACCACAACAAAAAGTGAAAATTGCAGCAAACTGAAGAGGAAAAAAACCCCACAAAATCCCAGTGAAAATTATATGACGTTTAGAATAATGCAGTGGAGTATGAGTGAGTGATAGGAGACCATTGTGATGTGTGTGGGTAAGAAAGAACAGGATTTTTTCCATATCATTAAGACGTCAATGTAAAGCTGCTTGCTTTATTTAGAGGGTATTGACCTGTAAATTCAGTTTATTTTCTTCATGTAGGTAGGTAGAACCACTGCGAGAGGGAAAGCTCTTGCATTAATGCACTTCTCATTTTCTTCCAGGAGAGTTCACAACTGCTACAAATGCCGTCAGTGCAGCTTCACAGCTGTTGACACTCAGTCACTACTAGAGCACTTCAACACTGTTCACTGTCAGGAGATGGACATCACTACAGCCAATGGGGAGGACAGTCATGGCGTTTCATCTATCAAAGAGGAGCCAAAAATTGACCTTAAGGTCTACAGTCTGATTAATCCAGACCCCAAAATGGGGGAGCCCATATCTGACAGCGTAGTGAAGAGGGAAAAGATAGAAGATAAGGAAGTGCTCAAGGAGAAAGGTTGGACTGACAGTCCCAGTGATGATCTTCGCAATGTGACCTGGAGAGGAACAGACATTTTGAGGGGAAGCCCATCATACACACAGTCTAGCCTAGGCTTATTGACCCCAGTGTCTGTTGGCCAAGAGCAGCCAAAGCCTTTAAGGGATAGTCCGAATGTAGAATCTGCCCATCTTGCGCGGCCCATTTACGGCTTGGCAGTGGAGAACAAGGGCTTCCTGCAGGGCATGCCAACTGGAGCAGCAGAGAAAACTGGGCAGCTCACCCAGCCCTACACAGGATCCGGGGACACCAAGACGAAGGATGAATCCCAGTCCTTATTACGGGTAGGAAGCTGTCTTTTTTTATTCTTGCTTTTACATGTATGTTATGTTTAATGAGGCATGCAAATGATTTCTTCAGTTCCTGAGTAATACCATTGGGGTTTTTTTTCCATGCATGGAACAAAAAAACGACTGAAACATGTAGAGCTAAGCTGACAGGTAAATGTTCTGAAGTGTTTGCATAAAACAATGTATATATTGATGTAGTATTAGTAAGCAAGTGCTTCTGCTTTTGCTATTTTCTCTGATTGAATTTTGTTTTAATTATTCCTGCTAATTGTGCAGGTTGATGGTGCATTTGAAGTAGGAAGGTTTAGAACCCCAGAAGGCTGCACATCTGTTACACTAAAACAACTAATCACCTCTTAAATTATGTGGTGGTGTGACAGTTCACACTTAAGCAAGATCTCACGTTATTAAATAGCTATCATATGAAACCCGAGATACATATTAATAAAATTTAACTTCTTTTTTTCTGTAAAGCAACATAATTATATATCAGTTTTGACACTTGTCTGGTTGCCTTGGAAGCAAAAGAGGGGAAAAGGAAGGAGCTTGGGTTATAAGCAAAAAAGATTTGTCACACAAAATCATTCCTTTTCTGTCTTTTTTTTTTTTAAGAGAAAGGTCCTATATATAAACAGCTTCTCCTTCTATCAAGGTATGCTTTTTCCACTGTATGGAAATCTGGTGTTAGAAAAGCTCTTAGATTTGGAGTAGCTGTACAGGGTGATGTGTGTCTTTCTCTTGGAGTTGTCATTGTATATTTTCAAGGCTGCTCCCTATCTGAACTTTTAGAAACTTGCTATGCGACTGGTCAGGATGATCAACTCTTTTTCTTCATTATCTTTTATAAGAACATTTATAGTCATAACATCCATTACTCTAAGAGTGAACAACAAATCAAAAGAAGACAAAAAGCAAGATAAATGTTTTATTCCATGGCCTGCTACGCATAGGTATATATGTCTCTCTATGCATGTCTCACAAGCTCTTTTTAGGTGAAGTTGGTGGTCTTAAGAATGTTCTAATTATAAATTTATGTTTCTGTCACTTAAAGTCTGCATGCAATTTAGGGTGATCGTAGTCTTTTGTGCCACAGAACATGAATGGTTTCTGATGTAAGATTTTGAAGCGTATGAGAAACAGAACGACACACTCCCTTTTGCAAACCTGGGTGTGTGCTCACTGTGAATGTCAAGATTATATTTCTCTCCTCCATTTGGAAATATATATAAAAATATATACACATATGTCTGACTAGCAGTGGAATTCATGTTGTATATATGATACTAGTTATATCCCACTTCAGTCCTTGTACTGATTCTTAGCAACGCACATACATATTGGCCAGAAAAGGCATTTATATTGTGGATTATCACAATCTAAGTAGTTTTCATTTTTCTTTTGACTACTAAAGGATAAAAAACCCTCCAATTAAACAAGAATCTGCAGAACAGCATGGTATAATGCAGAGTCAGCTATATAAAGTTCTAAATTTGTTTGGTAGCTAGAGCCTAAAGTCTTAGTAAGTGGTAAAATAAGGCCCTTATATTATCAGTTCCACCCATTGATGAATATAGAAGGGCAAAATGTACACTGGCTAGTTCATATGCCCCATTTAAAAATAAATTCAGACTTTTAAAAAAGTTTTTATACAAAACCATTATTTTTTTTTTTCAAATCAGTATTTTTTTAATTTTGGAAAGTTTTTGGTCATTTCTCTATGTTCAGATCTATGAAGTACCTGCAAATTCCATAGTTTTCTGAAAAAGGAAAAAAGCTCATTTTTGTTTATTACAGTGTATATAAATTAATTCCTTGCATTTTCCTTTTTTTATTCTTTTATAAAGTTTGTAGAAGTATTTATTGGAGGACTAGGTCTGTACTGACACCCTTCAAAGAGTAATTACTTTTGTGTACACTTCTGACTACCTTGCTCTTTGAACTCTGTTGTGCCAAGAACTTGTTTGTCTGAGTATTTTCCTTAGTTATAATATTTTAATTTTCACTTTTCTTCTTTGACAACTGGGCAAGTTGCCTTTGTCAGTTGGAAATATTTAAAGGAAAAAAAAAGAAGAGAAGGAGGTTAACTTTCTACATCTGCTGAATGGAGTCCATAATTGTATATATTTCATCACTATTTATAGAAAAGGGAAAATAATCACAGTTCAACCTTCTTGAAGGTAACGGGTGATCTGAAGTACAAGAGATGTTGGTAGGTGAAGCAATGTGGTTCTGTGAGTGATACTAATTATTCCAATAAGATTGATATTCCCTGTTACCCTGGATCTATGAAGAAGATCATAGAAACCTAACTCTATCATTTTGCTCTTGATTTGTTTTTCTGTAGACAGTTACGGGATGCAGTACTGCAGCCAGGAAACAAAAAGAAGAAAGTTATGGTCAGCCTGACCAGTGGAAGGGAGCTTTGTGTCAGATATTATCTGACATACATATTTGGCCCAGAGACAATTAGAAATTTTTCAAACAAGAGCTTCCCTTCCATTCTGGGGAAAGCTAATTTTTGTAATCCTCTGAAATAAAAGAAAATTCTCTGTATTGTTAAGCAGATTTCTCATGATTATCCAGTTTCGGAGAAATTTATTTATTATATAGAAAATAGCTAATACTGTGCTAAAAGTTGGACCTTTCTAAAGCAAAGCCATAGATCAGTTCATACTTCTGGTATAATATAATGAATAGTCATGCAAAATACTGTATCCCAGTATGACTAGTCACTAGGAAACAAAACCTATAATAAAATTATTGCGGACACCTTCATTTTTTTTCCTCCAAAGACACAGAGGAAGCCAAAAATCTAGGATTACTCAGTGAAAAAAACCTGTGAGAAATAGACTGAAAAAAACCCCCAAACTAACATATCCTTTGGTTTTACTGGTTATTCAGTATTTATAAAGTGATTCTGCCTATTACAAATGATTTGTAATGATTCAATAGTAGCAGTAATACCATGTACTGTTCTTTTTTTAGTTTTCTCATGACTAGGGGAAGGGAATTGGTGAAATCATGGTTTTCATATTTTTTTAATCATAGATAGAGGTTAATATTGAAAGTGTTTTTTTCTAGATACTGAGTTTAGGAGTGATTAGCATTTTAATAAAATACCAAAGACAATGCAGATCAACTGAAAAAGGAGTCTACAGTTGCAATCTACAATTGCCCACAAATATCCTTAATGCCTACAGGATAATTGTAAACTTTTGGAAATTACTTTGGAGTGTTTTTCAGCTTTGCACCTTGTGGAAGCCATTTCTATGCTGCTTTCTTACATTCCTTCCATGCACAATGGACCTGTTCCCTCCCCAGTTTCTGTGCTACAGTAGATTATTCATGGGAGTCATTAGGATAGAATTTCTTTCCTTTTTTGCAGCTAAAAGACCGAATGGTTTGTGTGGGAGCTGGGGATGGTGCCGTGGTGATAGCTTGAACTCTGCATGTGTCTGAACACACATATGCAGTGGACGCACCTTTTTCCCTGAGAGCGCTTCCAAACTGTGTGTGTGTAACAGAATCTTTCTCAGGGGCTTGGTACACTTCTGTGAGTAGCTTTAATTTATTTTTCTTATTAAAATGTTTCCAGCAGCTGTACTTACAGTGAATCGGTATGTTTTGCAAATGGGAATTACAAAATCTGTACCTCAGCATGGTACAATGTAGACATTATTTCTGCTCTTCCTTAGAGTAGCTGATTTTATAGTTTAAAGATTTGTTGATACTGGAAGGTCTATTGAGATGCAAAAATGTTCTTTTTTTTGGGTAGCACATTGGCAGCCAGCAGACTCTGGGCCAGGCAGATTGTTTAATGCTTTGAACGCAGATCTTGGACAGCAGGAACTTTTTGCTAAACTGATTTTAAATGAAGTGCCCTGTTTTGGTATGTGTGGACACTGCTGAACAAAGTTTTTCCACAAAATTGGGAACTGCAACCTGAGCCTTCAGACCTATACACAGACTACTTAGCCCACTTAAAGGTAATCGGTAGACACTGCTGCCTTGCATCGTTGTTTAGCTGATGCAGATGCAGAATGGCACAGATCAGTGTGTCCTGTGGTGCCACATTAACCTGACGGCAACAGATGCCTGTGAATTAATAATAGTTCATGTAAAGGGAGATTTGTGTTCTATCAGGGGAAGAGGTGGTCAACCTATTGCAAAAGTACTGATGATTTTGATCAAAGGCAGACTACAGGCTGTAACATTAAATATCTAATGGAAGTTATGTTAACCTTTGCTATGAGCTTTTTATATAGGGCAAAGGATAAAACCAGCTCTTCTATTAAATCAAGATTATTTTGCACTGTAATGGTCAGGCTGTTTACACACTATAGGAAATAATGGTGTTTCAAGAAAGTTTCCATTTACTCAATAAAAGTTATTTTCTTTTTGTCTGTGATATTTACACTTCTGCAATTTCATATGATGTTCTGTCTAGAACTGGCTATATGGCTTTAAATTGGGGGGAGACAGGAAATCAGAAAAAGTTATTATTTCCTCTCTCAGTTTTCTGTTATTGTATCTGGCTGACTGACAGCTAATTTTAAAGTAAGCAATAAATATGTATGTATCAGGAAATTTGCATAGAATTGATTTAATATCAGTGTAGCAAATATCAGACACAGTCCCTAACAGTGAAACATTATTTCTGCTATTATAAAATACTGATTCTTGTTATCGACAGGGTTAGATGCTGCATAGCTGCAAAGCAGTAGAAATGCTGAACTGGCCTTTGTGACTTCCAAGACTTTTCTATAAACATTCAGTTCCTGTCCTGAAGGATAACATAACTGTGAGGGGAATCCTGCCTCTGTGATGTTGGTAGAATTATTGCTGCTGCTACCTTAGCAGGAGCACAGAGTGCAACACTGGGAGGTTCAAGCTCTCCAAGAGGGATCTTAGTTTAAATGTGATCTTTTTGGTGGTGACTTCAAAGTAATAGATGGAAGTTTTTGTGCACTTTGGCATTGTGTCCTACTTCCAGCTACTTTTTAATAGCAACATTTTAATGGTATATCTACAGAATTAAAGTTAATGCATACAATTGTATCATACACCTTATATTTAAGCTAATGGAAGTTGTGAGTGCTGCATCTCATCCCTCAGCCACTTTGGAGAAGAAAAAACAGCCCTTTAAAGAAGAAACATCTGAAATAGGTTTTCTGTAGCTGCATCTCATTTTTTTCCCATTTCCTCTGACTCTGTTAGAGATCTTTCAGGAAGTATTTATAGTCAAGGCCATTCATTGCCATACGAGTCCTCTAATTAGCTGAGGGGAACTCAGCAGGCACTGTGTCTTACTAATGCACAGAGCTCTGTCAGGTCAGAGAGCTGCCAAAGTATTTTGTTTTTTTTAGAAGCACCTGTTTCTACAAGTCTCTGCCTGGGGAGGCAATGGGCTACTTTTTTTTTTTTTTGTTAAATATAACTACATCTTGGAAAAAAGCAAAAATCCTCCAACAAAGAAAATAAGAAAATAAAGTTAGAACTTACAAATAAATGGGTTTGAAGCATTGGGTTTCCTGTGCAAAACAGAGGCAGGTAAAATCGCAGTGCTGGTGAAAGACTTGTGAACTAAGCTAAAATAACTTTCTGAAGTTTTCAAGTAGTTTAGAAACAAACATGTACTTGGCTACTTTTAGTAACTACTGGAACCAAACCCACAAGAAATTGAAAGTTTTGCATTACTCATTCTGACAGAGTGATCAGATAGGGCTAAAAAGTAACATTTAGAAAAATGTTAACCTGCCCAATTAAAGGCGTGTTTCTGTTTTTTGTGTAGGGTGTGTCTGTCCTGTGGAGAGGCAACCCCACCTCCTGCATGTTTACCCACCCGGCAATGCATAGTTTTTATTTATTTTTTTTCTTCTCCCTTTTACAAAATGCGGTTTAGAAGAGAATTAAATGATAAAATCATTATTTGGGTGGGGCACAGTAATAATGCAAAAGGGCAGCAGCTACGTCAAAATCCTTGATGAAAAGGTGAATCAGTATGTGGAACAAAGGGCTGGGGAGATCGGTATGAGCCCCCGGGCCGCTGCGTAAGCAGCAGGATTTATTGAAGTTGCTATGATCAATAACAATGATTCAAACAGGGAGAACTGAGATAATTCTTGATTTAAAACAAGCTGCTGCATTTGAATGGGAGAGAAAGTAATAAAGACACGAACAAAAGAATGCTTTCTTGCATTGAACTGAGTGGCTAAACCAGATTAACAATCAGTGTCAGATGCAATTAACTCAAATTTATATTACCCTTAAATAGTTTGGGTAGAAGAGCATCTCTTTTGCTCTCTTTTGCTGGTCTGGTATCTGGTGTCCTGCTGTTGGTGGGAGTGAGAAGCAGCAGCCACCATTGTCACCTGGCTGATGCACACCTGTGCCAAGTCCTGGTGGTGTGAGGCAAATGCCACCCTGGTGCTTAAGACAGGTGCTCTGTGCCATCTGTCCCCTGGGGAACGGCAGATACTGAACTCGACTGGAGGGTGGGAGCATCCGTGGTGAGCTGGGACAGCTCTCCGTGGCAGCCCCTATCTCAGCCCCTCTGTGCTACTCAGCTGTCCTTGTTGATGCTGAAAACAACCCAGTCTTGCAGCCCTTATTCATGCCCCCTTGCTCCAAACTGGCCACATTAAATGAGGAAACATTATTCCTTTAGGTGCAACCAGTCCAGCAGCTGGTTTTTGTTTTTTAACTGTCTTCATATACTTTCCTAAACTTTTAATTTTTTATTTTAAAATAATTGTGTTTACTGTGGATGCAGTTCTGTGAAAGCAATGTCAGGGTATGGAGCACAGCTGTGGGCACTGCAAAGGCAAACAGTGCAGCAGCAGCTCCTTCCAGTCTAAACAATTCTGAAAGCTGTCAATGGGAAGTCTTGTTTAAACTGGGAAGTAAGTGAATGTGGCTTCTTGCATGATGACTAATGTCAATAATTAGCTGAGCGTCTCCAAAGTTTCAAAAAGTTAAGCGCAACTATAATCATTATATAGCCCTGCTATTGTTCCCCATTGCTATTAGTATTTAGCAACCTGTAGATTTTCAATGGAAAACTAAATTTCATAGATGAATGCAGGTAAGAATTGTACATAGTTCTATTTTTGCGTGAAGTACTATGGTGCTGAACGCTGAAAATCTATGTGAAGATAATTTTAAAATCTGGAAGTGCAGAGTTCCTTTATGTGCTGAACTTCAGACAACCCTCTCCATGTGTTTGGTAATTAAATACATGATAAATATAGTCTTTTAGAGTAGGGATATTATGCTAGACAGTATATAAATGTTTATTGGACCAAAAAGGGAGCGTTGTAATTGTATTTGTTTTGAAGGGATCCAGGTGCTATCCACATCTGAACAAATTTGAAATGGTAAAGATTTAAGAACAGAAAAAAATGGTGCACACAGGTGGTGTAATTTTTCCATGGAGGTGTCTAGGGGTTAATATATTCAGTTAAAAATGACAACTATGGAAAATAGTTGTTATATGAACAGATGTGTGCTGAAATGTATATGTATATGTATATGTATATGTATATGTATATGTATATGTATATGTATATACACATGTACATGAGGTATACAAAAGCACTTTTCTTTGTTACCTTAGCACTCCTCAGAATGTGCATGTGGCCACTGTGGAAGTGGTCTTAATTTTAAGATCTCTATTGTAGCACAATTGATTTAGTGAACAATTTCCTGCCTAATATAATTCATTTATTTCTTTTACCAAGTTCTGTTTTTAAAATTAAGTCTTATAATGGCTAAATGGTTCTGTTGGTGTTTTTCTAAGCATTTTGCTAAGTATACTTGTGTATATTTTAGAGAATTTTACAGTTTTGTTGTTGTGATCTTATAATATGTGTGTGTATGTACATATTCCATATTGCGTGCTATGTATTTAGGGTTCAAGTAGGATAGAATTTATGCATAAATATGAGTGGAGGAATAAAGATGTTTTCTTTTTTTGCATTGTGCACAGTATTAGGTTTCTGAAACAAATGGCATGGTGGCAGCCCAGGCTATGTAGCACTTTGCAGGCAGCTAGCAAATAAGCTTTGAAATCTTTACTGAGTTTATGTATCCTTGTGCTGCCTGAGATTTGTGAGTCATATTTCTGAATCATTTTTTTTTAGTTAGATGGTTAATGCCCAATGATTTCTTGGCTGTTCTAGGCCTTAGTCTCCTGATTCTGTCTATAAAATGGAAACAAGGGCACTTTCTTGTCTTGAAAGGTGAGAGCGAAGAAGAGTGCATTAAACTCTTTCTCTTGCAACATTACAGTCACAGAACAAAACCCTGATGCATAGGCATCCTGAATCAATACTCTTGGTTAACTTCTCTGAGCATGATTGTGTAAAGTTTTGCAAGAGTACCAGGAAAAAAAAGGAAAAACTTAAGAAACAGATTATAATTTAATTTTAACATTGTTAAAATTCTTATTCTTCAGCCTAAAAAAAAAAAAAAAAAAGAAAGCAGGAATTTTGGAGCAAGGCATTTGCATTTCTTGTTTGACTTTGACCTCACTTTGGTTTATGTTCCTCTGATGTGTGCAGTGGCAAACTATACATTTTCACTTATGGGAAGAAGTCTTTTAACGATGGCTTACAGTACAGTCTTTAATCATGTGAGTTGCCTCCAGCACTTGCTGAGAGTGAAGTTCCACCCTCTCCATTTTCAGTTGCATTGTACTATCGGCTGTTTCTCCTTTCAAGACTGTCTGTGATTTGAAAATTGTGTTTAAATTAAAAAAAGCGAGGAAGAGAAATAAATAATCAGAGCATTTGTCAAGGAATTTGTTATGAATGGGAACAAGGAGCAATGCAAACAAGCTTGGAATGAGTTTTATTTCATATGTTATTCTGGGAGCCTACAATTTCTGGTGAGAAAATGGCATATTTTAGGTCTATTTCCTTCAATTTTTGGCACGGAGCAATGCCTGTTTTGTTCAGTCAGATGTTCAACTGTGAATTTTAGATTCTTAGAACTAATTTTAGTAGGTGGGGGGCAAATTTATTATGATGCTACAAATAGAGTTTTATCACAGCTGCTTCTTTGCAATTATAAAAAATTGGCTATGAAACACTTAAACTGTGTTTACTGGTTTCCCCCAAAAAATAATAAAAAAAAATCATCAGTACAAAACTCTGTCTTATTTCTCTTAAAGTTCTGAGTATGATAATTTATATGCCCAGTATTTTGAATCTAACTTAATGTTTGATTTTCATGCTGCTTTGCCTCCATATCCATGCTCAAATGACTCTCCCATTCTTTCCTGAAGAAATTGTATCTTTTTGTATTAGGGTGAGTTTCAGAGCTGCTTCTGAAATTGCTGTAAATCACACATAGACCTCTTCAGACTTATTTAAAAAATATTAGAAACTTCATTGGAAGTTGGACACTTCAGAGCTTTTGCTACTCCAGTCTGTACATGACTAAAAGGCTGTAAGGCAGACACAGCAAGGTAGAAGCTTTCAAATCAAAGCAAAACTTAATATAGCACTATTATCCCCTTTATAAGACATATGGAGAATGATACCTTTACATATTTATGACTTTTTTTTCTAATAGTAACTACTTTAATGATCATGAGCTTATATTTTTGAGTTAGAAGAGAAATTACTGAGTTACACTCATTTTTTTTTATGTTTCATGACAACTCCTCTCCCAATGTAAAGTGGATACATTCCAGATCTGTTTAAAAGTTTGTATTGTGCAGAATAACTTAGTGAGCTTTTTTGTTGAGAAAGTAATTTTCTTTCCAATTCAGTTAATGAACTCAGCTATGGTGATCACTTTGGCAATCCTCTCTACAGCTGGTAAAGAAGACAAACATCTCTAAAGCTCTCCATTTGACAGTAGTATGGTACCTGAAATTATGTTACTGAAATCCTTTTATATTTGACTGAGGTATGCTAGAAACATAAATATTTCCTTTTGTTTAAAGTCCTCTTAAATCCTACCTTATACAGTGTTTGAGAGGTGGGGAGAGTTAATGGAAAACATGATTAAAATCTTCTAGGTTTCAAGGCTTGTAAACAGCTTGGCACCTACCTATGTTTGTGTACACATGTGCTTTACTGGTTGTTTACTAATGAAAAGGCTTTTCCACCGAACACAAGATTTCTGTAGTTATTTAGCCAAATGGTTTGTAGAAGTAATAACAATAATTTTAAAAGCAGAAATCATATTACAACTTTACTGATTTTTCCATTACAGAAAATTATGTTCTGCTTAGAAGAAGTTTTAAATCTGGGTTGATTTTTAAATAGTTCTTTTCATTCCTTTAAGACTGTAAGCTTAATCATCACTTAATCAATTCCCCTTTGCCTCCTAATAGCCAACTAAATGATAGAGGTCTTTGCAATGGTCATCCGTAACAACTGTCAGATTTGATGTTGGGACTTCTACAATAATTAAGAGGGCAGTTGGTGTCCATTAAATTTGATTCCTTAGTTTGGACTTGGTCTGGTTGTCACCTAACTGACTCCTCATGTGATACTCAGTTTTAGTCAAACCTTGTGACCAACTGTGTATATCTTATGAGAGGGCTGTTTCATTTGCCCCAAGTTGGTATTGGTGTGGACATCTAGATTGAACAGGTTCTGAAATTTCGGTGAGTTGAGCAGTCAGTCTGGAATGAAGCCTTAATCATTACTAGAGGTATTTTAAGGCTTTCTGAGTAATACCCTTCTTTAGAAGTGAAGCGTAAGCCATTTTGGACATCAGTCTCCCAAACATGTTACTGTTAGGACAGAACATTTTAGAAAACATTGATTTGAGAAATACTTTACCTGTACTGGTTCTGTAGGTCCCTGTCAAAGAAGTTACATTTTATGAGCACTAGGAAGTTAAAAAGATCTGTGTGTCATCACTGAAGGACTCCCAGTACCTTGGGAACTGCAGAGGGGGGGTGATTGGTGCTTTGCCTGGACATTGATGCCTCCATACCCCTGCTGTCAACTGTTTTTATCAATATAGATCTGCTTCCCTCTTTGCTTGGCCAGTTTACCAGGATCTTCACTGTAATCACTATTGTCTTGTCTTTAGGTTGGTTTGACTCTTTCACCCATCAATCTTTTGTAGAACTCTGATTTTCTATAGTAAAAGTCATTGATATTCTCCTAATTTGGAGCTTTCTTTTGAAAGAAAAGACACTAAACCATTATAAGAACTGTCTAAGCTTTCTGATCCACCTTTCCTAAAATATACATTATCTACATTATAAATGGAGGTTTCCTGCTATGGAGAGAATTAAGCAAAATTGTCTAAATCTCCATCTCTCGTTGGCATCTGCACTTTGGCATGGTTGGGTGTTAGTCTGCATGGGCTTTGCTCTGACAAGTTTTCCTTCGAATGCCTACTAGCATGCACATAAGTGGCCCTAGCAATCTGATATCCTTCCTACCAAAAATATTCTCATGACTTTGCTTGCTTTCATCAACACCACTAAGCAGACCTCAGGTAGTGGAAGGAGACATGTTGGAGCACAGCAGAAGAACAGAATGGATGAAACTACAAATTGTTAGTCTGTTAAATACAGATTATGTCTTTGGGTACAAATTCCATTAGCGACTGAATGAGTCTGGATGGGTAGTAGCTTGTGGAAGTATTTGTTATGACAAAACCGACTTTTCATTAATAGACAAAGTTATCCTGTTTTCCTCTGTAGTCTGGCCAACATCAAAATGTTTCAAACTAATTTCAGACTTGTAAAACACTGTCTATCAGATACAGACATATGGATTGAACTAGTAATTTGCTTGCCATCTGCTGATAAAGGAAGCAAGGCACATAAGTAGAAAATGTAGGGGTTTTTTCCCCCACTGGAATGTCATATGGTACATTTAGTAGCTGTTTGTATTGACATTTTTGTTGATAGTTATGTGAAGTGTTACATTGCATTGACCTACATGTGCTTTCAGTCTCATAATTATGATTTTGGTTTTCACAAAATAATTTGATCTGTAAATGAGACAATAACCCACTTTAAATCTGAAAACTATAACTGATAACTACAGTTCTTGTGTGAAAGAGGAATAAGCATCTTCTTTTCCTCAGAGAAGAGAAGAACCTAAAATGTTAAACAGACTTAAAATTGTATTTTCTTTTAGTCAAAATTTCCCCTTTTCTCCTGAAAGAGAGCCCAGAGGTCAGGAAAAATGATACACACCCAACATACAAACAAACAGAGAAATCTGTCAAAACTTTTCTGCTCAGGGGAAAGTGGATACTTGATCTTTCTGAGTTTTCCCCTATAGGAGTCTTCTTTTACTAGCCCTGATGGTTTGTGCAGGTCCAGAGTTTGTACTGCTCTCCAAACTCTCTGCCAAAACTCGGTTGCAGTGTAATAGCTGTTTCATCTGAGGATGATTGACCTGGAGGGGTTTCCCATGGCAGGACCAGCCTGGGGGCTGCACAGTCTGCTGGAGCTGGAACGTTGCAGAGCTAGGAGCGATTCCTCTGCTGGGGTGCATTGCCTTGCTGCTTGCCTTTGGGAAGCTGCATGGTGTAAGAGTTAGAGATTTTCTGTATAGACTATTTCTCCGTGTAGGTGCTGGTTATCTGTAGAAATAATAATAATTACTCCATACTAAAAGTTGAAGTGTTTGCTCTTCTCATTCTTACATTTGACCATTTTCATGAAGCATTTAGAGTTTTTCTATTAAAAATGATAAAGCAAGTAAAAAATTCAGTAGCTTCTCAATAGGCATGTTGCTTTAATAGGTAATATACCACATTCTCAATTAGCCCTCAAATACATGGAATTTGCTTAGTTAAATAATAATAAATACTCATTTCAGCCTTTGCTCTTCCTTTTTCATTCATATTGACAAGTATTTTATTTTTTATTGACTTGTGTGATTCATTTTGAACAGATAATTCTAAAGATATTTATGTTACTATGTTATTAAACATTAGTTGTGTCTTCATAAAAGTGACTGAATTGTTGATCTAAATAAGAGAAGCCCACTTTTTTTCAGCAGCAATTGGATTATTAACTAGCCAGAAGTGTAGGATGTAAAGAATGTACTAAAGAATTTCTGTATTTGCTTGAAGTGAAAGTAATATGGGAAATCACTACTTGTCCAATATACTATTGTCTCTTTCATAAATATCTATTTTTCTGAAAACGTATGTTCCTTGTAATGACCTGCAAGGTCTGTGAACAATGCAGACACTTACTAACACACACCTCCTCCTTTTTCTGAGTGTGATTACGTATGATTTCATACTAAATACTAAATACTTACACAAATAAAAAGTTTTCCATAGTGCAGCGTTAATTACCATTTTACTATTGGCTTTTACACCATGCAGAAGGCTGTTGCAACAGTTGCAGCATTTTAACAGATGGACATTTGTTGCAAATATAGGAACTGATATCTGTGACAGCAAGAAGCCTGCAAAAGTAAGAGGAAAATTGAGACAATATTGGTGAAGTAAAAGCAGTGCTCCTGTGATGGTTTATGAAAGGCATTAAGTTACAACAAGTACTACCACTAACAGTACCATTACTATACGGTTTGTCACATTTCCCCTCTTTTTTTTTATGGCTTAAACTGCATCGAATAGGATCAGTTTGTCCTTCTGTGCCATGTTACAGCATGCTATGTCTAGATCTACTCGACATTTGATGGGCCTATTAGTTTTTGTTCTGGCTCTATTTCATTGAAAACATTAAGACTCTATTTTTCTGCTGGTATATGTTAGTATTTAGAGCATACACTGGGAAGTTTGCATCTAGAGTAATTTGATCCTTCTAATTTTTTTTTTTTTTATCATGCTGTATGGTATCTGACAATTTGCAAGTTTATAATGCTGTGAAACTTATATTGTAATTCATAAATTATAGGCATTTACAGCATTCAGTTTGACTATGTTGATGGCAGTAATGAAGTCAAGTTACTGCAAAGGAAATACTACTTCAGAATAATCAAGAGGATATCAACATCTGGTCTGACATTACCTACCAGAAACTGGTAAACTTGGTGTTGATGGGCTTATTCCCCTCAGGGTATGAAATGCCTCGCCACTGGTTAATATTTGCAGTAAGTCCATTACATAGCCTGGTCAACTGCCTTGTAAGGACATGAAAATGTGATCAATAGGTTGGGAGATGCCAAGACTCCTTCTCTTAGGCTGACTGATTTGGGACAAATACAAATTTCTTTTGTGCTTATGTTGATGAATATTTTTATTATATAGTGGCTTCCAATAAGCATTGAGATTTACATATATTAGCAAATTACTTTGGGAACATTGGTATGAGTTAGTCCAGGAGCAAAAAGTTTTATAAAAAACAGCTAAAATTTGTATGACTAGTACACACTTCTAGTCTATCAGAGATGTTCTTTTGCTGACTGAACTGTCTTACTGAGACGCTATCACACTTCTGACTTGAACAAATGGTTTCAAAACCGTTCATATCAGGTCATGTTGGTGAGAACAGCAGATTGACATGAGAGCCAAGACTGTGTAAACAGCATACTCCCATCACTGGACTAACGCATGTCCAGAGAAGTGGCAGTGTCATTCTCACTACTCAGACATTGTCAAAGTGCTATTCCCCCTTTCTCTGGTGAGAGAAAAATGACTACAAATGTTTGTTTTCAACACATGGTTGATATCTTTGTCTGTTTGTCTATCTGTCTGTAGATCAGCTGTGTCTTGTTAGGGACTTTACTCATAAGCCCTGAGAACCTTGCTCAACCTTTCATCTCCCTGTCATGTAACAGTGGGTTGTTAGAAAGAAGTGAGGAGAAAAATGTAAACTTACTGAAATGACTAAGAAGTCTATAGTCGGTGTCAAAGAAGCGAAGGAATGGACTGAAGCGAGGATGTGTGTAGGAGATAAATCTATGCCTTCTCAAATATACTTGTAGTATCTCTGGAGTAAGAAAAAGAAAACCTCAGCAGTTGTATTTGCTACTTTGAGAAATGTCAGAAAGAATATTTCAGCCTTGCCAGTTCCTGGTTGTCTAGAGGTTTCTCTTTGTTCCGTGCAAAGGCGTAAAAGTGTGGTATTCCCAACTCTATTTAATCCCAGAACTTACCCGTACATTACATAAAAAACACCTTGACTTAGTGTATAGTGTATGCCATGTTTATATGAGGCCTTTTAAGAGGCTGTAGAGACACTGATGCAGCTAATGGAAACATAGCAACAACAGGAAGGAAATTTGAGAGATTTGTGCTTTCTCCACTATAACCTTACCATTAATCATCCTGTTCAGCATTGCTTAAATGCATCCTTGAGAGAAAATACTATGTATTTGTAAAGTGTGAAGAAATCAGAGATTTCAGATGAAGTTCCTGTGATCCTTCTGTAGACCTAAAAATCTGTTTTACATAGAAGAAAATATTACTGTTCTTCTGGCCTGATTGCAGACTGCAGAGTGCCCGCAGTAGATTCAGGTGGCCTTTAGCACTAATGTCCATTCCACAGGATTTATTCAAGGGTAGAGAAGATCGCTACCATGACCAGCATAACTATGTCACTATCTCGTTAGTATGTGCAGAATTAATAACCTGCCTCGCATCCTATTCTAGGAGAAACTTCTGAGAGATTTGAGTTACCCTCCATTAATAACACTGGAAGCAGAAATGGCTGAAATACTCTGACGGTTGTGCCAATGCAAATCTTTACAGAAAAGAAAGAAAATTTTGTCCCATTTTTGTCGAAATATTAGATTAGATTCTTTAGGACCAATGTTTGATTTAGCTTTGTAGATGCAAGGAAAATTGATGACCTTTTACTTATATTTCTGTGTGAAATCTGACATTTTTCAACCAACATTACTATCATTTGAAACTTGAAAGGCTATGTTACATTCTGACTTCAAATTGGATAGAAAGGACACATTAAGAGAGTTTATGAAGTTGCTGGGAAAAAGTATAGTGATAGCAGCAGGGAAAAAAAGCATATCACAGCTTCAAAACAGATGGAATCCTCTAAGGAAGCTGTCTGAACATGGCCTGGGAACTATAAATTGCATTTAGAAGATGGGGCTTTCACTGCAGATGACAGGTTCTCAGTTAGAAGGTGAGAGCCAGAACAGGGCCATATGCATGCAGAAAATTGCATTGAATGTGTCTAAGATCTTGTGTTTGACAGACATCGACATTTAAGCTGGAATCTGAATCCAAAAGGCTAATGTTCAAGTTCAGAACATGAAATATATTGTAGTGTTCAGAAATGCAGCAAATTGCTTTCAGGCATAGAAAATTTTAACTAAATACAAAGGCAGAATAAGTTTGTAGCCCTAAAACTGACACAAGGCATTAACTTTGAATGTAATTTTCAATCATTCTTACACTGAAATGTGACAGAAGAGCTCTCTATTTCTTCTTATGTGCCAAGCTGGTGTCATTCCAGAGTCACAAGGTCAAAAAGCAGTGGTTTCTCTCTGGGCCTCTTATCCCATATTATTTTATTACCCTATTTGACCTGGGCCAGATTTCAGTGAAATAAATGAGAGTTTTGGCTTTAACTGGGACTCTTGCTCTAGGAAATGTTCCACAGATCTTAAGGAAAAAACCTCCCTGAAGCTCCCCCACCCCATGGACTTTCAGGGCGGGACTTGTCTCATCTAATTGTGATGGAGATGTCTGTGCCTGAGTTATCTGTCTAGGATTCTTGGAGCCAATGCAAATTTAAACAACACAGTTATGCAGTACAAAAAAGTGAGTTACCTCATCAAAAAAAATATTTCTGTGTATTCAGAGAATTGTATGGGTTTTGGCCATTCACTGTATTGGCTTTGTCTCCAGTGAGTATGAAGGAAGCCTAGATGTATACAGCAATTACGGTAGGTGATAAAAATAAAAGGAGTGTCTGCTTCATCTGAATGACAACCTTATCACTGCAGGTAGAAAGCAAAACTTCGGCATATCTGCAGTTAATGACTCTTCTGTCTCCAGAATAGTTTGTCAGTTAATGGAAAATACTAATATGGCTTTAATCAAATAGGCAAGGGCGAGGTTCTAGCTAACACTTGCAATATTATTTCATGGAATAATTACAGTTTCGTTTTTTTTTTAATGTAACTGTTTTAATTTCTAGAATGACTTTTCTTTAAAAAGGGAAAAGGATAAGGCCATTGAATAAAAAGATGAAAGCTGTATTTTTGTTTCTAGTCTTTACTTACAGCAAAGTAATAGCCATTCTCTGGAAATATCTTTAAAGACATGCTAAACTGATAACTTTGTAAGATAAAACTGAAATCAGAGGCCATGAAAGGATATTTTTGAAGCAGAAAAGAGGAGTAAGATGGAAAGGAAGTGTTAATAAGCTTTTCTGGATGAGATGGGATGGTTCCTTCAGTATATGAGGTGTGTGTATGTATGGGAAAGTTAGTTTGTGCTAGCTATTGAAAAGTCAGGAAGAACCAAGCCTGTACAAGAGCCAGGACAGACAAGGTCATAAGGGATCTGAAGAGAAAGCATGTGGAGTCAAAGAAGTAACTAGGAAAAGTGACCCAAGAAACTTTGTCTCAAGTTTTACAATATAATTTTTTTTTAACCTCTCAAAAAAACTTTGCATAGAATCATGGTATCATAGAATTAGAAGGGACTCACCAGGCCATCGAGTCCAACCATCCCTGTCAAACACTCACCTGGTTCTCTTGCATGTACTTCATGATAGGACTCAAGATCACCTGTTCCATGACTTTCCCTGGCACTGAGGTCAGACTGACAGGCCCATAGTTCCCTGGATCCTCCCTGCGACCCTTCTTGTAGATGGGAACAACATCAGCCTCCAGTCCAGTGGAATTTCCCCAGTCTTCCAGGACTGTTGGAAGATGATGGGAAGGGTTTGGCCAGCACATCCACCAGCTCCTCTCACTCTTAATGTAGCTTCCTTTATTCCTTCTGAATCTGTGAAATCCATTTCAAAGTACAGTACATGATCTGCTAATGTCCGTTTTAAATTGTGAGTGAGTGATTATGAGTGATTTTTTACCCTTTATACATTAGTCAGATGTTTAAACCCAGAAATGCTAACACTGACCTATCGTTCTTGGTGATTTTTATTAAATATTTAGCATTGTTCATTTAAAACAGCAACTGAAAAATCAAGAAATGAAGCACCATTACACAAAGTTAAAAAACTGAGAAACAGATTATCATGTTTTTTTTCTGATTTATTATTGGTAGGAGTGACCTTCCTGGGTCAGCTACTTTGATGTATATAAATACAGCAACAATAAAAAACCACTACATAGCATATTTCACACGAGTAAAATGTGCAGTGTTGCCAGTTGTTTAATGATTTTCCAGTGTCTGTGTGTGAAAGTCATTCTGTTACACATAAGGACTGTGCAAATCATATCTTAGAACAAGCCAGAAATGAAGCATCTGGATTGGAGATTGCACAACTTATTTGAATTTTTAAGGTCTTTCACTTTTTCTGAGGTATGTCTTATGTTGGTCTCCTGCTCCTCTGCCACTGTCAATAGAATAAGGATTGTATGTGGGTTTCCCCACTCATACTTAGCCCCTCTGTGATTTTTTATTTACCTTATTTAGATGACTTGCACCTTGTGATTACAGGAATACCTTGGATGAATTTCTGGAAACTATGTGCATGGTATATGCTGTAATTTTGATCTTTAAGGCTGAGATTGTGTAGTCATATTAACTGCTTACAATTAAGCAATAGGCATGGATAACTATTGAAAAAGAATAGACTTCTTCAAAAGGAAAGATAAAAAGCTCCATAATTAGATTTTTATGATTCAGTAACCTTTCTTACGTACAATAACTGTCACAGAGTGGAATTAAGAATGGGCGAAAACCTTGATGCGGAGGCACTGAGAATACAGGAATCTTTATCACCTACAAGGAACCTAAACAAGATGCCTAAATAAGAAAGGTGGGTTTGTTAGGCTCCTTCCAGAATAGGTGAAGAGAGTGGTACTTCCAGAATGCAAATCAAAGCAAAAGCATTCTCAAAGAATTTCTTTTTACCTTGACTGACAATTGAGAAAGACTGGGCAGATTACTGTCTTAAATTTGACCTGTAAATTACATGATTGAAGTTGAATGTGACCCAGCGTAGCACTCTGTGTGTGTCACACTGTGGGGAGTTCTAGTGCGAAAATTCTACAAGCAAAAAGCAGGTAAGTAGATTAAAATATACAAGTCCCTGTTGCTCTAGATCACTTCACATTGAATTGTGCTAATACAAAGAAGTGTTTTTAATTGAGGCAGTTCTACAAAATGCTGAATTTGTCTGAAGGTGATCCAAGAAAAATGAGAAGAGAGCCCAGAATATCCATTACAAACTCTTTCCTATATCTTTTTAGAAGTGTGTAACACCTTTCTACACTGCATTCTGTTCAAATACCTTCTAGGCTTATCCAGCCCTCAAGAGCCAGTCAGACAAATTAAAGTGAGCAAACCCACCATTTTTTTGAGGTGCTTACTAAATAGGTGTTTCACCAAGCATTAGCAAACTAGTGGGGGTTTTGCAGAGGAAAGTTGTCAGGGGTATTGTGATGGAAAATAGAGGTATTAAGGATGGGTCTCTAGTTCCAAGAAGAACTTTCATAAAAGAAAAATACCCAAACAAGTAAAGAAGCAGAACCCTCGCTGTACAGAAAAAGACACATTGTCATTGTCACATTGAAAATGATCACTATCTTCAGTAAGACCCCATCATACTGAATTTTCCAGATATGCTCAGATACTAATTTTTAGATATTTCAAAATTATTTTATTGTTGACTTTTATAATAGACTGTTTTCTTTAAAAGTTACTTTAACCTCTTCACAACTGAACAATCTGTAATACTTGCCCTTGCAATTTTGTTCTTTTATGTTTTGCAAGACAATCAACAAATACTGTTTCACAGAATAATTTCTTTTTAGAGGTAATTTATAGCTTGTAACTAGCGGTGGCTAGCCTGTAGCAAGTGGTGGGTGGACAGGTGTCAGGGGTCAGGTGTTAGGGAGGATACTTCTCTAAAACACCTCGTAAGTAATAAAAGGTCCACTGGGAAGGTGGTGCAACAGACAGCCCATCTGAAGTGCCTTTACATAAGTGCGTGAAGCTTGGATAATGAGCAGGAGCTGGAAGCTACCAGGCTACTAGAAATCTCTGATCTTGTTGCCATCACAGAAACATGGTGGGATGAATCCCATGACTGGAGTGTGGCTATTGACAGCTACAGGCTGTTCAGAAGGGGCAGACTGGATAGCAGGGGTGGAGGCATTGCCGCTTGTCTCAGGAAAGAAATAGAATGTGAAGAACTGTTGTTGAAGAGTAGCCACGAATAGGTCAAAAGCTTGTGAGTCAAAATTAAAGACAGAAGAACCAATGAGAACCTTGTGGTTGGTGGAGAACCTTGTGGTTGGTGTACACTACAGGCCACCCAATCAAGGAGAGTCAACTGATGAAGTCTTCTCCCTCCTGCTACTGGAGGCTTCACGCTCCCTAGCTCTCATCCTACTCAGGGACTTCAGCCACCTTGACATATGCTGGAGAAAGTAGCATGGTGAGTTGTAGACAATCAAGGAGACTCCTGGAGTGCATTGAAGATAATTTCTTAGTCTAACTGATAGAGACCCCCACCTGAAGAGATACAATACTGGGCCTGATGGTCACTAATACAAGTGCACTCATCACTGACATTAGTATCAGAGGCAGCCTGGGCTGCAGTGATTGTGCGCTGGCGGGGTTCAAGGTTCAGAGGGATATGGGACAGGCAAAGAATATAGTTAGGACCCTACATTTCAGGAAAGCTGACCTCCTGCTCTTCAAGGAATTACTTGGTAGGACGCCCAGGGGCATAATCCTCAGGGACAAGGGAGAGGAAGAGAGCTGAAAAATACTCAAGGATGCTTTCCATGAAGTGCAAGAGCTCTCAGTCCTAATATGTAGAAAATTAGGCAGGAAAGGGAAGAGACCATTGTGGGCGAGTTGAGACCTGCTGGTTAAACTAAAGAAGAAGAGGGAACTACACAGGCAGTGCAAGCAGGGATGGATAACCTGGGATGTGTATAGGGACACTGCGTGGTTATCCAGGGATGAGGTCAGGGAGGCCAAGGCAGAGCTGGAACTGAACTTGGCAAGGGAAGTAAATACCAACAAGAAGGGTTTTCTACAGGTACATCAATCAGAAGAGGAAGGTTAAAGAGAATGAACCCCCACTGATGGTTGGGAAAGGTGACCTCCTGTCAACAGATGAGAAGGCTGAGGTACTTAACTTTTTTGCCTCAGTCTTCACCGTCCTCATCCCTCCTGGGTCATGGGACAGCAAGATGGTGACCAGGGGGATAAACCCCCTCCCACTGTAGAGGGGTATCAGGTTTGTGACCACTTGAGAAACCTGAACACATATAAGTCTATGTGACCTCATGAGATGCATCCCAGAGTCCTGAGGGAATTGGCAGATGTGGTTGCCAAGCCACTCACCATGATATTTGAAAAGTCATGGCAATCAGGAGAAGTCCCTGCTAACTGGAAGAAGGGTGATGCTGTGTCCATTTTTAAAAATGGTAGAAAAGATGACCCTGGAAACTATTGACCTGTCAACCTCACCTCTGTGCCTGGGAAGATCATGGAACAGATCATCCTAGAAGCTATGCTAAAAGCACATGGAGGACATGGAGGTGATTAATGGCAGCCAGCATGGCTTAACCAAGGGCAAATCCAATGGGTGTAAACTGGAGAGGGGCAGATTTAAGTTTGATATAAGGAAGAATTTCTTCAGCATGAGAGTGGTGAGGTCCTGGAACAGGTTGCCTAGGGAGGTTGTGGCTGCTCTATCCCTGAAGGTGTTCAAGGCCAGGCTGGATGGGGCCTTGGGCAACCTCATCTAGTGGGATGTCCTTGTCCATGGCAGGGGGGTTGGAACTAGATAATCTTTAAGGTCCCCTCCAACTCAAACTATTCTATGATTCTAAGACTCTGTATGACTTTAAAACTTGTTGACAGTACTAGTGTCGTAATGTTGCTGATTATATTTAGGCAGCAAAGTGTGTCTTAAGCCCTTCAGACACACTAACGATGAAAGGCTGCCCTAACGGTGTGTCTCCTTTTTTTTTTTTCCTTCTTTAAAGTAACTGTTGTGTCTCTTGTTTATGGGTTTATGGACATTTTTATTACAGCAGGGAATTTTCCCACCCCAATTTTACAGGGCAGCAGTAAATGCTCAGCAGCTGGGATTCTTGCAGCAATATGAAGAAAGTCTTTCTTAACATTTCTGTCTTTGTAACAACAGTTACAAAATGGTAACTCTGATTTCTTAAATAATACATGAATTTATATATACATTATTGTGAATTTTTTTTAAACATTGGTGACTAATATCTAGACTCAGTTAATGGTTACTTTTCTGAATTTTACAGTAAGTTGGAAAACTGCACTTATTGCTTCTGTATTGTGTGAGGACATATAGGGTGAAATAAAGTCACTTGAACAACTGGATCAATTAAGTAATCAATAAACACACTGTTTTATGAAATAATGGTGATTTTAACAACATGCTAAGATATTAGCAATATAAGTAGTAGGTCAAATTTAGTGCAACAGTGTATCACAGTGGAAGAAATAAAATTTACCTTCCAACCCACTCTAAACCTGCTAAAGTACAACAGGACACTGCTGGGTCAAAAAAGCCTGGCTGCCATGACCCTTCAAGAGGCAAGTGTCCTGTGTAAAGCTTGCAAAAACTGTAATGTGTGCATCTCAGTACAGCTCTACAGTAAGATCGAGCAGCATTTAAGATTAAAAGACTATGTAGTGTTTGGATTATTCCTTCTTATCCTATTTTACTATTTTTATTAAATATCTTCCACTATTTAGATGAGAGAAAAGGCCTTTCAGGAGAGTATGAACTCACTTTTGGGCAAATGATGAGTAGGTATGATGAGGAGGTATGGGGAACATTTGAATTCCCCCTGGAATTAATTTCAGCTGAACTAGTTTGTGTAATATGCTGTTGTAAATGTAAAAAACCACATCTAACCTAGACTGTTAAGAAACAGTGATAGAAAAGGTTAGCTAGTTTTTCAGATGCAGAGAATAGAAGACAATATGTCCTGTAAACTTTAAATGCATTGATTTACACTTAGACACAACAGTGTGGCTTGTGTACGCTGGATGGACAGAACAAGTTAATATATTCTAACAAGATCCTGCTATTGTAGCCTAGACAAGGTCTATCAGTATTAGTCAGTCACTTTATTCTGGTTGCTTATCTAATAGAGTTCACCTCTGACGATTGTGTACAAATGTAACGGTGGATTCTCTCTGGAAGATGTCTCGAGCAGCAACAACTGAGATAATTGTCTCACCTAGTCATGCCTTAAAATATCATTGGAAAAATGGAATAAAAGTTACAAAAAAAAGAAATAAGGAAACCAGTCCTAGCAGCAGCTACCATACCTCCTTTTGAGTAGTGAAGCTGATTTTTTTTTAGTATAGCTACATCAATATTTTGATGACTCAAGGAAATTTTCAACTACAATGTATTTGCTTTTTTTCCCCAAGTATTGTTATAGCTGAATATTGGAAATAACACACACAAAAAAAATATTTATTGTTTCCCTTCTGCCCAGTTCCTGTCCAGCTAACCCACCGGTTTAGTGATTAGCACCAGAGGCTTTCACACAGTGCTCTGAGCTCAGTTCCCTAGCTGCAGTTCACTCAACCTTGACGTAAATCTCCAATAAGTACTTTGTGAGAGGTTAGCCTTTTGTGCAGAGTGTGTGAGAAATCCTGCCTGACCAGGTTTGTTACAGAAACCAGTGTCAAATTGCCTTGCCCCAAGTGTTTGAATATGAAAGAGGGGGATGGGGGGGGAGGAAGGAGGAGGAGGGGAGAGGAATCGTGCAAAAAAACCCACTCTCCACTTCCAAGAGGCTAATTATTCAGAAAAAAACCCCAGTGTTTGGACTCATGATGTTTTAGTGCTGATGTGCCTACGTCTGGCACTGACAAGTGAGTGTGTGATGATTTACGCAGGTAGAGCAGCGAGTATGTCATTCATAGAATCCGCCTTCTGTGTCTTGCTTGTTGAGGCTGGTTGATTTTAATTTAATCTATTTGATCGTGCTATTTGCCTTAGGTCATCAACAACCTTTCATGTAAATCCTAGCCAATCTTATAAAGCTAATGGAGAAGAAATAAAAAACACACCAAAACACTAGCTCTGTAGTCATGCCTTCGCTGTTGATGTCAGTGGTGTCATAGGAAAGCAGATAAGGTATGCAACCCTCCCTTTTTATAAGGAACATCTCCTCCCTTCTTTACGTTCTATATTTTTTTTTAAAGCAAGTTACATCCTTTGGAAATGGAAACAATACAGTATCTTATTACCTCAGGGCCTTGTACTTGAAAAGCCTATTGAAATCTGTGCCATTCTTCCATATCTTGTAAAAGTGGGTTACTCCCAAACAGATTTAAAATTCAACATCTGTAGTCCTGTTTCTATTAGCAACCTTGACATTGATTGCAATTACGCATTAGTTGTCTTTTGGATTAACTCATTCATTCATGGGAAGCAGATCCACAGAGCATAAACAATTTGAGTTTGGGTCTGGAGGCTGCTGAAATATATTTTATCAAGTTACCCAGTTGATCAGAGTATGACAGGGAATAGCAGCAACATTGCTTAAAAGAAATGGGGACTTCGGCGTCACAAAACCAAGCAGCAATGTAGAATCTGCAGTGAGGGACAAAAAGCCACCTCTCCAGCTAAGTGTACAGAGCCAATGAAATTCTTCAAAAGGAAAACATTTTACTGAGGCTTGCTGCAATTTACTTAATGGGTGCATTGACTTCAGAGACTCTGGCTTGAAAGTTTTGGAGGGAAGGAGACAGGAAGGAGGAAAAAGTGCTGGAAGGAAGAGGGGGAGTCTTCTGTTTTTACCAAGTATTATGTTTAGTTGGAATAAAATAATAATAAATAGACTTTGAAGACCATTATTTCCTTACGGCTAATTACCTGCAAGAACCTTGACAGAGAGCTACAATCTGAATTTGAGCCAGTGAGTAAAATACAAAAAGCAGACCACAGCTTGTGATTTGTCTTACCGTCCTGAAGAACCTAATGTGAGTTGCTGTTGATCTGTGAGGACTGGCTTTATGCATGTTTTCATCTTTCCTTTCTATGCTTTAATTACACATTAAAAAATGAAGTGCTTATCTTAGTGAATTCCAGTAAAAATTTGGTTACAATGCTTTCAAGACCACTTTGCATTTTGTTAAACAACTTCTAAGCATGAAATAATCTTGAAATCTAGTGTTTTGCTCCAGGCTTTTGAGATATATTTTTTCATAATGGTTATCAGTTTAACCATCATTAAAAACAATATATATAAGTCCTTACTGTTAGGAAGCATTTAAACATTATGATTTGGCAGTCAGTACCAGAACATGACAAAGTTAAAATTTTACTTCAGACTCCTTGCTTAGTAACTCGATGGTCCTGAACAGCCTGTGGTATTTCTAAGATGGGAAATAGAATTTAATGTGAGATACAGTTGCAGAGTTGTATTGTCAGCCTTCTCCCAAGAGGTACACAGTTGTCACTCTGAATTCCTCATGGATCTAAGCTATCTGCAGCATATAACATAGTTTCTCTTGCTTGCATAATTATTAGCTGGAACCCCAACTCCACTTACCCATAAGCCCTGCTGAACTGCATCCATCCATCAGGATCTTGTGCAGGGTCAATGCCCAGATTTCAAGAGGGATGGGAAGCAAGATAATACATGTTTTTAAAATCCTCTTCCTTTTGATGTGAGACTTTTGTCTTTAAATTATTGGCTAATTGCCATTCTGTTATCTGACACTGGCATATTTGCCGTTTATATAGCTCTTTCTGCCTATATTAGTTTTACTTCCCTTCCAAAGACCCGTGCTTGTTTTCATTGTTGTATTTTTCTGTAGGGAGGGGGATTTAATTGTTGCCTTCACCTCCTCCCCCAACTGCTTCTTTTTCACTTCCCCATCTTTTAAAATTGCCTGGTTAATTCTTAATAATGCAAAAAAAGCATTACCACCTAGCAACCTCTTTTCTTCTCCCCCTCATTTTCCTAATTTGCCATGTATCGTACGTTCACAGCCCCTGCTTGTTTAGTTACTGCTCCAACGCAGAATACAGAGTTCTTGGAACAATAACATAAATTTTAATTAAAACTGTCTTGGTTCTGAGGAAAAATAAATAGACATTGCCTACTTGTTTGCAACAGGTCAAATAATTAAAAGACATTGCCTACTTGTTTGCAACAGGTCAAATAATTGAAAGCTTTTCGCTGATCACAGCAGCAAAGCTGTGGATGAAAATGGACTTATTTACTCACTGATGTAGTATTTGACGCCCAACTTGACTACATTTCCCAAGCTTAGAGCATTTTTCTTCCTGGACACAAACTGCCGGTGTGGACATATGCTTTGGAAATCTGCTTGGAATGAGCTGTTAATCCCTCGTGTAGTTGTGACTATTAGGGCTTTTATCTGGTTGAAGAGAGAGCATTGTTAAGTGCTAGGAAAGGGCTTCTTAGCTACGTCTTCTGGGTCCTGTTCTTTCCTGTCCTTTAGCAGGTCACAGCTGCTGTATGTATCAGTTTACTTGTCTAATAAATATCTCTCGTGTTGTGAGGCTGGGGTGTTAAACATCATCATAGACACATCAATATCTCTCTCATTGATGCAATGACTTGAAACATTTTCAAATCAGGCTTTTCAACAGAATAAAACCTACCAACCAAATTATTTACGGAAGTTTCAGCCTTTTCAGCCTTTTCTCCCACTGTGTTATTGTAAAAGTAATAAAACTTTTCCACTTAATTTCGTAGTCTTGAAGTGAAGCTGCTGCATAAGTCTGGAAATACCTTTACTATAAAACACCTGCAATAAATATGAATTTAAAGTGCGTAAATTGTATATGATAAGGCATGCTAATATACACAAGGCTCTCCTTTATTAAGAAAGAAAAATGAGGCAAGCTCATCTGCAACTTAAACTTATTCATCACCCTTGCAATGAATCTTTTTCTGTTACCAGCTTGAGATTTCATAACTGTTAAGACGCTAGCCATGACTGTTGAACTTCAATACATCAACTGTCCAATGAAGAGTTATTAATTAACTCCAGTGACTGGTGTGGTGAGAGCTTACCTATTGACAGCTGTCACCTCATGACATTGCTGCTGTTAGTTTTCAGTACTGCTTAGAACTGAGATTCACCTGAGTATTGTGACAGGGAGACAGAAGATGGTGGGAGTGGGAGGCTCCGATTTGCCACTCTGACCTGTGGTCACTTTACTGATGGGAATTCCTTTGATGTAAGACAGCTCAACAGTAGGCTGCAGAACATAACCTAAAATTAGGAGTGTGGTTAATTCCAATGCTGCCTAACATTAGTACAGGATTTTTAAGCTATGTTCTTTAACTGTGATATTTATGATGTCTCAGCTGAGGATTTGTTACCCTCTGAGCTGAATTGTAAAGCAGTGCCACAGACCATGGAATTCACTGTGGCATTATGGCATTTAAAACCTCAGTCGAACCTTGTTCAGTATCTGTGATGTCTTCTGTTCTGAGCCTAAATCATAACTCAGTGCTGTGACTAAAGATAAATAACGCAATATTGTTGACATCCTGTTGATGTTATACTGCTACTGTGCAAAATCATTAGGTAGACACTTATTTGTGCTTTAACGTTGGCTCTGGTGGTGAGCTTTAGGGAATGCATTAGAGATGAGGGTTTTTTTTATGTTCCACTGTGGTTTACAGAGTCTGCAAAGAAAATGCTTTCTTGCCTTTTTATGAGGATGTCAGCAAAGTCTTTTGTGTAGGTTTGGGTATGTGTGCTTTTAAGTATGTACTTCTCACATGTTTTCACAATTGCTTCGAATTTGTTCCATATTATCCAACTATTCTTAAGCATTCGATACTGGGGTTCCAATGCAGTATTTCAATGCTGAGGGTCCACCTGTGTCCTTACATTTGTGTGTAACAAATTCCCCAGTATGTAAAAACATCCTTAATGCTATGCTGTATTTTTGTATGTTACTATCTGTGGACAGTAAAATGAAAATGATTACACATTTCCAGCAGAAGTTTTCATCTGTCTCTGTAGGGTCAAAGATCCCATCAAAATTGTTACAATTAAGTAGTTTGCAAGTGTATTACACTGCTGCTTTTCTTTTCCTCTCAGTTCCATTCTTCTCATTAAAAAAGAGATGTTGAACTTGATAAAAAACCTCTTTTCTGAAGCACCCTAGAGTTTTTATAATTTTGTCGTGCTTCATTATTTTCAAGCAAAAGAAGATGGGTTTGTAATGTTATCATAGGACATAATAGGATGGTTGATTCAGTCCCTGTATTCTTAAACATAGGAAGCTACTAATTTGATAACGCTGTTCCATGTTTTACCAAAACCCAGCTTCTTCTTTGGATGAGTGGAACATGTTTATTTGCAGTTTGTGACACTCTTATTTAATTGGGCTCTGTGCATGTCTATCCAGCTAGTTTGTCACAGACGGTATTCACAGTTTCTAAAGCTGCATTGAGTAATGAAAATAGATAGCACAATACAGGCATAATAACTAGTACAGTGCTTGCTTATTGCAGTGCCTCACCGCTAATGTATATAAATACCTGCTGCAATTGAGCATGACATTTGTATAGGGATCAACTCCCAAAACGTACTCAGTGTACACTCTCTTAATTTCTCTTTACATTGTTCCTCAAGGTGAAGACAGATGTTGCAAACTGTCAGCCTATTGTCACTCTGAGCACTTTCTTTTGCCTTACATGCTATTTTCTTCTTCTTTGAATGCATGTTATGTTTTCAATTTCTGTTAGAGATTAACATCTTTTAAAGGGAATTATTCTGTATTTCTTAGGGACAGACTCTGTCCCTACATAGAATCATAGAATCATTTAGGGAAAAGACCTTTAAGATTATGGAGTCCGACTGTTAGCCTGGCAAGTCCAGCACCTTATTGTATCCCTAAAGTACTACATCTACACAAAGTCTCCTTCTGAAGGCATATATGTGTCACAGGAATGAAACTTAAAATCTTTTTTTTTGATTTTTTTTTTCTGTTAATGTGTGACTCTTAAGAATGTGGATTTGCAGAAAGTGAAAAATTGTAATAAGCTTTGTAGTGTTTCCTTTCAGATAGTCACTGAAATTTCTGATGAACTTAAACTGTAAACTGCTTTTTCACATTTCAGCCACCAAATCCATAATTTCTCAGTTCATTTGATAACTCCACTAGTAAGTGGTACATGCCATTACAGGAACAGAACCACCTTATTTTATTTTTATTCTTACTCTGTGTGTAATAGCAAAAGGAAGAGGGGACTTTTTATTAGGTCTTAAAGGATGATGATACTCGGCATCACTTTTTTACATCATGTCAAATTTTCCATTTAAACCATTTGACCAGATTAGCTATAAAAAGAGTAGAAGTCTAAGAACAGATTTAAATAGCTTCATCCTACAAGATTAGTTGCAGTGTGAGTGTGGTGGCCTTGCAATATAAAATTATTGAATGGTGAAAAAAAGAATATCTGCAAAACAAGAGAAAGAAACAGTGTTTTTAATGAGGCAGTTCTCTAGGTCTTTGGTTTTGTTCTTGGGGTTTTAGGAATGTAAGAAAGTAGGATACTTCTGGCTATTGTGAGCAGAATAATTTGCCGTGACTGCTCTTGATTTCCATATGTACTTACTTTGTTTGTTTTCCTCTTACTACTCTTTGATATAGAATAGTTTCTTCCTGTCTTTCATTAAACTGATGCTGCCTTGTCCTCCCATGCTTATAGATAAAAAGAACTGTAGCAAGAAGTCACGCCTAACACATCTGATAGTATTTCCACATTCATATGAAAGATTTGAAATTCCTTGATAGTTTATTAGATAGTCATGCAAGGGAGGATTTCTTTACTTTCACACTAAAGAAGTTATTGTTAATGAATTAGGTATAAAAGCGACTGACTTGTACATTTGCATTAGATCAATTTAGTCATGGATAACTGAGTAACCAAAACCTGTTGGACTTAGTTAGAAAAATTAATTATTGTCTAAATGTCATATGCTGCCAATGCCATGTCAGAAAAAAGGTTGAAAAAATAGGGGAAATATATAAAAATACCGATGCAGTAAGTAAGACTTTTATCCTATTCCTGCATTTCTTTCATTTTGCTTATTCTCTTTATTATTTGCTCCAAAATCACCTCAGCCGAGCAAATGAAATGTGAAATATCTTACAGGTTAATTACTAATAGCATGCAAACAGCTTATTACCTATCTGGGCACAGTGGCTGAGTATGCATTGCAGAACAGCTGTCAGGCTGCTTTGGAAGCTCCCTTTTTTTTTGGATTTTTTTTTTCACTGAAAGATCAGTATATCTCCCCATTTCTATATATAGTGAATGTTATTTTATTACAGATTTGTAAAATAATTATTCTCATGCCTCTCCCCCTATTTTTTCACAGATTATTTTAGATTCACACTGATTCACACTCTTTTTGAGAGGGTCGAACTAGGTATTAATAGTTAATAGAGTTTATATTGTGCTATGTCTGATCTTGAATTTGGACATCTAATCTGATGGATAATGTGGAAAACTACAGGGGATAACCTGTGGCAGTTTATTTTGGTTCATTTGCTTTTCTTCCAGAAATCGCTAAAATGAGGAGCGGCTGAGAGAGCTGGGGTTGTTTAGCCTGGAGAAGAGGAGGCTGAGAGGAGACCTCATTACTCTCTACAAGTACCTGAAAGGTGGTTGTGGAGAGGAGGGAGCTGGCCTCTTCTCCCAAGTGACAGGGGACAGGACGAGAGGGAATGGCCTCAAACTCCGCCAGGGTAGATATAGGCTGGAGTTTAGGAGGAGGTTTTTCACACAGAGGGTCATTGGGCATTGGAATAGGCTGCCCAGGGAGGTGGTTGATTCCCCTTCCCTGGAGGTGTTTAAGACACGGGTGGATGAGGTATTGAGGGACTTGGTTTAGTGTTAGTGGATAGGAATGGTTGGACTAGAAGATCCGATGGGTCCCTTCCAACCTGGTTGTTCTGTGATTCTGTGAAATTGGGAGTGTTGCCACAGGTTTCTGATTTGTTATGGCTTTTTTATTGAGAGAGAGAGAGAGAAAGAAAGAGAGTGAGTATATCTGTGTAAACTGAAAACTAGGTATGTTTAAAGTTGCTGCCCTCTATGATTTCCTCTCTGAAGGACTTTCCTGATCCTAAACATCTACATAGTCTACATCCCCTTATCTACTAAACTACTTGTGAGTAGGAGTGCCACAAAAGCCATGCTGTGGCTTGAGTAGGGAAGCAGAAGAGTTTCACAGACGTCAGTAGGTGGGAGATGACACTCTGGGTTTCACTGGAGGCTAAGCTGGAGCAGTGGCAAGGTTGCAGGTGCCTGTAGCATCAGCTGAGAGCCTCCAGGATGGCACCTGGAGCGCCCTGCTTTACACAGAGACACATTTCCTTTCGTCTCTCTGGTAAATGTTATGTGATTGACTTTCACATGCTGCCAAAAGCATTGTTGTATATCATCAGATCTTCCTTTGCTACTGAGTTTAGTATTGGCTAATGAACTAGAAGAACTTGTAGTTCCAGTATGAGTGGTTTGCTGCTGGTAGGCTTTTCTTGTGGCTTTGTGTTCTCCCTCCTCATCATTTGGGGGTGGAGATTGTTTGTTTCTTTAACTGGCATATTATGATAGTAGAATCCAGAGATAAGATTTAATCAAGGTACATAATATAAATACATAATAAAACAGTAAACCATATAAATAAGATCCTATTGGTACCCTGGCTTTTTGAACTGTACTTTTTTTTCTTATGATGTAGGTGTAAAGGTCTTGTTCTTGGTAGAACTTCTGAAGGGAAGATTTTAAATTCTTCTATTCTCAAGCTAAGGTTTTGTTTCATGTTAAATAACAAAAGTGAAATGAGATTGGTATCTACTGAAGGAAGAATGAGATTACATTCAGCCATTTTCTTTATGTTATCTTATCAGTGTATGATTTTGCTTATATACACTGGAATGAGATGTATCAATTATAATACTCATTTATCACTGTCAGCAGCCATACTACACGTTTCAGAGCCCTTGTATACACTATTTCATCTACAGTTATCTACCGGACTGTTGTCTAAAACACGAGGGACAGGGTGTAAGGGAGGAGAACAAAGCCAACCCAACAAAAGGCAGAACAGCAAGAACTCTAGATTGTGTCCTGTTCCTCCTAAATTCCATGTAAAGCTCTTGTCTTGAACAAGCATGTTCCGTGTCCCTTATGACAGAAAGGGATGTGGAAACAATTACTCAACATGAGTCATAAAAGAGATAAACCCTGAAAGATAGACAAAAAAATGTTTATCCTGTGCTGAGCCACATTAGCCCAAGGCTGTGAAGTCTTATTTCCATGTCATGCCCTGGTTCTGAACTGTTTGTCTGAGGCCCTTTTGCAGACAGCTGCTGAAAGTAAAAGGTCACAGTGCAGCAGCTTTAAAGAACCTGTTTCGGCCATATAAAAGTCACCAAAAGAAAAGGGAATCCAGTCTGTCTAATTTGTTGGGAGAATTAGCCTTCCTGGTGTAGCGTCTTCAGTAGCAACAGGCTTTTGACAGGCTGACACCAGGACATATTTGCCTCTAATTTAGTTGATTAAGAGAGTGACCATTATGAAGGATTGTTTTTCCAACACTGTTATAAATGTAATGATATTAACTCAGATTTTATTTTTTTTTTTTTACAATTAGTTATCCTTGTTCCCACTGTGGAGAATGAAGAAAAATTGCTAACCTTTAAAGACATGTTGTCAGGCTGTCCTGAATATGGGAAAGATGTGTTGGTTTTTGTCCAAGACTGAAAACATACCAGAAAGTGATTCTTTTACTGTTTTCTGGATGTCATCCTTCCTTTAATTTGAAAGTATGACTAAGTCATTGTGGATTAGGCTTCCCACTCTTGACAGTTATTTGGAGAAGTTTTCTTTATGATAATCAGGAAAACTTACTGAGAGTCTCCTTTGTAATACTGCAGTACCTAAGCAACCCACATGCTATGTGCTTTCTGCAATTCAGGTTGGTAAAAAAACTTTTCCTTTTTTTTTTTTAACTTTTAAGAAAAAGAAAAAAGTTTCTGTACCTAATTTGAAGGTTGAAGAAAGTCAGCGTAAGGGCTGGATTAATTGTACGTAATTTTTCAAAATGTTAGTTAGCTGGTAACATGCCTCTTTGCTTAATGGGAAAGTATTTCCTTGCCTAAGCATCTAACGTATGTCCTGTATGTTAGACAGTGTGCCCTCATTTCCAACTGCTTTGTGCTAAAGCACATGAATAATCAAGAGAGCCTGGTTGTAGGAGAGGGCAGAGAATATTTAGGTTATGCCTCTTCCCACTGGCAGTAAAAGGAGCCCAGGGATAGATTTCTGAAGCTCGGCAACACAAGAATCATTTCTGTGATGCTGGAAGGATCTTTTAATCTAAAACCCAGGTAATTAGAGAGCTTCAGGATAAATACAGATTTCTGTTCTTCCATATGGTGTTTGTTTGCAGAATACTCACACTGTGTTGTTAGACAGTGATACGAGTGTGCTATAGCTTTGTTGAGCATGTCTTGCATCCTGCAGAGGTTTTTGTCTCTACTGTTTGTCAAGAGTACTTTGGGCTTGATAAGAATTGTTACTAGCAGTAAAGTTTTTTACTTCTAGATCCCTATAATCTTTGGGATTAGAAATGAGAACCCATTGTATGTATTTATACTGTGCCAGTCTATGTTCATCATATTGTATATTCATTTCTTGCCCAGAACCACACTATTACCAGGAACTTGAGATGAGCTCCAGAAACTGAGCCTAACATCTGGCTTTTTCTAGTTATGGGTCTTTACAAAGAACAACCATTATGATTAATAACTCTGCTCACAATGTTTCAATCTAAGCAAAATCAAATTGCATTTTTGTAGTTATAGGAACCACGGTCTATTTTTTTTTTCTTTTTTTAGAAAAAGATAGATAGTAATACTGATGATGAGGTGAATGAAATTCTGGTTCTATTGAGAAAGGTGTTCCTAAACATAAAAACGAAGCTATTCTCAAACGTGATCTTATTGTTTAAGAACACTGGAACAAACATGGATGATGATCAGAAAGCTGGAAGAATCTGAATGTATAGTTGTGAAACAGTGAGTGATACAAGGTATGGTCTTGCTTCCGCCTAAGACTAAGACAAGTTTTGCACGTGATATTCCCATGTTCCAAGTCCTTTGCCCTGGTTTTAACTGAATTCTTAGTTGTGATCCAAAGTACTTACATAGATACTTACTATGAGTGCCTGTTTAATCATCATATGCATTAAGTTTTAATTTATGTTCATTAAATAGCACAGTTCATCAGGAGAGGTGGTCATTGTTACAGTGAGGAAATATGATACTTTTACATCAATATTTTACTACTTCAAAATCCAGATTTTATTTTATTGCGAAATGTTTTGACTCTGTAGGAGTTTAGGAGATTTTCAGAATCACAATATAGTCACTTTTGCAGTAAAATTCCCCTTTGCTGGCCAAATTGCTGATAAACAAACATGTTTATGTCACTAGAAATGCAGTGCTCAAGGTTGGTATTATTAGCCAAGGTCCTTTGTTAATCTATGAGGCCAGATTAGATTATAATTTTATTTTAAAAAATGGAGTATAGTTTCCATTTATTTATACAAGAAGTGGAATTAACCCAAAAAGTATCTCTGGCCATTAACACAGGCTGGCTTCTTTGTATTTTTTACAAGTAGCATCCACCATCATTTGAAAACTAGACTGATGATACTCAGGAAGGCACTGTTTTGAAGATGGTTATGCTCTGCAATTCAGCTAGATCTTGAGCTAGTGATGTTTTATAGGGAAATAAATCAATAGTTTAGTCTGAAAATACTTTTTAAAATATTCGTTTGCAGACATCATTCTCTCGTCTGTTTCTATCTTCAGCCTTTTTTTTTTTTCCCAAATGCCATTTGATTTCTTATTAACAAGCTTGTTAAATACAAGGCTTTCTAGTCACATCATTTCTTACACTCACATTTCTTACATCACTGGTTATGGAAAATAGCTGTCTGTGTTTGCCAAAAGAAGAAATTAACTAATCCTGGTACATTATTTTCACAGTAAATGTCAACAAATAAACACTGTAGTTTATAAAACTGAAAACCAAGAGGTGTTATAAATAGAATGATACAGCAACAAACACTAGATAACAAAATGTCAGCATCTCTTTTTCATTTTATAAATTGTTCCTTGATTTAAATCACTTTGCAGGTATTAATTAATTTTGATTTAAAAGTAAAAACAGAACAGGAATTGTTAAGTATTTAATCTCCTGGTCCATTCTTGGAGGAGGTATCTTGCTAGATTTGGTGACATAAGGGTCAAAAGACAAACTGTAACCAATACCTCCGTTTATTTTTTTGACAATGTTAAATTAGCAACCCCTCAGACCTCTTGCAGAGAAGTACAACCTGAGTAATTGAACGTGTCACCAGGGAGTATGCTTGGTTAAGCTGATTCCTATTATGTTGACTTGTCAGGGACCAATAATTAAAGCTGAAGAGGGATGCTCATTAGTGTCTACAAAATGATTCTAAGAGCAGAAAGGAAGAGTCCTTCAGGCACACCTGCTAAAAACTGACACTGCGTGGTGGGTTGAAGTCAACCGACCAGCTTGTTTATCTGATGGGTTAGTGGTACAGCTCTAACGAAATGTATATAAATTAAAAAATGGAAGTACGTGCTCTTTGAATCAAGCTATGAAACTGCATTTGGCATCTACCTTTTAAGGTGTTTGCTTTATAACTATAGTGTCCCTACAGAATTGTATTTTTAGCATTTATTTTATAAGATGTACAGCAGTATCTATTCAAATGACTTTCTCCTCAGTCCCTGAGGAATCATTTCAGTAATTTTTTGACTGGAAGCATCATAATATTAACAATCTTTCTGTTTCTTTGAATTCTCAAGGGTCTGCTTGGATAACCTCTAGGAGTTATAGAGCTTTTGATGATAAATGCCCTTATTAGCGTGCATTTTGCACGCTTGTTCTTTAAAAATAAGTGTTGGGTTTGTTTTGTTTTAATTCCCATCACCTATGCTAACTGATGTAATACATTAATTTCTGTGAAAAACCAAACAGGAAAGTGATCTTCTTGAAATGGTAGTGCTTATCAGAGCAGGGAAATTATGTTTGCATAGTGATGTTATGTTATTACCTAGAATTAATAACCTCAAATTTATATGGAACTGGGAGGTTTTGGGGACTTGAGCTGGGATAGTCTTGCAGACTTTCATCTTCCACAGTGCGAATAATATGAGAAACTCAGTTTTCACTGACACTCAGAGTAATAAAATAAACCCACACAACTTAGAAATAAATGTAGACAAACTCACTTCTAACTATGATAAACCTTGTGAAACTGGTTATGAAAGTTCAATGTATAACGGAAAACTGAGGATGTGGCAAGTTTCTTGATGAATAATTTGGTTTTGTTCTTACAGGATATCTGTAAATGATTTTTATCATACAGTTCATCATATGTATTGTGATAAATTCAGCTGTTGAGCTAGAAATTTATGGTGGATGATACCCTCTATTCATGCCCTGTATTTTCCCACTAGACCAAGGCAACACTTCTTTGCTCTAGAAGTGTCCTTCTTACTTGTAGCCATCTCCAAAATCTTAACGGTGTGATAGTTGTTTAAGGACAGTTAATGCAGAATAGAGTTCTACAGTCAGGCAATATCCAACTGACAACCTTGAGTCATTAGAACTGTTAACCTCAACTCCCAAATCTCCTTTGCAATGGTTTACATCACGGTCTCAGTAAAAAGACTAGTAACAGCACCCTTCCTTATTGAAAGCTGATACAGATCACGGACCGTGGGGATGAAGCATTGGAAAAGACAGGTATTTTTATCAAAAAACTGCTTCTCTTATGTGTTCTGAAGACCTGTGAAAGTTAGGAGGACTTTGCTCCTGCAATGTTGGTCTCTTATGAGATCTCTTTGATTTGAGTCCATGTGGAAAAGCCTATATTTTCTTGCCTCTGGGAAACATTTCCCTATAATGGCTCATTTTAACTTTTTTTGTTTGATTGTTTGTTTGTTTTAAAAGCTAATGATTTAATGTGGGTATTCAAATCTATGACACTGGAAAAACTCCCAGAAAATAGAATCAGGGTCTGAAAAACAATTGCATTGAAGTTTTTCAGGGTCTGCTGACATCTTGATAACTATTGTCTGCTTAGCCTTGATAACTATTAAACCATAAATTTCTCAAAACTAGGATAGAGATACTATTAAAAAATGTCCATTAAGTAAGAAAACATGTAGGAGTCCTAAGTATTGCCATTTGTGAACTACAGATCTGCTGAAAGGAGCAAAACGCATCTTCTCCCTTTTTGTGTGTTCCCTGTCATCTCTCTGAGTTATAAATTGGAGTGCCATTGAATGATTTTTTTAATGATCTTATTAATCAGCATAATCTCTATTAATATAACACTTTGTAGTTCTGTGCCACTTGTCAGTAATTTGACAGAGTGAATTTTGCATCAGGACAAAAAAAGTTGTAATCTCAATAATGGAGATGAACAATCAAGTTATCAGCTTTCAAAGGTAGCTTTAAAGGATCAGACTCCTGAAAGTGAATATCTCAACTTCTACTCATATCAGACTCAGATGTCCAGACTAGAGAGAGACTTGTGACTTTTGGACCACATTTTCTTTCAGATTCACTATTCTGTTGCTAATAAAATAAGCTATCTTGGGAAATGAATCAGTACTTCTGGGTTGCTCCTTTGGCAGCTCAGTGCAGTAAGCTGCTCCCATTGTCAACACAATAAAAAAGAACATTTTTATATGTTCCCAGAAACTTCATTGTAGCTTACTTGTAGAGCTGTGTTTTTTGCTAAGTGTATAAGCCAGAGTGTACATGTGAGAATAAAGACATTCCTTAAGTAGCATTTCTCATATTGATTTACTGAAACATGTGCTATTGCAAAGTAAGGAATCCTTAGGTATGAGTATTGTAAAAAAAAAACAAACCCTCTTGTGATTACATTTGCTGTGGGTCAGTACATGGCTAGCAGTGTGCTGTTGTAAAGTGGAGTGTGTACCTATAAAATCTGGGAAATGTGACAGAGGAGAATGTAGCAGGTGTTCTGTGTCCAAGAAGGGCTGCTAGCAGATGCAAACATCCAGTAGCAACTTTGCTCAATTCTGCTAAAAGCTCAAAAATATACAGTAGGAAATTTCTTATTTTTTTTCTTAAAACTGGACGAAGAATAAGCATGAAAGGATTCTCCTGACTCTTATTTTCTCACACAAATGCTAAAAGAGTATCTATTCAGAGGGCTCTCAAAGTCACAGCTCAGCTATAGCTGTCTGAAACCAAAAAATTAATGAAAAAACCTTTGAGTTTAACTTATTTATTGTGAAAAATAGCTCTCTGGGATAACTAAACTGCTTGGACATTCACCTGGATTGTGGGAGTCACAGGACCAACAAGAACAAGGATCTAAACCTCCATCAGCTGCAGCGAGGACACCTCCTGCTGTACAGAGCTGTTCTGGCCCTCTCACTTAGAAGCTGCATCCCAATCCTAATGAACATAGTGTTCTGACTGCTGCATTTCCATGGGAAGTTTTAATTACTGTGGATCAGTATTTTCTGGTTACAAACTTTGGAAAATTCTGGTCTTCCTCAGTTTGTAAAGGTCCAGTGCAGGGCAGATAGTCAGAAAGGGAATGTTGGTTCATCTGCTCAAAGGCAGATCGTAACTCCACATTCATGGGCAAGGAGGTAAGTCCAGGTCTCGTGTCTTCCCATCTGACGCATAGTTGGCTGAGTATGGTGGAAAGGCACTCACTTTTCTTCAGTGGCGTAGGCAGATTCACCCCCACGATCACAATGAAACACAAGCTGTCAGCTTCGACTGTTCCTGTGTAAGGACAGTCAGACTTGCAGTGTCATCCAGAAGGTGCAATTAAGTTTAGAAACTTACTATGCTACAATACATAATAAGGCACCCTGCCCTCTCAGGAGAGGTTTCATTCTAATTTAAGACTCTTCATAACACAAAAAAATATGTGGCCAATGCAAAGGGTTTCAATTCAAGTGTTCAGAAGGGTAAGGATTTTCCTTCTCAAAAATATTTGCAGTTTTATATGTTAGAGGAGAGGAGTGGGTGGGATATGTTAGAGAAGCAAACCTGAGGTGGTCAGAATGATGAATGAGAAAATATTCTTTGGCACAAGTGTTTTGAGTAGATAAGATTGTGTGTCTGGCATCGTTCTTGCAAAGCAAAAGAAGTCAGTAATTGGTATCAGAATGAGTTTTAAACAATATAAATTAAGAGAAAGTATTGAATTGCAAGAGTTGGGATATTATGGAAGAAGAGCAGAAAGCAGCTAAGCAGTGCTTCAAGATAGATGGCAAGATGCAGAGTGTCTTACTAACTTACTTCCCAGTACAGGTGTGGGTGACAGGGAGAATAGGAGCACTGCAAGCAGTGATGTGCTAGGAGGCAGGCTGATGCAGCCCCACTGAGGTTAATTGAATTAAACTGATTCAAATCAGCTGATGAACTGGACCAGTGACACCGAATTGAAACAGAGACCTAAAATAGGGAAATATAAGAGATGGGATACATCGGATCATTGGTAGGTAGGTAGATTTCTCAGGATGGGATGTGAGGGGGATGAATGAATGTGAGTTGCAGCTGAATGAATTTTCCATTCATTAGCCTGTTCTATTCTGTTGCATTCCTAGTGCACAAGGCAGTCACAATGGAAGGGATTAAGGTCATTGACCTTAATTTAGG
This sequence comes from Coccyzus lansbergi, assembly GCA_033558105.1. NCBI lineage: Eukaryota > Metazoa > Chordata > Aves > Cuculiformes > Coccyzidae > Coccyzus > Coccyzus lansbergi. The sequence continues at coordinate 2,838,111 of JAUMJK010000232.1, read as the reverse complement.
TTAAGTTTGAAAAAAAAATCTTGAAGATATGTTCCTGGGGCAGAGTTTACTTGCCTGAAAAATTTCCTTGTAAATAGTTTTTGAGGGGGGTGGGAATGATCATAATTTATGAACTAGCACTTTTAAGATATTTGCCTTTACTGTCTTGCCTACAGAGGAGTGACATTAGCTTTTGCAGTTGCTTTATTTATTAGCAGAGTCTCACAGTCTTTGCCCTAGAGACTTTAACAAGGCTGGGTAGAGATAGTATCCTTGTTCTTTTCTCTACAGTAACTGCTCAGTCCATTTAAAGATAACAGGCCATGCTCAGCATGACCAATAAAAAAGGGTAATGGCATTTATCTTTCTGGCTTTCTCTGATATTGTGTAGGACCAGGTCTCTGCTTGATCCATGGGCTCAACTCCATGAAAAGTCTATGGGGAGTAAAACATTCAATAACACCTTTGCAAAACAAAGATCCATTGTCGTTTTTGCTCTGTGGTTTCAGTCTTTCTCTGAAAGCTGTTTCCAGTTGTCTTACTTAACAGTGTAAAACTAATCCAGCTTTCTCTGCAGCCCTTTTAGAGCCCAAAATTACTGTAGTGGAAATAAATTGAAATACCATTAGCTTTCTGTACAATATGGTTTCATATGTTTGATCACAGATGGCTTGAAATTCAAATTCAGACATTGTCCTGCTCCATTTCACCATGTTTCAGTAGTGAGGGAACAACTAATGTTTCTAATAAATAAATAAATAGGCAAGCAGGAAAGAGTCACAGAATTATTCAGTGAGGCAAATGTCTCTTACAGAGAGGATCAGAAATTTAAAGCATTATCTTAAAAAGGAAACTGGAAGTTGAATTGATTAGTGGAAAGAAAATACTGGGTACTAATAGCAACCACTCTTCTCTGTTTGTTCTGAAAATAAAGAAGAAAGCCAGTAGCACTGAAAGTTAAAATTAAATGCATTCAAATGAGAAGTAATGGATACATTCCAGTAGTGATAACTGGTGCCCATTTAAAAAAGTACTGTTGGAATGGGAAGGCAGATGTTCACTTTTTGATACTTGAGATCAAGAGAGAATGCTTTTCTGTGAGAATTCTGATAAATATAAGGTATTGGACTCACTACAGAGATCATTATGTGAAATACAATCTTCGCTTTATGCAGAAATCTAGCCTAAATGATCTAATGTTTTCAGGGCTTTACCTTTATGAAGTGAAGGCCACACTGTTGTCTAGCCCAGTAGTACAGACGTCAGAATCAGAACAAATTAGATTTACGCCCACCTGCAGCAGATGCATCTGGCCCTCTGAGTTCAGATTACCATGCATATATGGTATACAATTGTTTGTAGGATATAAATCTCAGAAGTCCATACATCTGTAAACAAAAAACTCTAATTGAAACCATAATTGAATATCCAAGATTATAAACAATAGATACGGTACCTTGGGTTTGCATAAAATGAGTTATAAGGTTGGAGTAATAATTAATATGTTCTGTCATATCACTGGTAATGAAGGACCTGTTGTTTTGTGTTTTTAAGCAGTGATCTTAGATCAGTAAGAGGCAAACTAGATCTTAATAGTAAAAGAATCTGACTGTAGGTTTGATAATACTTTTTAAGATATTTTTAAAAAAAATAATACTAGTGGTGATGAGGATGTGCTGGGTGCTGTGCAGGCCTAAAAGAAAACTGTGTCCTGCCCATTTAGTATCTGATTTGCTTCAATTTTATTGCCCATTGTTGGCTTAATATCAAACATTTCCTTAGTAGGCCCCAGCACTTATATGAAGCTGTGCCAAGGTTATTCTGTATGTAATCCAGAAAGCCTTTTTTTTTGCTGCAGGGAAATCATTGAGTTAAGGGAATAATTATTCCATTGTGTTCTGTTGTTGTTAGTTTTTCTTCAGCAGATTTGAATTACCCTATCTTAGCTTTATTAGTATTGTTGTTTGTTGTACTTCATAATCAGAGCAACACAGCAAACAGTTCTTTCGGCCTTTGGGAAAATTTCAAACACAGCATGTAAATAGATATGGTTGATAAAAAATGAAAAAGGAGTGTAATGAGGAAGGAGGGGGAAATAGGAGATCAAGAATAAGGCAAATAGGTGAAGAAACTTGTTGGGTAAAATATTAAAAGGCCTTAGCAGGAAGGAACTGAATAGTTATGATACATTCGGACTAAATCCCAAAAGGCCAAATTGTGATCTGCCAAAAGAGGAAGAGAGAAAGAAGAATGGAACAGTGAAGTGAGTGATAGAATGTATTAAATATACAAGCTTATATTTAACAGAAAGATAACTTGAATATACGTTATAAATACAAGACACATTTATATTGCGCATTGCAATAGATATAGTTTGGAGATGTATTTGGAATATACACCTGCATGCATTTTCTTCTCCTTTTGTATGGATTTAGGGTTTAGTTTTTTCTTTGCCTGTTTGTTTTATTTTTTGCATTGGATAATCAAATTATCCTTTTAGTTGATAACTAAACTTTCACCTGGCACAGCTACTTTTACAATAGATCATCATTTGGGAAACACAGCACATAGAAACACATTCCTCAAGTTGGCCAAGTGGGCAGTATGAAGAGCAGTTAGTCCTCTTCTGTGAATGAACCTGTGAAGTCCTAGTGACTTTTAAGAGAAGCAAAATTTGGGTGTGTTCCTGGAAAGTATATAACAGGAAAAAAAAAAGGTAACATTTTTAATTTTCATAATGATTTATCAATTACGATGGAAAACAATGTAAAAGGAAAATTCACTACTGTTTTACTGAGTGCAGTGATGATAGGTGACAATAGATCCACTGAAGTCAACAAAGTTCTTATCTGCAAAGGATCAAAAATTCCATCTGTAGACTTGGTGACATTACAATTAGTGACTGGCAAATGCTGTAGGCTTTGGCTTGTTTTTCAGAAGTACCCCAAAGGTGAGATGCTTAGCTCAGCTACCCAAACCTCACTTGAACCTGAAGGATGTTCCAGAAATAGCCACAGGAACAACCTTTCCTACCGTGTATCAGAGTTGCTCTTTATGACCACAAGTTATAACCAGAAATTGGAGAGACAGACAGAGATATTGGAACAACCCTTTAAAATGACTGCTACTTCTTGAACCTCAACTAGAAATTCATTTTAGGTTTAGTTATGGTTTTGGTTGAAATTTGAGTTCACTTCTGTTTATCCAAAAGACTTCAGCTATCATAGAGTATAACTGAATTAAATTCCAGGTCAAATTACTTGGTGTCATTTACTGTGCATGTGGTTTTGATGGATTTTACTTAGTAAATCACTGTATGTCCTTCTTCTAGCATTAACTAAGCCCCACAACATCCCTATGAGGCTGATAAGTAATATCCTTATTTTGCAGTCAGAGATAGAAAAGTTATGTGACCTGCCAAAGTACACAGAATATAATCAGCATCAGAACTGGCAGTAATGCTTCAGAGTTCCTAGTTACTAATCCTACCCTGGAAAATATATAGGATATTCTTTGTGTACGTAATCTACACTTTGATTCAATAAAACTTATTTCCCGTGTGTAAATCTCCTCTGTTTCTATTCAAGGTTTGCATATGATGGACTTATATTTTTTCCTACTGTAAAATATTTCTCAAGTTTTTCCTGCTGTAAGCTGTGTATAAATATAAATCAACGATCAAATGCAGCTTAAAAAAGCAGCCTCTTTCAAAAGAATATCAAATTCATGGGAAATTTGCTTTCGAGTAAAATGGCTCCGGGTTTACATAGGCTGATCAATTACTACATGTTGTATATCATACTGCCAGCTGATCCTCTTGGTTTTCTATACACCTTTTTAAGTCCCTTTGTGAGTAGCTTTCCCTAAAGACACTGAAGATAACATCTTTCTCTAAATTCCATGCATATGTTTTTCCACATAGCTGTTTATCTTCTTTCTGTCCTTGAAACAGAAACAAGGCACTTTTCTCCACCTTTTGGCAATAGGGTTAATTTTCAAATTGTTTTCCATTTAATTTTTTATAAAAAGCCCCCGAAACTTTGATCCATGATATACCTGACAGTCTGATTTAAGATCTCACTCACAAATAAGAGTAGTGAATTCCAGCAGGTTCCTAGGTAAGTAGTGTGAATTTTGCGGTTAACCCTGGTAGAAGGTACCCCTGTACATGAGGTAGCTTTAAAAAAAGCTATAAACAGATTCTGTGTTTCCTGCCAGATGCTGTGAGTTAACCTTATTATGTGTTGTATTGACTATTTAACTTGTGGTGGAACTGGCCACTTGCTCTTGTATTGTTTTCCATGGTGCTGAAGCCACCTAAAGACATTCCTGTCCCAATCACTTGCTCCACTTGCCTGCCTGTCCTCCACTGTGGCAACCCAGTGGTTTTTGAGGCTTTGTTGCGAATTGGATCCTTGAAATGATCTGGGCAGAAAATAAACCTCCCCCTAATCTCCCTCTTGCTTTCTCCCTCTGCCCAGAGAACTTGCAGCAGCAATCCTTTGACTATTAAGAAGAAGGTAGTTTTGGTGCTCCAGGTGGAGTATAACCCTAACAGCCAATTGTGGATAACTGGGGAGTGGTAGATTCTGGAGTGCGTAAGAAACAGAGTAGTTAGAGCTTTCTGTGGCAAGCAAAGAAAGAGAACTCTTGGAAGTATTTTCATCTAAATTATGCCTGGAGCTTCAGGAGATATTTCACGGTTATGCATGTTCAATTTGAATTTTTATAGTACCCTACAGACTGTCCTTTGCAGTTTTAGGTCCTATTAGCCTTGATTTCACTGCAATTCAGGACGTAAAGTCCTTCTAGTAACAGAGTCCTACAAAGATAAACCCTGAGCTGATGGAGGGGTAAATCCTTAACTGTAAGCAACTGGCTAGAGCCACAGACTTGTGGTTAAAGTGTGGTACTTAAACGATTTTTTGGCTCTATGACCTTTTGATTTCTTTTTTCAGAAACTCACTGTGACTTTTGTTTTATGAAGCGATATTTTAAATACTAAGAATATTTCCTGCCACTGGCATCTGTGGCAAGTCTAATTTTAGGCCTTGGCCACTTAACTACCGTCTTAATGGCTTTCCTTTTAATAGAACATAGAAAGCATAGCCTTTATTTTGTGCATCATCAAAGCACTGCACCTTCCAACAGAAACAGTGTCTATCCTGCAACAGGCCAAATGCATCCCCTTGATAGTCCATCTGCTGAATTTCATAGCCAGGAGGAATTTCATGAACTGTAAATAAACAGTATTTTTCAAAAAGAAGCCTTTCCTTTTTTCCTAATGCTGGTTGATCAATAGGCCTTTGAAGTAAATGAAAAAAAAACCCAAAACTATTGCCTTTAATAGGCCCTATATAAATCCCTAAGCAAATGCTTTCCTTTTGCTGGTAATACCTTGGGTTTGGGGGAAAAAAAATACTATTTAATTAGTTAGTGTAAAGTCAAAATATGGTAAATTAGGAAATACTACTTAGTTAGAGAAGTAAATCCTATTAGAATTAGAGATCAGGAGCTCCATTTTATTTAGTAATGGATTCCTTTTCTAAAAATCATAAATAGTGATAGTGATTAGTTAATAGCAGCAAATAAAATGTGCATTTAAAATTAACCTGACAGGGCATTTTTGTGTCATACTGATTGATGTGTACAGTCCATTCTTTCAAAAATTCAAGGAAGCTTATTTGAATTGTAAATTGGTAACACATTCATGCCGAAGTCTTATTGTTTGGTAGCATGACAAATTACAAATGGAATATTGTCCAGGCTTCCATTTCTTGCATTTCTTTCTAGTTTCTGCTGCCATTATCATTAATCTGTTTTACAGAAGCTCTATAGCAGATGGTTCTGGACATGGAAAGTACATTAAGTTTCATTGTTGGCTATAGCAGGACTCTGTGTGGCTTCAGTGACCTGTGACTTCTCCTATTGGTTGTAATTCAGTACAGTTGCTACTAGTTTTGTGTCCTGCTGTGTGTGGACTTAAAAGATTCTGGCATACTTTATGCCTGACAGCTCATTTCATAAGTATTGGATTACAGAGCTTTTCCTAAATAGTGTTAAGAATATCTTAAGAAATGGTGTTGGAATGTGGTCCTTTAAAAATCCCCAAAACTTATACAAGTAAATCTTAAAAAGATCCAGTTATCAGAAGTGAAGTGAATTCTTCTTTTTAAGTCTTGAGTAAACTTGTAAGAAGATTGGAGTTGATTATATGCAGTAATGTCATGTGCCACAAGGCATTGTTTAACTCCTTTGCAATTAAAGATCTAATATTTTATCCAGTGGAAAAGAAACTATGAGTTACTCTAGCATATCTTTGTTGCTGCAAACATAGGCATAATGGTCAGGTGTTCCTCCTCTGAGTTGACTGAGCTGGTGCAAAGCTCTGGTAAACAGGGACTGGTGCTCAGAATGCAATTTAAGGAGAGACTTGGAGGGTATATGGTGGTGTAGTAAGTGAGAAAGAGAGACTGGGGTAATTTTGAAAGAATATTAAAAGAGACCAAATTGATTACAAACACCATATCTTTCTGCTGTCTTTCAACTTCTGTCTTTCATATTAGTTCACCTTACATCTACTCTCTTAGGGGTGATCTCATGCTATCTCCTACCCTCCTAAGGGTAATGTTCTACTATCAGACATTTCCTGTCAGAGCTTACACATTTATGCCAACTCACTGCAGTTTTGCAAAATCCTCTGAAAATCTGGCGTAAATATTCTTTGTTGGACATGCTTCTAATGATATCTCTGATTTCTTTTATGTTTCTCTTGCATTTTGCAGGCTTTTCAACTCCAATATTCTGCACCTTTATTTATGTTTTCTGTCAGGCTTCTGGTTTGTGATTTGTGGACCATTACGTTCATACCATAATTTTACATAGAGACAAAGATGCTTTTTTTTTTTTTGGTCTTTTTACATAGTGTTGTGCTAACTTCTAACAATTGGAGGTCTCGCAGCCAAAATACCAAAAGGTGTTTGTTTGAACTGCCTCATTCAATATTAGGCATTTAATCAGTATATTCGGTCGGGGCTCCTTTTGCAGTCAGTGAAAGGAAGATGGAATTTTTTGCGGAAGGATGTCCCCCTGCCTGGGGTATGAATCAAGCTCTGAAATTGCCTCTCATTCTTCAATGACCAAAGTATCTGCTAAGTCTTTATCAGTTAAATCACTATAATTGGATGGGTGACTGCAGATGAAAATACAAGCATAAAGCACATAATGCACTAACTGTCATTTAACAAATAGTATTTCTTCTTCAGATGCCAGGTACACTGGTCAGTTAGACTGATGGTGGGAGCAGAAGAACAGAAGGTGTAATAAATTTTGTTTTGCCCTGTCTTCAAATAGTTGTGTGATGCTAAGGCATTTAATTTGCCTGCGCATTGATTTATCCAGCTGGAAATAAGAGTGCTTTCCTTGCAGTTCTCCCAGACTTTTCATTCTAGTATATAAAGCACCAAAGAAATACAAAATACTTTTTCATATCCTCACAAATGAAAATTGCCACAGCTTTGGATGCCTGCTAATTTAGACAAGATGGGGATCTGGTCTAGCACAGTCTGCTGTAGCTTAATTTGCAGATAATCAGTGTTTAGTAGTTATTTTCCTTTGACTAGGCTGTCGAAATTTCTTCATGTTTGCTTGTCAGTCTTCCAAGCTTTCTACTGTTTTGAGTTTTTCCTACCGTGCTTGTTGAACAAAGACAAGGAAGTATCTAATAGGTTAGAGTGAAGTCTAGTAACATGGTTCAGTGGACTAATACTTTAATCTGTGAGATCCTGAGATCAAGTAGACTCAATTTCAAGTCCTGCCGCTATTAATTTAGCCATTAGTAATGTTTCAGGTACCAAAAGCCTGGAGTCTGCAGGTGTTTGCTGTTGGGGAAAGAAGTAGCACCCTCACCCTCTTGTAATGCAGTCTTTAATGCAAAAAGACACCTGCTTGATATAAGACATGCCTGTTAAAATGATTCTGCTCCAATAGATCATGAGGTTGATTTTTCTAGCGTTTCAGGAGGTGTAATTTTGCCGCAGTGTAAGATTGACTGGCTGATGCTGCTCAGTATGATGATTTGATATTGCAATGGGATGCACTTGGGTTTATGATGTCCACTAAATGTTCACTTCAAAAGAGTCTCTTGGGTTACCTTTTAAATAAACTGACTTCAGAGTTGCTTCAAAATTAATTGGCTGATCCATTTTACAACATGCCAGATGGGCAAAAAGCAGACTCCAAGAAGATTACAGATTGATGTATAGGAGGTTGAAGCTGACAATGTGAACCTCAGAAATACTAGCATGGCTACAGGGTGCTTCTCCATAAACTCCTTCGAATTTATGCTTGCGAGACCCTATTTTTACCTTCTTTGAGTAAGTTTTTGCCTGATTAATGACAAAAAAGGGTGAATATGTAAGCATGAGTACTTGCATGTATTTAAGCATACTTCTATGAGTCTAGTGCTTCAATCTCTTGCTTTTCTGTGTGTGTATCATGTCTCTGTTAACAGATGCACACAACTGTGTCTTTTGCGTGTATGAAATGTGTGTGTGAAGTGAGATAACTGCATGAAATCTACATAATGGAAAATGTTTGCTTTTGATGGATTCTTTTCTGAGTCCTTTCCAAGTCTTCCCGATGAATTGTTTGGGTATTCAGAATTCTCATTCATGTGCAGATGCAATAATACCTATCTGTTTAATAATATACAATATTATTTCCTATAGAGAAACAATATATTTGAAATACTTAAAAAAGAAATAAGCAGCAAGGCTTGTAATTAAGTGTTGCTATTTTAAGTAGAATTGGTTCTAACAATCAGCAGCCTGTCCTTCCCAACATTTAGGAGACTGCTGCACATGATGAAAAGTTTTAACTTGTCAAGTATAAATTTAGATGTAGAGTCCAGAATAGCAAACTCCGTGAGTGATTATTATCAGCACCTGGAAATAATTTGTACCAGAGGGTTAAGAAATGAGATTTCCCTTTCTACAGATAGGGAGTTTTTAACCTCCCAATCATTGGAATACTCCCTGGAGCTTATAGTGACATGGATTGTGGTTCATTCCCACTAGTAAACATGGCACCAAGCAATTAGATTGTCATTAGAAGACGAACATTAGCTTTGTAAAATAGGATTAAAAATAAACTGAGAACAAATGATCAGCTAAAGTATGCAGTTCCTAAGTAACACTGCACATGCAGACTCTCGTGCAGAGCCCATTGAAGGTGATGGCTATTGCTTTGCACTGTATTTCAATAGCCGCTGGCTCAGGCTCAGATTCTGGTTTTACTTTAATTTTATAGCATTCATTCTCCAGAACTATGGAAACTTTATAATTGAATAAAAGTTGCTCCTTCTCCAAAGTGTAAAATAGTAGGATGTTGTGCTGGCAACTCCACAAAGAATTAATTTATTCTTCTGACCAGTAGACAGGCTGCTTTTGAGACATGCTCTTCCAAGATCATTTCTTCTTATTTGTGTAGATATCATCTAAGCAATTTCACCACTGTCTACAAGGCTGCTTCATTATTGCATAGTTAAATATAATTTTCCCTACTATTTTAAGATTAGTTTAGGCAAGCGAAGACACTACCAGCAGAGTACACATACAGTATTCTTGGTGAGGCCAGCAAAATTGCAATATATACATGTCAAGAAATACCATTCAAACGTGTTTGGTTTTAAAGTTGAACAAACCAGCATCTGTGCTAGGGGGAAAGAGAGCAAAAATGCAATAAAGTTTCACATACACATAGTTCATGTAAGTTAGATATTTAGTAGACATTGTAGTACTACATAATTTTTATAAATTCCAGTGCAGTGCAGGAAGTAGCATATTAGTTTTATTTTTAATTATTTAGTAACACTTAATTTATGAAAGGATGCTAAGGTATTCAACAAACAAAGTTACAGGACAAGATCAGATATTTAGGCAGGATTTTTTATTGAAGTAGGTAGCAAAGAAACAATTGTAGGAGTAAAATACAATGTATCTCTAGAAGGGTACTTGTTAGTGCTTGTTTGAAAGTAAATAAATTCATCCAATATTTCATTCACTGAGAATGATGAATTACACAGTCTAACTAAATTATGGGCTTTTAATTGTTAATTTCTTTAGTCTATTATACAAACTTTTTGTATAATTATGTTTATTATATATTATAGATTTAGCTTAATCTAGGAAGTATATGATGGAAATATAATTATAGACAAGAAAAATGGATATTAAACTTATGTAATTTTCTTTTATTATACTCAGTGTTTCTGCAATTAAACTCTACTGACATTATTTGAGTTTAGAATTTCATCAGTTTTAATGGGTCTAAGTTATTAAACATCTGCTGGATTAAGACCATCATATATAATTTCAGAATCAGAGCCATAAACATCAGAGGAACTACTCATTTGAATACAGATTTTCATATGCTAAAGTACTTGGATGAACAGCATTATAGAAAGCTTGTAAATGTGCATACCTGAGTTTCAGAAGCATTGCATACTATGATCATGTAGTGGTAGATAGACACTGTATTTTACAGCTCTCATTAAAGTGTTACTGGGAAGTAATTGGAAAAAGGTGGTGTGTAGAAATGACTTCTCTTCACAAGATGTCTTTTTCTTTTCATGTGATTCAGTCTGAATTAGTTTGGGATTGTATGGCTTGGACAGTTTCTGAAATATTTCTGTTGTTGATTTGTAAAACACATCTCCTTCTTTTTCTCTCCACTCTCCCCCGCACCCCCCTTTTTTTTAAAGGGGAAAAAAAGAGGGAGGGAAAAAAAGGGAGTGGGAAGGCATGAATGAGAGATTGAATTTGGTAGTGATCTTTCTCTTGTTACATGATGTGAAGCATGTGTGGGAAATGTTTTCATCTTCAGAAGTCATTTGCCCCATGCAGAGAATGCTTGAAATGAAAATAACTTTCCAAATTAAAATAGAATGTGTAGTTTTTTATTTACAGACACACAAAGACATAGTTGATCGTATACACACAGATTAATACTTAATAGGGAATGCATTTTATTTGATCTTCTATTCTTGGCAAATGTCACATTTATAAGATACTATTTGATAAACTTTAATGCTGAATTATTTTATTTCATCAAAAACATTTGTGGTTTTGTTCCACTTCAATAAGTCATATGTGTTCACTATATACCAATTGTCTATTTCATGAAAGTTTTAAGTCCAACGTAACCTCCACCACCTCCAGTATTATGTTAAAATATAACAAAGAACTGACTGGGTGAGCCTCCTCCTCCATGGAGGCGCAAATTTTGTCCTTTTCACGCAATGTTAATAATTCCATCTTGAATTTTCCTTTTACTCTTCTTCTAACTAGCATTTCTTATGTCTGGTTGAATATTTCCCTATGTTATTTGTAAAACTGAAGAACCAAATAGTTTCAGCCAGAGATTTTAGCATCCTGTCAATGGGAGTTGGAGCTTGGATGCCTCATGTTCCACATCTCCAGGTTGGGCTTTCTGACTGGGCCAGATATTTCCTTCCAGAATCACTGATAGAGGTCACGGGACCAGTAGTCCCTATATTTTTGGAAGCTTCTTAATGCCTGCTGTAGCCCATTGACAAATGGCTTCTTGGCTATTATCAGCTTGCCCTGCTTCTTTAATTAATCGTGCTGTAATGTCATAACTCAACTTCTGTGATTGTTCTCTGACTTGCCATGCTGCAGAGAAGCTTGTTTGTAGGGTAATCTGGCTGCAGACGTTCACTGTGTGCCATTTCCACTCCTTGAAATCCACAGGCTACCTATCTCTTTATGTCCAAGTTCCTGGTTGACTTTGTGGGGGAAAAAAAAAAGTTACTTAGATAAATATTGAGTGTAAAAGTGAGTGTTCAGTGAAACACGTCTCTGTATTTACTTACAAACTTAAGTATCTAATACTTTGTAAGGAATTCTCTCTTTTATAGTTATTGTATTTAAGCATTTTCTGATAAAGCAGTAGATTTTTTCCCAAAATGAAGTTTAAATACCATGGTATATGGTTATTATCTTGTAACCCTGTCAAATCTGGCTGAAGGTTCAGGTTTTCTGTACAGAGCAAGGAGATAACTTCAAAAGCGCAAATAGTTTGTAGTTTGGAGAAGCAGTCAACTGAGAGAACTTAAACATCAAAGCCAGAATATCTGATTTTAATGATGCAGAACATATGCTTCATTCAAAACCTTTTGGATTAAAAAAGTTAATGTAATCAAAGAGAACTGAACTCTCTGTTTCGATCTAAGAGTTGTGTGTTGAAGCACTCAGCACAGTATCTTATAGTTTGCTGTTACTGTAGTTGTGGATAAGAAGTGCATTAAAGCAAAGTTAAGAGACTAGCGAACCTGGCGCTCAGAAACTTTTGTTTTGAAGATCTGAAATACTTTTATTGAAGAGCCCTTAAGAATCTTGAATAGAACTGTTTTGATGAAGAGACTGCGGATGCGGATAGACATAAAAAGCAAGATTGTTCTCTGGGAACTTGATTAGCCTTATTCAATAACTGAGAATCCAGGAAGTTCCTCTGGAGAGTTTTTGATTTACAGTGAATGCAAAAAAGGACCAGATAAAGGAACACAGACATATCTGTAAAAGGGAAAAAATGCTCAAGGGTGGAAAAGTTTTCTTTCATTTCAGTTTGATAAAGGGAGATAATGTAGCTTTGTGCCTGGACAGTACAGTGTTGATAAGATCAGATTCATGGATGGAAAGAGATATTAACTGAATTATGAGTTTAAAGAGAAAAAAAATTACTAGACAAGGAAGAGAGTTGAGAAGTCTGTTTTGTAGTAGCTTCACAGGGTCTCTTCCAAAGTCCATTGATTGCAGTGAAACCCTGTAGGAAAATTCAAAATACATTTGAAAACATGGACTTATCAACAGTAATACAACAATGTGTTATTTATATGTGTATCTTAACTATATATGCTTATCTATATATCTAAAGTACAGTATGCATTTCTCCAGCATTGTTTGGATTGCTACTTTTAGGCATTCTCTATAATCACCAAGTTGGTCATAGTTTTCACTTATGAAAGAACAAACAACTCTTTTCTGTGTAAGAGTTTATATTTTTATTCTTGCCACGCCTGGCATCTGTTTTTCTGATAGCTCTGATTTCTTATTTCTTGTGACACTGCTGTTTTATGGTTTTTGTCTGTCTCTATATTGTACTCTTTCTGAAGTATTTCTTGGAGGGCCTTAGGGGAAGAAAGTACTGCTCCCTGTGCTTCTCCCCTCTTCCTATAGCTAATAAAGATATTTTTCCCTACCCCATCTTATCATTATATTTTGATCATGACCAGTCGTAGAGTAGTGCAAATGGCTAGAGTTCCATTTACATTGATACAGCAGAACTAAAGGATCTAACTTTGAGTCTCTTCGATCAAGTGAGCGGAAGCTGTGCTTCTTATGCTATCATGCTTGTTATGCTATTATTGGTTTGGTTTTATGTGCTATTAAATTTATTCTAACTACGTAGGCTCACTAAGACCAGCCAAGATAGAAACTAGTCAAAATGATGAAAAATACTCAGCACATTGTTACTGAAGCATTTTGTGGATGCAAATTGACTTCTGGATAGACTATAGGAGAAGTGTTTTCCTCTCTGTGTTGTGACTTTCAGGGTTAAGGTGTGGCAAACCCACCACAATCCGCTTTTTTCACTGTTTCATTCTGCATCTGAGCTTTTGAGCTATCCTTGCCTTGGACTAACCTGACTTGTGAACAAGCTGTAGTGAGACAAAAGGATCCCCTTGATCTTTAATAACCTTGGTGTTTGTTCTCTTCCTCTGCCCATTGCTGGTGTTACTGCAACTGAGTGAGATTAAGAGGTAGTTGAGAGCCGGGTACCCAAACTTAGGTAACTACCACCTTCTTCTACTTGACCTTCTTCAAGACTATACCTGATAAATTGTTGGAAAGAGTGCATTGAGCTCTGTGGAATGGCATCATATTTGGCGTAAGTACTATAAGCATGTAGAACTGGTAGCCCTCATTTGAGAGCAGGACTGTGCTCTGAGGATATGGTGAACTCCATTTTAATCTTGAAACAACTTTTAAGCTTCAAATCAGTGGGACGTAACATCACAGGGCAGGCCTCTGGGCTCTGAAGGTATTTGTGATAAAAGATTGTTCTGTCTTGTGTTCTGAACCTCTGAATAAAGCCCAGTTGCAAGTGTCACATCAATCAATACTTCAGGATCTTTGCTAACCATCATTGTAGTGACAGGTTTCCAGCAGTTGTTCAGTCATGCTGCCGTGATATGTTCTTGTCACACAGGGGAGCTAAAGTAATCGGTGGACGAACCTTTGCCTATTGAGGCCTTCCACAGTTACAGTGGAGTCACATCCAGAGTCACAGTGACATTTACCACATCTTTCTAGTTACTTTGTAGTGATTTATAAAACCACCTTGATTGCAGAAGGCTAGAAGCTCAGATTGCTGTGAATTTCCTGACTTCCATCTCCCTCAAGCTTAGAAGTCAGGGTCCCCCTTTCCAAGATGCCCAACAGCTGTTTCTTCAGTTGCTCACTAATTGCCAGCCAGTCAGTATATCTGATATGTCTTGCTTAACTGAAAGCAAATGTCAAGTTTTTGACAGATAATATGGATTTCAAGGACAGATTTTCAAAAGCACAAAGGAAAGCTGCATGTATCTGCTACTGAAGTAACACCTTTGATGAACTGTGAGTTTATACAGCAACTTTAAAGATCTGACTGCACTTCAGATCCTTGTGCGAAACTAGTTGTGCACCCATTAATAATGTCAGTCTTTTTAATTTTGACCTGGGATGGCAGTGCCAGGTTAGTACCCTGAGCTGCAGGCTGGCTTACTGCTCCTTGCTGAAGAAGGCTGTTGATGGGCCATACTTGACAATAGCCAGACTTTAGATTGTAGCGTAGACCCTAAATATACTTCTGAGTGCATATCTGATTGCTTTACTCCAACAGATGTACCATTCTTCCACTGCATCTAAATCACATTTTTAATATACACATAGGTGCAGTGGAAGAAAAATAGCAAGATCTTACTCGATAAAAAGTAAAGAGGAAATCACAAATGTTAATGGAATTTAACATGGAATTCTTGAGAAATCTGTACTTAAAGGGATGTTGGGTGCACAACAGATAAGGTATTGAATCCAAAATATGTTTGTCAGTAGGAATCAGTGCATTGTTTCACTGCTGAAACAGTATTTTGCCAGTTCATTAGTTACTTTGCTTAATTTAAGAAATACATAGACATAAGGGTAAATTTACTGCAATTGCCAATGAAACCACACAGGGAGTCCCATAAGAATGAGAAAGGAGTGGAGTTCCTTTTTACAGTGAAATAGAAAAAACTCAATCAGTGGTTCTTTGCAGATTTTAGACTAGAACTGGCATGCTACCAAACTGCCCTCAGAAGAGGTCTAAAACAGCTCAGGAAATGATTTAATGGGCACCTGGTCACAGATGTGTTCCTGCCAGACATACTGTCTGGAATGGTACATCCCAAAATGGCCCTACAGTGTCTGAAATGCAAGGAACGTACACAAATGTTCTTCTTTTTAGGTTTGGAGAGGTAATAAAAGACGCAACAAAACCCCAAACCCAGGAAAAAAAAAAAATCTTCTACGTAGTTTTCCTTATCTCTAACTTTCCTATTAGTCATGCTGGCAAGTACCTACATTCTTTGCTGACGTTTAGGTCAGTATTTCATCATTTCTCTCATCTTTTTTTTTTTTTTTTTTTTGGGGCAAATCAGGCTATACTTGTTTATCTTGATGTCCACTTCTCACAGGGACTTCAAATGTTGCAAAAGAGCAGGAGTGTAGCTCTTTCTACTGGTTTGGGTTGGTCTCAAATGTTCAGCTAAAGCTGTTAGAAATCATAGTGGTGTATGATCCCTGTGATATAAACTGCTAACAAGTCACCTGATTTTGCTCTGCCATTTTTGGAGCGCTTATGGTTCTGCTGAACAATGAATTCATTCTCTGCCTCATGCTGTTTAATGTAAAGTTGCATGCTAATAAATTTAACACCAAGTTACTGACTTTGCCCAGATGATGGAAACTGGCCTGGACTGACCAGTTAGGAATGTTGCTGGTATTGTTGTTTCTGGCCAGGTTTCAATTGGAAGGGAGTGTGATAAAGTAGCTCTGATTTTCTTGCATAATTTCTTTCTGCGGTAATTAGATCTGATTGTTCCGACTTTGCACGTAAGTTTAGGAGCCTATGTAAGGTCATTGGCATTTCAGAAGCTCTGGCTAATTTGAGTTTTAAAGAAAATGTTTAGAAACCTGAATTTTGTATAATTATCTAAGTTAAGAATGTTTCCATTTGGCTCACTATGAACTGCTGTGGTGAGACTTCAGTGAAGTCAGTTTTTCATTTGCGGTAGGAACTTGTAGATAAACTCAAGAAATATAGGAAATGTTTTTAGATAGTATACTGAAAGAAATGCTTCTTGTATTTTTAAAATGTCTTTAACTAATGCTTAGAAATTAAAATAAACTTTATTTAAATACACTAGAACTGCCATAATTGTATCTTTACTAGATTGTTTTTAATAAATAAATAAGAATTAATGTGCAGGTCTGATTATCATTCTTCCCCTCTACTCTGTTCTCATGAGATCCCACCTAGAGTACTGTGTGCAGTTCTGGAATCTTCAACATAAGAAGGATATGGAGCCATTGGAACGGGTCCAGAGGGGGACTACAAAGATGATTAGAGAGCTGGAACATCTCTGCTATTAGGACAGGCTGAGAAAGTTGGGTTGTTTAGCCTGGAGAAGAAAAGGCTCTAAGGAGACATTTATAGCAGCCTGCCACTATGTGAAGAGGGCTACAGGAGGGTTGGAGATGGTCTTTTTACACAGTATGTAGTGGTAGGATGAGGGGCAATGACTTAAAATTGGAGAGGGAAAGATTTAGAATAGACATTAGGAAGAAATTGTTTATGATGAGGGTGGTGAGGCACTGGCACAGGTTGCCCAAGGAAGCTGTAGATACCCCATCCCTTGGAGGTGTTCAAGGCCAGGTTAGATGGAGCCTTGAGCAGCCTGAACTAATGGGCGGCAGCAGCCCTTCCCACGGCATGGGGCTTGGAAACATGTGATTCTTAAAATCCCTTCCAATCCAAAACACTTAATGATTCTATGATTCTTCGAAGAGGATAAATGTCCTTAACTTCACCTGAAACTACTAGGAACTCTAAATTCTCACCTTTCCAAAACAAAAGCAAAAGGAAAAGTGTTTCTACCCCTCAAAAAGCCATAGGTTAGCTGCAGGTTATTTTTTTTATTCTGAAGTGGAGATCACATCTGCTAAGATTTTCCAGGTCACTGAGGCTCCTGGCTGAGATATTCCCTACCCAGATACAATATAAACATGGACTATCAAAATGGACTGTGACCTGTCTACTTCTCTTCCCTTGAGTCAATGCTAGAGATGATGCAGGGAATCATTGTGTTGCCATGTGAGCAACAGCTGGGAAACAGCAAAGGAACTCTGTATTCACCATCTTAATATGATCATATCAAAATATGTTGAGTGATTTCTTCCACTCCTCTCCCCAATGTAATTTCGTAGTTTCTCAAGGAATCACAGATGGCAGACCAAAAAGTGCAGTCTGGTCATGTAGCCCATCCTGTTGCAGCAATGCAGCATTTTTCTTCTACAGTAACCTCTTGATGGTATTTGCAGTCATGTCCACTTTAAAATACCTTTACTTATTCCTCTGCAAAAGTGAAAAGTAAAATTAATTCTGATACTTAAGTGTAGAAATATTCCTGCTGTATTTATTTATGATATGTCTTTGTAGACAACATCAGGAAAAAAAAAAAGAGGAGGAAATGGCTTCTGAAAACATTTGGGACAGTTTTATAGGATATTATTGCAATTAATTCTCATAAAATTCATCTGCCATACCAAGGACTTGTGTTACCAGGAAACCATTTGTAAAGGATTCAGAAGGAGAAAGAAATTACAATATCCCTTTCCTCTCCTTCTTACACTTCTCAACCTGCCTTTCACAAGGAATAGAGAGTTATGGGAGCTTTTCCATGCAGCCAGTTTACCATGGGCTTTATGTAAAGTATTGTGCAAATTTAGATACTACTAAAGCAAAATTATTTTTTTTCCCATCTGAATGATGAAATACTCCTTTCTATGCATCCTATAGCTCACCATAACAGACTGGAAACTTTCTATTTATTTCGTGTTCCAAACCTCAATCATGGAAATGCAAAGCAGTGATTTCTCTGTGCCTTTTGTAATTTGGAGATAGAACAGAAGGCATAGAGAAACCTCTCCCAATGCCCTAGAAAACAGTTGATGGACAAATACGTTTGAGCGAGTCTCAAAGAAATGTGTGAGTGGAAAGAGTATGCATAAATATAGGACAAATCACAAGTGTCCACAATAATACATTTCACACTTCTGTTTTTTGATTTGCGTGTATCACTTCTTTTTACATCTCTATCTACTGTAGATCATAATTGTCTGACATACTCTGGGAAACTATGCTTTCTTCTGGAGTCAGTGGAGAGAACCAGACATAGCACCTACCTCAGAGTAAGATCATATTCTAAGGTGCCTACACTTTTCCCTGTATCATCTAATTATCAAAACACTATTATCAGGCAAGATAAATTCCATCCTGAAGTGTTCCACAAATGTCACAAAAAAATTTCACTACAATGTTGTACATCGACCTTAAGTGTTCTTTTTAAGTCTTTCTTATATGTAGTGCTGGATGCCCACTGTTTTAATGGCAAAGATCATGCAAAGAAGGTCCTCACTGTTCCTAGCTGCAGTCTTTTTTGTAAAAACTCCATTATGTGGAGGTGAGAAAAAGCAGGACTCTAATGCATCTATTACTGTCATGACAAAGATAGGTTAGTAAAGTTAGAAAAATGATTATAAAAAATCAAGTAGTACATTTAATACTCATTTCATGTGCCAAAGTGTCAGAAATCATAGAATCGCAGAGTGGTTTGGGTTGCAAGTGACCTTAAAGATCATCTAGTTCCAACCCCCCTGCCTTAGGCAGGGGAACCTCCAAACCTCTGATCATCTTTGTAGTCTTCCTCTGGATCCATTCCAACAGTTTCATATCCTTCTCATGTTGAGTATTCCAGAACTGGACACGGTACTCCAGTTGAAGTCTCATAAGAGTGGAGTAGAGGGGCAGAATCACCTCCCTTGACCTGCTGGCCACCTTTCTTTTGATTCAGCCCTGGACATAGTTGGCTTTCTGGGCAATGAGTGTGTTGCCAGCTCATGTTGAGGTTCTCATCAACCAGCACCCCCAAGTCATTCTCTGCAGGGTTGGTCTTAATTATGTCATCCCCTGTGCAGTACTGAAATTGAGGATTGCCCCAACCCAGGTGTAAGACCTTATACTTGGCCTTGTTGAATCTCATGAAATTCACACAGGTCCACTTCTCCAGCTTGTCCAACTCCTTCTGGATGACATCCAGTCCTTCTGGTGCAGTAACTGCATCACTCATCTTGCTTTCATCTGCAAACTTGCTGAGGGTGCACTCTATGTTGCTGTCTATATCATTGATGAAGATATTAAATAGCAGTGGTCTCAATATGGGAGAACTGGCCTTAAAGCTGTAAATGTTGTGATCAATTGTAAGAATCCAAAAGCAAGCTCAGCTTTTGAAACAGTCAACCATATATAGGCAGATGGCAGGTCCATGGCATGACTAGCAAGTAAAAGAACTTTTTTACCCCTCTCTTTTTGTATCTCTTCCACCTTATTGTCTTCCTTTTGAGGCATATGAAATTACTTGTCTGTGTAGCAACTTCTGTTTCTGAAATAATAAACTGACACAAAAAAAATAGATCTCTCAGCTTTTCAGAAGTATTCAGTGCTAGCTTGTTTAATTTATTTATAGAAACAATGAGACATCCCTCTGGTAAATAGGGAGTGCAGTCACTTGGCACCTTATACAGTAATACAGCATTGCAAAGTACGAGAGATACGAAATGATGTCCACTTGAAAGTAGGTTATGAGGAATTTTAATATAATCATAGTTGCAGTAGCAGCTACAATGGAAGCAACACAGGGATGGACTATGTTTTTTTTCTGCCATGCTTTTCTGGCTGGGTTATGTGGTGCAGAGGACACAATTTCTAGGACCCACGTGCACGCAATGCTGAAGAAGTGCCTTTCAGAATCTGAAACCAAGAAGAGTTTAATCTATGTCATCCATAAGTGGAGCACATTGTCAGGCTGCCAAAGCAGCATACCTGTGGCGATGCTGAAGGGCAGTGAACACAAACTTGAGGGAGGGAACAGGAGAATATTGCTTAAATGCTGTTTGTCATGCAGGAGGAGGCTGCTAGCAAAACATTTTTGTCCCAGAGATCACCTGGTACATGGGATTTGGTAGATTAGAAACCTCATGGAGATACCGCCAGTAGTACATAAAGAAAAAAAATGTTTTGTGAAATTAATTTTTGCTGAAATATGTAGAAGAGATGTTCAGAACACAATTTCTTTTCTCTTCTTGCTTCCAAACTTGACTCTAAGAGAGATAATTCAACATCTTTTGTGAATTTGCTTCAGGAAATATGAAACTACTTGTGTGATAACGTGTATGTTTTATTGGCTTCCACAAGCAATTTTAAAAATATCTAGATTTAGGCATTTTACTTGTTATTATTGACTAATAGGGTTAATTATAGCTGTGAGCCATGGAAATGAGTATTTGACTCTCCAAGTTTACAGTGATTGATTATGATAATATAACTAAGAAGTACCGCTCAACTGATGTTATTGATATTTAGTGATTTTTATGCCTTGAGTTTATGATCTTTTTAATTTTATACTAGCAAGAATATGAACTTCAAATTACTACAGGTATTTCTTGTTCTTACTGGTAAAAAAAAAAAAAAATCTTGTTTCATCTGTAGCTACATTTTTTTTACCACTTTGGTGGTTTACATTTGGGTGTAGGACACCTTTTAAAAAAAAAAACAAAAAAGGAAAAAAAGGCCGTTTTCATTTAATAATCACGCAACTTCTACCTTGTTAATTTGCTTCCTGAGAAAACCTGTTATCTCAGAGAAATGCTATGCACAGGATCTACTTAAGTATTGTTGTATAGTTACTTGTACATGATTCGCAATGCTGCCTATGTAGCCGTCTCTAATTGTTGAGGCCTTTTTGACTGTTGAGCTATGCAGGTATACCTGCCTCTGCCTTTAGCCTGTTTTCCTGAATATGCAGTCAATCTACTTGAAACTGTCTGCTTGGATTCATTACTTGCTACTATAAATCAAATAATAAGGGATAAGTACTTACATGACACAGCTTGACTCACATTCCAGCTTCATTTATTTGTTTCTAGCAGTTAGATGATGCTTTCTAAGTTGACCTGGTTTCTAATTTGGATTTATGTAGTGTCTACATGATTATTTTACAGTTGTCTTGTTGCCTTTCTTTCTCTTGTGGGTCTTTCTCTCTCTTTGTCTGTCTTTTTCTCTCTTGCTTTCTTTTCTCAGCTTTTTGGTATGGGAATTATTTTTGTATTTAATTTCACTGAAAAAAAGAAGACAAACATATGGTTCAGAAGTTGCACAGATTAGAAACAGCGCATGAGACATTAGCGTGTTCAAATGGGTTCATGGTATTCCTGTTTCCTACATGTACTGTATATGATTTAGGAGTATTTTCCCATCCAACTTGAAACATGAGCATGTTTTTATCACAGTGTAAATAACACCCAGACCTTCCACGACTTCCTCTTTGTTTCAGGGCTTTTGTGTTGACCCTGTGTCTGTAACACTACCTAGGCTGGTCTTTCAGTTATGGTATCATCTTACTTTTTCACTCTTTTCTGAAAACTATACTGAGTTTTTTTGGCTTAAACAATATTCTGGAGCCTGAAAAGTGCTAACAGATACGCATGTAGGGATGATGGGATAAAAGAAGAAACCTGTGTGGTTTTTAGCAATACAAGAGGAAGTTCATTAGAGAACACTAATATCTTTGACTATGATTTGTAAGGAAATAACGGCAAAAGATATCTTGCTGTTCCTGCTTTGCAAGTAATGTGACTGAAACACATTTTTAATTCCAGCCTCTGCATTGAAATGGGATTAGTCTGTTCTTTGTATTAAACATCTTACGATTGTGTAGCCTTTAGAACTTGTTTAAGTTTTTCAACACTATTGTTACTTCTAGTAATCAGAAAAAAGTTTTCTCCTGCTAAAAACAGATTAAGAATAAAGATTTTTATATTTTACAGTGTGCAGACGTGGGTTAAAGCTTCAGTTATGATTAGTCTGGAAATACTGTGCAGAAGCATTATAAGGTTCCTTGCAACTAGTCACCTAAATGGGTTGCTGTCCTAAAAGGGCTATTGTTAGTTTGAAGGGGGGATTATGCCATATGCCTTCCATCAAAGCATTCCTTTCCCTGACTGCATTTATTCCTGATTTTGACTCTTCAGTATGGCCTTATCCATCTCTTACTGTAATCCTTGAAAGGTCCTCCTTGGCATCTTTAGCAGTTGAACCGAGTTTTGTGCTCATCTTCCTTATTCACATTCTATCAAAGCAAATGCAGTGTTTCTTAATTCTGCTACTAACAATAACCACTAAATTACCACAAAATAATTTTAGTTTTTTGACCCAATTGCCTACAAGGCATTCTTTGGAACAAAGCAGATGCTTTTCCATGTTTTATGAAGATAACACAGCAGCTGTGTTTGGCAAGGGGGCACTGTTTCAAATATCAGTGTCTACCAGACTAGAGGATATAAAAAATGAGAAATAAGTATGAACATAATAGATGGCTATGTAAACCATGTCTTACAACGAGATACTCAAGGAAAATACTCTGTATAAACAGAGGTTTGGTGCGATCATGTCAGTAATGTGTAGTGATGTATTAAAGTTTCTATATTGCTTTGACCTTGGATTTCATACAGTGTTATTGCTACGTATGGCAACATCTGTCACTTTTCAAGCGTGTATTTCATATATATTACATTCTTCCTCTAAGTGAGTACCAGAAATTGAAGGTGGGTTCCATCAAAATATCATACATCAAATATATAAACATGAAGTGGGTTAAGGAATCTGATAAGAAACTTAATATGGCGTAATTTGGGGGCAAACTTATCCATGAAGATTTTAGTTTTAATCCTAAAATTGTTCTGTCTCACTTCTGCTGGACTTGAAGATTCCATGGATTTCAAGGCATGTTTTTTTAGGTTTCTCTGCAATAAAGCAAATTATACAAGTTCTAGAATGTATATTGCTATTGATTGTCATCCATTGACATCACCTTCCTCTGAAGCACCGATCTTCTGCAGGTTTGAAGTGCCATGTCTTCTTGTACCTGCTAAGTATTTCATCTTAACAGTGTTCAAATGGTGATACGGTTGTATTTAGGTGAAATCACATAATGATAACAATAATAAACAATTGTTAGACTATGTGAAGATCTAGCTGCCCTGTGCAGAGGGCTCCACTTCCCTCCCTCTGCATTGCAGACAGGAGAAGAGGTGGTTTCTAGATCTCAACATACCTAGACTGGTGCGATATCTTCCCCTTCAGAAGAGTAAATGAGATAAAAGGACTGAATTAGGGAGTGCAATACCAAGCTAATGTACTCACAGATGAACTGAAGCCTTCGTAAAGATCTTTTATACCCCAGCTTGTTACCTTGTAGCATTACTGCTGCCAGTGGATGGCACAAACTGAGACCTTTGATTTACCTCTGGGAAAAAAAAAATAAAGAAAGAAAAGAAAAAAAAAACTGGGGAAAAATCTTTTAAAAGCACCTCTTTCATTTACGTCTACATCATGGTAATGAAATCTTGACAAGAGAAATAATGATGCGAGGTTGTACAAAATATGATGAGAAATTTAAGCAGTTTGCAACCTTTTCCACATAAGAAAATGCTCCCTTGCCATTAAGTTGCAGTGGATGTTTTAATGTTTCATTTTCAGAGAATACATGTATTTCTGCTGCATATGTCTGCAGCAGGTGTAATGCAGAGCTGTTCCAGTGATTCGAACGCTTGCTGACCTAAGACAGCAGCTAGGAATATCTATCTAAATGGTAATAAGAACCTTGAAAGGTAATCCATATTAGTGTGCAAAATACTCAAAATCTTTGGCAGTTTAATTTTGTCTCATTCTGGTTAAGTAAATCCATGAGTTTTCAACAGAATTGTTTTAGAGACAAATGACAGAATTTGCCAGTAGTTTCTGTCAGGCAGGTTTACAATACTATTATTACCATAATCTGTGGTTGATTTGACAGTTATATACAAATATATATATTTAAACAGGGCTGTTGAACAATCAAAGCCTGATAACAAAGTGGACTCAGGCCAGAGACTTAATGAGAGCTTTCTGCAGGTGCTGCAGCCTCATGGTAGTAGGAGTGAGAAAATTTTATCTGGAGACACTATTAGAGGTTTTAAAATACATTTTCTGGAAAAGAAGCTTAAAGAGAAGAATTTTTTTTCCTACTTGATTCCTAACTAATATTCTGAAACATAAAAAAAAAAAGAAAAAAGCCTCAGAAAACTAAATTATAAAAATGCTGGCACTTGAAGCTGTGAAGTTGCGAAGTTAATTCATCCTTGCCTCTGGGTCATGTTTTGGTTTGTAAAGTGTTAAGTGAGCTTAAAGAGTGTGAATTATTCTTACCTTGTATTACTGAAGAAAAAATTGGGAATTCAATGCTACTGTATCAGTATCAAATGTGGGCTGCTGGTTTCAATGCAGTTACAGGGCATTAAAACTGCCAATTTCTAATATTGAAGATGTATCAAAAGTAGAAGAAAAAATACTTTTTGCTAAAATATTGCTTGCTACAGATTCACTTTCAAAAACCTGTAAGGACTAAGGATTTTGAATACTTTCTGCACTAAAATAAACCATTTGACCCATGCCTCCCCTGGTTCTGGGACAGGCTTTTAAAATGGGAGCTGCAACTTTGACTCACTGTAATTACACTGCTGCCCTGTTTAGTATGTAATGTGCAAATCTGCCTGTATTTAAATATGCCATTTTATTCTGTCAGTGTGATGTGTGACCAGGTAGCCTGTCTCATAGGATTGATACTTCCATTATCGATAGTTTTTAAAACACTTAAAAGGAACACTTGAAGAATATTGGATGGTTCTGTGGAATTATTTTTTTGCATAAAGTAGTCTCTATAGTTGTGAGAGCCCTGTTATGGGATCATTATATGGTCTCATGTTCTTCTTAGAGGACATCATTAGTTAAAATGGGTTAATGCAGTGTAACTAGAGATATGAGCAGTATCAGTTAGTGTCATAGGCATTAGAGCAAAATGTGTTCTTTATGATAATAAGCAACTGCTTGACTTATTAGATCCTATAACACTCCCTTAGTCATTTGTTATATCATCTGTTAATCATAATTAATGTACCTTTCATGTAAAGTCTGACCTCATAGGTAAATAGCGGAAAGCTCTAGAAAAATGAGTAAGAATGCAGATGTTCAATAGGATGTTAGTCTGTAGTCATTAAAATCTCATTTATATAGTATAAAAGCTTTGGAAAGACTTCTCTAAATGTGTTTCTATTTCTCTTAATATTGTTGTTTTAATGCAAATTGTATTTATCTTATCAATGTTAGTTTATGAAGACATCTATAAGCTTATTAGTGGATTATGACACCGAGAGGTGAAGTTTGCTGACAGAATGGTTCTCCCACTAACGCATCTGCATCTAGTAAGTGATGTCCTCATTTATTGCAGGAGAGCTGTTATGAGTGTCACTGTGATTTTTTCATTACTTTATGGCTTTTCTTTCTGTTGACAATTTCTGCTCTGAAGAGCAATGAATTCAATATAGCAATGCAGGGGAAAAGATAGTGCTTCAGTTATTACAAAAAGCAAAAGAAATAGGCTTAGCAAGAATATTCAATTTGATTTTAAAACACAAAATAATATGCCTGTTATTAAAGTGAGTGTAGAGACCCAATTGTAGCTTTCTGTCACAGTTTTCAGAAATGCCTAGAGGAAACAGAGTCGGAATACATTGTGAATATTTCTGTTGCAGAAAATACAAAGACACAGACTTTACAATTATTTTCTTAACGTCTAAGAGGATGAGTGAACTTAGAATAATGGATGATAAGGACAAGTGTATATGAGTTTTATATGCATGAGAGCAGTTATGTTTCTGGGACATTCTGTGCTTCAGAAAAGGTACAGTGAAACTAAAATATCTATGGGCCATATTTTAATTTAGTTTATACACTAGCTGGGTATATCCGGAACAGTTCAGTTCATGCAAAGTCATACTTAGGTTGTTGAAACTGCAATATCACTTTTGTATTTTATATGTATTTTTCAAAAAGAAACTAGTTATGAATTCAGAGTTAAAGGATTAAATGTACTATAAAATCATCCAACTTTCTGTTCCCAGAAAGTTAATTACATCCCAGTTCCATTTTGTCAGTGTCATTTCCTATATTAAATTGCAAATAGGAAAAATATCCCTTTTTGAATTGATGTACCCTGCTTCCACACATTTCCTATTGGCTACCTACAGCACTTACATGAATTAATTAATTATTTCTTAATATGGAAAAAGATTAAGTAACATACTCTGAGAAAAGCACATTCAAAGCCTTCTGTTATTCCTATAACCTATTCCTTCAGAGACAGCCTATCATCTGCTGTGTGCAAGTGGCCATAAGCTGATGGCAAATATGTTCCAATGAATGGTGGCTCTCTCATGAGAAGTTTGCTTTAGAAATTATATATTTTTTTTTTCTTTTCATTAACATTGAATATGGGACTTAGAATTTTAATGAGGTCAAAGACAAGTGAAGTGATTTACACTGTGCATAAGGAGTTAAGGGACTTCTGTACAAAGTAAATGAGACAAAAAGATCCCATATGAAGAAATTAGTGGCTTCACCTTTGGAAAAATAATGGTCACGCAGCATATGACTTTCTAAGCCAGTTAGAAATTAATATGTCTTTTACTTGCAGTGATAGCTAATTAAACATAGACTTCCTAACAGGCACTTTTTAAATCTACCAGCATAGGTGTCACTTTCAGAAATACATTAAGTGCTTCTATGTAACAATCTAATTAAAAATTAAGAAGTTAGTTGCAAATTTATCAGGGCTAAAAATTCTGTAGTCATAGAGATATGCAGTAATATTACACTAAATTTACCACAGAGAAGGATTAAAACTGGTCCAGAGGGGGCAACTGTTCCAGAAATTTGTGGCTCTGCATTGAACCTAGAGAAAGCCAGTTTATAGCTCAAGACAGGTTCACTTCCACTGGATGTTGCATACTTGCAGAATCAGGAGCTGAGAGTTTAACTCTACTGGACAGCAAAGCATTATAGGCTCAGGATCTGAAACTGCCTTTCT
Source organism: Coccyzus lansbergi (assembly GCA_033558105.1). Lineage (NCBI taxonomy): Eukaryota > Metazoa > Chordata > Aves > Cuculiformes > Coccyzidae > Coccyzus > Coccyzus lansbergi. The sequence continues at coordinate 2,810,735 of JAUMJK010000232.1, read as the reverse complement.
GCTAACCTCAGTATTTAGAAGAAGAGACAGGACAGGAAGTTTTATCAGAATTTTTTTCCCCAGGAAAAAAAAAAAAATTAATATTGAGGTGAGTAAATGATGGCACTAGAGCAAGTTCAGTTGAATGAGTGGCAGAGGAAGCCCTAATCAGCAGATATGGAATTAACCAATTCAAGCTAAGGTCAGACTCCAGTGTATGACTTGGTGGAAGGGAATTTCAAGCCTAATGAAAACCCTTCTTGACAGTAAGGAGTTGACAGGTGGGGATGCTGTCATCTGAAGTAGGTGGAAGTACTTTGTTGAACCCAAGAGACTAAATCCCAGAAAACTGTTGCATTACAATTTGTCAGTTAGAAGCACCAGAGTAGTACTGAGTATGCGAGAAAAGCCTGGGGTTTTGAATTACTGAAGAAGTTGACCAGATGACATTCTGTAAATACTCTTTTTTCACCTGAAAGGGGACAAGAATCCTTCATGTAATGCCCAGATTAAAAAAAAACCCCTGAATTGCAAAGAATCCTCTGGGCCATACTTGTTGCTTATTTCTCCTTTCTAGGTTGATGTTTGCCTAGAAAAATCTGCTTATTACAAATCTAATGCTCACGCTATGAAATGCTGTCTTCACTTAGTACAGAGGAGGTGGAAGGGAAGTTTTGTCTGATTTATATCAAGTAGTTGTTTGCCCTTTTAGTTAAATGAGCGTCACCTACAGTCTTCAGTCTCTGCTCTGTATAACTGTATTGATTGTCATAGCCACAAAAGCACCCTAAAATCTTAAGAAATATTTATTCAATAGGCTTGTTGATAAAGTGATGGTATCCTAGGCACTTCGTCAAATAGATTGTGTCCCTCTTTGTTGCAGGAAGACCCTTACTTTTCCTGAGATGGGTGGACCCCAATTCAGATTTTGCTTATAATCCACCCATGGTTGTCAATGCAAGTAGACACCTTAGGAAGTTATATTTGCTCAACTCTTTAATCTCACATGTCAATATTAGAATCTGCAGAGCAACACTGAGGCATCAAAGTGGGGAAAAAAGCAGGAGGGGATATGATGTGCACAGATACAGATCTTAATTTCTTTTGCTCAAACAATTTGTCTGAGAAGACACCCATTTTTGCATGTCGTCTGTGCTTTATTAAAAATAGATGTAGGTGTTTATTGTCAGCCTCAAAATAGTAAAAATAATGGCAACTTCTGTGTTTAGTAATACAGTAGCTCAGTCTAATCATCCATTGTCAGTGTAAGAACTTAGATTTTGAGATATTTGACTGTATTTTGTCAGTAACGGGAACAGTGCAAATTGTAGGAGAAGATGGTTCTATTGCTTTGAAAAAGCCAATAATTTGTCTTGGATTCTTGGTGTGTACATGTCATTCACAATCGAGTAAAAGTTAAGCAACTGAAATTACCTTGGCAATACTATTGTGTCATTTTCAGATACTGCATGCTTATCAAAACCAGGAACACACAAAGGGTAGTTATCTCTGCAAGAGGATGCAAAGAGAGGTTACTGAATTATAGCAACATGTAGGGGGAGACTTCTCTATTTGCTAAAATCCAGTGGGAGAGAGCAGAGGCTGGAAGAGAAACAAGCCTGTGCCCTGGTGGTGTTAGCCCTGAGCTCCCACTTGCAGCCCAAAGGCCCTCTCACCTTGAGGAAGCCATGAACCTCTACAGGAGGGTTGGAAGAGAGCAGCTGAAGTAGAACGTTGTTTAGAGAAGTTTGAAGTTGATTGGTAACCATGACAAAGTAGTGTAACTGCAGTGAAACCAGGAAATCTTGCCAAATAAACAGAATTCACCCACTTGGATTTTCATCTGGAACAAACCCATTATTATGATCTGTACTTCCCAAAGCTTTCAATTCATTGTCCAACTATAACATAAAACAAATCATTGTCATTCTTTGTGCGGTGAAAGTTCTGGTTTATGTTGTGTCCTTCTGGAAATCAGCTGCAGATGAAGCACTACAATATTAACTTGGTTTTAAAACTTAGATCATTGATTTTACATTCTTTTTTCTCTATATTGTTACAGCATTATTTAATAAAAGCAGTCATGTAATTTAAGGCATTAAAAGCACTTTTCGTTGTCAGAACATAAAGTTAGGCCTTCAAAATACACATGTATGTACACAAAGGTAAGTTATAGACAGCGTGATTGGATTTACTAAGATGTGTTCTGCTATTATGTTTCCTCTATTAACTGTTACCAGATCACATAAAAGTAAAACTCACCATATCAAGGCTTTAACCATATCTACACAACTGGAAGACTATAAATGTTACTTAAATTACAGTGTCTTTTAAGGTTGGGATTTGTAGGACCCTAAGGAGGACCTGTGGTGGTACCATAAGCTGTGCTTTCCTGTGTTCCTGTGAGTGATGCAAGGAGGTGCTACAGATGCAGATGCAAATACTGGGGAATGATCTGTAGAGCTGTGAATGAAATGTGCATGGCAATAGCAGAGGCAAGATCAATAGTTAAAACCAACAGAATATGAGAAGAAAGAGCATTTTCTGGTCTGAGTGCCATCTCTGTGCCTGTAGATGAACCAGCCTTCAATCCTAGCCCAGAGAAAACTGTGATTTTTTAAAATAATAGGGTGCACAAGAAAAGAGCTTCTGTTTCTTATGCCATTCAACAAGATTTAAAAGGAAATGCAGCCAGAATTAATGATCATTACCTGATGAAAACCAGACATCCTTGGGAATAGGCTCATATAGTCCAGGATAAGGCTAAATGCAATTAAAAGGACTCCACTGAGGCCAAAGCAGCAGAAGAGCCAGAGGAAACAGATGGATCTTGAAGTATGGAATCATCATTATGAGGAAAGAAATTTTTTTTAAGTAAAAGAAATTTTAAGGTTGTTTTAAGTAAAAAAGAAAAGTCTAGGTTAGGTAGTTAAAACATATATGTATTTCCCTAGAAAGCTTAAAAAACTATAAAGAAGACACGGTGACAACCACTTTATTGTTTACTTGTAAAGAAAGAGGGAATTCATGTTACTTTCTAAGTTATTTTTTCTTGAATATATTAGCTATAGAATGGTTGAGCAATTTTAAAAAATGCTTCACTATTTACAGTAGTTGTTTCATCTGCAGTTCATTTGTAAGGGGAGAGTTTAAAACTACCCCACCTTAGATTTCACTAACAAAAGTATTTTAATGTTACTTGTACGCTAGTCCCATAATCATTGTAGAAATCAAGAACCAGATTCTCCTTTACCGATTTACTTTACGCATTTGAAGGATCTTTCACAATGTATCTTATAATATAACAGGGCCTTCGTCTGCCTGAAAAAACAATTTAGGGGTTCATTCTAGGCTCCTGTCACTTATATTGCTGCAGCATGTGGGTTCATAAACCCTTCCTACACAAGTTTATGTTAGAAGCAAGAACAGTTGTATAGATTAGAATAGTGGGTTTACTACAGCAACTATTGCTGGAGTGGAATACAGTTAGCCTAATGTCTATGCTGAATTAATGAGTGGTTTCACTTAAGTGTAACACAGGAGAAAATACTATAAAATTATCATTGCAAACCATGCAGCTCAGACTGAAAATGAAATGAAACTTTTTTAATTTGTTAAAAGGTTGCTGGTACATATTTTTAAAGGCTACACATGGCAAAAAGAAAAAGATTGTCAGAATTGCTTTTGAAAAGCTTTATGAATTTGCTTGTGATAAGCAAATGGCACAGTGACAATACAATTTAGTAACTTATCCAGTATATTAGGATTCATGGGCTACTCAGAAGTTTTGCCCTCAGGCAAGACCTGTAGTAGTTGCAGGGAAATGATTTATGCATTGTAATAAATGTTACTGTTCAATCTGTTTGCTTGTTCAATGGTTAAAGTCCCCAAAGAAAAGTCTATCTCAAATTAGGACTGGCATGCATTATCTGTCAGCTTTATATAGTACTGTAAAAGTCATTCAGCTGACAGAAACGTTAGCGGAATGTTTTATAGACTTTTGTTCTGGATGAATCCTTGCTTTGGTGAGGAGAAGTGATGGGGCTGTGGTGCTGTGCTACAGGATTAAAGTTGCGTGTAGATAAGTAGTTTCTCTCAGTGGTTCACTGCAAATGAACATCTGGACTGCATATTGAGTCCATGTGTGCAAATGAGATCAACCCAAATAATGACCAGAATCAATCAGGCTTCAGCCTAGAAGCAATGTACACTGGTACTGATTTGTTAGACAACCAGAATTGGCAGCACCTTGCATAATTTGGCACCAATTGACAAAGATTAGACTATTTTAGGCCCTGAACAGTAATTAATTTGAACACCCCCTCCCAAAATATTTTGCAAAGTAAAATCAGCTGTGGCTTGTTTGCCCCTACCCCCTCCTTTCCATACCAGCCCTAATTGTTTTAGACAAACAAGTGAGCTTGCGGCCTGTTCACTTTACACAGGAAGACATGAATTCTTTGATCCATACAATATTCTCTAGTTCAACCTTGGAGCTATTTACTAAGGAGATTTATTTGCAGACAGACAGCAAAGCAGTTCTTTACAAATGGAAATTAGTTCAGCTTCTTTGATTTTTTGGCTCAAGTTTCTCCCCTCCTGTAGGAGTTATGTCACAAAACAATTAATAACTGGGTTCTTGTTTATTGGAGAGTAGCACAAATAGCAGAGTGGAAATCGCCCAGATGTTGTAGAGGTTTTTTGAGTAGTGTAACACTTCTGGATCAGAGCTGGGAATCAAACAAAACCATCCTCGTTTTAGGTTTAGACTAGGCTTATAATTCAGATAAGCCTTGACACAACTCACCAGCATTTTGACCAAAACTGTGCTCATTTTCAGATCACTTGGACAAAACAAACCAAATAAACAACAAAAAACCGCACAAAAAAAACCAAACAATCAAACAAAAAAAAGCATTGCATAAAAATAAAATTAATTTTACTTTTTGTTTCTTGGAATTCCAGATTTGCAGTTAAAAAACTGGGTTGGATCAAACCTCAGGGAGATGTTTGCACAAAGTACTACAGCATTTACTTTCACACAGTTATGGGGAGTAGGTGGGGGCTGTCGTTGAACTTGCTGTCATTTTTCTAGCAGATGATTTCTTAGTATTTTGGCTTAAGAATAGGGAGGCAGGCAGTCTGGTGAGACCTGAAGTTCCTCTGTCTTGTCCTGGGTGAAATGGATGTAAAGCAACTGAATGCAGTGAAACTGCAGTGATGCTCAGTTGTTGTACTGGAGAGGAGATCTGTTGATCTCCTGGTACTTCACATGGTGCTTCCTTTATCTGTTTTACATTCAGGATTGGCTTTATGGACCCTAGGTAGAATCAGGATTTTCAAGTATAATTTTTATATTCTGACAAGAATTATTTTTGTATTTTGACATTGAATGACTTTTAATTGTTTGGTAATCGAGTGCAATCCACTCCCAAAGGGTCTATTGTGCTTCTTAGGAATTGCTTCCATAAATTGTGACTTTTTGCACGCTTTACTCAAAAAGTAAGGAAACTGAAACTCCAGGTGGAAATTAAATAGGCAAGAAATAATTACCTGGTTGGGTCAGGAGGGTTAACCCTCCCCTGACACAAGTGCAAGGGAATCTTTAATGATCACAGGTGGTGGAAAATTTTCCTGACTAAAACCAGGAGCGAGACGTCCAGCAGACAAGTGGCCCCTGATACCATGCTGGGACAGTGGTTTAGTGCTGACCTGAGACATGATCCATTTCTGTTGAATTGCCAGTGATTTCAGTTTTGTGAGATCAGAAAGCAGGCAGAGAAACTTAGCGTACCTCTAATGCCATATCCTGCTGGGTGTCTCAACATTGCATGGTGATCTTTCTATCCAGCTCTTGCCCCTGCCTGACCTTGCATTGCTTTTAAGTTCCATTGAGATCAAACAACATGGCATAGGGTGACAGGGATGTTTGTTATGCTACTGTGAATGGGCATCACTTGTGATTCATGTGGTTCATGGACCTGTGTTGTAGGAATAAGTGTTTGATGCAAAGAAGGGTGGAAGGTGTTGGTGATCTGACTTGCCTTGTTAATCTCTAGCATCTATGATTCAGCTGTTCTGGGAAAAATGATAACAATATTATCAAGGATCTTTGAATGCAAAACAAGTTTTACCGTAACTAAAAAGCAGATTGTACCAGCTTTACTTACTGCATTCCTGTGGTGCTTTTCCTAAAATTAACCTCTGCTGTACGTGCATAGATACATGAATCTGCCTGAAATTTTTTTTTCTAATGTGGTGCCTAAATTAAAATATGGGTGTGAAAACATGACATTTGTGATCCTAGTGGAGAATTTTGAACATAGAAGAGATCCTACTTATATCTGTGAGCTTCCCTTCAACTACTGTTATCTAGTTTGAGAGTTTTGTTAATGACACCCAACTGTCATAAATTTCAGCTATTAGGGGAGTACATTTCTGTGAATGTTGTGCTTTGTGGTTAACATCAACCTGCCCAGAAAAGGACAAATTAAAGCATTGTGTTGCACTATCCATAGTACAAGAATAAAATCAACCCTTAAAACCTCTTGCTATACTGAAGTAACATAAGAAGCAGACTTTCTGTGCTATGATGGTGTTTGACAATGAATCACTAAACCCTCTTTTCCTCTGTCATCTCAGTATTCAGTTCATTATGCTTTGTGACAAAGAATAAAAGACAAGCTTTATTCTTTGTAATGTTTGTGTCACTAATGTTTTGTTTGTAATCAGTTTGGTTCTTTGAAAGGGTGTATTTCAATATATCAACACGCCTTGCCATGGTTGATATTTTCTTTGGCTTGTTGGTTTTTCATGATGAAAATGTCTTTTCATGTGAGATTTTCTTGTCTTTATCTCTTTTCCTTTTTACTGAATGCCTTAACAATGTTGGCAAATGGCAATATAAAAATGAGATTTTTTTTAAATGCTAACAAGGATTAAAAGAAGTATCTCATTTTAGAATATTTAGAAGGGTTTTTATACATATTAGTTATAGCATCTTAAGGATGAAAATATCTGTTCCTTGGTGTTTGAATCCAAAAGATCGGTTACACTAGTTTAATGGCTACAGGATTTCCATACGCTGAATCCTGAATCAAGCCACTGCAGTCTGATTGCACTGGAATATATCTTTTTAAAGATAGCTGGTTCAGATATCAAAGGCAGGAGATTATATGAATCCCCAGTGGTTCAGGTGTCTAGGATTCAGTTACGGCGGAATTTGAGTGAGCTGTCGAGCAGACTTGGTTGCTTAATCAGAGCCATTAACACTATGATAATGCTTGGCTGTGGGAGGGGGAATATTTGTTTCCATCATATTCCTGAGGGTTCTCCAAGATCATGGCTCCTGTGACATTGTTGAGTCTTCATTGCTGCTTCCTATGATGAAGTTCACCAGAAACAGTATGACAGCGATACCATCATCATCAGTATCGCTGTGCAGCACATCCGATTGCAGCTCCTCCCAAGGAAAGTTTACTGTCCAACTCCAGGTTACTGTGTGCAGTTGAAAACAGAGTTGCTTCATCCTTTGCAATTTTCTGGAGTGAGTCCAGAGAAGAGCAACAAAGCTGGTGAAGGGGCTGGAGAACAGGCCTTATGAGGAATGGCTGAGAGAGCTGGGGTTGTTTAACCTGGAGAAGAGGAGGCTGAGAGGAGACCTCATTGCTCTGTACAACTACCTGAAAGGAGGTTGTAGAGAGGAGGGTGATGACCTTTTCTCCCGAGTGACAGGGGACAGGACAAGAGGGAATGGCCTCAAGCTCCACCAGGGGAGATTTAGGCTGGACATTAGGAAAAAATTTTTCACAGAAAGGGTCATTGGGCACTGGCAGAGGCTACCCAGGGAGGTGGTTGATTCACCTTCCTTGGAGGTGTTTAAGGCAGGGGTGGACGAGGTGCTAAAGGGCATGTTTTAGTGTTTGATGGGAATGGTTGGACTCGATGATCTGGTGGGTCTCTTCCAACCTGGTTGTTCTATGATTCTGTGATTCTTGAATTCTCTCCCTTGATTGTCATCGTCTGTCTTGCTGTTTTCTTCAAAAGCACCCATGTAGGAATTTTTCTTTGGTTTTGGTTTTCTTTCCTTAAAGCATTCTTTCAGTAAGAGCTGAAGAAATGAGACTGGCTTGCTTGCTACATGATGGGAAATGGCATGCATGTATATGTATGAAGAGAGAGAAAACAAATTAAAAGCTGCAGTTGTGTTCCTAAATGCAGAGTATCCAAAATTTGTGGGATGTGGAGAGGAATAGGGTGCATGACTTTTAGCAAAGGCATGATCAGTTTTTGTAACAACAATTTAATGCCTCTTTTGCAAACTGTTACTACTGTGAGAATGTGTGTGGGAGCTCTTCACCTCCAAAACAAGTCCTGACAGGAAGTCTCCTGCCAGCCACTTCTGACGAGATGGTGAGTGGTTATTTTACAGTATTAGTAATTGCACCACACCGACTGCTGTTTAAGGGACCTGTGTCCATCTGAAGGTTAACCACAGGGGATGATAATGACATCTTATCAGCCTTCTACCAGATATCTGTTGGCCCCTCCTTAGAGGTCAGCTTAAACCTAATTTTTTTTCCCCCACTCTATATGTGTGACCACAGCTGCGACTGGATACAAGTAAAACTTGGGACACTATGGAGGTTTGAAAAAAAAGTGCCACGTATGGTGATCAGATGCTAATGAATGTAATCAGGAGGGAGTATCATCTCCATGCTAGGGTTTGAACTGGACCTGACATTCCATTCCTGGCACCTCTCTCACAAGGGGTTTCCAAATCAGCTGATGTTACAAGCCATTATCAGCTGCAGTTGCAGCCCCTGCTCCCAGCTGCTTACATGTGCAGGAGGAAGCAGCTTCAAACTATTTGTTTGCCAGTCTCTGTGGTTTGCATGTTCCACGTGGAGAAGCCTTGGGCTCCCGCCCAGTGATTAGGCATCTGTGTAGAAGCTGTGGCTGAAATTTTGGGGAGGAGAAAACACTTTGTCCTTCTACTTTTTGTGTTAGAGGCCTTCCCTCTAAATGATTAGTGTTCCCACTAACTGATTACTTTTTATGCTTGTATCTTAGAAGCTGAAACCCAGTTTTAGCATAGCAGGAGGTGTTGTGCTGTTCTAGAGGGAGGCTGATTGTAGTGTAGCACGTGGGCAGGGCAGACATCTCATGAGCCTTCAAATGAGAGCATTGGTACAGAGCTACTCAGAAGGGCAGACCCCTAAAGGTTACCACAGTCATTCAGAACAGAATATTTCTGATACAATTTCTGAGATTTAAGTTCACCCATTCAGTGTGTTTAGCTCCCTTCAAACACAGCTTTAATTGGTGTTGAGGTTCCTAAAATCTGCCTTAGTCCCCTTATTTTTAGCAGGCAAGCCCATTCCTCAGTGCACTATAACTCTGTCCTCTATACTGGAAAAAATAGCGTAGCCTTCTTCTCTGCACTACCATCCCTGCACCCCTTGGGAAGCACTGTGGGTGAGAGTGCCTTACCAGGCTGTGCCTTTCAACTTTCAACTATCCAGGGATGGCAACTTCTCCCCTACTTCCTCTTTCTAGTGTAAAATATCTACCCATGTAAACCGATCATTTATTTTGGTATTTTATAGCCTGCTTAGAGAACTAGAAAACTGGACACTGTCTTATAGAGCAGTCAGTAGCAAAGCTGAACTTCAAACTCTCTGCTGAATGTTGTGTGCAAGTCCTTCCACCCTCTCTTGCATGTGTTTTGCTATACATGTGAAGTTTCAGATATTCTGCAGCTATAGGCATGTGGGGAGCTTTGCTTTATATCCTGCTCAGACCAGATAGAATGCCAGCTTTTGTACGCAGGTCTGTTGTGATAGTTGCTCACATTTGGCTCTGTGAAGTATGTCCCTTTTCCTTTCCAGATGCTTTATGCTACCAAATAAGGGGAAAACATGTGTTTCCCAATGCTGTGATAAGTCAGAGGTATAAGTTACGGCTTTACCATATTGAGAAAGGAATTCAAAGTGCACCCTTCTCTATCAGCACAGAAATTGTTTACAGAATGAGCTATAAGACATGGCAATATTCACTGAAGCAGGCTACATCACTGTGTGGGGAAGGAACGAAGGCTTTTTTTGTCTTTTTAATTTGTCTTTTGCATTAAAAGTGATTTTATGCTAGTTAGATTTTTCATTAGATACAATTCTGTGTTTTGTGTTCACTCCCCTTGGCTAAAGCCTCACAAGTGAATCCAACCAAAAAAAAAAAAAAAAAAAAAGAAAAAGAAAAAAATTGTGTCAGCTCATTTTAGTTAGCTTCTACTTTTTCAAATGGTTTTCTAATTTCTGTGAACAGCAGAATTTACTTCCGGTAATACTAAATTATCCATAAAAAGGGGGACACAGGAAAGTAAAACTAAACATAACTTGTATTCTCATCATCAGTTTTCCATTAGTTTCATTTTTTCCCCTTTTCAGTATTCATTTTTTCCTTCATTGCTTGCAGAGTCTTGCCTTAATGGAGTCAACTCACCTTGTTTCATTTGCTATCCTAAAGAAGGAAATGAGCTTTAAAAAAAGGCACCTTCAGCCAAATCAGCTGCACACTATGTTGCTAAGTTTTTAGTTTTCAGACAGTAATTAAACAAATAAAAACTGAAACAGTGACTGGCACTCAGAAACCCAGATCACCATGAAATCTGAAGTATTTTCTTCTGCCAGGAGTTTGGGAAACTCTCTTAGCCTGCTTTTCTCTTTACTGAAAAAATCCCTCAAAAAGCTAGGAGAAAGTTTAGAAATTTAACATCAGGCCACAGTGCCGCTTGTTTTCTACAGAAGCAAAGAAGCTGTGCCAAGGTTCTGAGAAATACCCTCATGGATGAAGGTCAGTCACCCATGTAGCTTGTAGGTACCTTTGATGGCGCCAATGTCCTGCAGCCTAGAGGGAGCCTTGTACAGTCTAGAATGGTTTTTGCAATGGATATGTGGAGGACAAGTAACTTTTTTAACCTGGATTGCAGGTGTCCTTGCTACAACTTACAAAGAGAGGAGAGATTGCATGCTCCTTGCCCAGCTGGAGCAGCAGGTTTTGCGGGGTCAACATCCCTGGGCTGTCACGCATCACAGAGAAAGCACTTTGTGGTCTCCTCTTGCTTTCTTCTGGTTTATTTTCTTAAACTCCATGTTAGCACAAGCAGGGTGTAAATGATAACCACTATGTGCTGCAGTGGCTCTTGTTCCATTGGGAGGCAGCGCTCCAAGCAGGTCACTGTCTCAGGGAAGCTGTGGTGTCACTCTTGGCATTGGTCCAGCTAGGGTGATGTACTCTGGGCTCTTGCTGGGGTTCTCCCGAAAGCCTCTGGTGGGGGTCATGGTGGCCACCACCAGCACATGACCTGGATGAGATCCCTTCTGTTCTACCTTCAGCAGCAGATGTGATGGTTGTCCTGTCTCATTTGTCTGTCCGTCTGCAGAATGGTTTAGTTTGGAGAAGTGGGAGAGATAGACGGGGAATCCTGAGAAATCCAGAGAAATAACACAGTGTAAGGTCACAGATGTGCTGATGGATGCTGCAAAGAAAGCATTTTTTTTTTGAACTGTCAGCACTGTCTGTGGCTTGACACAATATTTTATCTTCATTTTAAACTTTTTACTCATTATTAAAATATTTAAATTGGCTGGTGTGAAATCCTGTCGGAATAGTAGGAGTTTATTTCAGGGCAGTGATGCTTCAAAGAACCCTATAAGCATTACCATGTACAGAGGCGGCGGGGTATCAGTCCAGAGGAAACCTCACTGTCAGTTCAAATGTAATCCATATGTTAAAACTATAGAAAGTGTTTGCTAATCTGATGGTTTGGCTAATATCAAGGAACGCTCTCTCATGGGAAGCCTAAGTTTCAAGCTAATGAAATGATAAGTGCATCAAAGTAATCTTTGGGGGTGATGTGAGGCTTGTAGTAAAGTTTAGAAATTATGTGACATTTTACCAGGTAATGGCACGGTTAATTTGGGGGGCAGTGTGCAATGTTAGTGACTCCTTTTCACATATATACAGAAACACACATTAAAACACAAATTAATACACACACACAAACTGCTGTGGCAGTGGTCTAGGGAATGGGGACACATATCTGGTCTATGAATGGGTGTGCTACATGTTTGCACCTTAAGAAAACAATGCTGTATTTCCTAGGAGAACAGACAGGGAGGGAACTTAGCCATTTCTTGCCTTTCCTGCTCAAATATCCCTATATGAATAGCATTAATAGCTAATTAATTAATAGCAAGTGTTAGAATTGCATTTGGATGAAAAAACGGATGGTTGAAAAACAAGGGCTAAGAAATTTTTTTTCATCTACTTTTTCATATAAAATATTACTCATAATCTATGTTCGATTTTGCTTAGTTCTTGGTCACCCTTAGATAAAAGGAATGGAAAAAGGCTGCTGTGGACACAAATACAACAGGAGGTGATTGTAGAAGGGGCAAGCAGATTTTTTGGGTTCATGAATGCCTGTCTGTGGTACAGGCATTTCAGTTTCTTTCTCTGAAAATCAAAGTAGAATTAAGCAGACTGAGATCAAGGCTATATTTTCAAAACAGCTGAGGGACACCTAGGTGAAGTGCTGGATGTTGGTTTGTCTTCTGTTCTCAGGCACACAGCAGGCAGATTTTAGAGGCACTGTTGGGAGCTGAACTCCATCGCAAATATGAGTCCATACCAAGATGTTTATCCAGACAATTGTCAGTGATCAGTGAGAGACTGTTCTGGTGAAAGCAAGTACAAATACCGAGGGGTAAGACTTTATTCCAGAACCAAAGGACTATACTGCATGAGACTGTCCAGCCTGGCAAAATAATGATTACTGCATTGAGGATCTATCACTCAAGGGTTTTATCCATCCTGGCTAGTTATAAATGTTGTCCAAGGATGGACACTACAGTACATTTCTTCTTGGACAGGGAGATAACTTGAGACACAGATCCAGCAATAACCAAAATTTTGACAGGGGACCCTTAAATCTCAGCCGTGATGAAGCTTGGCAGTCACGGTTTGGGATAACAGAGAAATAAATTATTCAAGCAACTTTAGCCAAATTTTTTTTTGTGTGTGTGTATCCCATGTATCCTACATACTTGCTTACCAGTGATAGAAAAACATGCTAATTTTTACCAACCAACTTGATTTCATTTGACACAGTAGGTTTCTGAAATAATTTCTTTAAGTGACTTTCAGTTTAAAAAGAAGGAGAACCTTAAACAGGTCATGAACAGTCTGTCTATGTCTTAAACAAATTCTGTGGGAAACAGCTGGAACACTGATGATGATTAATATTTATTTATTTATGTTACCATTGTTCCCTTTAAGCATACGTTGCTCTTTTTGCTATGAGTTGCATGTGAGAAAAAAGCATTTGCACTCCTGAGTGTTTACAGTGTATGCAATATTGCCTCAGAAAATTGCCAGCTCAGTAAATGCTGTCAGATAATGTTTGCTACAAGTTCTAGCTGATTCAAAGTTTTTGCTTTAAGAACAAGCAAACCAGACTCAAGTTATCCTACTATATTAGTGATAGTATTGTACCTTCTTTCTTAGCTTCCATCTCAGACTATGTTTATAATAGCATGACTGTAATGGGGTCTCAAACAAATACAGAACACAACCAAAGGAAAAGCTTGTCCGAGCACATCATGGCAAACCTCTTACAAAAGTATCGTCATACTTTTAGTACCAAGCTCAAAGGAATTCTGGATAAGTTGTGTGCGTGCACATATTGAACAGTCTAACATTTATTAGGAGACATTTAATGTGCAATAGCATAATATTATGCTGATATTTTACATTATTGCTTTTCTAAACAGAAAAAAAATACCCAAAAGATTTTAACTTTAAGAGAGTAGATATTAACTTTGGGTATTTTTACATGTTGTTCTTATTACAGCTGTGAAAGTGACACTCAGTATCGGTTTAGGTTTACAAGTATTGTGCCATTGTGATATTAAGGTATCCGTTTCTGAGTATTGAGTACAGTAGCAGTGTTGTAAAAAAAGAGAAATTTTTTATCAAGTTTGCATTGTTATTCAAAATACAGGGAGACTTGCTTGTTTCATGATGTTACCATTCTTGCTAGTCCTGTTCACTTTTGAAGCATGAATCATATTTAAGTCATGGGATGGACATTTCAGAATTGACGCCTCAAGTAGAGGAAAGTTGTGGATCCATTACTGCAAACAAAACAAATTTGATAGAAAGAAAATGAATATGTGCTTTCCCGACAATAGTAATTATTTGAATGGTAATTCACAGTAATGTTTTGTGTAATTTTAAAATCCTTAATTTTTAAATTGTAATAGTGTCCAAATTATGCTAGGTGTTTCTCTAACATGGCTTCTCCAAAAATGTGCTGAATTTTTATCTTCTTTTTAAAAAAATGTGTAAAGGACAAGTGTATTTACACATTGAAATGACATCTAAGCATATTCACAAAATTCATCAGAATAAATATGAAGTTTGTTAACTTAAAAATTATTTTGTGACATTTCCCGGAGATGTGTGTTTACTTCATTTTAAAGTAAATGTTTTTGTGAACATTAACTAAGACTAAGTTTGAGGATTGAAGGGTGGGTAAGTTATTTTCCAAAGTGACCATCTCTCAAAGGACAATAGCTGAAGAAGTGGCTGATATTACCTCTTCCTTCCTGACCAGTGAATCACTTGCCCACATTCTTTGGGAGAATCCTTCTTCAGACAATACAAATTTTCCCGTGCTTAATCCATGTTTCAGTGTTGCTTTTTCTACATCATCGTCACGCTGCCCACAAATTTCTCTGGTACATTGTGCAATTCCCTGTTTTACCGTCAGCAGGAAACAGATCCATCAGACAGCTCAAGTTAAAAATCATATGAGCGTCCCAATTCATTATGCATCACCACTCAATTTCTCTCTTATGGGTAATTTCCAGAGATAGGTGAAAAAAAAATCTCCCTTTTCTTCCTCTAAGCAGTTAAAATCATTTCATGAGAAAGAGAAGTCAGTATTCACTGTTGAGGCAGTCTGAGGTTGATAACACACTATTACTGAAACGATACGTTATTATGCAAATTTCTGAAAATATACCAAAGTCATATCAATTTATCTGCTACTAATAAGGTGTCATCACACAAGTTGTCCTCTCCACTCTTTATCCCACAGGTTAAATGGTGGTTTATTGCCCATACTTTGGCCAGATAGTTCAAATTACCATCTGGGTGGTGCCTATGACTGTCTCCACTTTCTGCACGTCAGAGTCAAAATGCAAGTTCTCAGCATATAAGTTTCTGAGTTGAGTCACTTTTTTGCCATGCAGAAACCTGACTATTTTCCTGAGTCCCCACTTTGCTTTTGTGCTCTGCAATGAGTTTTGCCTCCTCTACCCCGTGTGATTTGCAACAACCCTTGACTTATTATATGATACTTTTTGTAAAGCATAGTGTGACTTTGATTAGGTGCCGCCTGTCAGGAGTAGAGACACAGTGTAATCCTGACCATAGGGCCTATATGACAAAATGTGTGAGTACATTTTATCTGATAAATATAAGCAGAAGTTAGTTTATAGGCAACTTTTGTGAAGTAATATCTCAAACCATTTTGGCAACCTTGTTTTGCTAATGAGTTACCAGTGGAAACAAAGGCTATGTCTGTTCCTGTCAACAGGAATTCATAATAAATAGAGACATATAAAGATGTGGAATGGGAAGTGTGGGGGAATTTGGAGGCAGGGGTGGGTCTTGGTTTTTTTGTTGGTTTTGATGTGTTTTTTTTTTTAATGAAGAGCATATGTATCATTCATTTATTCTCTGGTTTAGGTTATATTTAAATCAGTGGTAAGAATCCCTTATAGAAAAGCAGAAGCTGAATGAGATGTCCCATGATGGAGCTAAATTTTAACTGTTCTGTGCTTCGTTTCTTACAACTCCTGTCTTGAATGCAGGTTGAAAACTGAGTCTTGAGCTTCCATGGAAAAGAAAGCAAAGCACTGAAACCCACTTTAGTTTACCTTTATCTGAGCCTGACATGGGTAAATAGTAGTCACCAAACTACTGAATAGGGTCACAAAAGCATATGAAATCTTTTAAATGTGGTAAAATATCAGTCATAAGACTGTGCTTATTTTTTTTCCTGTAGAATATTTCATTTTCTTTTATTAGATATCGATGCTGCAAAACATATGCACTTTTGTTGCCGAATATATTGATTTATATATGTCAATTATACACACATGCACACACGTTTAACGTTTCTTTATAGATGTGTGTTAGTACACACACAACAATTTTTCAGCTGTAACATCCTAAGAGCGCTAACTCCTCCTTTGCTCCAGTACAGCCTTTTGTTTACGAAAGTAATCATTGATATTCGAAACACATCACCATGTCGTATCAGACTGAAAGTCTCCCTGATTTCTCCCTGCCCCTCTGTCTGTGTCCAGACTCAGATGCTTCTACAGAGACTAGAGGGACTCAACAGCAGGCAGGTATGGGGAAATGCCAAAGGGCCTGTCTTGAGGTATTGACCTGAGATAGCAGATTTCCATGGTTAAGTTGAATTTTGGAGTAAGTGCTATGTAAATCCGTTGCTCTGCTTTAAACAATCTCCATCACACCAACTGCTGTGCGAACTGTATTTTGGTGTCAAGTGTTTTGATCTTTTTTTTATATTCATCAAAAAAAGACTCCAAGGAGAACAATGGCTATGTCTGTGCCAGTGCAGAAAATGATCTTAAGCATCATCCTATACCACTGAGACCAGCTCCTCTATTTTAGTAGTATTAAACTACCTCAGCTTCCAAAACAAGATGGCTGCATCCATATTCCCTTTTAGATGTGTTCCTGCATCCATGCTAACTCCTGAGGATTGGTTTTGCTACACAGAATAGGTATCGTCCCAGTGATTTTATTTTTTTTTCCCCCCACAGCTGAATGATGTAGATAACCAAGCACCGGTGTCTGGAAACATTTCCTGGCTCTGTCTAAAGGAGAGTTAGCCAATGGATTTATCATCCCCATTGAATTTATGAAAGTCTCACATAAGTTGATGGGATTTACATATACATTGCTCCATTTGAGTCATGGTCACACAGAAATTTCATTTCTTTCAGTTTGTTATGTAGTAGTATACAAATGCACACAACTAAGAGTGGAAATATTGAATAAAATTGCTGCTAAGAAAATAGGCCATTTTTGAGTCAGTGATAATCTTGTGATTAATTAAGGATCGATTCTGGTCAGGTTGAGGAAAGAGTCAGTGAATTCATGGTTGGAAATGAGTGGAGTAATGATGGTGAATTAGGATAAGAGTGGAAAAATTGTGTACTCTTAATGGAGTAACTATGTATACAAAAGCACATTTTCCATTCCTGTTTCCACTATTCTATGCTTTAATTTTTCTTGACATTGGATCCATTATAGTTTCGTACGAGTTTCGTCACAGAAGTAAATAACAGCTTGTTTCCTTGGGAGCAATTGAAAAACAGAGTAAAAACAGCACTTACTGTTTTTGAAAGTTGTCAGATTGTCATGGCAGTGAAGTGTTGCATCATGTTGTCATGACGACTCAAATTATAAAAACTGATTTAAAGAGAAATAAAAGCACTCTTCAGTGATGAAAATCATTTAACTTAAAGAGTTAAATGAGTGAAAGAGTTTAAAGAGTTAAGAGTTTCAGCTTATTTTCTATCTGTTTTTCTACCTCTCTCCTGTATTTTAACAAATGGGCAATATTCATGACTCTCACTAAATCAAGACTTGCAATGCACAGTGACTTGGGGAGTATTTTTTCTCTCTCACTGAGACAGAGAGGATGCAGGAACTGAAATGTAGAAGCAAACACACTGCTGGAATAAACCATCAGCTTCCAGAACTGAGGGCAAGTCAGAATGGGATAAAAAGGTGGTGTTTTTTTAACTTCGTGCCTCTTCGCACTATTTCCTCTCAAGCAACTAGTTAAAATATATATATCAAGATAAACATATACCACACGCTCTAGGTTTGTCAGAGATAAACTGCAGCAAGACTACAGCATGTCTGACCTGTTTAAAGATTCTGGTGGAATTTCAAGAGCCCTCAGCAATGACCTGTTTGTGTTTCTCCATCAAAATCAAGGAGCATTTACTTACTGTGCCAATGGCTAGAGAGCAGAAGTAGGTTAGTGCTGGCTGCTTTTGAAATCCTATTCTCTCCTCAGAATGTGCTTAGAATGAGTCAAGCTATTTTAACAGAAGATGATGTTGAACCTCAGTACCAGGATAAAATAAGCAAACAAAAAAGGTAAATTGTACAGTTTGTCAGTTTGTGTGAAACAGCTGTCACCAAACACAAAATGCTGACATATAAACTGCAGGAAAGCAGCAAGCCCACTTGTTCTGCACAAGGTCTAGGAAAATATGATTTATCAGTGTGCACTGGGCTTGTATACGTTGTAACACGGCTTTGTGCAATCATGTTCTTGCCTTTATAGAGAAAAGGGTGTTTGTATGTGTCTATACAGTCATTTCAGCTCCTCCTGCTCTTACCCAGCAACTTGTCAGCATTTCAACCTGTTTCATATTTTACAGATGTGCAGAGATAATGTTCCTGGGAGTTTCAGGGAAACACGCTGCAATGTGAATAGATCCTGGCCTGGGAGCTTTCTGCCCCAGGGCGTGCAGCAGAAGTTTCTGGGATGACTTCAAAGAGAACTTACACAGGAAACAGCTCTTAAAATGCCCCAAGAGTCAGAGGAGCTCAGTGTCAATCATTGGACACACATCTATAAGCAATCAATTTTCACTGGTTCTCATAAATCATCTAATTTACCTGGGGAATAGGGCATACATTAGAAGTGGATTGCATGACACAAAATCTTGACATAGAGACAAAAACAATTCCCTGTACAGGAGGTGACCATAGATGTGGAGGAGGTCTTTTCCCATTAGCAATGCCCTAAATGTTGCTTAAACTGTACCCCTCATATTTCTGTATTGGGAGAGCTGCCATTTCTGAAAATATTTGACTCAGGTGGTGCTATGATTGCTCATAGCTGTACATTTGAAAAGTGTTCATGCTGCTAGAATTGTTTGCCTGTTGCATTTAGTTTCCTTTCTTTTCAAATTTCAGTACTCACAGAGTTTTAATAACATAGATGTAAGATCATAATATATTGTTCTCCTCATTTAAAATAAAACAGCTTATACATTTAATATAGACATGGAATTTTTGTGTGTTACAGCTTACAATTACAGTGAAGAGCAGTCATCTTAGAAACAAGAGAAAATCTATTAAATGTCACCCTGCTTAAGGGAAGTTTCAGAAGTTAACAGGGAGGTAGAAATGAAACATTTTGGTAGCCCAAAGGAGAGATGCCTCTACAGTCATAGCAGATATTTGAAGAGACTCAGTTGTACCAAATTAGTCACTTCTGTCTTTCTCAGTCTGCTAGATTCTGCTGTTAGTCTTTTAATTATCTTCGATGCGTATGCAGTGTCTTGGAATGACCAGGGCTCCTTGGCTTTACCGTTCTAGGGGGAAAAGAAATGAAGGTGTAAATATACCTGAGCACTGAGAGATTCTTAGTTTCATGTGGACTGTGGTGGTGCATGTGTGGTGGTTTGGTTTGCAAACGGATGTACAGATGGTTGTGAAGCTGGAACAGCTATCTCCTCTTATAACCATCTCCAATGGCAGCATTCAGACTTGCTAGGAATGGGGCTGTAATTATCTCCCCAATCCAACAGCAATGCTACATCTCTGATTTTATGTTTTAATTAGACATACAAGATGATGTCTTGTACATCCCAAGCGGACTACAGTTCACCTTGCCTTTATGACTGCTCCTGTACCATAATGGACTGAAGCTAATACACAGAAGTGCAGTCCTACCCTTAGTAAATTCAGGCTAAGCCAGTGAACTATTCCTGAAATGGCTAATGCAGAATTGGTGATTCATCATTTCTCATTCCACATTTCTGCTGTTTACTGTTTAAGCCAGGCAGGGGAATGTATGTCTAAACCTGTGTAATACAGTTAGATGAGTATGCTGTGTGTATTGATTGATATCTTTTTTCTTGTATTCATCTAGACTGTATATTACTGATGCACATACTTGTTAACTCAGTGCTTTTGTTAATGGATCCTATAATTAAGGCGAAATGAAAAGAGAGAAATGTGGAAATCATTTGAAGTCTGATTTTTCGCATGAACTAGCTGCTAACTAATACTGTGCGTAACTTTTTTGATCTAATTGCATTGCGTTCAGTCTATCTGGTGCTGTCACTCCAAATCACCATTTAAGAGCCATGCAAGTTGCAGCACGTTTCAGGCATTAATAGTGGCCAGGTAGTATTATTATACTATTTTTAATGAATGTCTGTTTTCTATTCTTTGCTATGCTTTCTTTGGAATGAGGCCCATGTAACAAAGTATTAAGAAAACACACTGCTGCCCTGGAATGTGTATATTAGCTGCAGATTATTTCCTATTAGCAGATTAGCTGCGAGGCTATTGGCTCTGAAAGGTCTTTGAGAGTATTTTGTTTTGTAACTGATTCAAGCCATGGGAGAGAATTGCCACCCTGATTGGGAAGAAGAATTAGCTACTGTTGCCATGGCCACTGGAGCTCACACTCGCATTGTTAACTTCAGTGCCCTCAGATGAGATGCCACAGCATGAGCTCCTTGGCTTTGTTAATGAAATGATAGAAAATGGGGGTTTGAGGGCACGCAAAGAGTAGGCTGGGAAAAATCTCCTGTGAGAGATACATGAAATATTTTTTCTCTTTCTTTTTTTTTTTCCCTCAGATTCGGTGTTTAATTTTGGGCATGTTACTGCTTTACAGTACCCCAGTCACATTACACTGAAATCACTCCCTTTTAACAAAATATTTCTATTTACCTTTTTGTAGGGAAAGAGCTAATCCTGCTCTCCTCCCCAGTGGCGCACCGACCCGCGGGAACTTGCTTTGGCACAGGGAGGAGGCAGCCTCCCAGGGACCCAAGTCCTTCCTGCATTTCAGATATTTTTTGTGTAGAGTTATAAAACACAACAAGGCCTGGAGAAAATACCAGTATTTGTTAGGCCTGTTGTGAACTACACTATCTCTACTGCTGTCTGTCTAGCTGCAGGCAAGTAGATATACAAGAGAGGCTTAAGAGAAAATGATAGTTTAAATAACTGATAGTAAGAACATAAAAAATGTATGAAATTAAACTCACTTGTCTGAGAAATAAATTAATATATTTAACTAATTGTTGATAGTCTCACATGTTGGTAGGGCTCACATGTATTTCATATATCTAACTCTGTTTAACTTCCAAGGAAGTTTTGAACAGTGAAAAATGTAGTTTTGAAGTTTATATCAATGTGAACAGTTAACAGAAAAAAAATATATTGATGTCTGCATTGGAAGCATAGCTCCTGAAACATATGTAAGTGATTTCAAGGAGAATGTTTATTTTCTTTAAAAATCTATTCTTCACTCTCATCTTCAATGGTAGCAGAATCGATCACCTTCTTTAAATCACCATGCTGTCCTGAACTCTTTATTTAAACTGCTTTATGAGATTGCATAACATGTGGCAATAAGCCAAAGAAATGTATTTCCATTGGCATAGTAAAATGTTGGCATTGGGCATTTTTCAGCTCAGCAACAGGGTGTGGATGATAGGCCAACTACATGTATAAATTGTGCATCATGCTCAATGGTGTCATGGAACAGCCTACATCATGGGTGGTAACGAAGATGTTTCACTGATTTTTATAATGGATATTTTTAAAAGGTTGCAGACTTGTCTTGAGAAAACCACAGTAGAGGTTATTATAGAGACTCTGAGAAGCATGCTTATTGTCCTTCACGGTTTCTTGGCAGGCTCTAGTTTAGCAGTGAAGATATTTGCAGGAATGAACTCAGTATGTCCTGGTGCTGTAGTCTTTTGGAGTCTCTCAAGCAGAGGACAAGACTGTCCTTGCTGCAGAGCCTCCTCGTGTCCAGTATTTTTCCTCTTCTCTTTTTTCTCTGCCGCGATGTGGTTTTTCTCTTAACCTTCTAGAAGTACTGCTTGCAGATTCTGCAGAGACAAGAAGAGCATTTTGAAGGTGGATGAATACGCACAAAATCTCGAAGAATATCGGGGAAAGCAGTTTTGCTCAGCTTAGATCAGCGTCTTGTGTAAACAAATGGAAGAGGTAGCCAATAACCCATCAGCTTTCAGGAGGGACTTGGTTCAGATCTGTACCTGGGCAAGATGACAGGCAGTGAATTGAAGATTGAGAATAGAAAAACTTCAGACTTGCAGCACAATTCTGAGCTCTGTACTTTCTTATTCAGCTTTACTTACTAGTTTTCTGCCCATTTGGCATTTGTTACTGCTGAGTAATCATCTGACATATCAAAATAAATGGTTAATAAATCCAGATATAATAACAAGCTACTCAAAAATATTTAGTAGTTGTGTAGCAGGGGAAAAGCTCAACTGTTTGCACAACTGATTTAAAGCAGAAAACATAAGGGGGGGGGGGTGCATGCGCGTGTGCATTGTTTTAATTCCTTTGTAAAATTAATAGGAGGGTTTTCTGGTTTGCTTGGATCCCATCTTCATGATTGCAAACTTCTGGAAATTTACAGCTTTTGAAGGGAATGCATTTGGACTCAAGAATAATTTTAGAACATTTGCTATTTTAACTGAAATCTTGATCAATGTAGGATAAGCTCTTTACCCTGGAACAGGGCTACTACTGATTTTAACATTGTGGAAGTGACAGCTGGTATTTAAGGCCAAGGAAAAGGACTGAATCTTTCCTTTCATCTCAAGATACCAGGCAGCAGTGTTTTTCAGATTACATATGGTGACTTTCAGTGGATAGACAACCAACCTAAAAAAAAAATATAATAGACAATGTTGTAATTAATCAGTCTAATTCCAATGAATCCAGTTCCAATTAATGCAATTTTGTCTAAATTTTAAAGCACTTTAAAAACAAAATTAAAATGCAGCCTCATCTGACATTCCACTGGGGAAAATGGTGTATAATCCAATAGTCATCCTTTGAAATAACAGAGTTTGATTTTGCTTATTGCCTGAGAGAGCTGAAAGTCTTTGAGGAAAATTCATGAATTCAGACAATATTAGGTCTTTGCAGTGAATGCTTCATAATCTCTACTTTTATTTATGCATTTATTTTAAAAGGAATGTTTTACCCGATGTAATGTAAAAGTGCAGGTTTTCTCCCTGTGGCTAGTCTGACTGAAATAATAATGTATTTATCTGTCTTGTCATCTTAATGGTGTGTTTAACACAAAGATGACTTGTGATGGTGGAATTGACAGCCCATGTTGTAGGAGAACTAGCTCTCCTGTTCAGGTCTCTCCTGGAACTGAAATGACAGGAGTGGAACAAGATGTTCCAGAAGTCATGCTTTTGTCCTCATTTATGCACTTCCAAGGTAGAGGTGCGGCACCTAATGGGAGGTGACTATGTGAAAGAGGCTTTTTGTCATGTAAACAGTTTAGGAGAATAGCATGATGCTCAGCACTGAATTTCTTGACCAGTGTGTTTCTTAAGGAAGCCTTTCCATGCATATTTGTGGTAGGTTAATGTGTTTCCTCATGGGATTCCTGTGTTTGAAGCAATGGTTGTATATTTGAATGCAATAAGTTTTGGTTGTTTTGATTCTGAAATGTAAGTGAAAGTTTTGGGATTTTTGTTCAGTAAAGTAGCATTTTATGTGGTCCTTAGCCCTTGCTAAAGCTTCAACTGCTGAAACTAAGAAGACCGCAGCAAGCCCTATTTTCTATATTTTTTACTTGTTTTTCAGAACATAAGCAAAATCCTTCCTTCTCTCTACCCAGTCCAGTCTCTCCAATTAGACATATTAACTTATGTAACTTCTCCCTTCATTCAGAAGCAAGTCTCCTGTAATTTACCACCCAGAATTCTCCATGGATTTTGTTTTCCAGCTTCTGTGCAGATGCAAACACACTAAAAAGAAAAGGGTTGGAGAAGAACTTCCAGGTTTCTGTAATGAAAGGGAGCTCACTTTTCTGTAATGTTTTCCATGGAACACTTTTGTTTGCACATAGATATTGATTTACCGTCTTCAGAAGATGGTTGGTTGTAATAAATACTGTGGTGAGCTGGTTTTGCTTTATTAACTTCATACACTTGAGAACTCTAGCTTTACTTAATAAGGAGTTTGAAAGATCTTTTGTGATAGAACAGACATACTGCAGTCATGGATAAACATTTTAGAGATGTGAGTGTGATTAACAGTTTAATTTTTTTTTTTACTTTAGAGATAAAAATGAATCATTCTGTAACATGGATAAAGGCATTATATTGCATAGCACACACTGCAAACACTTTATAGATGTCTTTGTTTACAATAAATAATGTAAATAGACACATAAAGGAAAGTTTTAGCTGCTGTTTATCTTCTGTAAGTTATATAAACAGGAAAATACATTTGGAGGCTTACTTCCAATTGACCCTTAGGACAGGCTGGTGAGTTCCTTCTGGAGCTTTCCAGCACAGAGGGGAGGATACACACCTGTTAAGGACATAAGGTCCTGTAAACTTCATTCTTACTTGAACGTGGAGGGAAAACCTCCCAGGCTATGATTTAGTACAGAAATATTAGTAGGACAGTCAAGCCCTTATAAAAGCTCATGCAGAAGATTTCATGTTGTTATTCATATGGGTAAAGAGCATTTCAAAAGCTGAAACAACTTTGGAGATATATTCTGCATGTTCAGTTCATCTTAGCATTACGTAGCCTCACTTTGGCTAACTGGTATGTATATTTGCCTAAGTTGAATAAGAGGTTAATAACATTTGTGCTGCAGTTGGAAATGCTCAAAAGTGAAGCAACATTAATGTTTTATATTCGACTAATAGAAAAATGTGCACAGATGAGAGAAGGTGAATTCAATAAATAATTGAGGAGGGCATTGGAAGAAGAAATCAAAGCCACTTATATGCTTATGATCTTTTAATTAAAGATGCTTGAGTGGAGATCAGTGGAATTAATTCTAGTTTCCTTAATGGACAGTGGAAATGATTTTGTTCTCTTTGTAGTATACCTCTGTTATTTGACTGCACATACAGATGGTAGCAAATGTAAGTGATGGATAAAGCTAGTAGTTTGTTCTGGACTGAAATATTAAATGGGAAAGAGTTTCAAAACCTGCTGCTTAAGTGTAGGCATAGTTAAGAGATATGAACCCCATCATATAAGAAAAAATGCTGAACATGCATAGTAGCAGTATCAAATTAATAAGAATAGTTGCAAAATTAATGAGCTGAAACTTGACTTCAGCTATTTGATATTGACCACCCTGACTGTGATTCAGTCCCATCCTAAATATCTAGTCATTAAAAATAGGTTACTGTTCACTGACCTGAGAAAGACAGCTTTTGTGTCTGCATTGGTTTCTTATGAGGTACCCACTGTAAGTACTAGCAGTGTTATTGCTGGCTGGACTGATGTCAGAGATGATGCCCATCTAAGAATAGCAGTTACCTTTTCAAATAGATTTAATTTTAATTGCAACTCTTCTGCTTTTTTATTTTCCTTTATTCATCAAATAATATTAGAAACTTGTTGGAGTATCTTGAGTGATGATGTAATGAAACAACCAGGAAGTATCACAAAAAGTAACAGAGTGAAAAAGCTACCTGTACTGTAAGAACTCGACATGCAGCTTGAAGGATGCTGACTGTCTGAAATTGCTGGCACTACAGTAATACAAATAAATGGAGGCTCTTTATGTCATCTTCTGGTTATTGTTCACGCTGTAGTAAACAAATCATAACGATACAAGGAACTTCTTACCTCTTGTAACTGTGTTGTCTTTTTATGATCTTTACAATGATTTACATGACTTAACATCCCCTTGAAATCATCAGATATGTTCTGTAAATTGCAAAACTAAATTCTTAAACAGGCTTCAGTGTCCTACATACACACTAGAGAATCATATACCAGTTCTTCATTTTGCCTGCAGACAAGAAGTAATTCATTTCTGAAAAAGAGTGCTAGTGTACCTTGAATATGAAAAGCAGAAATTATTCCTATAGCACTGTGCATAACAGCTCTCTTGTTGTGGCACAGATTGTCAGTCTTCCTCTTTTCCCTCTTCCTCTTCCGCATTAGAAACTAGATAGTAAAAGAAGAGTCATCAGCTTTCGAGGTGATGATTGAAAGTCAGCTCCAGTACCCAGGAGCAAAAGTTTGCCCCTTTCAGGTTGTCACCTTAGAAACCACAGTCCATTTTAAAAAAATTTCAAGACTTATTTGAAAACTGTGGAGTATGAATAAGTGTCTGTGCTGAAAGTGTTACTTAACAAGACTAAAACTAAAGAAAAAAAAGGCTGTGCCTCCTTTTCTTTTTTTTAACAGTCACATCTTTTTCTTAAATTCCTGCACTTATCTTTGAATTTTGCACAGTGGATAATGACTGGATAATGAATGTGGCAGTAAATGGAAATTATTTCAGTTTCAATATCTAAAAATCATGCTCCATGCCAGCAGTACTATTAGCTAAATAGTGTCATTAATGGATTTAAAACAAAAGGAGTAGGAGTTCTTGGATTTTCAAATTAAAATATAAAGGTGGCTCTTAAAAACTGAGAAACAGTTGAATTAGTTTGTAGTAATGAAAAATAATATTCTTATTCCCCTGAGAATATTCAGATTAAGTTAATTTTACTTTATTAAGAACCTTTTTTTGATGTTAACATTATGAAATTTGTTATAAATAGGGAAAGAAAGTGGATAAGAGAGATGATTCATCATTTTCTGATAATTAGGATATACTTTTCAGATTACTCCAAAACTTTTCACAATATTTATTAAAAATCCACTATTTATATTTTGTTTCTTCTTTACTTGAGTTACAGTAAGAATTTATCCTTTTACATTCTCTTAAAAATGCACTTATTCCTTTGTTATTTGGTCATTTGTGGACTAGGAAGTGAAAAACTCTTAGGTTTAAATAAGAAAAAACTCTAAATTAGGTCTCTCTGCTCTTACATTACTTTCATGTTAATGAGAATCTAAGAATTTTAAGGTTCATCACAGATAATATTTCTTATTCATGAAATGTTTGTTTAGCTCAAAGTCTGTTGGAAAACAGTAGAAAATAGCATGATATAGTGTAATCTGCCTTTAACACAATTTTTTTTAAAAAAAATTTTAGTCAGTTCTGTGTGATACTTCTAGTTAGTGTGGTAGGAAGGTGAGAATACGTGAGGCAATGGTTAATATCAAAATCACCATAGTTTGCAATTTTGTAGACTAGGAGTCTTTAAGAATTATGTTGGACAGTAATAAGTCATGAAAAATTACCTTGTGAGGAATCATTTACTGTGTGGAACTCATTTTTTACAGGGTTTACTATGTTTCAGAAAGCAGCAAGGCCTCTTTCATCTGACAAATTCTAACTTCTCTACTACAAAGGTTTGTAGAGCACATCTGATCTTAGCTCCACACCTAGCTAGTATGTCATGTTCCCCATGAAATATAAGCAAGGCAAAGCTAAACATCTGTGCCTTGAAATAAACTGGTTTCTGTCTTGTTACATTTCTCTAACTGCCTTCTGATATCCAGTAGGTGCCTTGTTGTAAAAATTAATACAATGTTGAAATGGATACAATCCTGTAAATGCTACTGATATCCTATTTAGGGAGAGCTGAAGGTCCAGTCGTTAGCCAAGTCATTAGAAATGTAAGTCAAAGCGAGTGGGTCACTTTCAGAGTTCTGCAAAGTGTGTACCATAAAACATCAAGTGTGAATCATATTGCAAAATTATGAGAAAGCAATGTAGTTTTAAGGCCTGTGGCAGAAGGAACCAGCAGTTACTTTGTGCCTAATTTCAACCCAACACTCATCTCCCATTATACCAAACCACATAGCTCTGTTGAAGTCAGTGAGCCTTCTCTGACCTGCTTCAACTGGAAGACTGACCTGACAACTATGCACAGATGACATTCATTCCTTTCAAAAAGTTTTCTGAAAATTAGTATAGTTTTCCTGTATTGGGTTTCTCTTGAAGTCCCATATAGCAACCCAATCCACCTATTTTTCAGGTCTGCCTAACCCTTCAAACTCCATGTTCATGTAATCTTTCCTACTTAGATTGCTTGCCTGGGGGTTAACTGGAAATTCTGCTACTGTGGTGGCTGCAGTTTTATTGTTTGGGCTAGATCAGAGCTTTGAAAGAATGGATTCAATCAACTTCTTTTGCATGTTCATTACTCTTAAAAAACTTCAACTATGGAGACTTAAGAAGGCATAAAAATGTGTATGACTGGAAGACTGAATGTCCTCTTTTGTCAGAGGCAGTTGCACAAATCACTTTCTTTTCAGCTACCAACTGGGGGAGCTGCTTGTATAAGTAAGCACAGATAGGATGGAGCATGAGACAGGATCGGCACAGTGAGGCCATCAAGAGTTTATACACTTAAGTCCTTTCTCTACCATCTCCCAAATAAAATCTCCATTTGAAAGGATGTTCAGAGGTTAGTTTACAGTCTTCAGGACTGGCCAGTGGGTGTCATCTCAAGTATACTCTGCCTTGCACTCTTCCCTAGTGTTCACTATAAATTATCTTACTGTAAAAAATCTGAATTTGTCCCAAATCCAATGGGGTTTTTTTTTGTTTTTTCTTTGTTTGTTTTTTTTACCAATGGTGTCATCCACTTAAAACATTAAACAGAACAATTCTAAACATGTGCAGAGGGTGCGAGAGTAATCATATTGGAAAAGTCTAATACACTATTTACTGCATTGCTTCTTGTCATCTCCAAAGACTCATCTCTTACAGTATAAGGTTGAGAAAAGACAGCAAGAAGATATATACACGTGACACAGCTAAAGAAATGTGGGTCATGGGTGACCCCAAAATATTGCTTCAAAAGGCTGACAGAAAGCTTTGGAAAGAACTTATTTAGAAATAACACTTCTAATACATCCATGGCCTCCACTTTTAATACTAGGAATATTTAAGCTATAATCTTTGGTTTGTGGTGTAAGAGTCCTCTCTGTGTCAGTCACTTATGGCATAAAATACAGGTTAAGTCTTATACCAGGAATTACAGAAGAAAGGAAGCTTTCGGGTGCTCTTTTATTTTGGAGAGGATCTACAGAGAGTGTCCATAGAATATGCTGTCAGAAAACAGAGTTATGATATTCACTTACATACACAGAATTGAACTAATCTCTAAATCTGGCATTAGAGGGGAATTTTTCCTCAGAGGAGATTTGCAACAGACCTTGGTGTGGAGAAACTTGGTTTTTTTTCTAGAGTAATAACCAAAGAAGGCAGCATCTTCAGGCTCTACCTGGAGCAATGCAAGTAAAGTGTGGCAACTCTGTTTCTTTTCCAAAGCCTCCCTGGCCATAGGTATAGAAGATCCTGCAGGGCAAGTGTTTATTCTAACATCAGCAGTTCTCTTTGTAAGTTATTTACATTTTCCCATGTAGAACCTTTTCCTTGCCCTAAATGGGGACTCAGGAGAAACATGTTCAGGATGGTTTGTTATGGAGGGACATCTGCCCTCTGCAACTAAACACATCTTAATATTTAATAATGAGGAAACTTTGTATAAGATGAGGTGCATTATATGACAGCCATCTGCCTTAGAAGTTTTCTTGCTACTGTCTTTTGTATTTATTATTTTAATGTGTTCTTTGTTTTCTGAGAGAAATTTTTGCTTTTACAGTTCTGCACAAGCTGGAGATAGGAGAGGCTTAAACTTATCAGTTTACCCTGATGTACTTCCTCTGGGCCATTTCCATAGAAGAGCTGGTGCTATAATTGCTACCAGTTTTACTGTGTTTGTGTTATGAGTATACAAGAAAAATACATGGAAAAGGAGAATGCAAATATACCAGTATATGCTCACGTTTTCAATGGATCTTTAAAGGCCAGTCTCATGACATCCATAACAATGTCTTCCTCCTGACTGACTCATTTTCAGGGAAGAAAGTTCCTCGGGTCTTTTTTAACAGTCACAGAACTGAACAGGATCTGCCATTAGCTGAAAATGGAAAGTGGCAGACCTCTTCCTTTCAATTTCTGCTTGACACATCCCAAGTTACCTATTGGTGCACCTGATTTCTCTTCAGAAGATATAGTTGTGCCTTCTCTAAGTGCTCCACTTCTATTTTAGTAACTAGAACGTCAGTCAAAATAATGTACATAAAAATCTCCAAAACATTTTTCATACCAGTCTCTCTTTCACCCCGATGTTACCTCCCTTGGCTGAAAGAGCATTTGAAGTAGTTATTCACTTATATTTGTACAACGCAGAGTAAAGAGCAATGTCCAAAGGATTGAGTTGACCAAGCAAAAACTTTAAATCATGATACTGAAATGAGGGGAACTGCTGGAAGTAGGAAACTCTGGTCTTTACTAAACATGTTTACAGGATCAAACCCCAGTTTCATGTAAATCCCTGTATGCAGTATCTTGGCTAAAAGTTGAAGCTGCTTTCTATTGTTTTATGAGATCTCCAGTATATATTTCTACTCATAATCTACAGAAAAAGAACAGTAATATCTTCTGCATTGAACAAATAAATCAATAACTGTCTGAAGAAAATTACTGAGGGATCTGAAAAAGAAAACTATAATTGAGATAGCAATAGTAATAATGAAAACTGATTATATTTTGAGCACAACATTGTCATCAGATACTTTGAAAATGTTGAGTGAGGGCAAGTGTTTAATGAAGGCATAGAATCATAGAACCATAGAATCACTAGGTTGGAAGAGACACACAGGATCGAGTCCAACCATTCCTATCAAACACTAAACCATGGCTCTCAGCACCTTGTCCACCCGTGCCTTAAAGACCTCTAGGGAAGGTGAATCAACCCCCTCCCTGGGTAGCCTGTTCCAATGCCCAATGACCCTTTCTGTGAAAAACTTCCTCCTAATCTCTAGCCTAAATCTCCCCTGGTTGAGCTTGAGGCCATTCCCTCTTGTCCTGTCCCCTGTCACTTGGGAGAAGAGGCCAGCTTCCTCCTCTCTACAATCTCCTTTCAGGTAGTTGTAAAGAGCAATGAGGTCTTCTCTCAGCCTCCTCTTCTCCAGGTTAAACAACCCCAGCTCTCTCAGCCGTTCCTCATAAGGCCTGTTCTCCAGCCCCTTCACCAGCTTTGTTGCTCTTCTCTGGACTCGCTCCAGAGCCTCAACATCCTTCTTGTGGTGAGGGGCCCAGAACTGAACACAGGATTCAAGGAGCGGCCTCACCAGTGCTGAGTCCAGAGGGAGAATAACCTCCCTGGACCTGCTGGTCACACTGTTTCTGATACAAGCCAAGATGCCACTGGCCTTCTTGACCACCTGGGCACACTGCTGGCTCATGTTCAGTCGGCTGTCAAACAACACCCCCATGTCCCTCTCCTCCTGGCAGCTTTCTGGACAGACTTGTCCTAGTCTGTAGCTCTGCATAGGGTTGTTGTGTCCCAAGTGCAGGACCCGGCATTTGGCCGTGTTAACCCTCATCCCATGGGTCTCAGCCCAGTGGTCCAACCTGTTCAGATCCTTTTGCAGAGCCTCCCTACTCTCCAGCAGATCCACACTTCCACTCAGCTTAGTGTCATCTGCAAACTTGCTAAGGGTGCACTCAATGCCTTCATCCAGGTCATTGATGAAGATATTGAACAGGACTGGACCCAGCACTGAGCCCTGGGGAACACCACTTGTAACTGGCCTCCAGCTGGATTTAACTCCATTTACCACCACTCTCTGGGCCCGGCCAGCCAGCCAGTTTTCTACCCAGGAGAGTGTGTGCCTGTCCAGACCAGAGGCTGACAGTTTCAGTAGCAGAATGCTGTGAGAAACTGTGTCAAAGGCTTTGCTGAAGTCCAGGAAGACCACATGCACAGCCTTTCCCTCATCTAGCAGCCAAGTCACTTTGTCATAGAAGGCGATGAGGTTAGTTTGGCAAGACCTGCCTTTTGTGAACCTGTGTTGACTCGACCTGATCACCCATGTTCTCTTGCATGTGCTTCATGATAGCACTCAAGATCACCTGTTCCATGACTTTCCCTGGCACTGAGGTCAGACTGACAGGCCTGTAGTTCCCCGGATCCTCCCTGCACCCCTTCTTGTAGATGGGCACTACATCAGCCTCCAGTCCAATGGAATTTCCCCAGTCTTCCAGGACTGTTGGAAGATGATGGAAAGGGGTTTGGCCAGCACATCCACCAGCTCCTTCAATACCCTTGGGTGAATCCCGTCTGGCCCCGTAGACTTGTAAGTGTCTAGCTGGGCTAGCAAGGCTCTGACCACCTCCTCTTGGACCATGGGACCCTCATTTTGCTCCTCTAGTTCCGGGGTTTGTACACAGAGGGAACAACTTTCTTTAGAATTAAAGACTGAGGCAAAGAAGGCATTAAGTACCTCAGCCTTTTCCTCATCCCCTGTCACTGTTGTTCCTTCTGCTTCCAATAAGGACTGTATGGTCTCCCTATTCCTCCTTTTATTATTTATATATTTATAGAAATATTTTTTGTTATCTTTCACAGACTTTGCCAATATGATTTCTAGATGAGCCTTAGGCCCTCTGATTTTTACTCTACACAACCTCACTTCCCTCCTGTAGTGCACCCAAGAGGCCTATCCCCTCTTCCGGAGCCCATAAACATTCCTCTTCTTGATGTTACTCAAGATCTTTCTGTTCAACCAAGCTGTTTTTTTCCCCTGCTGGCTTTTTTTTCCGGAACACGGGGATGGCTTTCTGCTGAGCTTCTAGGATCTCCTTTTTGAAGAGCTTCCAGCCCTCATGGGCTCCCTTGCCCTTAAGTACTGTCTCCCATGTGACTTTGCCAACCAGCCTTCTGAAGAGTTCGAAGTCTACCCTCTGGAAATTTAATGCTACTGTCCTGCTAACCACCCTCTTCACTTCACCTAGAACAGAAAACCCTATCATCTCGTGATCACTTTGTCCTAGGCGTCCTCCTACTGCCACATCCCCCACAAGGCCTTCTTTGTCCACAAACAGCAAGTCCAGGAGGGCACCTTCCCTCGTTGGTTCATTTGCTAGCTGTGCAAGGAAGTTGTCTTCCACAAGCTTCCATAAGCCCCCTTTAAGTACTGAAAGGCTGAATGAAGTCTCCCTGGAGCCTTCTCTATTGATTTATTCCTTTTGATTTGATAGAGTTATTGGTTTACTAGTTACTCTTTTGGTTGTCATGTGATCAGACTCTGGCTTTTATGTATTTGTAACCTTGATGGAAAGTTTAGAACAATAAATGAGGAATGAATTTTAAAATTTTCTAAATCACACAGTAGGCTTTTATTAGTTTTTAAAGGATTTACTGCCTTGTTCAGTGGGTTCAGTGGTTTTTGTGTTTCAGATAAGTGGAAAATAGCTCTTATTGTCTAGCAAAGCATAGCAGGTATGCACACATGTGGCTGGGTGGGCAATCTGTCTGTACCCAGATTAGAGTTTGTCAATCACTCAGCACTCAAGATATCTTTGATAATTTGACTATTCCTCCAAACTTTTAACATACAGCTAATACTGCCTCTTTCTCACGTTGTTGGTGTACATATATCACTTCTAAAGTGTGCGACATATGTTACAGTTTTGACTTGATAGAAGTATTCTTTTGTGGAATAGTATCTACTATCAAAGAAATTAAAAGAATTCAGAACCAAAACGGGAATCAAGTTTCAAAACTTAGAAAAGTGAAAAGCCTCGTGTGAGGACAGGTATTACAGAAAACATGTTTTATTTCCTTAAGTAGCAGAACAAATACAAATTATATAAAATCTCCTGAAATATAATTAAAAAAAAGTTTTCTTTCTTAATTGTTATTTTAATACCAAATTTCATCTCCGTGTCTCACCAGGAGTAAACTAATTGCAAAACACATGTATTTAGAATACCTTCTTTTGTGAGTATTGTGTATAGATGTAATAATGTTTATACATATTTTGTGAACCTGAATAATTTTATGATTGACTAAGCATTACTCACATGGTTTAAGGAGATGTATGATCCAAAGATAATATTCTGAGCATTTTATCTCTCAGAAATAAGAAGACTATGTCCTACCTGAGGATTTTTTTTTTTACAGAAGTGTAGAAATTGGAGAAGAAGACTATTTAAATAGCTTATTGTTATAAGCTATTTCAAGCTTATACCACGTATTAGCATTAAAATTTAGTATTTATAAAATGCCAGTCACATACACAGTTAAGTAGAATAAGAGCTGCTTAACAGACGAACCTCAAAAAGTTGTTATTAGTGTGGAATCACAGCTGCGTAGAAATATTTAGAGGAAAAATTTACAAATACTAGTTAGCGGTCCAGCACTATTAATCACTTTCCCTGGGCATTCAAAATAATTTATAAATTAGTACTAGTGAAGTCAGTCTTGGTCTTCAGGATGTAGTAAAAACATATTATATAGGAAGTACAATGCAGCCCTATATTTGAGGAATATTTTACAGTTCAGCTCTTCTGTCTCATAGGGAAAAAGAAAAATTCAGAGATTATTTGAATTCTGTACACAGGATGTTCCTGAGGAGAAAATACAAAGTGCTAATAAGTGTCTTTTCCCAAACATAGTCTTATAAATTCAGATTAGAGAAGAACAGCTGTGAGAAACTGCCAGTGGGGTCTCTTGGCTTATCCAGGTCAGGATTTGGTGTCTTTTTACATGATGGTTTTAGTCCAATACAAAAAGCTTTAGCCAAATAGAAATTACTGGGTTCAGATAAACAGTGATGTGTTGAAATTTAATGGCCTGTGATATACAAAAACGGTCCTTTCCAACCATAAATTCCATGAATCTTTGACATTTCTGAAAATGAACAATGAAATCTTAGTCTCTCTAAAATCAGGATCAGTATTTCACTCACTTTCTCTTCTCTCACTGAAATGAAGGACAGGTGGAGCTGATTTGGGGGTGATTTTTTGTAACTTATTGTGTCATGAGATGAGAGCCTCCCAGTTCCTTGTATAACTTAGTATTCTATAGTACTAGCTTGAATTTTCTTGGCTACAAGACAGATAAATCTAATTTTATTGCATATTAACAGCTTGATGCTGTCATTGGAGCTTTAGTGAGGTCGTTTAAAAAATAATTCTGGACTGGGCCCCTCACCATAAGAAGGATGTTGAGGCTCTGGAGCGAGTCCAGCGAAGAGCAACAAAGCTGGTGAAGGGGCTGGAGAATTCTATGAAAGGCATCTGCTTTATTTCAATTGACTTAATTTTGCTATCAAAGTGACCAAGTATCTTGCATTCTGAAACTTTATGCTTCCTTCAGCAAGTCTGCTGCAGAGTCGTAGGACCAAACTTAAATATTTGGCAATTCAAATCCTTTGATTACGCTGTTGATATTCTCTGTATAATGTGATATACTCCGTAACAAAGATGAGTTGTTAGGAAGAAAGCAGCATGTGAAATAAACAGCTGGCAAAGGTAGTTGAAACTTTCTATCTTGACAAAAAAAACCTTAAAGATGTGGTCTCCTCTGATCTTGAGGTTGTGAATCTCTCCTGCATGCTCTGCACTCAGAGCAACCTGCCTATTGGTGCCAGTGGGTTTTCCTCTTGGAAAATAAGGCTGGGTGCACAGGTGGATCAACTCTGCCAGCCACAGCTGGAGAGCGAGTCTAAATATGGACAGGACAATACACTGATTTTTTTTTTCTTAGTTCTAAGTAAAAACTCTTCACATGTGTATTAATAATAGGTTCAGGAAAAGCTTATTGTTTCTGTTTGCTAATATGTATGTAGATCTGTTTGCTGCTATGTGAGTTTGGGGTTTTTTTATCTTTCAATATTTCATCTTTTTGCTGCTTTTATTTTTCCTTTGAGCTATAGTCATGCACTTTGCCCCAGACAGGTCTCTGAAATAAAAGACTAAATGAATCCTTATTTCTGGTTTCAACTTGCAACCAGTTCATTCAGAAAGATTATATTTCTGAACTTTGGGTGTGAGATATACAGCCTCAAATGACACATCACAAGAGATATTATATCCAGTGCTGGTTTATTATAACTCTGTCCTTTGAACTGGAACATCATTTAAAAAGGAAAAAAAACCACATTAATTTAAATACAAAGAATATGGTAGATGATTGTTCCCTGTCAGATGCTGGTGGTTCAAAGGGAGGAGGATTTCTTTGATTTCTCCTCCATTATATTTTTGTATCAGTACAAAAGTTTGAAGAGAAATGCCTTCACTCACATAATTTTTTGGTTTTCTTTTCTTTCATGGCTCACAATATGAATGAAAGGATATATGTGAAGCAGATTTTCTGCCCCATCACACTGTGCAATTTGTGCTGTCCTGAAACTGAACTAAATCCTCTAGGCGTGAAGTAAGAACAAACATCTCATTCCCTTCTGCTCCTCTAAACCACATAAACTTAAATATTAATGAAACTTTCATGAATCACACATAACACATACTGCCCCTTTGTGCTGGAAAAGACCAGGCTTTTTATGGTTGCTGTTCTACAGCCAGAATAATAGGAAGCAGAGTCATAAAAGAGTAATCAACACACTTCTGAACTGAACTATTTTATTGTGTAGATGCTAATTAAGAATGATAGATACCAGTGATTGAACAGCGCATAATACATTTGGTCAACACAAGTGAAAGGTCAGTTATCATTTTGACTACTTTAAATGAAAATATTTTCCCTTACGTTAGTGATTTCAGAAACCACGAATGTCAAAGTGCAATGCCTTATGCCTTCTCTTTCTAGAGTGCAGAGTTTTAGTGACATGACAGGAGAAGAGAAAGCATGGATTTGCTGTGGGCTTTCTAACCAAACAATCAGAAGGGGAAAAGAAAAGAAAATAATTTGAAAACATTAATATGTATATATTAATATATATTAATCTTGACATTTTGAGTGTGTTTGGTTTGGGGTGGTTCTCTGAGACACTGTAAAAGGGACTGACTTTCCAAAGAGAGCAACCCTTACTTCAGGAAAAAGATTCAATGAGACTGGACACTTCAAAGTTTTCTTGTCTACTCGATCAAAATGTTCCTTAATGGGTTTAAAATATTTCCAACTTACTAATTTTCAGAAAAGTGGGAAAGGGTAGCTTTAACTCTGAAACTTACAATTAAATCAGACATTACAGCTTTATCCAGTGAGGAGACAAGTCAGAAAGGGGGCTCATGCTCAGGCAGCAGGAATGCTAGACATCTCACAGATGCTCGTACCAGTGCTACATGTTTAACTTCACTTGTCACCTCTGTGTTCTTCATAGCTCAGACACCTTCTATTTTTCTTTTATACTGTATGAGCATGATTAAAGTCAATAGAAAAAATCCTGTCCTGAGGCTGTTAAGACCCTTAGATACCTTAAAGGGTACATGCCTAGGCAAAAGTATGACATGACTCTGAAAAACATCAAGATGACTATTAAAATTTTGCACTTTTAAAAAATCATTTGATATTTTGATCTTATGTAATTCCTTCTTAGGGATGAGCTGCTGCAGTTAAAAAAAAGCAAAAGAAAGGGGAAAAAAAGGTGGTAACTAAGGACGACTTTTAATTCAGTTCTCTGATGGGTTTTGGGCAGTACCAAAACCACCAGAGTTCCAAATTGGCACAGTTAATATTATAGCTCACATAGCAATTGACTCTTTTAAAAATATAAGCTTGAATTGACCATAAGATGCTGTTAAAACTCCCAGACATCCTGTTGCAGTATGAGAAAAGAGTGATGCTATATTAAAATAAAAGATTTAACATATTTGATAATATAACAGTAGAGAAACAAGACTGGGAATATCAGTTCATGGTTTTATATAGTAGTGTTAGCACTACTGAATTCTTTAAAAAATAGTATCTCCTTGCTCAGGAAATTGCTACTTGGTAGTGCTTCTGATAAAGTCTGATGGGGTGTTTGAATAAATGGTTTGAGCATGCTTTAAAGTGAGTGACCAAGCCTGATTTCCTAGGCAAATGGGTATGATCAATGAACTTGATCAGCACAGCAAAAGACAATACAACAAGTGAGAAAGTAAGCACAGTAACAAAGTCAAAGGTCCTATCTAAAAGTCAGCTAGGGACTGAAAAACTGCACAGATCAGAGCAAGGTGCTCAGTGAAAAGGAAGAATTTCTGACTCAGCTCTAGGTTTGCTTTGGCGAAACTGGCAATTAAATATACCTGCCTGAGGAAGGCCCTTTACCTTGCCTAAAAGGAAAAGTACAAATGAATGAGTAATGCTTTTTTCAGGCTTTCAGCTCTAGAAAGATGCTGGCGACTGGGCAGGCAGGTAGACACACAGGGCTGACTGTGGGCTTGCTCTGGAACAGGCACTCACTGCTCCTGCATTCTGATTTGTGTACACAAAAGGGAAGATTGTAACTAGCAGCTTATGTTTTAGTATAGTGCTAACTTACTTGGGCAGCTCTGGGCACAATCTTCAGAAGCCACTGATGACGCTGCAGTTGTGTAACTTGAACACTCTCTGTTTTGCTTAGGCTGCCAAGAGTACTACAGCCCAAAAAGCCTGTTATGCAACCATAAGTGAGAAACTTGGGCTACTGCAGACAG
Organism: Coccyzus lansbergi; assembly: GCA_033558105.1. Lineage (NCBI taxonomy): Eukaryota > Metazoa > Chordata > Aves > Cuculiformes > Coccyzidae > Coccyzus > Coccyzus lansbergi. The sequence continues at coordinate 2,772,226 of JAUMJK010000232.1, read as the reverse complement.
CCACATTTTGGCAATTGGATTTTTGTCCAAGCTGGCTTTTCAGCTCGTTTTTTAATGTTAACATGACTGTGATTTTCCCATATAGGCTCTCTTCAGTATAACAAAGTCATATATTTTACCAGAAAGCTGGGTACAGTGTTATAGTATAACTGAGTCTGTAATTCAACTTATATTTATCTGTACCTTTCGGAGTAATTAAGCTGCTGACAATTTTCCAGAAGGTCCAAGATCCACCCTAAAATAATAATCAAGTTCAATGTTCTTTGCAGAAGAGGAGAGAAACTTTTCTCTACAATGTTTGTCTGGACCTCAAAGAAGAGTAACACATATTTGGGTGTCCTGCATCGTTAGCTTCAGCCCTTGCATTGTGTTCCACTGTGCTTTTATTAATTAGATCAAGTTCTATTTTAAAATACATAGAACTCTTTTTATTTCCCCTGCTGTTCTTCTGGAAAGAGTGTTCCAGAAATCTGCTTGCTGTAAAAAAGTCTCTTTTCTGTCCTCAGTTTATGCCTGACCATAATTGATGGAAGACTAGACAAATGACATCATTTGTTCTCATTTGTGGTAGGGCCTGCCATTTACGTGAGTGTCATGTTAGTAAACTTATGTTGTTGAATTTAAAAGACTTAAGAAAGATATGTGGCATCAGGGAATCTTACATTTGATCAAGCAACAATGATCTTACATTTGATTTGGAGTGTGAGAAACCATTGCAGCAAGTTCTAGATTTTAACTGGGAATTACTATGAGTAATTAAAAGATTAAATTCTCTGGCTCAGAAGAAGACAGCAGAAGACTCTGCTCAAAGGAATGTAGTGGAGAGAGTTTATTAGTGACATCCAGAAAGTGTATAGTCTAGGGACAGTATTTTTCAACAATTTCTTTTAAGTCTGTGGCACAAAAAGAAACTCACAACTATGCATTTGGAAAAGGGAGGATGAGAATTTCTACTTCACATGGCTAGTTACAGCAGTTGTTAGACAGAAGTAGCTCCTGGAGCAAAACCAAAGAAGTAGCACTCTTCAGACACTGAGCTCCAGAGTCAAACTTGCTCTTCCTTGTTTTGTCTCTTGATTTTTAATTCAGTACTGAAAAATGGCCTTTGCTTCAACTCTGCGTGAAGATTGAGAATCCACCTCTCCTCTTTTTTGTATAACAGCTAAGCCAGAGGAAGATGCTACCACACTTGACTTGAAGGGGGATGTGTCCCCAGCTGCTCTGAAATTTTTCTGTACATAGTGCTATGATTATTTCCTTAAGAGACATTTCAGTGTGTTTTGCCTGCTTTCCAGATTTCTGCTACCATTATGTAAGAGGCAGGGAGATCTTGAGTCACAGGGAGCTCTGCTAGTGACCAAGTGGAGAATTTCATATGGCTTAGGAGCTTTCAGGTAACAGCCAGAACTGTGTTCAGGGTTAATGGCTCTTAAACAGGGGTAACATAGCTCACAATTGTGGATACAGGCACCAGAGGACAAACTAAATCCTATTTTAGGTGCTTAAAATCTTCTTTGGATCTGAACCAAATGCTTTATTTTTATGTTTGGCGAAATGCTGCAGAGAATGTAAGTGCTTCTGATTTCAACATACAGATGCTTTAACTAGGTTAGAATGAAAAAGCAAGAATCTTATGCATAGAGAAGTATTAAAAGACATTCAGATTGAGATCTAAGTCTACAAAATAGAGGAAATCCAGAGGCAGGATTCTTACATTAATCTTTCTGTCCTCCTCCACCAAACTCTAATTCCCTTTGTCCTAACATTGTTTATTCTAGCAAATATGGTTGTCTGTGTATCTGCCACTGGGGTAACATTTATTATCTACATGTGGAACAGTTTATTAGCATACAACCGATATAAAAGTTAAAAAGACGTTGTCTCTGTGATCTTTCTTGGCCCAACAGAGCATGATCTGTTAACCTTCTGAGCCTGCTGTGAACCTTGCCTCTTTTTCAGTAACATGTACAAAGACTGTGGGCCTGAAAGCTATGGGTGGCTATAGCTGTACTGCTTGTTGTGCTTTTTTTATTTGCTTACCTGGAACATGTATTATTTTAGATGGGATAATTTGTGGTAGTTATATTTTTTAATGTATTACAATATTGGCCAAAAAAAATCCCAAAGAAATCTTAGTTGTTGCTTTCAGCATTCCAAAATAGGATTATAAATAGACACTAATAATGTACTTGTTTTTCTACAATTTATCTAACAAACCACCTGTAGTGTGTAAATTCCAGCAAACGAGGTCTGTGTGGTGAAAAGGGATAACTGTTGGTGTCTGTTTTAAAAGTTACTCCATTTGCTTAGTAGGACTAAATATAAATTTTAAAAAGGCCAACCAAATTAAGATATGATGATGTAATGCTTTTTTAGTGCTGCTTTGCTTCCTCTTTCAAACTGTTTTTGTCCCTATAGTAAAGAAGATGAGGGTCTTTGTCCTAAATAGGAATCCTACCCCCTGAACTCTAGTCACTTCAGCTCAGCATTTTATTGTAGGGAACAGCACTTTTCTGTATGGGACTGGGAAAAGAGGGTAAGTCATAACTGAATTAACACTTTCCACTTTGTTACATTTGGGCCCTCTATGAATATTTGATGTTATTGCTGGAGATGGTTGCAAAGCCGGTTCTTGCTGTGCCTTTGCCACCACCAGTGTGGTCTTCCTGCACCCACAACATCAGGCAGCAGTGGGGGTTAGACAGCAGCACTGGCAGCTTTTCATTGGGAAAACACTATCAAGAACTAGTTTGCACAGTAAGATTTGCACGCATGTGAGCATTCACTTAGTAGTGTAAAGGAGAATAATGATTTATTTGGTATGGCTTTTATTACACATGGTTTATTACACATGGTTAAACCATGACAGATGTAAATGCATAAGTTGTCATCTTGAGGCTAGATCACAAAAAATCAAAGGGCACTGAAGAATATCTCTCTTTCCAGAAGTAGACAGGTGAGCACCTGCATAACTGTTTCTTAAATACAGAGTAAACAGACTTTTTAATGTGTGGCCTGTGACTTTCCAAATTAAGCGTATTAAAGAAGTTGATGTTTTTAATCTATACAGCCAATGCAATAGTTTTACTTTTGAAACTGGTTTAGTGAGTGTCAATTGTGTTGCATGTTGCTTTTTATTAGACTCACAAGAACTAAATATAACACTCAGATTTCCAGGAACTCGTAAAATCTCCTTCTTTTTTGTGCAGAAGAGGGCATTTTTAATGTGTCTTAAAGCAAAAATGTTTTACTTGTGGTTTTGCATGTAATGAGAAGTATTACTACTCTGTATGCAGTTGCTAATCTGTGCATAGTAACATAGCAGTATGCCCGTTGATAAGTGTTTCTCATACATTTTAGACAGGATTAATGGATCCCTTGGATGGCAGATTTTATTTATGATTTAGAGTTTAATTCTGCAGGTATACGCTGTTTACAGTGGCGACAATCACTTGTTGATCGCTGCAACAATTTACATTTAACTTGAGCAATACAAGAAATATGTTAATTTGCAGGTGATTTGAACCTTTTCATATTCTACCTTCTTAACAGAGACACTTGAGGAGGCAGGTTATTTTAAAGTATACATTATTAAATATATATATATTATAAATTTTAGGAATCTTCCTCACTTAAATAACAAGAACTGTGTGGCACTGTTGTTCAAAGCAAGAGAAACCTGAGTCCTGCATTTTGTCTTGCCTCAGATTGGTTTGGCTATAATGAAGCAATGCATATTTACAAATATAGAAAAATAAATATGAAAATTCAGTCTTAGTGCTTGGTATTTTACGCAAGTCTGTTATCACTATGAGATTCATGTAATCAAAATGACTGCCCTGACATGCTAGATTTTAGACTAGAAGTGATTAAATAAATTTATGTTTGTATCTATATTTTAGTCGGTGGTTTAGGCTGTGAAATTTTGGCCCTGGGGTTAAATCTAAAGGTTTTCCAACTAAGAAATACATGGTTAAAATATGTTTGGTAAGAGGGAATAATATAATTACACATAGCTTTTTGATAAAAAGCCTAAATTACATTTCAAAGGACAGATGTGGATTTAATAATCTGAACCATTTGCATTTTCAGATTAAACCCTGCTTGATTGCATTGTACTTGATATGTATACTTAAATCTATATGTTAAATGTTATACTTTGATATAGGTCATATTGTTTGACTTTGTTCTTATGATCTGACAAGCTTCATTATATAATAAACTAGTTTAAATAAATCTTAAAGACATAAAAGTGTTCTTGACAGTAAGAAAAAAATTTGAAGCACACAAATGATATATCGGTTAGATGATCCAGAGAGAGTCAAAGCTTTTTTCATTCAGTTCTTTGAACATGTGTTTTGAATAAAGCTGTAAGGCATTTTCCAGTAACCAGTGTTGTATTACAAAAATGAGTAAAGTAAAACAAAAGGAAAACATGTTTCAACATTTTATTCAGTATTGTCACACATTGTTGCACATTTCCAGCTGGAAGTAAATGTGACATTTGTAATGCTAATTTTTCAAATCTAACCTTTTATAACATATAAAATATTGCTGGGGATGGTGTGCCCTTGTGAAAAGAGCAGGAGTAATGAAGTACTCGATCAGGGTTCAATTGGATTCCTAATGGCTTGAGTGCAATTATACTGCCAGTTTGTTGCAATCAATCAAAACCATTTTTGAATTGTTCTCTTAAACTGTATCTAGTGGTAACTGCTGATAAGCAGGTTACAGAGCACTTGACCTGATATACTAGCAAGGCCTGTCTCATGAAAAACAACAAATAATGCTGCTAACACCACCCTACTTGTCCCATGTGAAGAAAAACACCTGATTTGTTAATACAGTGGGATACACTGTAGCATTACTTTGTTCTATTCATGATGGATAAATGTGAACGTAAGCGTAATGCAGGACTTAAAAAAATGCAGTGTATAATTTTGCTGTTACATATATAATACTGTTAATTGTGGGCTGCAGGTACATTAACTAACTCAGAAAAAATGTAGAACTCTCCAAGTTGTGCCCCTTTTTCATCTATCAAAATGACAAATTGCCAACCTCCCCTGGGTCAGAAAGAAGGAGGAGGAGCAGAAGGGAAGGAACACATGCAAGCAATTTGGATATTAAAAAAAATGCCAAATTAAAAATAAAAAAATCCAAAAACAACCCCCAAAAATCTTACAATTAAGCTATAATGGAATTTATAGAAAGATGGATATAATTTATTTTGGTTTTATTTGTACAGGGCCACAACATATTAGCCCGGAAATGTAATCTAAAACATACCACATACGGTGTTGCTAATGGGACATTTATGCTAAAGGGACTTATTGCCATACTTCAGGGTAGGAAAAATATACTGTTAACATTTCATTACAAGGCATACCACATAAACTGAAAAGTAATTAAATAACTGAAAATATCATACACCTGAAAATCCTTAATCCATGAGAGAAATGGTTGAACTCTGCAAATACGTCACTTGAAGAAGGGCACCTTGAGGCTGACTGTCTTGGAATCAGAAGTCTCCTGTGTTTTAGGAGGGTGCGTACTTCCTTACTAGCCTTTATCCAATTTTCACCTGAATGTGCCTCAGCAGGTACCATTTTGCTATGAGTGTGGAAGTATGAAAGTGTTTCACTGCTTGAGTTGGATTTCTTTTGTGAGCCTGGTAGCAAAAAAACCCTGTGATTGTAGCAAGGTGGAGTAGATGACAGTATGATCTTTACAAGTTTTGCTAATGCTCACATTAACATGTTGTTCCCTTTGAAGACAGGAACAGTAATTCTATGCATCTCAACCAAGGACTATCTGCTTGTTTCCTGAGCAAGTTCTTTGCCAAATACGTATCTTTTTGCTGTAATGCAAAATCAACCAGAATTCAGTATGTAGCTGTAACCCATAAACATGCCCCAAGTATCATCATATGATTTTGATGCTTAAAGCATTGACTTCCTCAATATTTAACCTGCATCTCTACTTCAGATTCCTGACTTGGCAGATGTATAGCTCAAGTCCTCTTTTTTTTTGAAACTAAAACAAGCACAATTTCATTTCACAGTGAAAGACTGGAAATAGAAAAGGAAAGTAGAAAGGAAGAGTTTTTCTTTAAAAAAATCAGTTAAGGACAAAACATATTTCCAGATGGTCTCTCTTATATTGCACTGCTTTATATACAGGACCATCTGTAAGTCTTTAGTTAATTTCCACCGGTCTAATTCTGTACTTGCATGTATGTATCTAGAATAGATTTGACCAAACTATAGGGCTTTTATGTACTGTTTGCGGGATATTTTCAGAGTAATATGTAGCAGAGCTTGGCTGCTCTGCCCTTTGTATAGACAGAGAATGCCAAAGGGTAGGGGAATAGCCTCGTCTCCTCTCATATCTTATCCAACTCTATGGAGGCTCCTAAACTCAAAGGAGTACAAGAAGCAGATTTAGTTTGTCATTTGTAGATACAGTGGGAAGCTCTGCATGCTCATTTTAGCCCACAATATTTATTACTTACAGCTTTTATATTTGTTTTAAAAACCCCCATCCATTTGCTGCATTTAAAAATACCTCTCCTCTCTTTTCCCAAAGACAGTAATTTAAAGCTTTCAAGATAATGGTGGGAAAATTTTGTGCAGAGGCATTGAAGTAATGGCAATAGCATTTGATCTTTTCATATTGAAATGGCAGTTTTCAAAAGACTTGGAATTTCAGAGTGGGTTTCAGTTCTTTCATTTATAATTGACCATGCTGGGGGGGAAAAAAAAGGGAGAAAAAAATGGAGGAAACACCTGAAAATGGAAACTTGTCTAAAGTTTTCGTCGTTCATTTTTTTTTCAAAATGTCTTCTCTCTCTATGTAACCTGAATAGACTGAAAAGTACAAAACAGTTAAGAAGTAGAATATAACAAAATAATCTAATCTGATGCAATTGCATTAATATGTAGAAGTTCTTTTTTTACATTTGAGAACTAAAGTATTTGTTCAATATAAGATATACAGAGCAGTGAAATTGTCACCTCATGTATTCACATTCCACTATCCAACTTGTATTTCTTAATGTTTTACTTACTTATTTTGGTTTTGATGGCTTGCCTTCTTTAATTAAATAATGTTATATTATTCTTTTTCTGCGTCTTAGACATATAAAGAAATAGGTGGTACAATCTCTCTTTGTCTGTGGCACCATGTTTCTTTCTTATTCTGAAGCTAACATTTTGAAGAACAATTACACTGCAGTTGTCTCTGTCTCCTTGTAGATCTTTCATAACAGGTGTTTTCAGACAATGAAAACCACAAAGCATATGGATCAAAAAGAGTAGGATTCAGCTGATGAAAGTGATTGTTTCTTAGTGCTTGTCTTGATTTTCCTTTTAGATTGTGCTGAAAGGTTGAGGTTGCAGTCAGATGATAATTTTACAAGTACCTTGAACAGTTTAACTATCATTGTGTTGTTGGGAAAGTAACTGAATACATTTCCATACCAGTTTCAGACAGAGATTTTCATCTTTCTTGCTATGAAATCCTATTATTTCTTTGCACATAAATAGTGAAAACCAAATTTTACTCTGGTTTCCTCCCTTGGAATGAAGTGGCTTTCCTTATTATCTAAGCCTGCCTATAACAGAAATCTGATGTATCTGTTGTAATAGAATGTTACGGATATTTTAGTTTCTGACTAAAACTGCTGGTCAGAAATCCTAGTGGCTGTCTCTGGAAAACTGTCCTTAGCCTCCCATACACTGCAGATAGATGCTGTCCATGGAAGACATTAGTCCCAACAGATTGGGCTAACCCTGTGCTACTTTTTAGTTTTAGCTACAGAAACTGAAGCAGAAAGTGGTTTTATAATTCAGCTATTTCTGTAAAATGCGTCTGTGATCCACAACTGCTTAGCTTTTTTGAAATGAGTTACAAAAGTGTAAGCATCAGTGATCATGAAAAGTATAGGAAGTTGGTAGGGAGTACTAGAAGGAGTGATGAGCGCAGGTTTAACTAGGACATTTTTCTGGCTGCCAGACTAAGACAGCAGACATTGGCATTTACGTTCTATCAGTGTAAATTGTCTGTGGGTATCTGTTTAGGTAGTTGTTCATTTGATCTTCTTTGGCGCATTGTTTGGCTACCTGCATGATGCAAAGCAAAGAGAGACAGGTCACTCATGCAGCTCTGGAGGAATGGTGTTGCTGTTGACTGCTGCTGAATCAGTCTTACTGGGAAGTCAATGAGGACGCCAACATGTTTCTCTTTTTCTCTTCACTGTCTTGTTTTTCATGTTACTTTTCCTTGCATCTCAAAGGAAAGAAATAAACATCTGAGTTGGCTGCAACCCTGCAACAACTTTCCCCTCAAAGTAACAGGCAAAACAAATGGCAAAATGATATTGTTCAGAATTGTTCATCTTGGATGGATTGCTATAAATTTACTAACGTTGTAGTCACAGATACTGAAAATAGATGGATAAGCTTTCTTTCCACATGAGGAGTTGACTGCTTTTCCTGGTCTTCTCTAGGTAATTGTCTTACAGCCATCAGTGTGTTGTTTAAGACCCTCCAACTGTCAATTAAATGGGACTTTCAGTCCCTTGTAGACCCTTTTGGTATTTTATTCAAGCATTCAGTCTGTCGCATGTAGCTTTTCTTAGCTCAAGATTTCGTAGTTTTGGAAAGTGGGCTATCTAATCTAGTCCATACATCTTTCTGCAACATATGCTGGAATGACGTAGTAAAAGACAGCAATTCCTAAGAGCACTGTCACACAGCTTTTATCAATGGGGAAATTCTATTGGGTAGAAAGGAAATAAAAACCCCAAAGAAGATACCATCTTGCTGCTGTGACAGCCCATTTGCAGAGCTAAGTTTGGTAGTGGATTAATTTTTTTAACTGTTACATGATTGTATTTAATGTAATTATAGTTTAATTTCCTGAAATTTCCAATATTTTTTCTGCTTGTTTGTGGAAACATAGGAGTATGTCAGTGATGTTGAAATTCTTAGTCTACATCTACAATACATGTTTTTCAGAACACATTCAATATTCAGCTGGTATGGCATTTGAAGTCTATTACTTTGCCTCAAAAATACTTAGGTAATAAACTTGTACAGCATTTATGCTGTAAAGTAATGAATAGTTGATAAAAAGCAGTGGTCTGTAGGCTCATTGCATTCTTCAGAGTCCAAAAATTCACTCATTAAATCCTCAAATGAACCTAACAGTAATCGTGACAACTGGCAGCACTAAGACAATAACCTGCAAAAGATGAATTACTAAATGATTGCAGCTACCAGAGCTGTGCTCACATTCTGAGTAGGGGCTATAGACAAATGTAATTGGACTTAGTGAATAACTGGCAGCTTAAATTCATGGATGCCAGACAAGAAAGAGAGAATGTGATGGGGATTTCAGCATCTTAGACAAGTAAGAGATGTATTTCTAAAGGACAGTTTCATTATTCAAAAAGTGTAAGTTTTCAGACTGGAAATAAGCATTTAAAAATGTGAACATTAACACCCAAACAATATGAGATATTCTTGGTACTACTGAATCTCAAGATTAAAACAAAGCTCATTTAAGAGCATTCAAAGAAGTTTGAATATACTCTGATTATTTCTGTATAGCAATAGGGATAATCAGTTTATCTTTTTTTTTAAAGAAAATTGTATTAATGGAGCTGCCATGAAAGTAGAAGTAATTGAGAACAGTGTTATAGCAGCATTATAAATGCTGATG